>OY754312.1:12134881-13334881 GCA_963573325.1 Astragalus glycyphyllos | reverse complement strand
TTATTCGCAAAAGCCCATTTATGTTGTTTCATATTTATAAGCTATTTCAACCACTAGTTTTACTGCTGGTCAAAAAATCGCTAGTTTTACTAAACACTTTAAATTCAATCTGTGGGCTTATTTGCTATTAGCTCATTTGCAATAAGCTAATTTTACTTTTTACACATCATAGTCATAATGTTTTATTTTTATTTTAATGCAAGTAAGCTTATAAAACTTAAAAAGTTATTATTGTAATTTTGAAAGCATACTAGAGTGAATTAAAGTAATTCAACTCTAATACAACATACTAACATAATGGTGCTTAATTGTTGCTGCACAGAAACTCCCATATTTGAAAATAATGGATCTGAGCAATTCTAAAAATCTGAAGGAGACTCCATGCTTTGAGGGGATGCATAATCTTGAGCGGCTAGATCTTGCGGGATGCATAAACTTGTGGCATGTGCATCCATCAATTGGACTTCTCAAGAAACTTAAATTCTTGAGTTTGCAGAATTGTAGCAGTCTGGTGTGCTTCGATTTTGGCAATGTATCAAAATTAAGTTCTCTGAGAGTTATGCGTCTCTCTGGTTGTACTCAACTTGAAAATACTCCAGAATTCACTGGAGCATTAAATCTTGAGTATCTTGATATGGATCAATGTACATGTTTATTTACGATTCATAAATCTATCGGGGGTCTTGCAATGCTTAAGTTGTTAAGTTTGAGAGACTGCACAAATCTTGTTAGACTTCCCTTGGTATGCATTTTCAGTTCCCCTCTGCCATCTTTGATTTTTCTAGACTTGAGCTTTTGCAATATTTCTGAAGTACCTGATGCTGTTGGAGATTTAAGGTGCTTGGAAAGACTAAATCTACAGGGAAATAAATTTAGTTCAATTCCTTCTTCCATTGAGAGACTTTCTAGTCTATCATACTTAAACTTGTCGCATTGTTATAGGCTTGAAAAAGCTCCCGAGTTTCCAACAAAAAGTTATCCATCAGTTGGAAAATATTTTGAAACAACATCAGGATCTCGTGATCATAGGTCGGGATTATATATTTTTGACTGTCCTAAGATCGAGATGGCTGTAGACAATGACATGAAGTCTCCCTATAATTTTTTGGACGAAAAAGACAAAGAGTTCACATACTTTGCATTTAAATGGCTAAAAAGACTACTTGAGGTGCGTACTCTACCTCCCCGCTCTCTCTAGTTTCTCTGTCGCTTACTTTTTTACTAGCTCTAATATATGATTACATGTGTTTTCTTATGGTAGCAGCAACCTAGCCACTTTCGATGTGGCTTTGATATTGTTCTTCCCTGGGAATGGAAAACGCTTCCATCGTTGTTTAGTGACGTATTTAATGGGGGTTCAATAATAAGGATAAAACACTCTAGAAATATCGACTGGGTTGGATTTGTCTTTTGTGTAGCATTTGAGGTGAATAACCATCATCCTGCAATATCTGGTTCGCCACTGCCATATCCCTTTTACCTTTCTTTTGAAAGTGAAAACACCGAAGAACGGTTTGAGATGCCGCTGGGGTTGGATCAACATTTGGTTGATGACAAAAATTATCTTTGGACAATCTATATCTCTCGTGACCACTGTCATTTTGTGAAAACAGGAGCGCAAATCACATTTAAAGCCCATCAAGGTTTCATTGTAAATCAATGGGGTTTGTGCATGTTAACTGAGAAAGACTTGTATGGCTTTGGAATTTCTCCAAAAACATATCTTCCTTTACTGGTTATTGATCATGTAGAGGAAAGCATCGCCAGCAGCTTGGAACCTAAAATACAGCTTCCTTATAACTGGTTAGTTTCTGAGGAAGATGAAATCAAGAATGAGGAAGCCAAAAGGAAAGAAATTGATCTCTCTAATCTAGGCCTGTTACAGCTTAATTAGGTAAACCAAGTTTATCTGAGACTTCCTTTTTAAAGCTTGCAAAGTTTCTGGCTTTTGAATGTTTATAAATGGGAATACTATAATAATTCTACAAATTATGCCATTTTATTGTTCCTATAATGATTCATTCTTAAGTTTTTGATTTTTCACAGCCCTTTGTAGAGTCGTCTCAATGCTGGCCTAAGTGGAAGCTACAATTTACGAGTTGAGTAGCTTGATTGAAACAAGAAGTGACTATAAATTCAAGTTTCCTATACTTGATTAGTTGATTTTAATATCATTCTAGCATGTATTCTTGCAAATGTTATGTTCTTGTAACCTCGTGAGTTCGGTATTGTGTGGAATTATTCATACTTTGTGTGAAACCATGTTCAGAGGAGAATGCTTATTTGCGACTGAAGATTCTGTTTGAAACCTCTTCCATATGTGATTCTTAAAGTATAATCCATTAGGAGTTGTTTATATTTTTCGTACTTTGAGTGATTTTTGTTTGAGTGAATACCTAAATTGGTTGGTGAAAAAAAAAATCACAAATCAATTTAATCCTTACAAAATAAGAAATACTAATTTAATCTCCAATGAAAATGTGAGTTAAATTAGTCCTTGATGGGGACTAACATGTCCTTAAAAAATTATCTCAAAAGAACAAATTTGACTTTCATTTAAGATTGTTAAAACTAAATTGATAATTTTCATTTCTTAAGGACTAACCTTGTATCCATATTTTTTGTTAGAGACGAATTTGGATATTCAATTTGTTTGCTTATATTACTAGGAAAAGTAGTATGCGTAATAAGATGTTATTCCCAAAATAGCCTTTATCATGGACAAAAAATATCGCTAAAAATAAGTGGTTTCAGACAAGTGAAGGAAATCTCCCCAAATACCAATATATAGTCATCAGTCCACAACACTTGAACGCGTCTTCAATGTTTCGTGTCTTGCACATTGTTTTGTGAAGATGAATTTTGCTGAGAGGAAGGAAAGGAAGATGCTCAACAGCTTTATATGTTGAACCCACACCGTTTAACTTTCATTCTCAGAGCCTTCACTCAGTATATTAATTTGCGTTCCTTCAAAGGGGCACAGTGCTTCTCATTAAGCATTTCATCCTCTCTGTCTCATAACCGATCTTTGAGTGGCTGTGTAGTAGTGAATTGAAAATTGATTATGCAGACCCCATACATAGGCGTGAGGAAGCGCTCATGAGAGCGTTACATTGCTGAGATCCACGACCCCTGGAAGAACTATCGTGTCTGCCTTGGCAAATTCAACACGACTGAGGAGGCGGCTCGTACCTACAACATGGTTTCCTGAGAGTTCCACGGTGCCAAGGCCATGACTAATTTTCCCAAAGCATCGGAGTTTACTAACAACTCCATCCCCAACAACACCATTGAGCCTCCCTCTCCGCAGCAAGCTAATACACAATGCTATAAATATGATGTGTTTATTAGTTTCAGAGGATCCGACACTCGCAATACCTTTGTTGACCATCTCTATGCTCATCTCACTAGAAAGGGTATTTTTGCCTTTAAGGATGACACAAGGCTCGAGCAAGGAGAATCTATTTCATTCCAACTTTTACAAGCAATTAAACATTCAAGGGTTTCTATTGTTGTCTTCTCAAAGAATTATGCTGCCTCCACGTGGTGTTTGGATGAAATGACGGCTGTTGCTAAATACAACAACAAATTGAAACGAACTGTTTTCCCCGTCTTCTACGACGTTGAACCATCTCATATACGAAATCAAAATAGAGTGTATGAGGATGTTTTTCTTTTATACATTCAAAAACATTATTCATACAAGGTTGATGAATGGAGGACATATATGACCTCTTTGGCTGGATTGGGATGTCAGGAATAAATAAGTATGAACACTATTCTTTCTATTGTTTTAGACTCTTATAAACAATGTTATATCCGATTATGTGTGTGTGTGTGTGTGTGTGTGTGTGTGTGACAACTTTGTGATCTTATTTTTCCTCTCTTTCAGGCTAGAGCATGAAGAGATTGAAAAAATTGCTCAGATTGTTGCAAAAAAATTGGGTCATATATTCTCCGGGTCTGTTGATGACCTTATCGGAATACACCCTCATGTAGAAGGATTAGAAAACCTTTTAAAACTAAGCTTAGAGGTTGGTGGTTCTCAAATTCTAGGAATATGGGATATGGGAGGAATAGGCAAGACAACTCTTTCTACAGTTTTGTATGACAGAATATTGTATCAATTTGATGCTTGTTGTTTTATTGCAAACGTTAGCCTAAAGTACAAAGATGGTGGTGCTATTGTTGTGCAGAAACAAATCATTAATCAAACAATAGAAGGAAACAATTTAGACACATACAGTCCTCCTGAAATTTCCGGAATTTTGAAAGGTAGGTTGCACAACAGTAAGCTCCTTGTATTTCTTGACGATGTTGATCAAATTGAGCAACTACAAGAATTGCATATAAGGCCTAAATTGCTTCACGCGGGAAGTAGGATAATCATAACTACTAGAGATGAGCAAATTCTTAAAGAGTATATATGGAGCAAATACAATTTACGAGACTCAGTTGATGAATGATGTTGACGCTCATGAACTCCTGTGTAGAAAACCTTTCAACAGTGATAATTCAAGCAAGTATTTTGCACAGTTGATTCCCGAGGTACTAAAATATGCTCAACGACTTCCAATAGCAATTAGAGTAATGGGTTCTCTCTTGTATGGCCGTAGTGTCACACAGTGGAGAGCCACCTTGGATGGATTGCAGAATAATCCTCTGAACAAAAGAATTATGAAAGTGCTTCAAATAAGTTATGAGGGACTAGAACAAAGAGAGAAAGAGATATTTTTGCATATTGCTTGTTTCTTTAAAGGAGAGAGGGAGGATTATGTATGGCGAATTCTACATGCTTGTGGATTGAACCCTGCAATTGGACTTCCACTTATCGTTGAAAAATCGCTCATAACCATTAGAAACCAGGAAATTCATATGCATGGAATGTTGCAAGAGCTGGCGAAGCAAATTGTTCGGAGAGAGCATCCCGACGAGCCAGAATTATGGACTAGATTGTGGCTTCATGAGGATTTCTTTCGCGTGATGACGATGACAAATATGATAAATATCATTCAAAATAGACTGTATGAGTTTTCCCATTTCCACTAAAATATACTTACAAATAAAATTTTATATTTTGAACTAAAAGAATCTAGTTAATTTTATCCTGTACACAAACTTCAATAATTCATGTTGAACAGCTAAGATTAAACTTGTAAATTTATAGAGCATCAACATTTATCGTGAACCAAGGAGACAAGTTCGAGCTCAAACTTGAGACTCTTGTTGTCATGTTCCACTTAATCAATCTCTTGACACTGAATCTTCTTAATTCAACTCATTTATTTTTTATTTCCATTAGGCATGGCAATGGGGCGGGGCGGGGACAGGTTTTACATTCCCCATCCCCATCCTCGAATCCCATATAGTTCCCCGTTCCCCTACCCAAACCTAACGGAGATGAATTATTGATTCCCATTCCCGTACCCAATAGGTTCGGGGATCCCCGCCCCAACCCCGTACCCGCGGTAAAATCAAATTATTAAATAAAAAAATAGTTTTTACTTGTCCTAAACCCGAACAAGCCCCAAATCCACAAATTATCCCATACTCGAACCCACCCCCAAAACCATCCCGAACCCAAAATTCAACATAAAACTAATGCAAGACAACATATTGCCAAAATATCAATGTTCCAAATTAACCGATAATCCAAATTATTAAAACAACAACATAACTAAGTTCAAATTAGGGTTAGCTCTTTGAGGGTTTCTAACTTAAGATGGGTAATAATGTAATTTCATACATTCAGGGCGGGTTCGGGGATGAGTTCGGGGCGAAGACCTATATCCCCATTCCCCACCCCGTCCCCATATTTTGATTTCGGGGAAAACCCGAACCCAAACCCAGTCAAAGCGGGGAAAACCCGTCAAACTGAGGCGGGTTTGGGCGGGTCCCCACGGGTATGGGTTTTGTTGCCATGCCTAATTCCCATTCAACTCATTTATTTTTTATTCCCTTTTATGACATTCTTATCCTTATTTTTTAGGTAGGAGTAAAAGCTAAAGCTATAGTTCTAGATCAAAAGGAGGATGGCTTCAAATTAAACGCTGAAAGTTTATCAAAAATGGAGAACTTGCAACTGCTCTTATTATATCATAAGAACTTTTCAGGAACACCCTTGTTTCTTTCCAATTCTCTACGTTATCTTTTGTGGAATGGTTACCCTTTCATTTGCTTCCCATCAAAATTTCAACCATATTACCTTGTTGAGTTGAATATGCCTGATAGCAATGTGGAACAATTATGGACAGACATCCAGGTAATTTTAGTGCTTTTTATTTACATCTCGTTCACCTTCCACATAAACAATTGAGAAGTTAAGGAAGTAGGATTTTGGAGAAAAAACTAAATATAGTCCACGGCGCGCAGCATAATTGTTTAACATTAAAAAACTGTAATGTGTTTAAAGAATTTAAAGTTCTTTCAAAATTAATAGATGTGCATGGTGGTGGATTTTATTTAATTCAAAAGTATATTGTTTCATCAATTAGTTTTGAGTAAATTACACTCCCCTCCCTGAAAGATAAACATATTACAGTCCCCTCCACTTATTTGCCATGCTTTGCACTCACATTTTTGTGTATTCAAGTTCACAGGAAATCTTGTAAATCCATCATACACTTCAAATAGGCCTCTACCTGCTGGGTTCACTTTACAAAATCTTGCATCTATAATCTTGTTCAATGATGTCACAATTCTTGGCCCAACATTTTGTGGCCAATTTGCACTAGAGTAAACCTTCTTACAAAATCTCATCATGATTTTTGCCCTCAATCCATCCACTAAGTTCAATACAATCATCGATCCATGCATTAAATGACGTCTCACATACATTATTCGTAATGTGTGGACTTTTGTACCTTTCATGAAATGCTTAATTACTGCAATGTCTATGCCACAAATTGCTGTCCCTCTTGCTTGAATTTTTCACCCTGATTATGTCAAAGTTCTCTTGGATTATGTGGTCTCTCAATACATCCCGAAACTCATTTATATTGACAAATAACATGAACCTTTCTAAATGGATCTTACCATTATTATCATAGTCAAAAAAATTTCCTTTCATTTTCTTCACAACATTGAGAATTTCTGGCTTCTCTACATGTTACGACTGAAGGTGCCAATAACAGTTCTCTTGGGCCTGTTGAACAGCCCATTAACACTAGGCCTCAACGCATGAAGAAAACACCAGCCAAGTTTGATGATCACTATGTTTACAAATGATTCGTTTTGCTTCTAGATTGTATGAGCTGGCTTAGTACCGTTAGAATTGCATTGTTGTCATATCTTTCCTAGATTTGGTTGTCTCCAAATTGTTATCCTCTTTGCTATTTAGTTTGTATTCTGCTCTTGAGGAGTATTATGAATGAAATAACAATCTTCTAATCCTCAAACTCTGAGAATATAACACTACATCACTATCACTTGCAGAATTTTCACCTTCATTCATGTCAATTTCTGCATCACTTCCTTCACTCAGAGAGTAATTGTTGCCATCCATGAGGTTTTCACTGTAACTGTGCTCTCTAACTAGTCAGTGTAATTGGCCATTGGCCTGTAATGCTATTTTCATCTAATGAATATATTTCCACGTCAAAAAAAAAAAAGTAGGACATTGTGACTTGTAATGTATTTTTCTGTTTGGTGCAACGTGGCTGATGATGCATAAGTATATAAACGGTGCAACAAAGACATGATGTGGATAAAATTACATGCATCACAAAGAGAAGTGATCAAAAAAGACAATTGTAGCCACCATATAATTGTGCAACAAAGACAATTGTAGCCACCAAACGCAAAGAGAAGTGATCAAAAAAGGAGAATCAAAAGTTTCGAACATAGTAATCTAATAACCCATCTATCCCCAAACACAGAGAGAAGTGATGGATAAAAAAACCAAACTTACAGGTGAAGGTCATAGATTTACGTTGTGCTTTTGGTGTCAAGAAGAACGGCTACCACAATTAGGTTACGGACTTAGGGCTGGAGTTGATTAAAATAATCAAAAGGGTAGTATGGTAAACTAAAAGTTAATTAGTGTGCATCTTAAATAAATATGTTTTTTTCAAAAAAAATCTTTAACGGTGTTAAGTTAAATGGACTAAAGTGTAGGTTTAAAAAAGAGAGGGGAGGAAAGTGTAATACAAGCATATCTCAAGGGAGGGGAGTGTAATTTACTCATTAGTTTTAGATGAAGTAGCAATGTTAATAAGGTCTAACTCAATTGATAAATGTCAATACTATAAAGCTGAATATCATTACTTAGATTCAAATTTGAGACCTGGTAGTTGTGTGTGTGAAAAGAAAGAAGTGGCACTGAATATATCGATGTAGAATAAACTATAGTATTATGTGATTCCATAAATATTTTTATTTCTAATTAAAAGTTCCAAAATGTTTTTGAAAATTGTTATGTTTTAAGTTTTTATTGAAATAAATTCCTTACAAGTAAGAAATGAGTGTAAGTGGTCCATCATCCATGTTTAGTAGTATTTTTAAAAAAGGTGTTCTTTTAAATAGTTTACTTTAGATGTGATTTTGATTAACCTTCCAATCAAAAATTGTTTCCCTCATCTAACTCTCTTTTACTTCTCAATTTTTTTTTTGCTTTTTAGGTATTCTCTCCGTTCTTTAACTATTGATATTTAAGTATAGAGTATATATAGATTAAAAATTATGTAATTGATGAAAAATGTTATTATTTCTAGAATAAAATGTCCTTATTTAGTTTTCTATTTTTTTGGTCTGTAGATGAATTGACAAGTGCTACTAAAAACTCGCACACCTAATTGTGAGGTTCCAAATTCGAACCTGAAACATAATATCCAACCTAATAATTTCAGTATTTACTCGTTGGTTGATACTAACTATGTGTCGTTGGTTGATTGTTGCTACACAGAATCTTCCCTGTTTGAAAAGGATGGATCTAAGCAACTCCAAAAATCTCAAGGTTACACCATGCTTTGAAGGGATGCAAAATCTTGAGCGGTTAGATTTTGCAGGATGCACAAACTTGTGGCATGTGCATCCATCAATTGGACGTCTTAAAGAACTTAAATTCTTGAGTTTGCAGAACTGTAGTAGTCTAGTCTTCTTCGAGTTTGGTAGTGTATCAAAATTAAGTTCTATGAGAGTTATATGTCTTCCTGGATGTACAAAACTTGAAAATACTCCAGATTTCGCAGGAGCATTAAATCTTGAGTATCTTGATATGGATCAATGTACGAATTTATTTGCTATTCATAAATTTATCGGGGGTCTTGCAAATCTTAAGTTCTTAAGTTTAAGAGACTGCACAAATCTAATTAAACTTCCCCTTGTATGCATTTCCAACTCCCCTCCTCTGCAATGTTTGATTTTTCTGGACTTGAGCTTTTGCAATATTTCTGAAGTACCTGATGGTGTTGGAGAGTTAAGGAGTTTAGAAAGATTAAATCTACAGGGGAATAACTTTAGCTCAATTCCTTCTTCCATTGAGAGACTTTCTAGTCTAGCATATTTAAACTTGTCGCATTGTCATAGGCTTGAAAAACTTCATGAGCTTCCAATTGAAAGTTCTCCATCGGTGGGAAAATATTTTGAAACAACATCGGGATCCGGTGATCACAGGTCAGGATTATATATTTTTGACTGTCCTAAGACTAAGATGGGTTTAGACACAATGTTCACTTACTTTGCATTTAAATGTTAAGAGGACTGGTTAAGGTGGGCACTCTATACCTTCCCCCTCTCTCTAGTTTTTCTATCTTTCACTTTTTATAGTTCAAATATATACCTACATGTGTTTTCTTTTGGAAGCAGGAACCTCGTCACTTCCGATGTGGCTTTGACATTGTTCATCCTTGGAACTGGAAAATTCTTCCATCGTGGTTCAGTCAATTATTTAATGTGGGTTCAATAATAAAGATGAAACACTGTATGAATGGAGACTGATAACTTGTCTTCTCTTACAGCTTGGAGAATTTGGTATTGTGGAATTCTGATAATGGTATTGTATAGAATGCTTATTTGCGAGCAATGTTTCTGTTTGAAATTTTAAACTTCTTCCATATGTGACAGGGTTGTAGGCTCATTTTATAAGTAAATTATTTTTACAGTTTGCTGATAGCAATTTTTGTATCCTAATTATAAATAATTCAAGTGCAAAGTAAAGGAAATTTCTGAACAGAACAATATAGGAAAAATTTCAAATGTTCACAAAGTTGAAAATCATCTATGAAGAAAGGAACAAATCCATCAGATATTTACCTTACAAGAAATGATTGTTTTCATTAAAGCTTCAAAAATAGGGGAATTAATGGAATTTAGTTCAATAGAAATTGGAATTTTTAGTAAACAACAACAATGCAAAATTGATACACAGTATGTTATCAGATGCATCATAGACAAAGACACTGCCGTGGAAGGTAGAAGAAATTTGCATAAATATTAAGTTTCATAAAATTAATTTGCACAAGAGGTCTGCGTGAAGTTTCATACAATCTTTATTTAGTTTAGTTTAGTGGACCAAACGAACAAGTTGAAAGTATGATAACTTGGCAGTGTAAATAGGAGGAGTTTATAAATGATAATTGCGCCGCTATAAGCATCAACTTGGTGTTTACGGGTTTGATTACCGAAGTGGACAAACTCGATGTTGACCAGTACAAATTTGCTTATAAGCATGGGCGAAGATTAGTCTTTCATTAAAAGCTTTGAAACGCACTGTGAGTAAGCAATTGTCCGAACAAAGAAAAAATGAACTCAGGCTTTGTTTGACAAAATATAACATATATCAGATAAGCTAGTGAATAGCGGATAAGCGAGTTTATAGCAGTTGAGCTAATAGCAGATAGCTTATAGCGGATAAGTTAGCAGACATAATTAGTGTTTGGTAAAATTAGCTATTGAACTAACTTATAAATATAAAATGACATAACTAGACATTTGTAATTAATATTTAAATGTGAGAGAATATTCATTTAAGAAGGATAAATGAGATATTCAATGAAAATAACAAGGGTAAAACGGAGAAAAAATGAAACATTATAAGTTATAACTTCAAGTAGCATTTCAAAAAAAAAAGTTATAAGTTTTTTTTTTTGACAATAAAAAGTTTATAAGTTATTAAAAACGTTATAATCTAGTCTTACCAAACACTTATAAAAGTCTCACCCGCTATAAGCTAGTGGAATGACACTCAAGCATAGCCTTAATAAGCTCAAATTGAGTACACCATAGAAACCAGTTATGCATAAAGAATTGAGGACTCACAATTTTCTTCACTAAACAAATTAAAGCCATAAAAACCATACATTCTATTTTAAATTGCACAAAAAATATAACTGGTATCTCATTTTGTAGGATTGTAAAATAAACATTCATATTAACCTTGACTCAAATCTGCTTACAAACACTACAACAAAACAGGTTCTTAGCGACGACAAATTCCGCCACTAACAACTTAAAATCCATTGCTATTACACGTTTGCATGGAATTAGCGAAGTCAAAACTCCATTGCTAAAATGCTCGCCGCTAACACGTAGTAATGGTATAATTCGCTGCTAGTTAGCGACAAAATTTTGAATTCTGTCGCCGATAAAGACACGTGTCAGTTTACATTAGCGACGGTTTTTTGTTCCATCGCTAATGTAAATTGACACGTGTCCTTATTAGCGACGACCTATTTCGTCGCTAATTAGATGTTGTTTCAATTTTTTTAAAACCTATTTTTTTATATTTATTATTATATTATTAATAAAATACTAAATGTAAAATAAATAAAACAATTTAAAATAAATATTCCGAGAATAATCTCATAAAATCCGAATCATCATAAACTAGTCTGATATATTATAACATAACACTGAAATATCAAACTAATACAAAAGGTCCTAATAGAGGGCATCATCATCATCATCATCATCATCATCATTAGGGACTGTCTCAGACCCAGGCTCAGCTGATCGCATACTACTATAAAACCTAAACATCTTCTCTTGTCGACGAGTCACCCTCACGAGTCTTCCTACAGGCTCCTGATAGTCTGATTCTGACTCTTAATACTCTGCTCCCGAGTTTGCAGCTACTCCTTTTGAGCCTGCAGCTGTTGCCTGAACTGCTCTACCTCAGTTGCGGCCTGTGGAGGAGGAGGTCGACTGCTAGAAACTTCGTTGATGTCGTCGTGATCGACCCCAAACCGCAAACATGGAGCAAAGGGTCCTGAAGAATACAAGCAACCCTTATTTTTCATGCCTACCACCTTCTTCCAGTTGCAGTTCGCTAGAGCTAACATCTCAGGGGTAAGTGGATCAAGTGAGTGATCAGGGTTCTAGCTCCCCTGATTCTCCTGAGTCATCATCTCAATATTATATTCCTCCCATTTTGTATAACCACAAAACATAGTATAACTAGCACTCTATTTTAACAAAACAATACTATATAATACAAATCAAGTTGTATATTTATCTGAGCCTTTCACGAGCCCTCATCAACGTAAGAATGCACTGAAAAAAATTATTCATACTATTTAGATTGAAAATTGATAAGACATGAATGTGTATAGATTGAAAACTAAATTGAAGCATACATACTCAATATATGGTTTAACTTCAGTGCAATTGATCAAGACATAAACATGTGTTTTTGATACGCAATGATTCCATTAAAAAGAGCACTAGATGTGCACAAAACCACAGTTACATATTGTTAATACAGGACAAGGCGTTATTCCACCAAAAGGATGCGGAATAAACATGTGTTGATTCGTACTCTTTATCTGATAACCAGTGGATCGACTTCTTTCCCGAGCGGCGAACATGTTTACTAAACACAGATAAAGTGAGCATGTACCTTTCTTCTTCAACCTTTATTTCGTTTTTATTATTTCTACAAAGAATATTTTTTTTCATTTCAATTAGATACAGGCCTTATGTATTATGCAATCCATTTAACCAAATAACAAATAAAAGATAACATAAAAAATCGAATAACTTAAAAAAAAGCTATAACTTGGTATGTTTTTTTGATAAGTGTGAGGTGGTATAATTCAAATTTAAAGATATTAAAAGTTACATTAGAAGGAATATTATAAAATTAATGAGGATAAAAATAACTAAAAAGATGAGACGCTATAAGCTATAAGTTCAAACGCTACTTGAAGTAGCGTTTTAAAAAACGTTATAAGCTACCTCAAAAAGGTTAACCACTACTGTTTGCCAAACATGCCTAATTTTTTTATCCACGAACCGCTAGTCAAATTCGCTATGAACTAGCGAAATTGACTTGCAAAACAGAGCCTAAAACTATCCACATCTTAAATAAGGAAACACAAAGCGCGCGCACATTAAATAGGTATTAATTGTAAATCAGAATGGAGTGTACCACAGTGTCAAACTGTTTTCATGAGATGGATCAACATGGAAATAATTTAATTTATTTAAATAGGTATCAAACTGTTTTCCCTGATTTCTATGATGTTGATCCATCTCATGTTCGATATCAGAATGGAGTGTACCACAGTGTCTTTCTTTGGCA
Organism: Astragalus glycyphyllos; assembly: GCA_963573325.1. NCBI lineage: Eukaryota > Viridiplantae > Streptophyta > Magnoliopsida > Fabales > Fabaceae > Astragalus > Astragalus glycyphyllos. The sequence continues at coordinate 13,321,362 of OY754312.1, read as the reverse complement.
CACTATGCAATTCAGATATGATCCGCACAAGGTTTTTCTATGGAGGAGAGCTATGAACTGTTTAGCTAATTTAGCTGGTAGGGATGTCAGGAATTTGTAAGAATGAAGGCTATTATTCTCTTTACTGTTTTATATTCTTGACAACCTTCTCTGCTGTTCAATTCAGTTTTTCCGTCGCAGAAGGCTATTTTACAAATCAACCTTGTTTGAGAAAATTATATTACTCTTTTCTCTTTTATCAACAATGTTAAGTCCTGTTAAAGGAACATCATAGTCTTAGATTACTCCACCTAATATACACTAGCGGACAGGATCACACCCCGGTAGCCGTAGTCATCACTTAGTTAAGTTTGTAATATGCTGTTAGAATTTGTTAAAATTTTGTTAGTTTATTGATGAATCAGTCCAGTTTGCTTGACTTCTATATAAGCAAACAGCTGTGTAACAGATTCATTCAAGAAATTCAGTATGAAAATGTTCCCGAAATTCTCTCTCTCTCCCCAGTATGAATCAGTCCAGTTTGCTTGACTTCTAGACTGAGAATTATGGAATATATATATATATATATATATATATATATATATATATATATATGTCAGTTAGTTTTTTACCTTGTATTCTTAGGTTATTACTTAGTGATCTTAGTTTCCCCCTTTTTCGGGCCAGAGTCTAAAGAGATCAAAGATCTTGTCCAGAATGTTATAAAAAAATTGGGTCATATATTCTCAGGGTCTGCTGATGATCTTATCGGAATACAACCTCGTTTAGAAGTATTAGCAAGCCTTTTGAAACTAAGCTCGGAGGTTGGTGGTTGTCGAGTCTTAGGAATATGGGGTATGGGTGGATTAGGCAAGACAACTCTTGCAACAATCTTATATGAAGAATATCGTATCAAATTGATGCTTGCTGTTTTATTGAGGATGTCAGTCAATTTTACAAATTGGGTGGTGCTACTCTTGTGCAAAAAGAAATTATTTGTCGAACAATAGAAGAAAAAATTTTAGACACATACAGTCCTCCTGGAATTTTGAGAGGTAGGCTGCAAAACAGAAAGCTCCTTGTAGTTCTTGACGATGTTGATCAAATTGAGCAACTACAAGAGTTGCATATAAGTTCTGGATTGCTTCACCCAGGAAGTCGAATAATCATAACCACTAGAGACGAGAGAATTCTTAAAGAGTATGGGGCAGATACAATTTATGAGAATACATTGATGAATGATGATGACACTCATGAAATTCTATGTAGAAAAGCTTTCGAGAGTGATACCTCAATCTATTTTGCAGAGTTGATTCATGAGGTACTACAATATGCTCATCGTCTTCCATTAGCGATTAAAGTAATGGGTTCTTTCTTGTGTTCCAGAAACGTCTTGCAGTGGAGAGCCACCTTGGATGGATTGCAGGATAATCCTCCAGATAAAATAATAATGAAAGTGCTTCATAAAGGTTTTGAGGGACTAGAACCGAGAGAGAGAGAGAGAGAGAGAGAGAGAGAGAGAGAGAGAGAGAGAGAGAGAGAGAGAGAGAGAGAGAGAGAGAGAGAGAGAGAGAGAGAGAGAGAGAGAGAGAGAGAGAGAGAGAGAGAGAGAGAGAGAGAGAGAGAGAGAGATTTCTTCATGTTGCTTGTTTCTTTATAGAGGAAAGGGAGGATTATGTATGACAAATTCTACATGCTTGTGGATTGAATCCTGCAATTGGAATTCCACTCATCGCCGAAAAGTCACTCATAACCATTAGAAACCAGGAAATTCATATGCATGGAATGTTGCAAGAGTTGGGGAAACAAATTGTTCGAACAGAACATCCTAACCAGCCAGAATTATGGAGTAGATTGTGGCTTCATGAAGCTGCTTAAAAGCAGCTTAAAAAGTAATTGATGTGCATCAGTGGTGGATTTTTATTTAAATCAAAATATATTGTGTTATCATTCACTTTTAGAAGAATTGACACTGCATAACTAGATGTAAATTTTTATGTGATTCTATGAATATTTTTATGTTTAATTGAAAATTGCAAACTGCTTTTAAAAAATCTTAAATGTTTGAAATTTTATTTGTATTTTTTTTTAAAAAGGTGTTGTTTTAAGCTAAAATAGTAAAATATTTGGAAATATTATGATTAACTTCCAATCTGAAAACAGTTTTCCTCATAATTATTTACAAATCATCAACTTTTTAATTTTTGAGGTATTCCCGGCGTTCTATAACAAATTAACTATCGATATATCAGTTTAGAGTGTGCATGGATTAAGAATTATGCAATTGATGCAGAATACTATTATTTTGTATTTAAACTTGTCGCATTGTCATAGGCTTGAAAAACTTCCTAAGCTTCCAACAATAAGTTTTCCATTGGTGGGGAAATATTTTGTAACAACATCGGGATCCCGTGATCATAGGTCAGGATTGTATATTTTGATTGTCCCAAGACAAAGATGTCTCTATACGGGTGGCTCTCGTATGGATTTTTGGACGTTAAAGACAGAGTGTTCATGTCATTTGCATTTAGGTGGCTAAAAAGTCAACTCTGTATACAACTAATAGAATAGTCAACACAGTGTAATATCAGTCTCAAAGGTTACCTATATAAAGGAACCTCTCACTGTACTATTCAATGATTCAATACAAACAATTCTTTCAATGACAGAAATCTCTCTCCCCCTTTCTCACACTCTAACATTGATTAGCTGCTAATTTAATGATGCATCAGTACGATATTATTATAGTATGTATCCAACCAAGGTAAACCAATTTTATCTAAAATGTCTCTATATAAATATGTTTAGTAAGGTTTCATAATTTAATTATTGTTCCGTTCTACCACCCTGGACATATGAAGCTGTAAAATTGGAAATTACATTGCAGATTTCCCTGCTTGCATTGTCTGCAATATCACAAGGATTGATGATTCTTTTATCTTTTTAAGGGCCATGGGCATGCACTTCCTATCCAGATATAGTTTTGTTGTGATTTTATTTATTTTAAGCGATATTTCAAAAGTGGGAAGTCTCTTGCTTGGCCTTGGACATACCAAATTTTTATTTACCGATATATTATTTTGTAATTATAATTTTGGTCTTACTTGAACCTATCCAAAAATTCTATTTTTTACAAAATCTAAATATGTTTTCCCACTTGCTTGTCATTAGTGGGGGATTGTTGGAATAATGACATTCAAGTGTGAAGGAGTTACAATTTGATTATTAATAATAAATATTTTGTTTTCCAGTTTTCAAAGATATTTACAATATAATTATTGTAACTTAATTATCTTTTATCATAATCTTTATTTACCATAAAGACTTACGTTTTAATTTCGTTGGTGTATGAGTTATTACCAATTAAATTGGCATTGAATCCATTGACTGAGCAACGGACAAAAGCAAACATTCTTATATTATAAATAAACTTGTTTACGGAGGGGGAGAAAAAAAGAAGAATAGAACCGAAAATTGTTTTTGATGTCTTGGCTTCATTTTGTTGTTATTTTTGGGCATTGTTTGTGAGGCTCCAACGTGATTTTGGCCTCGAGTGCACGGGGTGCTGTGAAAACCTTGCGGAGCAAACCGAATATTGGGTTGCTAAGAAAGAGAAGAAAAAATTCCTGGGTTCATCTCCTATTAACCAAAGTCACTCACTGACACTAAATTCTTGCCAGTTCGGATTCCTCATTCGTTATTTGCGATTGGGACGAGACCGGTTGTATCTCGGGGAATTTGCGCTGTAGAGGCGAATAAATTCTTCCGGACAGTCACCAGGCGCCTCCGGTTGTTTGCTCTAACGTTTGTTCATTTCGCAGGCATACTGTTTTGTTGATTTTGTTGCGTAGATCACTACAATCTGAAGAATTTATGCAATGGCTGACGCAACCAACAATTAAAAAACGATGTAGCCAGGTTTTTTCATTTTACGCTTTCTGGTTTCCGCAACGCGTTACTGTAACACTATTTCTGGTATGCAATTTCGTTCCTTTCCTCTATGTAAGATATCGCTTTGATAATCGGGTAAAGCATTCCCTGCGTTTTCGTTCTTTAGTGAATAACATTGCCTTGCATTGTGAGATTGCATATCCTCTCTCGTTATTTGTCTCTTGCGTGTTTTTCCATTGACATTTTTTTTGTATATATTCTTTTCCATGTGACTTGAAAAGGAGAAGTCATATATTGCCCATATTATAATGAGACGAAATGAGACTCTTGTAGATATATGATTTTCATACTTTGAGAATTCATTTTGATTTATATACATGAGTTCTATACTGTGAGAACTAATAAGTTTTATTTTACAATTATGATATTGTTATATTGATTCATTGAAAGTTTTTGAAATTGTGGACTTTACTTTAGGCAACTATTAAAACTTGAGGAATAAAATTACTTGATATGGTTCACCAGTGATATATAAAAGTAGTTGTCTAGTGTGTTGAATACTTGTTATACTCTATATTTCTTTGCATTCACATGATCTCCTTTTAAGAGACTCACTCAACACATAATTTTAGAATGACAAAATTGGGATATGATCATTTCTTATTCATTGTTATGTTAAACAGATGTTGATAGAAAACTGTGAGCCAAATTTATATCAAACTGTTTTTTAACTATTATACGTAGTAACAAATATTATTTTGGTGTGACTCATCCGCTGAGGAGAACAATTTGACGATGGGTTAGAAGGCCTCATCCAAGGAGATCTAAAGTAGTTGTGCTTCCCAAAGAATTGTCCAAACGTGTGGACAAAGTTCTGATGACCCTGAAGCGATAACCAAATTGTGCAGTAAGGTGGTAAGGAGTTGTACAAATAAGGCGTCATTGCTTTATTCCTCTGAAACAACAGGTACTCATTGTTACGTTGCTTTATGTATATATTTGGTGTGGACAAAGTGTCTTTGATATATACTTTATTATGTGAATCTATCTTCCCTCTACGTCATTGCTATAAGTGAATGATTCTTCTGATGGTTATTCACTAAAAGAATTCATGACTATTTAATTTGACCTTTCATGCATATGGGAGCATAATATATAGTATTATGTCACTCTGTTTTAATATTTTTTTTTGTGCGAAATTGTGAAGTATATTTTAAGTTTATACATATACTTTACTTGTTGGTGTATGTGAGTGTTTTTATCATGTTCATGATTAGTTGCGGTCACATATCCACCGTGTACAAACGATGATGTTCTTACTAGAACATTAAAACAATATTTGATTTGCATAGTTGCATTATATGCAATATATAATTACTACTTCAATTCGGTGTTCCATTGAATATTCAATTGGATTAATTATTTTCTAAGCTCAGATTTTGTATTGTACTCTCACAAATGTGTGAAAGTGAGATTGTTTCTATCAAAGGAATTATATGTGCACAAGTCTGCTAATGCACTTATAGCTAATATAAAATAAATTGAGCTTCAATTTGGAATCAATATTTTCATGTTATTAATATGTGATTTATTACTTTTGATTTTGTAATTCCATGTTGTATGAGGCATTGTGGGGGTTGTTCTGGGATTCATGCCTCCTATAAAAAATTGAATGTTTTTGTTAAGACCTATACAACTGATAAATGTGATTATTGATTTTCTTGGTGTCTCTGCTTCCCATGCTTTGTTGGATTAATAGAGATCATAAAGTGTCTTCGTTTAAAGCAGAAAAAATTTATTTCCCTATAAATTAGAAAATGAGATCACTTATTGACATGTTTTAAGTGATTGAATCCAACGATATTTTAGATTTAAAGTTGACATGGATAATTATCAGTTTTGAGAATTATGATTTGGATATATGTGATATACATATTTTGATATCACTTACTGATATGAGACATTATTAACATACTTGTGAAAATCTATAAATATTTTATGGAAATGTTGTCGCTTAGAAATTATCTAAGCAGACCTGTATGTATAAGTATGTTATGCTGATGTGGCTTAGAAATTATTTAAGCATTTATATAAATTGTGTATAGAGGCATCTATGTTACTATATATAGTGAATATCCATTGTATTGCAATGATACAGTGATGATAGACGAGTTTGATACACATGAGAATAAATCTAAAAGTGGATTTAATTATGAATGGTTGTCACTTAGAAATTGTCTAAGTAGACTTGGATAATTACCTTATAGAGATTAAGGTTATTACTTAAAGATGATTGAGTTTGAGTACATTACTCAAGACTTTGTGATATATGAGATTAATTGACTAAGAGACGTCTTGGTCAATATTCCTTTATGGAAGAAATAGTGTCTTTCATAACTGTGTAAAGTAGCTACTAATATGCGAGAAGGATTATATCCTTAAGTTATGTGAATTCAGAAGTGAATAATCTTCTGAAAAACCCCTAGGGAAGAAATTAATTTGTGAAACATCGAGGGGAATGAGACTCAAACCAATTTAAATCAAGAAGTGATGGTAACCCAACCTTTGTGACTGGAGATCCCATGAAGAAGGTTCAATGTGGTAAAAACAAGTTGCTTCTTGATATTACTACACTACAAAAAAAACGCTTATTTGCGAGGGACATTAGCGAGGGAATAACATTCCCTCGCTAAAACTGACTTTAGCGAGGGAATTAGCGAGGAAACTGACATTAGCGAGGGAATTAGCGAGGGAATTTGAAAATTTGACCGTTAGCGAGGGATTTAGCGAGGGAATTTGAAAATTTTCCGTCGCTAATTGTTTGGAGGGAAAATTCAGTCAAATTCACGCGAATCAAGGAAATTAGCGACGGAATTAGCGAGGGAATTAAAATCCCTCGCTAATTAAAGTGGTTTTTAGCGACGGAATTTGAGTTCCCTCGCTAATTAAAGTGGTTTTTAGCGACGGAATTTGAGTTCCCTCGCTAATTTTTTTAATTTTTTTTACTTAAATCTGTCACTCACTCACTCACTCTTCTTTCTCACTCTTCTTCTCTCCTCTTCACCCTTCCTCTTCCCTTCCTCTACTCTCCACCACCACCACCATCACCACCACACAACCAACCAACCACCCTCACTATTCTTCTCTCCTCTTCACCCTTCCCTTCCTCTTCCTCTACTCTATCTCTTTCACCTATAAACCCTAACCCACCACCACACAACAACAACCACCACCACACAACCACCACACAACAACCACCACCACACAACAACCACCACTCGCGACACCACCACCACCACCACCACCACCACCTTCTTTCCTCTTCCTCTCTTCTCTCTCTCTCTCTCTTACACAATTTCCACTTTCACTCTTCTTCTCTCCACCTTCTTCCACCACCACCACACCACCACCACCCACGAGACCACCACCACACCACCACCACCCACGAGACCACCACCACCACCACCACCTACGAATTTCTTTCCTCTTTCTCTCCACCTTTCACCACCACCACCACCACCACCACCACCACAACAACAACCACAAAATTAATAATATAATATAATAAAAAACTGATTTTAAAAATAATATAATAATAAATATAAAAAACAAACCATTTAAATTAAGACACGTGTCAGTCAGAATTTGAAAATTTGCACAAATTTTGAGGCAACATTAGCGAGGGAATTAGCGAGTGAAATGTCCCTCGCTAATTAGCGAGGGATTAAAATTCCCTCGCTAATTTCATTAGCGAGGAAGGTATTAGCGAGGGAACCGGTCCCTCGCTAATTCCCTCGCAAATGACCATTAGCGAGGGATTTTGGTCAGTTTGCGAGGGAAATTTCCCTCGCTAATCCCTGATTTTTTTGTAGTGCTAGCACTGAAAATTAATTCATGTAATTAATTTTATTTTTGTCCCTTCCTATGGTGTTATGATGTTATTGTGATAGTGCTAGTCTGCAAGGTAAAGAGGTTAAGCTTAAAGCTTTTAATGATTATCATAGCCCTTATGGGTGGTGTATGACTTGCAGCATACACTAGATGAAATCACCTATATGAGTGTCAAGTGGGGCCGCTTGCATGAGATCCTGGCGAGGTCTCTAGAGCACTCATGAACACCGAGCACGCGCAGGGCCTAGTAGCGCACCACCGCGGAAACAGCAAGAATGTGGGGGTGTAATGTGATAGTAAAACCTCTAATATATAACATGTGTCTTGAGTTCCATAGCTTGCTAAACCAATTCACTGTATGTTATGTTTTATCTGTCAAGGACTGGTTCCATAGCTTGCTATACAGCTCCGATGCATTACATATACGATGTTAACCCAGGAAACTTCTTTTATTTATTTACTTTCCAACTGTATGTGGGGGATTGTTGTGATTTTATTTATTTTAAGCGATATTTCAAAAGTGGGAAGTCCCTTGCTTGGCCTTGGACATACCAAATTTTTATTTACAGATATATTATTTTGTAATTATAATTTTGGTCTTACTTGAGCCTATCCAAAAATTCTATTTTTTACAAAATCTAAATATGTTTTCCCACTTGCTTATCATTAGTGGGGGATTGTTGGAATAATGACATTCAAGTGTGAGGGAGTTACAATTTGATTATTAATAATAAATATTTTGTTTTTCAGTTTTCAAAGATATTTACAATATAATTATTGTAACTTAATTATCTTTTATCATAATCTTTATTTACCATAAAGACTTACGTTTTAATTTCGTTGGTGTATGAGTTATTACCAATTAAATTGGCATTGAATTCATTGACTGAGCAACGGACAAAAGCAAACATCCTTATATTATAAATAAACTTGTTTACGGAGGGGGAGAAAAAAAGAAGAATAGAACCGAAAATTGTTTTTGATGTCTTGGCTTCATTTTGTTGTTATTTTTGGGCATTGTTTGTGAGGCTCCAACGTGATTTTGGCCTCGAGTGCACGGGGTGCTGTGAAAACCTTGCGGAGCAAACCGAATATTGGGTTGCTAAGAAAGAGAAGAAAAAATTCCTGAGTTCATCTCCTGATAACCAAAGTCACTCACTGACACTAAATTCTTGCCAGTTCGGAATCCTCATTCGTTATTTGCGATTGGGACGAGACCGGTTGTATCTCAGGGAATTTGCGTTGTAGAGGCGAATAAATTCTTCAGGACAGTCACCAGGCGCCTCCGGTTGTTTGCTCTAACGTTTGTTCATTTCACAGGCATACTGTTTTGTTGATTTTGTTGCGTAAATCACTACAAGTTTGTGATCTTTGATTGAGAGATTAATATCCTAGTTTGTTTCCTTTCTTCATGTTCATGCCAGCTTTGGACTTGAACTGAAGTTTGTGCATTGGGTTGGGAACTTGAAGCGTTTTAATTTAACAATGTGTTCTTATTTTTGACATTAATTTGAATGTTTATAAATGGGAATACTATAATATAATTCTACATATAATGCCATTTTATTGTTCCTATAATGATTCAGGCTAAACTTCTTACAGTTGTTCATCCTATAATGATATTTACGTTACAAGAAATGATTGTTTTCAATAAAGCTTCGAAAATAGAGGAATGGATTGTAGTTCAATAACATTTGGAACTTTCAAGTAAAGCATACAATAATACTGTCAAAATTGATACACATGGTGTGTTATCAGATGCATCATAGACAAAGACCTAGTGTAAGTTAGAAGAGATTTGCATAAGGTTTCATAAAGCATTGTAAAGGATAAGTTTTTTCTTTTTAATCTAAAGACACTATGGCAAATCGTTTTAGTCTATTAGAATCTCAATTTAGTTGAGTGGACCAAATGAATAAGTCAATTTGGGGTGGTTGTGAGTTTCTGGTTTTTGGTTTTTTGGTTTTGAAAGTCGATTTCAAAACCAAAACATGTTTAGGTAAAATTGTGCTGAATTGGTTTTTTCCTTATTTTCGAAACAGTTTTCCATCAAATCACAAAATCAAAAAAAGAGGTTTTCTAATTTCAGTTTTTGTTTTAACACTAACACACCATCACCAACCATCATTTCAACAACCACCGACTGCCACTTTGACCACTGCCGATCACCATTTTGGCCACCGCCAACCACCACTCTGGCTACCACCGACCACCACTCCGGCCACCACCAACCACCACTCCGGCTATCGACGACCACCACTGACCACCACTCCGGCCACCGCCAACCACCACCATGCCCACCGTCAACCACCGCCGACCACCGCACCGGTCACTGACGACCACCACTCTGACCACCGTCAACTACCACTTTGACCACCAATGACCACCATTTCGACTGCCGACCACCAATTTGACCATTGTCGGTCACTGCTCAGACCACCGCCGAACACCTCTCAGGCCACCGCCCAACACCACTATGGCCACCGCGGAACACCACTCCAATCACGGTCAACTACTACTTTGGTCACCACCGACCACCACTCCAGCCACCAGCGACCACCACTCCAACCATCGTCAACCACCACTCTAGCCATTGGCGACCACCACTCCGACCACCGTCAACTACCACTTTGATACCACTTTTATGTTCATGTTTTAAACTATAGTTTTTATTTTTGAAAGTTTCTTAACTCAACTCAGTCTGGTTTTGGTTTCTGAAATTTTTAAAATTGAAAACAGAACTGATTTTGGTTTTTGAAATTTTCAAAACAGAAAACAGAAAACCACCCCAAATATTGTAACTTTGCTGCGTAAATAGAAGGAGTTGGTAAAGGCTCATTCAAGTGATTGGAATATCAAATACAACATATTTGAGATTCAAAATCTATAAAGGCTCATTCAAACCATTGAAGTAAATACCTATAAATGTGCCTAAAATAGAAAGATCAAGAATGAAACAAATCTAAGGAGAAAACAGATATATTGTTTTTAGTTGATTAAGGAGAAAATAGATAGAGTAAAGACCCAAATTCGTCCCTGACAATTTTTTCGCGGAACGAATTCGTCCCTGACAATTTTTTTGAGACACATTGGTCCTTGACAATTCCAAAACGAGTCACGTTCGTCCCTCCGTCCATTTAACCATTACCAGCTCACTAAACGGCTCCTACGTGGCACGTTAAGTGCCACGTTGTCACGTTAGATACGTATGCGTTTATTTTGGGCCAAATTCGTCCCTGAAAAATTTTAAAAATGGACGAAGCAGTCCCTGACAATTTAGGGGACAAATTCGTCCTTGGTGCTTCTTCAACCTTTAAATAGTGGTTTCAGAAACCATTTTCTGTCATTGCAATTAAAGGTGCAAGGAGCTAATGGGTGTAAACATTATGTATGGATAGTTGGAGTTGTGATTGTTGCTATTTAGTGGTTCTAATATTGAATTAGGCAACATTTTTAGCTTATGTTGTTGTAATGAATCTTATCTTGTTGTTAGCTTATGTTGATGTAATGAACCTTATCTTGTTGCTATCTTATTGTAATGAACTTTATATTGTTGTTTCAATTAGTAAAGTTGGTGTTGTTGTTTCTATCTAAAATTGGTGTTGTGTGTGAACTGGAAACAAAATATCCATAAGTGCAGCAACATAAACTACAAAAGCATTATTTGAAGGAATTGCTGAAGAAGGAAATGGGTTGAAAGGTGAAGGTGTTGATTGCGGTCTCATTTGAGCATGTGGCCTAATAGGTGGTGGTCTAATAGCAGGCGTTTCTGGTTGTGATTCCTGAAATAGAAAAAATAGGTCATATTAGTCCCAGTCAAATATTAAAATAGACCAAATTAGTCCCTGTCAAATATTTAAGTAAGCCATATTAGTCCCTAACAAATATCAAAATAGGCCAACTTAGTCCCTGTTAATACAATGGCAGAAAATGAGTCCTCTTTAATGACAAAAAATGGTTTCTGGTTGTTCTCTCTCTCAGCTGCGTCTTCTCCAATGGCAGAAAATGGTTTCTGGTTTCAGAAACCACTGTTTAAAGGTTGAAGAAGCACCAGGGACGAATTTGTCCCATAAATTGTCAGGGACTGATTCTTTCCTTTTTAAATTTTTCAGGGACGAATTTGGCCCAAAATAAACGCATACGTATCTAACGTGACAACGTGGCACGTTTAGTGATATGGTAACAGTTAAATGGACGGAGGGACGAACGTGGCTCGTTTTGAAATTATCAGGGACCAATGTATCTCAAAAAAATTGTCAGGACGACTTCGTCCCGCAAAAAAATTGTCAACAACGAATTTAGGACTTTACTCAAATAGATATTAATTCGTCTTTTCTTTGTCTGTAACTTTTTTAGATAGAAAGCAGAGCATCTTCTTTCCTCCCTCCAATTTTTGTAAACATAGATGTAATACTACAGTATTTAAATAATTAAAAAATCAAGTTAGTGGGTGATGATTCCATCGATCCCATACTCCCAAATTGGGAGGGAACAAAATGTCCAATTTCTTACCGTTGAAACACTTTGATTGGAGAGAAAGTCATGTGTCTATCTATTGGAATACTACAAATTTTTGGAGGGAGGAAAGAAGATGCTCTGCTTTCTATATTTATATAGCAAGCGATTCAGCCACTCCGAACAATGCATCCGTGTTAAATCCATGTGGGTTTTGAGTTTTTCGGTAAAGTTATAAGATACTCATTCTAGTCCCTATTATAAGAAGAAATTACAAAAATCATCACTACTAAAGAGTTCATTTAATTCTTGTCTTTTTTAAGTTATGTCTCTAAAATACCCTCCACTCAACTCTCAAGTTTTTATATGCATTACTCCCACTCACCTTGAAAACTGAAAAGACAAACATTCAATGAGGGTAAAATTGGTATTTAAGCAATAAATATACACTAAAAACTGAAATAGAAAACTGAAATAGTTTTGTTATATTTGAGACCAAATTAACTCTAAAAATTTTCTTATAATGGGTACCGGAGAGAGTAAGTAGCAACAAACTCCAAAGACTTACACTAAACAAAGACGGATAGCACAACACAACCCAGTGAGCGCGTCGGAAAAACAAAGAGTTGCCCTACTTTTCCATTGAGTAATGTTATTTACCTAAAAATCTACTTTACAAAATCAATTAACCAAATTTTTTAGGTTATTAAACAACCTGCTTTTCGCAGTGTCCCTCACATGTGGGGTTTTCGTGCCTCCTTCATTCCTTTCTTCGTTACTTTCCCTTTGGTTCGTGAGAAGGTCACCATGCTCTTTTTTTCATTTTCACTTTCCTCTTCTATTTAAGGGACACACAACACCACACACAGTCAATAACCGATCTCTGAGTAAAGCCATTCAGTCGACTGAGATTTTGAGGTAAGGAGCTGAGAGATGCCTTCATGATTCAATCATTTCTCCCGTTGATTAATTATAATTCATTTTCATATCATATAACAGGTGAGTTATTCTCTTGTACATCCTTTCTCAATAATTTGATTTGGTCGACCCTGGGCCTGTGTGTTTGTTAGCCAAATGGGCCAAGGAAGTACACGTTCCAGTTCTTTTAGGGATTCTTCTACTACTAGCATCCAATCTTCTATGGATTCTTCTAATAATAGCATCCAAAGCAATAATAAATATGATGTGTTTATCAGCTTCAGAGGATCTGACACTCGCAACACTTTTGTTGACCATCTCTATGCTCATCTCACTAGAAAGGGTATTTTCGCCTTCAAAGATGACACAAGGCTCGAGAAAGGTGAATCCATTTCTCTCCAACTTATGCAAGCAATTAAACATTCAAAGGTTGCTATCATTGTTTTCTCAAAGGATTATGCTGCCTCCACATGGTGTTTGAGTGAAATGGCTGCTATTGATGGCTGCTATGTAAACACGAAACAAAGTGTTTTTCCAGTTTTCTACGATGTTGATCCATCTCATGTACGAAATCAAGATGGAGTATATAAGAATCCCTTTCTTTTACACGCTCAAAAACATGACTCATGGAAGGTTCTTCAGTTGAGGACATTTATGACCTCTTTGGCTGGATTAGCTAGTTGGGATGTTAGGAATAAGTAAGTATGAAGGCTATTCTCTTTGCTATTTTATATTATTATCAACAATGTTAATTTGGGACGGAGGGAGTATATATATATATATATATATATATATATATATATATATATTGTTAATATTTCGGCAAGTGTACCGAATCGTTGCAAGTAATAAAACCGGTAATACCGGGTATCGTCCTCGAGGATCGAATTAATTTACCAATTACGTTAACAACAACTAAACGAACCAAGTTGAAATAAATTTCCGATTGGTATGAGTGAGCGACTAATACTAAAGTAAGCAATTAAATATTTCTTTTTGTGTTTTTAATAAGAGAAAACTAAAATGCTTAGGAGAAGATACGATGGGAAGAACGCTAGGGATGAATGCCTGTTGATTTCACACTATTGTCACTGATTTAATTTCGAAAGATCACCTCTCTCTTATTTTGCTATCAAACCCTCAATTTTAACTAATTCCTAATTCCTTAGGTAACTAGTCCTTTGCCGATAACTAAAGCCCTAATTCCTTAGGCGATTTCAATTAACAACAAGCATTAACAACGAGGATTCGCAACATACAACAATTCTAAGAGTATTCCTAAACTACGAATGGTAGGAATTGAATTTCAAACATTCAATAATAAAACTTCCATTCGATCATTGAATAAAATATCGTTCTACAAGTTTTCCAACCATAGAAAGCGTTAAGCATAGAAATTCAATTCACAAAATATAAGAGAGTACGACATAAACATAATTTTAAACCAGCAACAATAGCGTTACGTCAAAGTTAATTCATCCCTAACATTAGGGTTAAGCTACACATGATAAGGGAAGAGAGAAAGGAAGAATTACAAGATAAAGATGATGATGAACACATATGAAGCTTCAATTCTTGTCCCCAAGCCTTGAATCTTCAATACCGGTGAGAAGGAATGAGTACTCTTCGCGTTCTAGCGTTCCAAAATTCGTCGACCCCCTTTCTCCCCCTGGCCTTACGTGTTTTTAACGTTTTTCACGCTCAGCTGGCGCTTAAGCGCCACTTAAGCGCAAGCTGCGCGCCTCTGCTTCTGCCTTCTTGCGCGTGACTAGCGCTTGCGCGCCACTTGCGCGCCTCCTGCGCGCCCCACAGCACACCAATTCTGTTTTCTTGCGCGTGAAGCGCCACCTGCGCGCCTCCTGCGCGCCACTCAGCACGACAAGTCCTTGGCTTGTACCACTTGTTCTTCTTGCTTGCACCACTCGATCTTCAATTCGATCTAGTTCCTGCACACAAAAACACGAAGAAAACCAACATAACTACTGCATAACAAGCCAACTTCCTAAGTTCACAACTTCTTAAATTTTCATCAAACTTCTTATTTTTATTCATCAAAATCTCCAATTAAACTCCCTCCTTATCATTGAAAACTATCATGTGATGTGGGTTCATCATATATATATATATATATATATATATATATATATGGTTCATAACTTAGTGATCTTATTTAATTTCCCTCTCTTTCAGACCAGAGTCAGAAGAAATTGAAAAAATTGCTCAAGCTGTAGTAAAAAAATTGGGTCATATATTCTCTGGATCTGCTGAAGATCTTATTGGAATACAACCTCGTGTAGAAGCATTAGAAAACCTTTTAAAACTAAACTCAAAGGTTGGTGGTTCTCATGTTTTAGGAATATGTGGTATGGGTGGAATAGGCAAGACAACTCTTGCTACAGTCTTGTATGATAAAATCTCATGTGAGTTTGACGCTTGCTGTTTTATTGAAAAACTTGGCGAGATTTATAGAGATGGTGGCGCTATTTGTGTGCAGAAAAAAATTCTTCGCCAAACTATAAAAGAAAGAAATGTAGAGGAATATAGCCCTTCTGAAATATCTGGAATTGTTAAAAATAGGCTACACAATATAAGGCTCCTTCTGGTTCTTGACGATGTTGATCAAATTGAGCAACTACAAGAATTACACGTTAGTCCCAAGTTGCTTCGTGCAGGAAGTAGAATAATCATAACTACTAAAGATAAACATATTCTTAAAGTATATGGAGTGGATACAATTTATGAGGCTCAATTGATGAATGACAATGACACTCAAGATCTTTTATGTAGGAAAGCCTTCAATAGTGATTATTCAAGAAGCACTTTTGATGGGTTAATTCCTGAGGTACTAAAATATGCTCAATGTCTTCCATTAGCAATTAGAGTATTGGGTTCTTTCTTATGTACACGAAATGCCATGGAGTGGAGAGCTACATTAGATAGGTTGCAGAATAATTTGCCTGACAATAGAATTATGAAAGTGCTTCAGATAAGTTTTGAGGGACTAGAGGAACAAGAGAGAGAAATATTTCTGCATGTTGCATGTTTCTTTCAAGGGGAGAGGCAAGATTATGTAAGACGGATTCTAGATGCTTGTGGATTGAATCCTGATATTGGAATTCCACTTATAGCTGAAAAATCACTCATAACCATTAGAAACCAAGAAATTCATATGCATGGAATGTTGCAAGAATTTGGGAAACAAATTGCTCGTAGAGAACACCCCGACGAGCCAGAATTTTGGAGTAGATTGTGGCGTCACGAGGATTTTCATCGTGTGATGACGATGACAGAAATGGTAACATATCTTTCCAAATAGATTTTACGATTTTGCCATTTCCATTAAAATCTAGTTACAAATAATATTTTATATTTTGAGTGAAAAGAATCTACTTAATCTGTACAAGAAATTTAATAATTCATGATGCTTAAGCTGGAGTTAGCCCATCAAAAGTGCTTCTTGAACACGAGTACTTACCTCACACCAAGGAGACAAACCCATGCTTAAACTTGAGACTTGTTGTTCTTGTTCCACTTGATAAATCTTTTGACTTTGACATGGTTGTCATTATTTTTCAGGCAACGATAAAAGCTAAAGCAATAGTTCTAGATGAAAAGGAGGATGACTTCGAATTCAATGAGTTCAGGCCTGAAAATTTATCAAAAATGGAGCACTTGAAACTGTTTATATTATATCATAAGAATTTTTCAGGAAAACCCTTATTTCTTTCTAATTCTCTACGGTATCTTTTGTGGAAAGGTTACCCTTTTGATTGCTTGCCATCAAAATTTCAACCATGTTACCTTATTGAATTGAATATGCCTGATAGTAGCATGGAACAATTATGGACAGGCATTCAGGTACTTTTAATGCTCTTTATATATTTTTCTCTCCAAATAAATAGTTGAAAAGTCACATGAAGTAGATTTTTGGTGAAAAAGTAATATATATTCGATGGTGGCACAACTGTTAAAAATTGTATTGTGTTTAAAATTTTTAAGAGCCCATTAAAAAATAATAGATGTGCATCAGTGGTGGATTTTTATTTAATTCAAAAATATATTTGTCATCATTTACTTTTAGAAGAAGTGGCACTGTATATAGATACAAAATCAAATATCATGTGATTTGATGAATATTTTTAGTTTAGTTAAAAATTGCAAATTGGTTTTAAAAAATCTTATGTGGGCTACCGTAAGAGGTACATGTTTATCAGTTTTTTTTAAAGTGTTCTTTTAAGTTATAAATAGTAAATTGGTTAGTTTTTTTTTTTTTTTTTTTTTTTTACTTTTTAGGTATTTCCTCCGTTCTATAACTATGATATCTAATTAAGTTTAGAGTGCATAGATTGAAAATTATGCAATTGATGTAAAATATTATTATTTCTAGAATGAAATTTCCTTATTTAATTCTTATTAAGAATCCACTATAGTGAATTGATGGAATTCAAGTTTTAATACAACATACTATATATTGCAACACAGAAACTCCCCTATTTGAAAATAATGGATCTGAGCAACTCCAAAAATCTCAAGATGACTCCGTGCTTTGATGGGATGCTAAATCTCGAGCGACTAAATCTTGCGGGATGCATAAACTTGCAGCATGTGCATCCATCGATTGGATTTCTTAACAAACTTAAATTCTTGAGTTTGCAGAACTGTAGCAGTATGGTCTACTTTGATATTGGCAGTACGTCAAAATTAAGGTCTTTGAGAGTTATGTGTCTCTCCGGTTGTACAAAACTTGAAAATACTCCAGATTTTTCAGGAGCATTAAACCTTGAGTATCTTGATATGGATCAATGTACACGTTTATTTACAATTCATAATTCTATTGGCGGTCTTGCAATGCTTAAGTTATTAAGTTTGAGAGACTGCACAAATCTTGTTAGACTTCCCCTGGTGTGTTTTTTCAGTTCCCCTCTGCAATCTGTGATTTTTTTAGACTTGAGCTTTTCGTATATCTCTGAAGTACCTGAAGCTATTGGAGAGTTAAGGTGTTTAGAAAGACTAAACCTACAGGGAAATAACTTTAGTTCAGTTCCCTCTACTATTGGGAGGCTTTCTAGTCTATCTTATTTAAACTTGTCACATTGTCATATGCTTGAAAAAACTCCAGAGTTTCCAACAGAAAGTTCTCCATCAGTGGGAAAATATTTCCAAACAACATCGGGATCCCGTGATCATAGGTCAGGATTATATATTTTTGACTGTCCAAAGACCAAGATGGCTGTAAACAATGACAGGAAGTCCCCTTATGATTTTTTGTGCGAAAAAGACAGAGTGTTCAGACACTTTGCATTTAAATGGCTAAAAAGACTACTTGAGGTGCGTAATCTTAATCTATCTCACCCCTTCTCATTTCTTAGTCACTCACGTTTTTTTATGCCTACATGTGCTTTCTTTTTGTAGCAGGCACCTAGCCACTTTCGATGTGGGTTTGACATTGTTCTTCCTTGGGAATGGAAAACTATTCCACCGTGGTTCAATAATAAGGATAAAGTTCGAGTACTCTACGAGTATTTCCGACTGGGCCGGATTGGTCTTTTGTGTAGCATTTGAGTTGAATAATCATCATGCTGCAATATCAAGTTCTTCACTGCCATATCCATTTTACCTTTCTTTTGAAAGTGAACACACGGAAGAACGATTTGATATGTCGTTGAATTTGGAAGGAGCCATGGTTGATGGAAAGAACTATCTTTGGACAATCTATATCTCTCGGGATCACTGCCATTTTGTGAAAACAGGCGCGCAAATCACATTTAAAGCTCAACAAGGTTTGAATGTAAACCAATGGGGGTTGCAAATGCTAACTAATCAATGGAAGTTGCAAATGCTAACTAAAAACGCGTTAGTGAACTTTGAAATTACTACGAGACCAGACCCTTCTTTACTGGTTATTCATCATGTAGAGGAAAGCAGCTGCAACATCTTTGAACCTAAAATCCAGCTTCCATACAACTGGTTTGTTTCTGATGAAGATGAAATCAAGAATGAGGAAACCAAGAGGAAAGAAATTGATCTCTCTAATCTAGGCCTTTCTACAGCTTAGGTAAACCATATTTATCTAAAACATTTTTTTTATAATTCAAATGTTAAGACATGTAATTTTATTATTATGTTCTGGCACTCCTTGCATACATGAATATGAAGTTGCAATTAGCCAAATTAACTGTGGGTTGCTCTCTACTTTACCAGGTTCTCTATCTTCTAGCTAAAGATTCAAGTTTTAAGGGATTTTGATCATGGAGTTCTATTTACTTTATCTGGGTTATCACCAAATTCCCTTAATCACTTATGGTTGGCTATTGTAAAGCCTTCTCTGGGTATTGCGTATTTTTATTTTTTGTTATGAATAGAATCTAAACGAATTTGATCTTGGATGGTTTGCTTGAATCGTTGATCTGGTATTACATTACTATTTGTTTAAAAATGGTGGTTGGTATTGGTTGTGGTTTATGGTGATGTGGGGGAACAAAGAGATCTGGTTGAAGGGGGAATGGGGGATAGAGCCATGGTTCTCTTCATTTGGGAAATGAGTGATGATGAAGAGGCCATGCATTCTGAAAAATGGGGATGATTAAAATACCCTAATTTCATTTTAGATCTAAGTCAGCCATTTTGAAAATTAAATAAAATAAAAGTTAATGACGTTTCCAAGCCAAACCAGCTTTAAAAGATTTTAGAAATGAAAAAAATTACACATCAGAACTTTGTTAGTCAACTCTTTTTTTTAACTTTTGACTAACAGATGACCTATTTGAAAAGTTAGATTTTGCACGGAAAAAATATCTCTTCTACCAAGTTAGAATTCTTTGGAAAAAATAAACTCAAAATTGGATTCCTAAGTCTGTAGCTCTTTGATTTTGTTTTTTGAGTTTTTGGCACTTAAAAAAAAATACTTCAATGAGAAAAAACTCCAATAATTCTTGAGAAATTGGTGCAAATATGTAAGATAAACGTTTCCTTACTTTGCGTGGATTCAAGACGCCACCTACGTTCTAGAAAGTGGAATGAAAGAGGATAAATCCTTGAGATTGTTGAAAAATTTGACGACTAACCCGACGAGTCACAATCTCAAGAATAGGAACTTGCGAACAAGGTAACCACAAATTTGAAGCACTGAACCTTTGATCATATACCACAAATACCGCTATAGTCTTAGGCGTGTGAAAGCACTACTGTCCTCGAGGATTTATTCACCTGAGACGAAAATCCCCTAGGGTTCAACCTGCTCTTCCGAAAAAATCTTGATAACAGAACTATCAATAAAATTATCATTGTAAATCTTTGGAAGAAAAACTCAAAAGCATTAAAAGGCATATTTGACATTTTATGGGGACTAAAATTGCTTACCAAAAATATTGTAGGGACTAAAAGTCGACGAATATTTAATAGAGATTAAAAAATGAAATTGTGAAATTTTTAAGGACTAAAAACGTACTTAACCTTTAAATGTTTGTTATTTGGTTCAATTTTTTGAAAGGAGAAGCAAAATTCCTCTTGAGCCAATTTTAATAGAGGGAAACAATATTTATTTGAAACTTAGACGTATATGTTCTCTTAGGGCCTGTTTGGGGTGGTTGTGAGTTTCTGGTTTTTGGTTTTGAAAGTCAATTTCAAAACCAAAACCTGTTCATGTAAAATGGGGCTGAGTTGGTTTTTTTCTTAATTTCAAAACAAATTTCCATCATCAACCACCATGTTGACCACCATCAACCACCACTCTGACCACCGTCACCCACCACTTTGACCACCACCAACCACCACTGCGACCACTGTCAACCATCACTTTGACCACCACCACTCCGACTACCGCCAACCACTATTGACCACTACCAACCACCATTGACCACCATTATAACCATCGTCAACCACCACTTTTACCACCATCAATCTAGCAAAGCCCATAATCCATACAGAATCAGCAGTGCAGATGTGTCCTTATCATCGAACGATCCAGATGCACACACTGACAGGGACGGAGGCATTCACATGAGTATGGGGGCAAATGCCACCAATGATATTTGGTTGATTTCTATAGATTATATATGGATTATATATGTATTTTGAGTAAAAAAAAATGGTAATATATATTTGTTTTGTTTCATATCCACTTCCTCTGTTTCACCCACCCTCTAGTTCTAGCATGAACCCTCCACTCCACTTTGTGGCTGTCATATTGCTCCAACTCACTTTTATCTTATAATTAAAGGTAAATTAAAGTTTAATTTTTTCCTGATTTATATTTCTATCTTTAATGTATTCATTATTTGTTTTATTGTTATGATGATAGTTGATGGTATCTTTTTCTCATATAGAGAGATATATTTTTGAAAGTATTGACAATGGGAAAAACATTCAACAAAAATCATATAGAACGATTATAATGTATATAAATATTGCCCCCACTGCATAAATTTTCTGGATCCGTCAATGCACACTGAGTACCTATCTAACGCGCCCCGTGTGGGCGCCAATCCCTATAAAAGTATTGTCTCATCAATGCTATAGGTACACATTTATTACCTCACATCATTGATTCCCTATGCTAATTTAAGCATTGGAGTGTGTGCAGGTACCACCTCCTCGCCAGATCAACGTGAGAAGGATCATCTCAGACAACATTTAACACTCAACTCAACTCCATCTCGGCAACGACTTGGAGCGAGCTAGCTTCTCATCTTGGCGAGCATCTCGGCCTCGGCCTGACCAAGACCTGCAGCCAATACAATTCATATGGTCTTTGGCCAAATTTTTTAGGAACAATTGTTGCTGCAGTTGAAAACCAACCTGGAATTCAAGTCTATAAATTCTTCGAAACTTGTACCCTGGCATCCAAGCACTAGTTGCTGTGAATGGAATGGTGTAACATGTGATAAGGAGGTACATGTAATTGGTCTTGATCTGAGTGGAGAATCAATCTATGGTGGATTTGATAATTCAACTAGTCTTTTCAGTCTAAAAAATCTTAAGAGTTTGAATTTGGCTTTTAATAACTTCAACTCTGTTATTCCATCTGGTTTCAACAAGCTGGCTTCGTGGGGCAGATTCCAATAAAGTTTTCTCTCTTCACATTAGGTCTATCATACAACAACTTGTCAATAGATACATTTTAGGACCAACATGACTACCAAATAGTTTTCACTTTACCAAAAGCAACGGAGCAATATGAAACCAACTCCATAAAACCTATAACTTATACTATTCAAATTCAATTATAAAATCGTTCGTATACGCCTGTTATTATCAGAAATAAGAAGAAGAAAAAAATACATATGAACACTCTAGATTCCATCTAAATTGGAAATTGAAAAAGTTTGTCTTCACGTGGGGTAGGCTTTTGGCATATTATTGTAATGGGGTCATGTTATTTGTATTCTTCTCTTATCAATTTTTGTTCTGTACGTAAGATATTTGAATAAATAGATATCCCAAACAAGTGTTCAATTAAGGGACACACACATCACAACACAACAAAACAAAACAAAACAAAACACACAGTAGTTGTGCTTCTCATCATCCTTTAGTAGCAGTCGGTAACCAATCTCTGAGTAACAATCCAGACAGTCGACAGAATTTTCGGGGTAAGGAGTTGAGAGATGCAATCAAAGTCAAAATCTAATCGTTTAAACATATTTTCGTTTTGTTATATTACTATTATGTTTTCAATTGATTATATTTTCATTTTCATTTTTCTCCAACTTAGCCAAATGGGCCAAGGAAGTACATGTTCTAGTTATTCAATGGATTCTTCTGATAATAGCATCCAAAGCAATAATAGATACAAGGTGTTTATCAGTTTTAGAGGATCTGACACTCGCAACACTTTTATTGACCATCTCTATGCTCATCTCACTAGAAAGGGTCTTTTCGCCTTCAAGGATTACACAAGGCTCCACAAAGGTGAATCCATTTCTCCCCAACTTCTGCGGGCATTTAAAGAGTCAAGGGTTTCTATCATTGTCTTCTCAAAGGATTATGTACCTCCACGTGGTGTTTGGATGAAATGGCTGCTATTGCTAGATGCCATTGGGACAGAAAACAAACTGTTTTCCCTGTTTTCTACGATGTTGATCCATCTCATGTACGAAAACAGAATGGAGTGTATGAAAATGCCTTTCTTTTACACACTCAGAAACCTTACTCATCCAAGGTTGATCGGTGGAGGGCAACTATGACCGCTTTGGCTGAATTAGCTGGTTGGGATGTCAGGAATAAGTAAGTATGAATACTATTCTCTTTGCTGTTTTATATTCTTACCAACAATGTTATAATCATTGATATGTGTGTGTGTGTGATAATTTAGTGCTCATATTTTCCCTCTCTTTCAGGCTAGAGTCTGAAGAGATTGAAAAAATTGCTCAGGGTGTAATAGAAAAACTGGGTCATATATTCTCAAGGTCTGCTGATGACCTAATCGGAATACAACCTCGTGTAGAAGCATTACAAAACCTTTTAAAAGGAAGTTCAAAGGTTGGTGGTTCTCGAGCTTTAGGAATATGGGGCATGGATGGAATAGGCAAGACAACTCTTGCTACAGTCTTATATGATAGAATATCATGCAAGTTTCAGGCTTGCTGTTTTATTGAGAACGTTGGCAAAATTTATAGAGATGGTGGTGCTATTTGCGTGTAGAAACAAATTCTTCGGCAATCTTTGAAAGAAAAATTCTAGAGGGATATAGCCCTTCTAAGATATCTAGAATTGTTAATCAAATTGAGCAACTAGAGGAATTTCCACATAAGTCCCAAATTGCTTTGCGCAGGAAGTAGAATAATCATAACTACTAGAGATAAGCATATTCTTGAAGTGTATAGAGTGGATACAATTTATGAGGCTCAATTGATGAACGATAATGACGCTCGAGATCTTTTATGTAGAAAGCCTTCAATAGTGATTATTCAAGCAGTACTTTTGATGGCCTAATTCCCGAGGTACTAAAATATGCTTAAGGCCTTCCATTAGCAATTAGAGTAATGGGTTCTTTCTTATGCACTCGAAATGTGATGCAATGGAGAGCTACATTAGACGGGTTGCAAGATGGGTTGCAGAATAATTTGCCCGACAAGAGAATTATGAAAGTGCTTGAAATAAGTTTTGAGGGACTAGCGATACAAGAAAGCCATGTTGCTTGTTTCTTTAAAGGAGAGAGGCAAGAATATGTAAGGCGAATTTTAGATGCTTGTGGATTGAACCCTGCTATTGGAATTCCACTTATCGCTGAAAAATCACTCATAACCATTAGAAACCAGGAAATTCATATGCATGGAATGTTGCAAGAGTTGGGGAAGCAAATTGTTCGGAAAGAACATCCCGACGACCCAGAATTCTGGACTAGATTGTGGCTTTACGATGATTCTGCATGATGATGATGACAGAAATGGTAACATATCTTTCCATAAAGTACAAATAATATTTTATATTTTGAATTAAAAAAAGCCTAGTTAATTTCATGTACACAAACTTCAATAATTCACGCTGAAGGGAAAAAGATTAATTAAACCCCTAAGTTTAAAGAGAATCAACATTTACACCACACAAAGGAGACGAGCTTGGGCTCAAACTTGACTCTCGTTGTTCTTGTTCCACTTGATCAATCTCATGGTGTTGAATTTTCTTAATCCAACTCATTCACTTTCCTTTGCGCAACACTTTTCTATTCTCTTTTCTCACATGCTTATCCTTATTTTTCAGGCAGCAATAAAAGCTAAAGCCATGGTTCTAGATCGAAAGGAGGATGGCCTCAAATTCAATGAATTGAGAGCTGAAAATTTATCAAAAATGAAGCTCTTGAAATTGCTCATATTACATCATAAGAATTTTTCAGGAAAACCCATATTTCTTTCGAATTCCTTACATTATCTTTTGTGGAATGATTAACCTTTCGTTTGCTTGCCATCAAAAATTGAACCATATTACCTTGTTGAATTGCATATGCCTGATAGCAACCTGGAACAACTATGGACAGACATCCAGTTATTTTCAGTGCTCTTTACTTCTTTTTCCCTTTCCAAATAAAAAATTGGAAGTTAGACGAAGAAAAAATTACCTTGTAGATTTTTGAAGAAAAATAATATATATTCCATGGTGGCACAATTGTTTAAGTAGTAGTGCATAAATAGATGTAAAATCAAATATTATGTGATTCCAATAATATTTAATTAAAAATAATATTTTATTTTGAATTAAAAATTGCGAAATTGGTTTTAAAAAACTTACGTGTAACTTTTTTTGAAAGAAAGTCCTTATAATAAGTAAGAAATGAGCGTAACAGTAAATGGTACATGTTTAGTAGTTTCTTAGATTAAGTGTTCTTTTACATTATATAAACAAATTTTTTAGAATCGTTTTCTTTTTAGGTATTCCCTCCGTTCTATAAATATAAAATTTATGTTTAGACTGTATAGATTATTAAGAATTATGCAATTCATGAAAAATATTATTGTTTCTAGATTATATTATTCTTATGACATTCTCATTAATAATCCACTAAAGTGAATTGATGGAATTCAAATTTTAATACAACATACTACATATTGGTGGTTATTGGTTAATTGTTTCATCACAGAAACTCCCCTATTTGAAAATAATGGTTCTGAGCAACTCTAAAAATCTCAAGGTGACTCCAATCTTTAGTGGGATGCTAAATCTTGCAGGATGCATAAACTTGCAGCATGTGCATCCATCAATTGGACTTCTTAAGTTTCGCTCTGTTAATACTTCTTTCACAAATCAATTCAAGTATTTTCTAAATATAAGTATTAGGTTTGTCCATAATTAATGTCTCATTGTACCTTAAATAGGAGGATACCTGTGGGAAGCTAACTTGTTAATTTGAATCACATATGATGTCCTAGGATGCAAATTGAAACCCGTAGTCCCTTCTTCTCCACACCAGTTTGTGTGAGTCTTATTGCTAGGCCACTGTGAAAACAACAACAAAAAAAGAATCAGTTATTATTCTGCATAAAGTGCTTTCTTTTAATCAATCTTTTTTGATCTAAACCACCATGTTTTGCTTATAAAAAAACTAAACAACCATTAATTTTTCAGTCAATGCGCCGCTTTAAATGGCATGTCATAAAAATCACCATAACTATAGCTTTATCTTTTTTACAACAACTATAGTTTTATCTTTTTTTTTGTTCCTAACAAATATAGTTTACTCTAATCCAACAAAATCCGATAAATTTAATTAACTTTCTAATTTTTTTAATTACCTCGTAACACTCTTTTAAAACCATATCTAAAATCTAAAATAAATAAATTTACGAATATAAGTATCCCAGTTTAAAAGCTAAGCAAACATAAAATTAAAAGCCGTCAAAACAACCATAAAATTAAAAAGTCTTTAGAGAGGGACAGAGATGGAAAATTGAAGAAAGCAATAATGTTATACTCATTTTTCTTTCTTATTTGGTAGGGACAATTAATTACTAGAGCCATGGTCCCCTCTATTTTTACTTCTATGCAAGAGCACTTGGATGAGATAGTACGGTCTCTTTCAGGTTCGAATCCAGCCTTGGGTATGCAGTATTAAATCTTTTGAGGGAGAGCTTTGCTGCCCATTGTAGTCCTATCTGGCTCGAGGGATTAGTCTCTGCAGTTGCGTGTAGAGGATATCCGGTTTATACCAAAAAAAAAATTAGTAGCAGCTCTTTGCAAAGAAAAAAATCTAAAATACTTAGAACTCCGCTTACTTTGTCTAAGCTAACCAGCGAGTCTTTCCTTTGGCTAAACCAACCTTCACTGCATACATTTCTACACTTATAGCAACAATTCCTTCCCACATTTCAGTCAACTTTCATAAAATCAACACGGAATAAACACTGGAAATTCAGTCTATATCCCCTTGAGAGTAGGCCATTCACTGTTGGTGTCTCATTTTTCAGCCTTAGATTGATTGTGTCCTTCTCTCATCAGTAAACTCCCATGAGAATTCTATATGCTCCATGGCTTTCCATTATTTTCTGCTACTCCTGCTGGATATACTTTAATGTTAAAACAAATATGGTCTCTGGCCAAATCTTTGAGGAACAACAATCATTACTGAAACTGAAAACCAACCTGAAATTCAAGTCTGAAAATTCTTCAAAACTTGTGTCCTGGCATCCAAGCATTAGTTGCTGTGAATGGAGTG
This sequence comes from Astragalus glycyphyllos, assembly GCA_963573325.1. Lineage (NCBI taxonomy): Eukaryota > Viridiplantae > Streptophyta > Magnoliopsida > Fabales > Fabaceae > Astragalus > Astragalus glycyphyllos. Next base: position 13,294,082 of record OY754312.1, on the reverse strand, counting down.
GTGTAACCTGCAATAAGGAGGGACAGCATGTAGTTGGTCTTGATCTGAGTGGAGAATCAATCTGTGGTGGATTTGACAATTCAAGTCATCTTTTCAGTCTCAAATATCTCAAGAGTTTGAATTTGGCTTCTAATAACTTCAATTCTGTTATTCCATCCGGATTCAACAAGCTGAAAGACTTAACTTATTTAAATTTATCACATGCTGGCTTTGTGGGGCAGATTCCAATAGAGTTTTCTCTTTTGACAAGGTTGGTTACTCTTGATCTCTCTTCATTTTCTTATTTATTAAACGATCAGCCACTGAAACTTGGGAATCTAGAGCTAGGAAAATTTGTTCAAAACCTCACTAGGATAAGGCAACTATATCTTGATGGTGTAAGTGTGAATGCTCATGGACATGAATGGTGTAAGGCTTTGTTGCTACTTCCTAGCTTGCAAGAACTTAGCATGTCAAACTGTAATCTCTCTGGACCCCTTGATTCTTCACTTGCAAGGCTTAACAATCTCACTGTCATTCGTCTTGATCAGAACAACTTATCATCCATTGTGCCAGTAACCTTTACTAATTTTTCAAATTTGATAACCCTGCACCTTAGTTCTTGCGGATTGATAGGAGAATTTCCAAAGAAGATTTTTCAGATAGTATCATTGGCTATTATAGACTTATCATCAAATAAGAATCTTTCTGGTTCTTTGCCAGAATTCCCATTGCATGGATCTCTTCAGACCTTGATTGTAAGTAATACAAGTTTCTCAGGAGCATTACCGGTATCGATAAGTAATCTGCAGCAGCTGTCCATTTTAGATATTTCTAATTGCCAGTTTAACAGTACACTTCCCAGTTCAATGTCAAGACTCAAGGAACTCACTCATCTGTGCTTACCGAAGAACTATTTCGCCGGTCCAATCCCATCCTTGAATAAATCCAAGAATCTCACCCACTTAGACCTATCGCATAATTATTTTACTGGTTCAATTGCATCTGTTCATTTGGAAGGCTTAAGAAACCTGGTCCAAATTGATTTGCAGGACAACTTCCTCAATGGAAGCATTCCTTCTTCTCTTTTTGCACTCCCATTGTTACAAAGTATTCAACTTTCCAACAACAATTTTCAGGGTAAGCTGGATGAGTTTTCAAATATCTCTTCCTCCAAGTTAATGGTCATTGATTTAAGCAGTAACAATATAGAAGGGCCCATTCCTACATCTATTTTTCATCTCAGATCACTTACAATCCTCCAGCTATCTTCAAACAAGTTAAAAGGCACATTAAATCTGTCTGTGATTAAGGGAGTTGCAAATCTGACCACCCTAGGTCTTTCACACAACAACTTGTCAATAGATGCAAATATTACAGATGTACAAAATTCTACTTTGCCCAAGATGCGGACCATAAATATGGCTTCTTGCAATTTGAAAGAATTCCCAAGTTTCTTGAGAAACCAATCAACATTAATCTCTTTAGACCTCTCAAGAAACCAGATTCAAGGATCTATTCCCACATGGATTTGGCAACTTGGCTCCCTTACCCAATTAAATCTTTCACACAATTTTCTCCTCAAATTAGTAGGACCTGTGCAGAATCCTAGTCCAAAGTTAAGTGTCCTTGACCTTCACTCTAACCAACTCCAAGGCCAGCTTCCAATATTTCCTGTACCCCTCATTTATTTGGACTATTCAAGCAATAACTTCAGTTTCACTATTCCATCAGACATTGGTGCTCACCTGGCTTTCATAATTTTCCTGTCTCTTTCCAACAATAGTTTATCTGGGAGCATTCCTCAATCTTTGTGCAATAATTCAAATCTGCTGGTTCTTGATGTTTCTTATAACAACTTTAGCGGGACTATTCCAGAGTGCTTGGCAGATAGTGAGACTCTTGTGGTAATAAATCTGCAACATAACAAGCTCCATGGCAACATTCCTAATATATTTCCAAAATCATGTGCTTTAAGAACTCTAGATCTCAATGGGAATCAATTGGTGGGTCCAATTCCCACCTCTCTTATGAATTGCAAATCACTAGAGGTGCTAGATGTTGGAAACAATCAAATTAGTGATACTTTTCCATGCTTCTTAAAAAAGTTATCCAGACTGCGTGTGATGGTTTTGCGAAGAAACAGATTCACGGGTCACATTGGATGTCGTAAGCCCAATGGTACTTGGCATATGCTTCAAATTGTTGATCTGGCTTTCAACAATTTTAGTGGTTCACTTCCAGGAAAATGCTTCAAAACTTGGGAGGCAATGATGCTCAATGAAGACCACCATGCATCAAAGTTCAATCCGATTGAATCACAGATCTTTAAATTTAGTCATGTATATTATCAAGATTCAGTGACACTTGCCATCAAAGGTTTTCAGTTGCAATTCGTTAAAATCCTAACTCTCTTAACTTCTGTTGACTTCTCATCCAACAATTTTGAAGGACCAATACCAGAGGAGCTTATGAATTTTACAAGACTTCTCGTCCTAAACTTGTCCCATAATGCTCTGACCGGGATAATCCCATCATCTATAGGGAATTTAGAAGTGCTTGAGTCATTAGACATGTCAGGCAACAATATTGATGGAGAAATTCCTACACAGCTTGCGAATTTAACTTTCCTCTCATACCTGAATCTTTCCTTTAATCATTTGGTAGGAAAAATCCCTATAGGCACACAGTTTCAGACATTTGATGCAGCATCCTTTTTTGGTAACAAAGAATTATGTGGGAGTCCTTTGAGTAATTGTAGTGATCCAAACAAGTCAAAGGAAGAAGGTGATAGGAGCAAGTCAACAGAAGAAGTACACACAAAATCAGGAGTTAAATTTGACTGGACTTCTATATCAATTGGAGTGGGTTTTGGGGTTGGAGCAGGATTGGTTGTTGCTCCTTGTATGTTTTGGGAGAGGGGAAGAAAATGGAGTAACCATAACATTGATAAAATTCTCCTAGTCATTCTTCCTATGGTTGGTTTGAGTTATACACCCTTTGATGATGATGTGACAGAGGAAGATAATGAAGAAAGTAACTCAGACATGGAAGAGGAGAGTGATTACAATGAAGAACAAGATGATATGGATTATCATAGTTTTCAACGGAGGTTTTGTGTTTTATGTTCCAAGCTTGATACCAGTAAGAAGAAGGTAATTCATGACCCAGGGTGTACATGTTACAACCAACCAACCGTTTCAACATCTACTTATCCAGAGTCATATTCATCTTAGTCACATCTAAGTTGAACACATGCTCATTTCTGTTTTGTTTCCCCTTTATTCTTTGTCTGGAACATATGTATATTTTACAAGCACCTACACACAGAAAATCAACCCAAGGGGGGAAGGATACAGTGAGAAAAGGTAAATTTTGAAGTGGTTTTGTGGATATTTTTCATATTGAAATGATAAATTGAGTATTGATCATTTGTTTCAAGCACCAAATTCTTACTCAGAATCTGTACCTCGTTTGATACTTCAAAAAAATATTTCCTATGTAATTGCAGGATCTTTATGGACAATTTGGTTTGAGAAAATATTCTTTGCTGCATTTCAAATTCTATAGCAGCATTACTACCAATCTCCGTAGGCACCCTGTCAAAGTAATGTTCAGTCCAAAAGGCTTTAGACAGTTTTGGAGCCATTAAGCAATATTAAATGTAGAGATAGCTGTTTTATGTTGATGTGTCTTGCTTTTAGCCTGCGTATAGCACTTGCTAACGTGTGATCTTTAATTTTGAGCTGCCTACGTGGAGAACCTTCTCAAATCCCTAATTACAAACTCATCCCCCAACCCAATTTTTCCATCTGCTACCTCGGTCTCACTAGCTATTGCTTTTATTTTTTTTCATTAGTCTTTATAAAATAAAATAAAAATGGTTACGTGTCACCTGACTTCCATTTCTTCTTAACGACACTAGCGATTTACCCGTGCATACGGGTACCGTCGTGTTTTTTATATAAATTTAGTAATTTAGAATTTAATTAATCGGAATATATAAAAAGTAAATACATATAAAAAGTCAAAAATATATAAGCATAACTTTTCATAACAACAACATATAATGTATCCCGTCGGAACTCAAAAACAACATATAAATATAACTTTTTATATACATATGTGTGTATATATATATATATATATATATATATATATATATATATATATTAAAACAAACATAAAAGAAAATATTGTCTTGTTGAGACGTATACTTTATCTGTGCTTTTTTATATATCAATAAAAGTTATTTATCTTTTTTAAGTATCAATGACAAATATTCCTCCGTATTTTATATATATCACTGACAATTATTTGTCCTTCTTAATTACACATGACAAAAATTTGTCACGCCGTGTCAAAAACAATATGTCACGTGTTTTTTTAATATTTATCATTAGTTTGAATAGTCATTGAGTCTTCTCATTAGTAGTCTTCTAAAATTATGATTATCAACAACAAATATTTATCCCATGTATTTTTATATATCAGTGAGAGTTATTTATGCTTTTTTAGGTATCAGTGACAAATATTTGCCACATGTATTTTTTGTTTGAAAACTTTTGCTGGTATTCAAAAGATAGATAGTAGACTATAGGCTTCTAAAATTATAATTATCAATAACAAATATTTATCCCGTGTGTTTTTATATATGACAGTAATTTATCTTTTTTTAGATATGAATGACAAATTATTTTTTCCATTTCCTTTTCTCTCTCACTTTTTCCCCCGACACATTCTCTTTCTCTTTTTTCTCTCTCTACCTTTCCTTTCTCTCTAAGTGACTTTTGCTTTTTGAAAAGTTGGCATCTTTTTAGACAATTACCAAATTACCTTCCAAATGATGTATTGCTAACTTTTTGAGTTATGGGTATTTTAGTAAATTTGGTGGTGGTTTGTTTGCTTAAACTATATAGTAGAAGTTGTTTTAGAAATGTAGCTTAGTTAGTGAGCTAAAGGACATGAATGGGTTATAAAAAAGAAGTATAAAGTTCGAATCCTTAAAACTAACACCCCTAATCATTGCCTATAGAACAAAAAGTTTCAAGGCTCTAGCTAGCTTCAATTAATATTTTTGAAGGTAAGACTGCACCTCTAATCATTTTTTCATCTGCTTTTTCACTTCTCATCTGGTTTTTCATCAATATATAATATAAATAATAGAACATGTACCGATAGAAATTTTTGTTGAAATTATTTACTCCAATGACATAATTTGGGCAAATATCATAATTAATTATATTAGCTATTTAATGTAAGTCTTGGAACCAAAAAAAAAAGTTAAGAAGTCATATTTCATGTGATCAAAATACTAGCATGCTTATCGGGCCTCTTAATAATTAACAACTAATATTTGCTTATAAAAATAATATCAAAGACACATATTTGATCTCTTCTCTCCATTCTCGACGCGCCTCGTGTTCGAATCTTTGAGAGGGATGAAAGTCACTATTGTGATCCTCTTGTATGACAATTTTAAATATCTTTGGACTAGATTTCTTTTAATAGGATATATTGTCTTTTTTACCTTTTGGTTGTAATGCTTTTTTTCATGGGTATTGGCTTGATCCCCATGTCTTTTTTATCTTTTCCATTTTTTATCAATAAATAATATGAGTACTCTTTTTCCTTCTTAATATTTTTTTCTTAAAGAGAATTTTGCATCAAAAGATTTTAATGAGATTTCATATCCCTTTCTTTTTCCTAAAAAAAAAAATCTTTTCTCTCCATTCGAGGAGAGCTAAGACATACTCGATGGACTTGAATCCTCTTTTTCAAGTTTTCGTCCTCTTTATCTCTCTTAAAGAGAATTTTGCATCAAAAGATTTTAATGAGACTTTATATCCCTTTCTTTTTCCTAAAAAAAAAAAAATCTTTTCTCTCCATTCGAGGAGAGCTAAGACATACTAGATGGACTTGAATCCTCTTTTTCAAGTTTTCGTCCTCTTTATCTCTCTTGATCTCATTTAACACTAACCGGAGTGTAGCTCTATTTGACTTTTTTTTTTGCTATGCTTTCACTTTAAATAGTAGTTTTTTTATTTTGATAAGTCAAAATTTATTCACTATGGTGGCAAAGGGGTACCACAACCCTTATACATTGTTTGTCTGCATACTAGATGCAAAATCAGCACACCAAACTTCAAAAGAAATAGGTACATTGCTGCCCAATTTGTAAGCACACTCCCCCCATACTAGCCTTTTCTCTACTTTAACTAGTAGTTTTATTAGATTAACTTTTCTATGGATCCATGAAAGAGTTTTTCTAACATAGATCCTAAGTCCCAACAACAGTTAGCTTCACTTTTGCTAGCCTCTAAAGATTTCTATTTTAAAATAAATTACATACGCATATGGCATGTAATAAGACATAGTAATAGTCCAAAAATCAAAGAAGATCAAAAGGGAAATATAAGTGGTCCTGCTATTTCATTTTCAAACTCTTGACCTTCCTTACTTCAAGAAAACAAAGACGAAATTATATTCTCTTTCAAAAGCTTTTCTCTACTTAAAACATCAATGCAAATATCCATATCCAGAACCATGTCCATTGCATACACATTGCATTTTGCACAGAGCCACTTACAAAAGGTGCTTCTGATAAAGACACTAGTATGCAACAATTACATGCAAAATCTACTCTAAACTTTCACTACATTAATATCACTGACTAATAACTAACATAATATATATAACACTTTAACCATTACAAAAGTCCACAGTTAACTTAACTATAATACTAGTACTAAGAAACTTAAGAGCATAAATAAAATAGAGACACTAATTAAGCTGGCCAATATTTCATATTTGCATTAAAGATCCTATTGGTATCTTCTTCACCTTGGAATGGTAACTGTGGTAAAGTCTGCAAAGATTCAACTGAACCAGAAGGGTTTTCAAGAAGTGAACAGTAACATTCTGAAGGAATAAACATAGGTGAGTACTGATAATTATCATGATTATGATTATTATCTACAAAGTTGATCATGGTTTGGTGAAGCCAAATCTGTGCTTTAAGGAACTTAACATAATGAATAGCTTCTTCTAACATAGAAACTGTGTCCATCTTATTCCCCCCAGGAACCATGCTTTGCAAGATTTTGAACCTATCACTGATTCTATGCCTTCTTTCTCTTGCTGCTACACTTTGTGGATCAGTTGAAAGTTTCACTCCTTTGCTTTTCTTCATACCCTTTTTCTCGTTGTTCTTGTTTCTTGTCTTTGAAGATGAACCTGTTGAAGAGATTGTAGGAATACACTCCATGTGGTATAGCCAAAGAAAAATACAAAGTAGAAAGTAATATTATAAAGAGTCAATAACACTAGCTAGGTTTGAAATAGCGAGATATATTTATATAAGAAAGAGTGGGAGTGAGTGAGAGAGTGACATAGGTGTAATTATTTTGAATGAATAGTTAAGAGAAGAGATATTGTCATGTGAGTGAAATGTGAATTCAGTCAATCTTTGGCGCAGGATACGGATGTTATAGGCAGGGACCCGGGCTATGAGGCCCAGCTGAAAATACTGCCCCAGTTCATTTTCTTTTTTCCCTTTCCCTTTGTGCTCTTTTGGTTGTGTTGATTCTGTTTAGTAGTAACTTGTTTATGTGGATTCTTAACTTTTAGTTATGTTATTTACTTACTTTAAAAGTAAGTAAAAAATTATTTAATTATGTTTTCTTGTGAATAGTTAGTGTGTTAGAATCTCAGACTCTGAAGCACAGGTACTTCAAAATCAGAGCCGTACTCGATCGTACCGGGTACGTATCCGATACCGGTGTTCATTGGGTACTCGTGGGTACTTATCTGTTTATATTATGGTTCAATATATAAATATTTGTTTTTTGTATAGTAAAAGATTAGATTTTTCATTAACTTTTTAGTGAAATTGAAACTTTTCCTATATTTCATCGTATATTTTTCTATTATATGTGTTATTTATTTGTGTTTTCTATCTTTTAGTCATGTTTATAGCAAATTTATGTTACGTACCCTGATTTCTTGAAAAACGACGTATCTCATACCAGCAACATAGATTGGAATAATTAGTCGTCCATGTGGGGCTTTTAGTAACTCGTGTTTGGTGCATTTGTTATATCCGATGTAGTTTATGTATTGGGAGAGTTCTATTTAAGGGAATAATACCTACCACCAAGGAAAAGACGAATTCACTCGCTAAAATAGAATCCTAGCTTGTTAAGGAGTCAATCGCTCCCACTTCTACACAAGTAATAATAACTTAGTATGTTTTCTTGTGAATGGTTAGGGTATAACCATGCATCGTGTTGTATAAGCATGAATCATGTCGGTTACATAGATTGATGCTTTGAAATTAGTTATAGCGATGATCGACGCTTGAGTCTTGCAAAAAAAGCTCACGATTCACTATGTCAACACAACTAAGACAGTGACTTAATCGATGTCGATTAGGCAAAAAAAATAAGTAAAAACAAATATGTTGAGTTTTGAGGTACTCATATTTGTTTTCTTTGTTTCTTTTACCAAACATATATAACGATTAGGTTGTGTCATGGTTTTATGAGGGCATCATCTGACTTCGTTGTAGTTTCAAACTATTTTCAAATATCGGTCAACTATATATCCCATGATTCACTAAAAAACTACTTACTATGTTTTGTATTATGATCTATATAGAAGCTTATCATGTGGGCAAAGTTAATTATAATCAAATTCTTACTGAAGGACTAGTATTTATATTATTTACTAATATTAGATGATTCAAGATTAAATTTAGTAAGCATTAATATTTATGAGAAGTTATCAAAATATTGTTTTTTACTTTTATACACACATCAGCATCTTTGCCCCAAAAAAGATACACCCATCAGCATCTATTAGTTGAAGTGATAAGAAATTCAAATTAAAGACAAATTCAACTCAAAATAATTGGTCTTCAATATTAGTTGATAATTATGACTTTTGATTACCAAAATACAATGCTTAAAGAGGTATCCTTATTTCTTTGATTACTTTTTTTTAACCGGGTATCATCTGTACACTACTGCAAAGACTAATCATTCGAGTCGAGTAGGACCACAATGAGCGCAACTGCAAAGACTAATCTCTCGAGCCAAGTAGAACCACAATGGGCGGTAAAACTCTCCCTCAAGAAATTTAACATTAGGACAACAATGGGTGGTAAAACTAACGTTGCTGTATTCCCAGGGCTAGATTCGAACTCAGGACATTGGTTAAACTGGAAGAGACCTAAACCATCTCATTCAAGCGTTATTCGATATTTCTTTCTTTCTTCAATTACTTTAAACTACCTAGTATCAATAACAAAGCTCGGACTCAATTTAATTAATCAAAGAAAAAGTTTGACAGAGTATTAATTTAAATCTAGTGTGACATAATGACCCACCCATAAAAAGAGGGCAAGTTAATTAGTTGGCAATAAGTGACAAAGTGACAGAGATTAGGCCCTCCAATTTGTCTTTTGATTAAAAAGGTCAGATTTGATCAAAGGAAACTGTCGGGGGGGTCCTTCCTCTGAAATCGAAGCAAATGTTTTTTCAGTTGCTGCTTCATGTGTACGTGAATCACTAAACCCAACCAAATTAGTTGCCTGCCTTTATTATGTACGATTTTTGCTTTTCATTCTAAGGTTACACACTGTTTGTTAAAGAAAATCACTATTCATATTAAGGTTTTTCTTTCTTTCCATTTCATTTGGTTGTTACTTTCAAAAGAGAAAAAAAAAAAAGCTTAAGGTCGAATCATGCATTTAGCTCTTCTTTTTAAGAAAAATATTACACCAAAGATTGCTTGTACCACTTGAATGTTAAAAGAATTGTTTTTGAATTTAGTTATTCATAATGTAAGAGTTTTGGAAGACCACCCAATCATTTTTCACCCATATTAATATAGGTATTTTAGGATAGTATTGTGGTGATATATGATTGAATGCAAGAGTCGGAATAGGTCAGACCGCTAATAGAGTCTACAATTTAATCTACATCAGACCTAGCCCAGGTCAAACTTTTGTTTTAAATAGATAGGGCTAAGGCTTTTTTAAAAATCTATTTAGCCTCTTGTCAAAAAAAAAAAATCTATTTAGCCAAAAAAAAGTCATGATACAGGTCATAAAAAAGTCTTTTAAAAATATATAAATAATATTTTATTACTATTGTTATTATATTAATTTTATGTTGTGCTAAATCATAAATTTACTAATATTTTTTGTTAATTTAAACATATTGAATTATATCGATTGTTGAATTGTTTAAAGTTATTATTATAAAGTAGAACTTAAATTGCTTGTGGGAATGTGAAACTCGCTCACATCTTATGTGATCAAAATGATGCTGCTGATTTCATGGCAAAGGAGGGAGCTCACTCTTCTATTTCGGCTTATTGGTATCAGCCTCCCCCGGGAGTGGATCATTTGCTTCTCTTGGATGTGCTAAGATCCTTAGTGGCTTTTTCTTTTTTTGGTTCCTTCTGTTTTGTTTCGTTGTAAGTTGTAACACCACCAAGAAAAAGTAGAACTTAAATTGGATGTCATACAAAATAGAACTTAATATCACTGATTTATTAGCTTCTTAGTCTATTTACAATATCATACATTACTTAAAGGTTGCAAGTTTTCATTAAAAATAGTACATTAGACTTTTAAACAGACTTTCAACTCTTATCAGGCTTTGCAAACTTAATATCACTGAATGTCTGTGTAAAAAATTTTAAGATATATATTGTTCTCGCTCAACCAAGTTTTCCACATTAACAGGAGTCTCAGTTTGAACTTCTGACTATATGTTTAAGGGACGCGAGTCATTACCACTCGCGACAACCTAAGTTGGTTTATCCTTAATTATTATTTTAAAATGATTCAATTGATACATAAATTGATAAATTTACTTGCAAATTGGTAATCTTGTATATTTAGGGCCACCTCAAAATAGTGTTCAAACTACATAACCAAAGTTCATTTTTTTCCCTAGTATCTTTGTTGAAAGTCTCTTGGCCAAAAAGCTGTTTTAAAATCCTTTTACAATCCGAAAGGAACCCAATATGCATGTTAGAATTGTACAAAGTGCTAAAATTGCTCTTTTTTCAAATTGATTAAAACCCTTCCTTATCTAATTGTTGGGTCACACGAGCAAAGCAAAATTTAAGAATATGTATAGTATCATACTGTAAACTGTAAAGTGGTTTAGTAGTTCCATCCTTGGTATTTGAATTGAATGTGACACTACAATGCTGCAAAATCAGTATTTGTTCTGCTACATAAAGGATGATTGAATGACATAAAATTTTCCTATAGAAACACATAAAGTAAGTAAAAGCTGAAAAATAAAAAAATAAATATTTTGTGGAGTGAGAGACAGAGAGACAAAGGAAGAGCACAAGCACATGTTGCTTCTGCTTTCAAGATGTGAGAGTTGGTAGGTAAGGTTGATAGATGTTAGATGATGGAACTCTAATTATTCTTACTTGTTCATATCAAATTCTTCTGGTTTAACTTGTCCATTCACATTTTCTAGCTTATCTCCTCAAACACACTTCAATCTCTGCACCAAAAACATTTAATAATAAAGTCAAATAATAAATAATTGTATATTCATAATCAAAAAAATAATAATAATTGTATATTCTATAATAAAATAATAAAGTAAAATACCTATGAATCAATCACCCCATCTTTTATTTTTGTGTGAATCAAATTCAGTACTTCAAATTACTACAAGTTTGAAATTCCTTGATCAAATTTGTCGTTATCAGCACTAAATTTAGAGATCTAAAAAGACTAGCATGATAAAAAAAAATCAATTTTTGAGATATTAACAATTTTAAAGACTAACTCAACGTCATTCTACATTCTACATTAAAATGAACTAATTTTACTGAATTAGTCAAGTAGAAAAAATTTGCACAAACCATGTTAAAAATACGAAGCTTCTTTTAATAAAAAAAACAATATTTTTATTAGTTGCCATAATGTGTGTGTGGTAATCTGTGAAATCATGATTGCAGTCACTGAATCCATTAGCTAGTGATTAGACCTGATAACCAAATCAAATCACTCAGAAAAAAAAGGGTAAATGGATGAAGTAGGTGAGTCATTGGATTTGTGTCCCACATGTAATAGATGATAAATAATTAAATATATTTGGATCTTATATTGGTGAAACATGGTTGTAACAAGGGTCTGATTTTAGTTCTGAGGAGTGGGATAGAATTCCTGTTTGGGACAGACAATGATCGTTTTCAACTACTTAAGGTGAGTGAAGAAACTCAACAGTTGTTGCCAGTGTCAGTATTTTTGAGTAACAGAAACGTTACCATAAGGTACATGCTACATGGAGGAGTGTTTATTATACACTCCTAGTAGTAGTAGTAGTAGACAAGATCTGTGTCTTGTGTTAGAGAAAACAAAAGCATACATTACATGCACTCTCTCTCACTTTGACATAGCTATGCTTTATAGGGTGAAAAATAGAGGAGAAATGGAAGGTTGCCTAAGGTTTGGGTTGATACATGAATGAAACTGATATGGATCATATATATAAGGTTCCGTTTGATTTGGAAAGAGGACCGGACAGTACTGAACGAGATAACATTGGACAAATTTTTGTCCAGTACATTGTTTGATGAACAATGGACAGCACAAACAAAAAAATATAAATTTTACTATAATTATCTTTCTAATGTTTATAATGATTTTATATAACATATAATAATGTAATTAAAAAAATATAAAGAAAAACGTACGATGGAGAACATGGAAGAGAGAGAAGGAGAAAGAAAGAGATAGATGAGGGAGAGAGGTCATGAAACGAGAAAATACAAAAGAGATGAGAGGTAGAGAGGGGGAGAGAAAGAGAGATGAAGGAGATAGGCCATGAGATAAGAATGTGTTAGAGAGGTAGAGAAGAATGGGAGAGAGAGAGAGAGGGAGAATAGAGGAGAGAGAAAAAAAATATTGAATAGGAAATAAAAATAATATTTTGATATTTTTTTGAGTAATCAGGAAGTTGTACTGTGGGACAGAAAGTTGTACTGTAGTTTTGTGAGGTGCAGGAATTTGGGTCTTTGTTCAGTCTCTTGCCCTCATTTCTGTCGAGTACTGTGAACAGTTTTCAAATCAAACAGGGTACAACTAGAGTTATCCAGTCCAATCCCTTATTGTTTAGCGAATCAAACGCATCCTAAGTCTTATGTCTTTATAAATACTCTAAACCTTTGATTAAAGAAAATGTTAAGAAGGAAATTTACTGAGTAATCTCTCATATAAACGTTGTGTAGAAATTGTGTGGGTTGTGTCTATTGGACAACATGTGTTTGAATAACTTTCTTTTAACGGTTTGTTTATTTGTTTCTTTTTTATGTAAAAAAGTTGAGGTGAGTTGGACTCCGGGAGTCTGAGCAGGTCTCACGGCTTTTTAAGTGCTTACAAAGGTATTTGTAGATCACTCACTAAAGATATCCTCACATTGGTAGCAAGAGTTGAACCCACACCCTTGTAGAGGAATGACCCAACTCCTTAACAACTGAGTCGACTTTCATTGTTACAATTCGTTTGTTTTAAATTGTGATAGAATTGATGCTTAGAAGAATTGCTTTTGAAAAAAAACTTAGTTTGAAAATTACTGTGATGATGTTTTAAAAGTGAGTTAAAATAATTGATTTCGTTTTGAAAGATAAAGTAGAATCACTTTTGATGTGTAAAAATGAAAAGAAATAAATTTGCTCAACGTAACACCTAAAAATTTGACTTCCATCGGAATTGAATCTAGCCACCACATAATCAACTTTTTTCGTCGTGATTATGGAGCCAAATACTAGAGCTAGTAATAAATTTCGCTTCTTTTGACTTTGGTTTTTGTCTTAGAATTTGTTAGAATTGATTGAAATTGAGTATATCGAAGAAGTCTCACATTGTTTAGTTTACTTTTGTGAAGGAATAGAGAGATCAAAATTACATATATGGGCTCAAGTTCTCCTTTACAAAATGTATCAGTCAAAAAACACTTTAAGTTTGTATTTGACTTTTTCTTCTTGTTGGGGAGCATCGGGAGTAACAACTAGCTAGCCAATGAACCAGACCACCAAGAGACGCCGACATCACATCTCCACCAAAAACCTTAAGGTTATGGGTATATAAGTCACACCTCTTATACATCATTCATTTAACTCATTCGTAGCCGATGTGAGACTAACACTCACACTTAAATTCCCAAGAGAATTGATTTTAGGCCATTCAAAATCTTAAACAAACATACTTAACATTTTCATAGGGTTTAAAGAGAAAAGTGCTAGAAAGGATTTTGAATAGAGTTTTTCAAGATTTTTTTTTCTTTCAAAACTCCTAGCTTGTAAACAATAAAGAGTATAAGGTAAAGGAAAGCAAGTAAATAGCACTAAAGGTTTTCACTAAAACTTTAGCTTTACAACAGTAAGGGTATGTTTGTGATGGGGATACATGAGGGTTTTGGAAGGAAGGACTTTGAAGGATTTGATCTATATTTTAATATTTATTTGAGATTTTAAAAAAATTAAAAGAATAACATGTTAAGAGTCCCACATTGAATGTGATATGGCTTGAAAAAGAGTTTATAAGTGGGAGGCATCCCTCAGCTTACAAGCCGGTTTTGTGAGGTTGAGTTAGGCCCAATCCACACTCTTAAGATGGTATCAGAGCCAATCCAAGATCCGTTGGGCTACCCGCTATCAGGCCACCCACCATTATTATCCACGCACCAGTTGTCCGGTCCTGGGCGTGAGGGGGTGTGTTAAGAGTCCCACATTGAATGTGATATGGCCTAAAAAAGAGTTTATAAGTGGGAGGCATCCCTCACCTTACAAGCCGGTTTTGTGAGGTTGAGTTAGGCCCAATCCACACTCTTAAGATAACATGATAGATAATGATAAAACATTGTTAATCACATTTCGTTTTTGTTTAGAAACATTTTATAACTTCATCAAACTAGAATTGAAAATCAATACCTCATCCCTCCCCTTCTATATCCTCCATCCAACACATACCCTAAGAGTTTGTTTGCCAATCTGGCTAAACTCTCAGCTTCTAATAACTACTTGAACTCAAGCCTTTTACAAATGCCTCTACTTGGCAGTTTACAAGTAAGTTTGAATAATAAATCAACTACACTCTCAAGGGAGCTTCAAAATAAAAGTATTTAGAAAGATATAAAAGTTTTTATATTTCCCTGGCACAAGTGTTTGAGCTTCAATGGACAATCACTTTCTAAGTGTGGAAAGCTTGTGTGTATAGAATGAATGAAATCATGAATGCTTGATTATTCAAAGTTGATTATTTGTACATAAGTTAGTTACTCTAACTATTGTTGCAAGCGTTATATAGAGATCAAGAAATTATATCTCCTGCATTCTGAGAGATAAAAATTCATCTCTTGAAATTAGAGTTTCTCATGGGAGACAATTGCAATAAATCTGCTTTAAACCATTTAAAATTTAATAGACATTAAAAGCATCCCAACTACAAGTGTGTAGCTCATAGTGTGCAACAAGTACATAACCAGTAACACAAGTGCCGAAATTTGTGCTATAACACTGAAAATACAAGGAGAAAATGAGCTAAAGGAAACAATATTGCAATATCTCCAACTTTGACAACCTGGAGAGGTGACCACAAGTTCTTCAACAGCATCCTCAGGTTCAAGTGATGCTGTCATCAACATCTAATCTGGCACAAATTCTTCAAGAAACCTTCCTATGAATGTCGGAACACCAAAGTGAAATTATGTTGTGGAGAAGTCGCACAAATGGAAATCTCATAGCTCGATGAAGTGGACCCAACATGGTTTATCATGAAATTTGCGCAAAAGACCACAAAATTGAAGTTGATGGTGCTAATTTGCTTCGGTAGAATCATATTTGAGCTTCAAAAATAGGGATTAGGATTCAGATTGAAAAATTATAAATGTAAGGAACTTAGTTGGGCTCTTTAAATTCGACTCACTTAGATGGCCACATAGGTGACTCTAACAGACACATAGCAAACTAACGTGATATGTCAACAACCAAACATATAAATTTCAACCGAGACTAACGGAGGAACTAATATGTCCCCTGTTTGTAAATGTAAGTAACTTACTTTGATGTTAAGTATTTTAAGAGACCAAATTAGACACCAAAATTTCTAGCTTTTGCATAGGAATCCAAGTTGCTGAACTGTTCGTATTCTTTATTGCAATTTTTTTCACATTCTCTATTGCAATTGTTCACGTCATTCTCTTCTCGTTTGCAGTTTATACGGCTTCTCCATATTAAGCAAGTTTTATTCGACTTCTCGTTTGTCCGTCATTCTCTATTTTTTCAATGGATCATTATTAGCGGATACAAGATTAGATTCTTTGTGGTGGCGTAACATTCGTTATGTCGGTAATGAGAAGCTTTCAGCAGGGTGGTTTAAGGCTTGCGTTAGACGGGGTTCAGGTGCTGATCAAGGTGTTGATTTTTGGAATCATCATTGGATGGGGCAGCAACCCTTGAAACTAGTTTTTGCTAATTTATTTTCAAATTGCAGGGATCAGTTTGTGAAAGTTGTTAATTTGGGTGACTGGTGTAATAATGTTTGACAATGGAATACTCCTTGGACAAATTTGGATGACAATCAATTGGAGGAGGCCAGAATGTTGGGTTTGATATTGCAGGATGTTTTTATCAATCGTGTGATGGTGATGATTCTTGGATATGGACCTTAGACTCAAACAAAGCCTTTACTGTCAGATCTTGCTACAGACTTCTCACAAAAGATAGCGTTGTTTGCTGAGAACATCAACATGATTTTCGATTTAAAGGCGTTATGGAAGACTGCTATTCGATCTAAAATTCTGATCTTTGGTTGGAGTTTGTTCAAGCTCACTACTTGTTCGTGATTTATTGTTTAAGCGTCATGTTATTTATTTAGAGGAAGGGGCTTTTTGCATTTTTTGGAGGGGTGTGCGCGAAGAACTAGATCATATTTTCATGGCTTGTAATCTCGAAAGAAGGGTTTGGGATAAAGTTGTTCTCTGGTTAGATGTACGCCAAACTCAGTGAATATTGTGGTGTTCAGGCAAAAAAGGTTAAGAAAGTAAATTTTATGTTATGGTTCACAACGTGTTGGTGCATCTGCTGGAAGGCTTGAAATGATCTTATGTTTAGGGTAGAAGATCCCAATATTTATTCGATTGTGACCCACATAAAATTTTTATTTTGAAGTTAGTTTATTTATGGGGTAGACAGAAGTTCTAATTATTCTCCTTATTCTTAGTGGAATAATGTCCTTATTTGTATCAACAATTTTTGAATTGTGATGTGTATGTAGGTTTGACCACTCCCAGTGCACTCGTCAATGAATCATTGCACTTTTTTTAATACCTTTTAGCTCGTCAATTGAGTTAATTAAGATTTTCTAGACCTATCTCATTCGTGTTAATCTTTTTTAATTTTTTTTACTTGTATGAGTATTTTTTTTATCTGTGCTCATAGCGCGGCGTTTCAGAGGCCGAACCAGTTCGATCAACCGTGCGCCGAACCAGGTTCGAATCACCCAGGGCCGAACCGTCCTGATACCTCTCTGTTTGTTTGTTTTTTGCAGATATGGACCACTTCCAAACGACCGTTCTCCGAAACGATGGGTTTATCGAGCTACCCAATTACATGCAACTCCTACCGCTGCCTGGTCATGTTTTCTTCTATTTCGAGGTGGGCGATGTGTTGCCCTTGCCCGGTTACCTTGCCATTGACGGTGAGTACATCGCCACTGATACTCGTCAGTTCTGTGAGGCTTACGGGGAACAGGAGAGTGTCACGGTGAACATTCAGTACACCGAGCAGGGGCGCTTCCTTGTATACAAGACGCCGGACTCCCCCCTACTGAGGAGATGCTCTCCGGTGAGTCTGAGGATCCTGACAGTGACTCAACTGATCCCGATTATCGGGCTTTTTTGGGCGAGCACGACGACAGTGACACTGGGAGTCACGATGGGAGCGACGTTGGATCCTCCCACTCCACTGATCACTCCGATGTTGGATCCTCCGAGTCGGTTGTGATTGACTAGTAGTTGTTGTATTATCAAAAATTGTACTAATTGTAATCTTATTGATTAATGAAAAGAAAATTATTAACGAACACAACATTTAGTACTATTTAAATTTGGAGACAATTTTCTTATTTAGAAATAGAAATACTACAATAAATACTCGAAATACACGATGAAAAATGACATAAGAAAATTAAACAAAACTACTTGGGGATGGTGCTCTCCATAATATGAATGATCTCTTCCGGTGTGCGCATTGTTTCGACAAACAGCTCAATGAGCTGACGTCCCAATAAGGTGTTACGGTGATGTTCCATCATTGCGCGAACATCGTTCTCGCTCCGAATCTCCCTAGCTTCATACCGGCGAGTGCCGTCTTGGAGACATACGCACTTGCGGTAACGTATGCGAGAGATGTCTTTACGCCACTCTCCCTCTTGGCGAACCTTCCTCTCTGCCTTTTCCTTCAGCTGGATGAATGTTATATTTTTATCCAGCCTACAGAAGTAGTTGTCGCGAGACCGGAAGAAAACACCATCAGCCCTGTTCTCGACTGATCCAGGGCGATGCAGGACAGTTAGAAATTTGTTTGAGGATCTGTGTTGGGCACAACTGCCATTCATTAAGATCTTCCATTTTAGCAGGTTAGGGTGTTTGTGAAGAAGCAAAGCAGATGAATGAGAAATGGGTTGTGTGAATATCAGTGAAGAGTGACAGCCTATTTATAATAGGTGTGATCAAACGTGAGCCGTTGATTTAAAACCATCGAAACCGTTAAAAATATAGCCGTTGGGCACAATTTCCAACTTTATTATGATCCGTTGATTTCCAATGGGGCACAATTCCCAACTTCATTATTATCCGTTGGTTTTCAAGGGTGGCGCAATTTTCAAATTTCAGTTAGTCAAAGGACAGGTTCAGCGCACGCCTAGTTGAACGGGTTCGTTTCAGCGTGCGCCGAACCATCTAAAAAATTGATGGGGGTGTCTGTGAAAATTTAACATACCCGGTGAATGCAAATTCGAACCGGTTCGGCCAAGCGTGCGCCGAACCGTAAAAAATTAAAAAAAATACATTTCACAGATTTCATTAAAGGCAACTTGGTCTTTTCACCCCATAAAAGAGTGTCTACTGAGTAGCGGCAGGTGTGTATGAAGTATGGGCTATACCCTAAACAAAACGGCCACCTATTATTAGTCACAGGACACTTGCATACCCTAAACAAATATAAATTACACTTTTCCCTATAAAAAGTATATTTCGCAAACCTTACAAAACTAACTTTGCACAAAGACCCCTAGTTTTGCACAAGTCCTACACTGCACCACCCTCACACAATCACACACTCCTATCAGTTCTCTCTCGTCCCTTGCGTGCTCCCTTTCTCTTCTCACTCTAAGTTCTGAAACGTCCCTCCTTCCTCCTCCGTGACAGGCACCGCGCGCACCCTTCCATCCGCCGGTGACTTCAACTTCCTCTTCATCCTTCCACCCGAGACGCGAGTGAGCGACCCAGACCCTTCATCCTCAACCTGCGACTTCATCTTCATCTTCATCTTCATCCCTCCGCCGGCGCGACTCTTCATCCGCCGCGATCATCTCTTCTTCTTCATTCTCCTCCGTGTGCTTCTTCTGGCAGTGGAAGTCGCCAATCGCCTCTCAGACAGCAAGTAAAGCTTGGTGAGAAATCAGCTTCTCACATTGAGTTAAAACCCTAATTCGAATTTCCCCCAAAATTGTCCCGACTTTCCCCCAAATTTCAAACCCTAATTCTGTTATTAACATGGAATTTCTTGAATTGTTGTTGAGTTTCAAACCTTAATTTTCCCAATTTCCCCCAGTTTTCACAATTAAGAACTCTGATTATGTTGAACTTGTTGTATGAGTATGTTGAATTAGTTGTTATGAATTTGTTATTCTAAACTATTAAGAAACCCTAACAGGAAGCAGATTTTTCAAATTTCTCGTTGCATAGTTTTTTGAACAGATTCCTCCACTCTAAGACTGTAAAATGGCTAATTTGAATTTCTGGCCGTGGCTAATTTTACGTGGCTTGATTTGCTGATATTCAAATGTGTGGGTGTGGTTGGCAGTGGCTAAACTCAATGAAATTTTCCCTAATTTGTTGTTGCTTAGTTTGTTGTGCGGTCTCTAATTTATTGTTGTGCTCAGATAGGAAATGAGCTACCTCAATTTTGCTCAAGCACGCCTTTATACCGAGTTGTTCAGAAACCATTAGTCTCTATCTAGAATAATGTCAAGCTAGCTTGAATAGCATTTTTGTATGCTTGTAAAATGAGGACTTAAATCAGAAACATAACTGCATGATAGGCTAGAAAAATATGAAGCTAACTTGAATAGCCTTTATAAATTCCCCTAGTTTGCTATTACTTACTCAGTGCTTAAGTTTTCCTAAGACTTCATGTGTGATGTTAAAAAAATTTGCACCCTTCGCTCCGGGTCCTAGGCCTGCCACTGTCAGTACTTGTATGAGTGAATTATGTGTTTGTGAGGATGGGATATAGATATTAATTATTTGATTTTTCGATTTAATTTTTGTTCTTGTTATCTATATTCCCTTTCTTGAGTTTGTGGTTACCCTTCTACACATTGATTCTAGGGTATTCTAGGGAGAGGGGAGGCGAATGATGGGTGTTAGTGTTTTGAGCTTGATTGAGAAACATGCTTACACTACAGCACCGTGCTGGGTTGAATGGGTTGTTGAAGTGGAATATGAAATTGTGGAAGCAGTTGGGATTTACAGGGAAATGGTGGGGCTTAGGGGATGTGAGGATGATGGGGACTCTGGTGAGGCATCTGTGTAAGAGGTCATTCAAGGAAAGAGGGCTGCTTCACGATGCAAATGAGGTGTTTGAGAAAATGAAAGAGTGGGATTTAGTGGTTGTTCAGAGAACACTTGAGGTTATGGTTTGGGCACTGTATGTTGGGGGGAAATGGATTCTCTAACTATAGGGTGGGAAAAGACACCTAACTTAAGGTGATTTTAGGCTTAAAGAGGAGAGGGAATGTAAAAAAAATATGGAGGGAAAATATGAAAGAGAAAATGAGAGATGAGAGAGATAGAGACAAAGTTCCAACTGTAGCATGTGAATGAACATCAAGTTCTAACTTCATTTTGCTTGTGAACCACTTTTCCAAGTGCCTAAACCAAAACCTCTATGAATGTTTGACTGGTTTAAGAAGCTGACCTATTAGGGCCTTAAATTTCCCATTCATTACTTCCTCAATTTCTATTTGTTTCAAATATTTGTACATTTCCAAGCTTATTCATTTCAAACAAGCCTGCCTGCGAAGGAAATGACAATTGGTTTACTGGTTTCGGTTGTGATGTTAATTTTATTAGGAGAAGAACTGGACCGTGTGCAGTCGAAAAATCAACTGCACGAGGCACAGTTTTAATTTACTCTTTCTAATTATTGTTTTCTGGCATGTCTTTTTACTTCTATTTTAATAGAACAATTTGTTTGACTTGCTAGGATTATTTGCACTTAATTTTTAAAGATGATTCGAATCCTCTCTTAGGCTAGGCTTGACTATATTGTAATAACTGGTAGCATGTTTGGAAAAATGGAAAAACATTTCAAAATCAAAAGTGATCTGAAATTTGTTGACTGATATGTCGGGTTCCTTCTCTTCCTCCGTCATATTTTACTCTCCCCTTTCCTCATTATACTTTTCTATGACTGACTATGGAATATAAATCTTGTTACTTGTAGAAATATACACGCCTTAGTGAAGTTGCTGTGTTGGAAAAGCTTTTGAATTTATGCCTTATATCATTGCTGAAGTTGCATTTTGAGTGTAGTAATGCGTGAAAAAAACCATTAGTAGTACAATTGGCTCAAATCAGTGAATACTTGTTTTAGTATATATATCTTACACCTTATAATGTTTACTAGTTGACCATTTGGGAGTCTTTTTTTTTGCTTTAATTTTTCTTTGAAATGCATACAGGATTAAGAGAATCATTATTTTGAACTCAGAGGTAGCGAAAATGGAAGAAGATGATTATGAGGAGTATGTGCCAGTGGCCAAGCGTCGAGCCATGGAAGCTCAGAAGATTCTCCAACGCAAAGGGAAGGCCTCTAGTGCCACTGATGATGATTTGGAGAAACTAAAAGTGGCTGAAACTAAGCCCAGTCTTCTAATCAAGGCATCGCAGTTGAAACGTGAACAGCCCGAAATCAGTGTGACAGAGCAGATTGTTCAACAGGAGAAGGAGATGATTGATAACTTGTCAGATCGAAAAACCCTTATGTCTGTTCGTGAATTAGCTAAGGGGATCACTTATACAGAACCTTTGCTTACAGGGTGGAAGCCACCTTTGCATATAAGGAGGATGTCTCAGAAGGAATGTGATTTGATTCGAAAACAGTGGCATATAATAGTTGATGGTGAAAATATCCCACCCCCAATTAAGAATTTTAAGGATATGAGGTTTCCAGAGCCTATTTTGAGGATGTTGAAAGCTAAGGGGATTGTGCAACCAACGCCCATTCAGGTGCAAGGCCTTCCTGTTATCTTATCAGGGAGGGATATGATTGGGATTGCTTTCACGGGCTCTGGAAAAACGCTTGTCTTTGTGCTTCCAATGATCATGGTCGCAATGCAGGAGGAAATTATGATGCCTATAGTTCCTGGAGAAGGTCCATTTGGTTTGATTATTTGTCCATCAAGAGAACTGGCTAGGCAAACTTATGAAGTGGTTGAACAATTCTTGATACCTTTGAAGGAAGCTGGATATCCAGAGCTCAGGCCTTTGCTTTGTATTGGTGGAGTGGATATGAGATCGCAACTTGAGATTGTGAAAAAGGGGGTTCATATTGTTGTTGCCACTCCTGGGAGGTTAAAGGATATGTTGGCCAAAAAGAAAATGAATCTTGATAACTGCAGGTATTTAACATTAGATGAGGCTGATCGATTGGTAGATTTGGGATTTGAAGATGATATTAGAGAAGTTTTTGATCACTTCAAAGCTCAAAGGCAGACTCTTTTATTTTCAGCCACTATGCCAACCAAAATTCAAAACTTTGCTAGAAGCGCTTTGGTAAAACCTACTATTGTTAATGTGGGACGTGCAGGGGCAGCAAATCTTGACGTTATTCAGGAGGTAGAGTATGTTAAGCAAGAGGCGAAAATTGTTTACCTCCTTGAGTGCCTACAAAAAACCCCACCTCCTGTTTTGATATTCTGCGAGAACAAGGCTGATGTTGATGACATTCATGAATATCTTCTTTTGAAAGGAGTGGAAGCAGTGGCTGTTCATGGAGGCAAGGATCAGGAAGAGAGAGAGTACGCCATTTCAGCTTTTAAGGCTGGAAAGAAAGATGTGTTGGTTGCAACCGATGTTGCATCCAAAGGTTTGGATTTTCCTGATATTCAGCATGTCATTAACTACGACATGCCTGCTGAAATCGAAAATTATGTCCATAGGATTGGACGAACAGGAAGATGTGGCAAGACTGGTATAGCAACAACATTTATTAACAAGAACCAAAGTGAGACAACATTGCTTGATTTGAAACACCTCTTGCAAGAAGCAAAACAAAGAATTCCCCCAGTTTTGGCAGAGCTGAATGATCCTATGGAAGATAATGAGGAAATCACGGGCATAAGTGGGGTCAAGGGATGTGCATATTGTGGTGGGCTTGGTCATCGTATCCGTGACTGTCCCAAATTAGAACATCAGAAGAGTGTGGCAATTGCAAATAATAGAAAGGATTATTTTGGATCTGGAGGTTATAGGGGGGAAATTTGAAAGGCGCCAATCCCTTGTTCTCTAACTTATCTTTTAATGCCACTGGTTTATGTATTATATCTGCAGTTCTTAAATTCTATACCGTAAAATTTTGAGACTTTCCTCACATTTGTACTGATACTTGATTTATTAGACGTGTACTTTTTTCTTTGTAAGCTACTGGGTTGTGTACTAAATTTGCAACCTTTAAATTTTGTACCATGAAATTTAATGACTTTCATCACCTTTAGTCCTATATGCTTGAGTTGTAATATGGTATATAGACTGTTTGAACTGAGTTATAGATTGATTTTCACCTGTTTATGCAGTTCTGGGTGATTGTAGGTGGTGCCTTCTGCTCTTGTAGTTTTCCCAGAATGTGTTTTACAATGGTAAAAATATAATTTTCATTTCCAATGGAACTAATTGAGGAAAGTCTGTCATACTAGTAGCAAATTTGAGGGAGATGAGTATAAGAGCATCTACGATGGAGTACCCTTTTTTTTCCTTAAGTGGGATATACGTGTACGCATCACTCATTTATACTACCTCTGTCCCATTTTATATGTAGTTTATGGTTGTTGCACACATACTAAAAAAAATGATTAGTAGTCTAGATTTTATAAAAATTGTTGTCTAAATTACCATTTAACCTTTTATCTCTCTATATAGATAAACGTGAATTATTTATTAAATGTAAAAAGTTGTCATGATTAGCAATAGTAGAAATGCATGTTAGATGCTTTCTTGAAAATGTAAAACAACAATTAATTTGGGACAAATTGATTTTGTTAAAACTACTTATAAAATGGGACGGACGTAGTACTCTTTTAATGTTAGTTCCTTATAAGGACTCAATCTCTTCAACCTAGCACCCCAAAAGTTTACAAAATGGGTCCTATTATAATCCCATGTCATGGTGAAGAAAGAGAAAAAATAAAAGATTGTGTCATGTGGGACCCGGAGGAAGAGAGAAAATAATAGGAAAAATTGTTTTTATTAGTGGGGCCCGCAGAGAGAGAGAGTCCTAGTAGAATGTCTCCTCCTTATTAAGGAATGCTTTTATTTTCTCCATAATGGTATTCCTTATAGCAAACTATCCTTAATAAGGAAAAATGACTATAAGAAACACCATTGTGGATGATCCAGGATCTCTTGATATTTTTGGAAATTATGCTGTTAGTGGTGTTTCTTCCACTCCTACGGACATCAAAATGAATAATCATGTCTCCAAGTTTAAACGGATGTTTTTCGAGTTGAGAAACTGAAAACTGCGACATTTTTTTACCTTCAACTTCCAAGTTCAAACTGAATGAATGACATTTTTGGCTCTGGTCTCTCTGGGTTCCCAACCATGTAATTGAGCAAGTGCCCTCATACAAATTAGGCATAACTGTTACTACTCTGGACTCGTATATAAGCAATAAACAACTTTTTAGATTCATTGAAAAATTTATTTTTCTCTTATAAATGGCTTGGAGGTAGTATTAAAGTAGATAACTATCATAAACTCAATTCACTAGCGTTGTAGTCAATAGTTTACTATACCTTTAGTGAATTCGACTCACGACTATTATATCGAACTTAGTATAACTATATTGAACTCAGTTTACTATGGTTATTTTTAATATAATAGTATTTGTGAACTAAGTTCATTATAACTATAGTGAACTCGGTTTACGTCATTTATGTTTCTGTTTATGTTTCAAGTTGGTCGTTCATATTTCAAATTTTTTCTTCGTGTTTTCGTTTATGATTCAAATTCGTTCTTTATGTTTTTGTTTTAAATAAATTGGTCCTTTTAAACAAAACACATGAGAGACCAATTTGAAACCTAAACGGAACTTTGGAAAACCAATTTGACTTTGATTCTATTTAAAACATAAAAGAAAACATAAAGGATTTGAATAAGAAAAAAAAACTTAAAGGATGAATCTAAAATTTTAAACACTTTTAAATGCGACAAGTGTATTTGTGTCTAAAATGTAACTTGTTTGACTATTTTTTGGTATAAAATCGGGTATCCTCTGCACGCAACCGCAAAGACTAATCCCTTGAGTCGAGTGAGACCACAATGGGCGGCAAAACGCTCTCTCAAGAGATTTAACACTGCTGCATGCCACTGGATTCGAATCCAAGACTTTGGTTAAACTGGAAGAGAATTGAGTTATAAATTAAAAGTAACTTGTTTGACTCAGGCTCCATTTATCACCAAAATAAATTAAAAGTAAATCCTAAATTATTCAAATTAATTTTTTTGGTTACCGTATTATTGGTGCGCAGTTTCCACCGGCTTTGTCGATGACTAATCTACGTCGGGGAACCTGGCTCCACGTGTATACCCTGCTTTGCCTGTCCGTGTGGTTCTCCCCTCCCAACAGAGTTTTTGCCACATCCAGGATTCGAACCCGAGACCTTGGAGAAATTATTCAAATTAATAATACAAAATATAGTTATAAGTTATAATTTAAAAATAAAAAACATAAAATTGATGGAAAATAAATCAAAAAGAAAGAGGGAAAAGTAAGAAGTGAAAGGAAAGTGAAAGAATGCGGATGACAGGAGCATTCGTTGATTCCACAAAATTGCTACAACTTACAATTCACAACCACACCTTTTCTTTTTCTCCGTTTATCAAAACGCAGCAACTGGTCGCGTTTAGCATTCACCGGAAGTTCCCATGAAGAGCGCGGCACATTCCGCCGGAGTCTCGCCATCGCAGGAGGAGATCGAGTGGGAGATGCGTCCCGGCGGCATGTTCGTACAGAGACGCGAAGTGGACGACGACGATGATAGCAGCAACGGTCCCATGATCAAGATCAGTGTTGCCTATACTTCTTCTAACCATGAAGTTTTCCTACCAGCTCAATCAACTTTCGGTGAGTCTCTTCTTCTCTTTTCACACTGCTACTCTATTTTGGCTATGTCGGTGAATATGAAACATTAGTTTTGGTTTCAGTTTGCATATTATTGTCATTGGATTTGGTGATTGATTGTTTGATTGTTCTAAACATGATTTTGAAATTGAGCAAATGGAGAGGCTTGGTTGTATATTTGTACGTAATTGTGTACTTTGTCGATAAATTAGTTCTAAAAAACGGTTCGTTATGCCGAAAACGGCCGAGACAAAACTGTCACGGTAGTGACCGTTACTGCACCAAAACGAACGCGACAAATAATTTTAAAAAGTTTTATGCATTATTGTGATAAATTCTCACCGCGACGACCGCAACTTGAATTGCATCAGCCGCAACCGCAATGGCCGAATTCGCGAAAGCCTTAACACCATTGTGACCATGACCGCGACCGCTATTTAGAACCGGATTAATATTTGAATGCAGAAATACTCTCAAGTGGAAGTTTACTTGGCTGCTAATTGTATTGGTTATGACTTATGGGGTGAGTTGTTTGGGTAAAAGCATAATTAAGCACTTATTGGATAAGTGCATTGCGTATCATATATGATATAACCGTATACGTATAAGCTACTTCTATAACCAAAGTGAAAATGTGGATCAACTGTTTTTATGCAAGCCTTAAGTTGTTTTTATAAGCTATCATAGAGAGTTTATTGAAATAAACTAAAAATAGCTTATGAACATGTTAGAAACTATTTCTGTAACCAAAATGGCTTATTTTATCTTTATTTATCATTTCCGGTTCTAATACACTGTTGATATCCCCAATTGACTGAACTATTTATGTAAAACACCGTGTTATTAAAATTGAAAGCTCAGGGACCTTAAGCAGGTTACATGATTTCTTTCATACTATGGGTATAACAGATTAAAGTTTTGTGTGCATCGATAGCATCTTCATGTCGAATATGTTGAGGAAAACTAATGCTTACCTTTGAAGACACAATTTACAAGTAGCATATACTTTAGAAGATATTCTGTTGTCATTGGTATGTGTCTATCTTAATTCAGTCTTCAATAACAGGGGATGTTAAGAAGCTTCTTACACACAAAACTGGTTTAAAGCCTGAACAGCAACGCCTCTTCTTCAGAGGAAAAGAAAAGGGGAATGAAGAGCTTTTGCACATGGAAGGTGTGAATGACAAGTCAAAGCTTTTGCTTTTGGAGGATGCTGCTAGCAAAGAGAGTAAACTTGAGGAAATCGAAAAACAGAAAGAAATTTTAAAAGCTTCTGAAGCTGTTTCTGTAGTCAGATCAGAAGTGGATAAGCTCTCTGAAAGGGTGGGTCCATGTTTCCCATATAATTTTTCCTCACGGAAACATATTAAGCATAACCAGAGACTGAAGATATAACTTATTTTCATTTTGCAGGTGTCGGCCTTGGAGGTTGCTGTGGATGGAGGGACCAAGGTTTCTGACAAAGAGTTTGTTGTGGCCACAGAGTTGCTTATGAGGCAATTGCTGAAACTGGATGGTATTAAGGCAGAAGGTGAAGCAAAGTTGCAGAGAAAAGCTGAGGTAGTGTTTATGATGTTAGGGTTACAGACTTAAAGTTTTAACTGTTTGTCTTTTAGTTGTTGTGTTTATTTTGTTGTCCTTATTCTCAGTCCCTTGTGTTGGTAATTCATCTTGAAAATGGCAATGGTTCTTGCTGGTCAAGTAATGAAACTTTTGCTTCAAGGAGTCATTTGAAGTGGCTTTGGAAGAAATAGAAAATAATATTTGGTAATTTTAATGGGTTGTTTTAGGAATCAGTGTGGATCTTATTGCATTCCTGCTTTCAAACATTTAGGTGAAGTTTGTTAACCAAAATTTTGATGTTGATTGATAGAGATGTAGTGGATTTGCATATCAGCTATAACTATAGGGTACCGCATCGTCTATCACCATGTTAAAATTTGAATTGTTCTGTGCAAAATTCATTTGCGAATTGTTGCGATATATCATCATAATCATAACGTACTGCTTTCTATATGTCAAGTGTATTATGTAGAGAACACATAATGATATCCTCTAGTCTTCTTACACTTCCCACCATTGTTTTTTCTGTGAACTAGATTCCACTACATTTCACCATGAATTATTTCTAGTAAGTGGTTTGTGATGTCTAATTAGAGAGTTGAAAATTGAAATACGTTTTTTGTTAGTATCAGTTTGCTTTCTTCACAACATTTCCCCCCTTGCTCCTTAACATGGAGTGTTGTGAGAGGATGAATTCTTGTACTGCTTAATTATTGTGCATGGTGGCGGATTTTCCATTTTGTTAATCATCTACAATCACATTATTCGTATTATCTTTGAAAACCTGAACTGAAGCCTTTTCGCCCTCGAAACAGGTGCGTCGTGTACAGAACTTTGTGGATACGTTAGATTCTCTTAAAGCAAGAAACTCAAACCCTTATAGCAACACTGGTAAAGCTGTCTCAGTAACAACTCAATGGGAGACTTTTGACTCTGGAATGGGAAGCTTGAATGCCCCAACCTCAACATCCTCAACTTCTTCAAATGTAACTCAAGATTGGGAGCGGTTTCATTAGCTCAGAAATTGCTATGTACAATACCATCATATTTTTGGACTTTAATTCTTCATTGAAGGTTCGATTTTAGTGACAAAATGAGACATACAAATTTGGCGTACATCTGTATTCTATGATCCAACATATATATCTAGGATATTTGATGTGATTAGGAAACTAGTAATCTCGTACTATATTAGAAATATCATTATTGCTGCCTCTAGCATAATAATAATAATGATTTATATAAAGTGAAAAACTGTGACATAATGGTCCAAAAGACTGCTCTAACTAATGGAAGACTTCTCAAAAGAGAACGAAAATAGTAATCTACTAGGAGCCGACAACAGAACTTGCATTCTCATTCAATTTCCATATAAAACAAACCATTTGGCATGATGCTTTTTTAGTTTTTTTCAATAATTTTCCTATGCTTCTAGCCGACCTGATATAATATTTCAAGACGTGTAAATTTTTTGTAGAGAACTTTAACTTTTATTGCCAAAATAAAATCATTTTCTTACTGCAAAACCTTCGTGGAAGAAAATACTTTTCACATTTAATATTGCCGGTCGTAACTCCATTCCAGAGTCAATAACTTTGGACTGAAGTACATTAGTTTTAATTCTATGCTAAAATCTCTGAAGCATCGAAGTCATTGACAAATCTTAACATGATACATACAATAATTAACATAATCTTTGCAATAATTATCAGGTACAAAATGTCAAAAAGCTAGGTACCTAGAAGAACAAAAAAACACTACCATACTGATCTCAGAACTTGAAATAAAAAACAAAATTCTCCTTACACCTTCGATACAATCTTGCTAACCATATCATGTATCAATAAACTTTATACAAAACGTGTGAACAAAGTAACGCACCTATAACACAACCATAAACTTAACTCATAAATTAATTGTCACACCTCTAGCACCATTAACATAAGGTGAAACCGTGCCAGTAGTTAAGGAACCATGTCTAGTTGGATCATATTTTTCTCCATCACCCCAAAGAGCATAAGCTTCTTCACCATGAACAGCATCGTCGCCGATTTCCAACTGCTCGTCCGGCATCCTCAAGGGTATGAACAATTGTATGAAAAGAAGAATGATTGTAGTTGAGACTAAGTTCCATCCAATAATGAACAATGCTGCTACCAATTGTTTAAGGAATAACACACCACCACCTCCACCATAGAATGCACCCTTTGTGTTTGTTACTGGCAGTAGTAGTCTACAAAGGGCTGGTTCTGCTAAGAGTCCTGTGAGGAGACCACCTAAAAGACCAGCTACAGCATGGGTGTGAAATACACCAAGTGTGTCATCTACCTGTTTATCAATTTCATACAGTTTTGTAAGGATAAATAGTAACTTAATAATAATTAACACAAGTCTAATATAGTCTTTTGGAAACAATAGTAGCTATACATAACGTCTTGTTCTAGTTCAACTGACAAATGCTGAAATTGTTAGGCTAAATATCATCACTCAGGTTCAAATCCAGGATCTCGCAGTTGTGTGTGTAAGTTTCCAGTAGTAGTTGCTACTTTGTCTACAGAATAAAAAAAAAAATGTAGTAATTGGGTCCCGTAGTTACTCCAATCTCAAATCAACGGTTGAGATTTATCATTGCATGTAATAATTGCATGATTACATTAATACAGAGTGAATCCTAATCCCTCTTTTTGAGAACCCTACTTCTAGACAAAGAATAAACACATAATTAACTATTTATTCTAGAAAAGTAAAATGCAGAATTTTTATTTTCATTCTAAAGTGTTTATTAATTTAACTACTTAATTTTTCCAAATAGTTTTATAGAAATACTAATATGATTAAATTTTTCTATACACAAATTAATTAAATATTAAGGACAATAAACCCATTGGTTGACAACATGGACCTACTCCCCCAAAAGGAGCAATATCCACCTATTTTTTTTAAAAATAATTTATAATAAAGTGGACAATTTAATATAAGGAAAGAAAAGTTGTTGGAATCAACAGGTGGGATCTGAGAGCCTTGATCAATTTTTTCCAACATTAATTAAGAATTTAATAAACACGTGCACAGCGAAAATGAAACTACACCTAATTTTCATGCTTTCACAATGGACTAAAATTCTTATATGAAGAGAAAAAGAAAAGGAATATCTCACCTTCTGGAGAAGACTTGACTTTTTATGCAAGATCATCATAGTAAACCATGGAATGCTTCCAGATAGTATTCCCATCACTATAGCCGCCCACGATTGCACTAGCCCTACAAAATATGGTCCCACCCTTTACATTAATTTGTCAACAAAAACTGCATCTATATTGTCACTAATGGAATTATTATTATAATACTATTTGAGGACTATTGTTTTGTTTTTGTTATAGAGAATTATTAATTCATTTGGATAAGATCAAAATATCAGTATCTTCTTTTTTTGGTGGGAGATCAAAATATCAGTATCTAGAAACCAGAACATTATGCATAGAGAACATTATGCTTAGAGGAAATGGAGAGAATCTAAACTTAATTTTCAGATAAAAATCACAAAACTAGAATTTTCATGTGTATAGATCATCTGTCGTGGTTGTATGGTGCAGCCAACTGCAAAGTCATTATTAGAATTAGAGAGAAAATTTTCCTCTCGAGATCTAACGGCTCTACAACTAACTACACCATACAGCTGTTGTAGAGGATCTGCATTTGAATTTTTCTCCAGTTTGCACTAATGAAGAATTTAAGAAAGAACAAGACAATTTAAGCCATCGACACACCCTTAGACACATTATTTCCAACACTTACTCCTAAATTTCACGTAGGTCTCATCACTTTAAGAATAATTGCATTGGAACACGAAATCTACATTCGTAAATGTGCTTTTTCAAGTTTGTGGGAGATGAAATCTAAAACTAATACACCTTAAATTAATCATATTTACATGAACTTTTCATTCATAAAGAGAATGTTAGAGAAGAGTGTTAGAGAGAGTGTGTTTTTTTTTTGTATTTTTTGCGCGCAACTGTAGATATCTCAAGCGGATAGGACCATAATAGGCAGCAAAACTCTCCCTCAAGTTTTAACATAACTGCATATCCCAGGCTGAATTCGAACCCAGAACATTGGTTAAGGTGAAAGACACCCAAACCGTCTCATCCAAGCGCTTTTATGCAGTGTTGGAGAGCGTGTTGATAGAAGTTTTCTAAATGGAATGCACTCTTTGAAATTTCTTCATACTACTCATGTATTGCCATCTAGTTTTAGTGTATTTTAAAATATTTTATAATGACATTTGATTCATTCACAAACTTGATGAATGGAAACAAGTTTATATGTAAAAAAAATATCTAGTCATATTCCAAAACTTTTTTTTATCTAAATATTTAATATTTAATGTAGAAGAGTTTACTTTGTCTTTTTAATAATCATAGAAGAGTTTACTTGATCTATCATTAATATTTAGTAACAAAATACAAGAACAATCAATTTTTTCACCCACTAGCACTATGAAATTGGTCTAACCAACACCGTTTGACCTCGTGGCTTAATCTACCCTGGAACATAGGATTGAGCCGATGCTCCCAGGTTCGATTCTTGCAGTAGACAAAATCGGTGTTGGCCAGGGCAAAATTTGATCCTAAACACAAGCGGAAATTAATCTTTCATTGAAAGCCTTCTCCGAACCAATAAAAAAAAATATGAAATTGGTGCATACCTGCCCCTGGGGTAATGCAAACAAGTCCAGTCATCATACCCTGAACAGCACCAATCACAGAAGGTTTCCCAAAGAATATCACATCAAGAGTTGTCCACACAAGTAGGCTAGTAGCAGCACAAACATTTGTGTTCAAAACAGCTACAGAAGATGCAATGTTTGCTGCATATGGTGCTCCACCATTGAACCCTGACCACCCCATCCATAGCAAACCAGCACCAGCAAGCATCAATAGTATATTGTTTGGTGGAAATCTCTCCCTATCACTCTTTATCCTTGGTCCAACCTGCACATAATAAATTCATTTCTTTTTCCATCACTATATAAAAACAAACCAACTTTCTACACCAAGATTGAATTTGAATACTAAATTGTCAAACATTAATTTGTTGTTGGTCATACTAAATGAACTTAAATTATGTTTAATTTTAAATTGTAATGCCCAATTGCAATTACAGTCATAATATTGCAGTTTAAATATTTCCGCAACCATATTTGAAGCAACATGTGTCAACATTGAACCGGTGGCAGATCTAAGACCCTCTTCGGGTAAGAAAGAAGAAAGAGAAGAAAGAAGAGAAGGCTGAGAAAATTAGAAATGTGTGAGAGTGTAAGTGATCGTGTGAGTGTGGTGCATTGAATTTATGTAAAACCAGGAGGGGTTTGGGTGAAAAAAATATTATCAAGATTTGCAAAATATTTTTTTAACATAGATATTGGTGCTAATTTTATTTTTTCAGAATGTGCAGCTAACCCTGGGGCTAGGGTGGATTCGCCTATAGGTAAAGAAGACACTCCAAATTGAAGACGTGTTTGATGTTTAACGCCTCTTGGTCTTGGACAACAACCAACCACTCACACATGTGGTTATACTTATATTTAATTACTTCTATCAAATTATTATGGATGTCTATGTGTTAGAGTGCTTGCAGAAAGACAACTTTACCCCTTACAACACCATGTCTTCAACCTAATATTTGTTGAGTATTTGATCCAAAAATCAATAACCATCAACACATGAGAAAAACAAGATTTTCTCTTTATTAATAGAAACATGGAAACCCCAATTAATCTTTAGAAGCAAAACTAGATGAAGGGTATATAGTAAAAAAATTAAAAATTAAATGAAAATAAATTGATGTACATACCCAGTAAGCAGCAGTGAAGCCAGCAATTCCAGAAGAGAGATGAATAACATAGCCACCAGAATAATCAATAACACCCCAATGATAAAGAAATCCACCACCCCAAAGACTAAAAGCACCAACAGTATAAGAAAAAATAAGCCAAAGAGGAACAAAAGCCATCCAAGCCTTAATATTCATCCTCCCAAGAACAGAACCAGCCAACAAAATCATAGTAATAGCAGCAAAAGTGAACTGAAAATAAACAAGTGAAGCCATAGGATAAAAGGGTTCTTCCATCTTTGTCTCAATAGTACCATTTTTGAAATAGTGTGTGCTTGCAGGTACATTAGCTCTTTTCACTAGAAATTTTTGACCTAATGCTGGTGCACCTTTACCCCAAAATGGAAATAGTTTATCACCAAAAGCCATTCTATAACATAAAAGTACCCAACATATTAAAACAGCTGCAAATGCATAGAGTGCCATGAAAGCTGAATTTACTGCCCATTTCTTTTTCACTATGCTTGCATAGAGAATTACTAGACCTGGCATGCTTTGTAGACCTACTAATGTTGCTGCTGTTAATTGCCATGCGTTGTCTCCTTTGTTTAGCCATTCTGGTGATGCTGGTAGATGTTCTTGATATGCTGTTGGAATTGCCATATGGTTTGTGTAATTTGGTTCAATTCTTTTGCTGCTATGTTTGTTTGGTTTATATTATATATGGTGAAAATGTGAAATTGAAAACATGGTTTCAAAGGTTGGAAGTTTCGTGTGAAACTGTGGTTGGGTTTTCTAAAACATATTGTACTGATTAACAACTTTTCTTTTGGAAAAACTTTGACTTTTCGTTGATATATGAAATGAGTATATAGTATATGGTTTTTTTATTTTTATAAATAGGATAACCATAATGAGAAATAAAACTCTCATTTAAAAAATTTAACACTGCTGCATGTCCAAGACTAAATTTAAATCAATACTTTGATTAAATCGAAAGAGACTCCTATTATCTGATATGAGGGCTATTGGTTATATAGTACATATATATGGTTTAAGAAAACACACAAGTGGATCTGTTTTCTGTAGGAGAATAAATGATATATATTGGGATTAATTAAAAGATATTGATATAATATTTGTGATATGACTCGACTACTAATTAACTGTGTATAATGGAAAAGGTGCACATGTAATGAAATAATTGCTCCAGAGACTGTACAGTGGTGTGAAAACGGAAGGAATGAAGTGTGGTCTAAACTCAAAAGACAAAAGACAGAGTGGAAAGAATAATTGAAAATTAGAAACTGGAACATATATTATATTATAATATTATAATATAAGAAATGAAGTAGATATTTCTGTGGTGGAATCTGATAAGGCATTTATTATTACTGGGAAGAAGTAGATGAAAATGAAACTGTATTAGGTAAGTATATCTTGTTGTGATTGTGATTTGTGATAGGCTACCCTCAACAGATTGCAATCCGTGAATGTGGGTAGTTAGGGCTCATAAATGCAGTTTGAGTTTGAGAATGAGAGGTTGTCTGTCAACATAGTACGGTAGCTTCCCAACTAGTCAATGGATTGAAGAATAATGGTCCAAGCTCTAAGCATCTTTTTTTGCCCTTCTCCAAATAATGAAGTATGAACTCAATATGATGAATTAACAAATACTAAATGTTAAAGTTTTATCTATTTCACTTAATTAGAGTTAGAAATAGGTTTAGTTTTCTGTTTACAATCATTTGGCTTTGTTAGCTTTCTTGTTAGAGGTTGTTAGCTTTTTTAGCTCCACTTTGATCTCTATATATGCTCCCTTATGCAAAAACTCTTTGGAATTCTTTTCCCTTTTTCTTTTCGTGATTGTTTTTCTGTGAATCCTCTTCTCCTTCGTAATTTCATTGATTCCCGCAAAGCTCATCATTACCTCCCCTCGCTTCTGATTCGATCTCTTAACTATTTCGATTTCTAATCTCAATTGGTTTCGTTTCTGAATTGATTCTTGATTTTTTGTTTCAGTTCCTGACCTAAATCGATCTCGTCTCTGAACTGCTTCTTGATTCTTGTTTTGGTTTGAACTCTGAATGGATCATTCACTTCAATCAATGGCTCCTTGTACATCTTCCTCCTCTGATTCAGAAAAATCCAAATCAACAATTCATCCCTGGCACCTAGCTCATCTTAGGGATGAGGCAAAGGTAATCCCTTTACACAAAGGCAATTGGTTCTGCACTCATTGCAATAGAACCAATCACGCAGTTGATACATACTTCATCAGACATGGCTATCCTCTGGGTTTCAAGTCAAAGAAAACAGTTAATCACATGCATGTTGATACTACAGACTCTCTTGACTCATCTTCTTTGGGCTTCAACAAGGATTAAATTCAAAGTTTACTTGCCTTGCTTCCTTCCACAACACCTTCTGCCATTGCCATGACCTCCCTTGCTAGTGCACATCACTTTGCCACCGACTCTGTTGATTCAGGTAATTCCTTGTCCTTATGGCTTGTAGATTCTGGAGCTACTCACCATATAACATCTTCCATACATTTCTTTGCTACTTATAAAGTCATCAAGCCCGTTTTTGCATCGCTCCCTAATGGTACTAAGACAAATGCTTCTTACAGTGGTACTATCGTTCTTACACACCTAACCTTGTCCTTTATGATGTGTTGTACATTCTCGATTTTTCTAAAAACGTTATATCTGTTGCCAGACTTCGAGCTTCTTAATATTTTCAAGTATTTCATTGATGATGAATGTTTGATACAGGAAAAGCCTTCTATGAGGATGATTGGAAACACTAAGCTGATTGTTTTTCTCTTGTACTCAAAATTCCAATATACCAAATTGTACTCACACTTCTTGTGATTCTTGTCACTTTGCTAAACAAAATAAATCCCCTTTTTGTTTAAGATCTTCTGTTTCCCATAGCATATTTGGTCAATTTCATGTTAACATATGAGGCCCTTATAGTGTCCCATCAACTCTTGGCAATAGATACATTTTTACTATTGTTGATGATGAGTCTCGTTTCACATGGATTAGATTAATGAAAACTAAGGCAGAGGCACACACACCTTATGAATTTTGTTACTACGATTCACACCCAGTTTGGCCTTCTGCTTAAAACCATCAAATCTAACAATGACACTGAATTCAATATGTTTAACTTTTGCCATTATAAGGGAGTCATCACCAACGTTCTTACACTTAGACTCCACAACAAAATGGAGTAGTAGAAAGAACACCAACATATCCTAAATGTGGCTAAATATGTTTCAATCCAAACTATCCCTTCCCTTTTGGGAATTTGTTGTTTCTCAAATTGTGCCCATCATAAGTATCCTTCCCCCTACTCCCTAAGTAATCAACCCCCTTCCTATATTCCCCACAATACCTCTCTTGACCTCTCCTACCTTCGAGTTTTTTTTCTCTCTTTTTGTTGCACCACAACCCCCTTATGGCGTATTGAAAAATCAAAACGATTTCTGAAAAAACAAAAATATGATTTTTTCTTTCAGGATTAAAGTAATTCTGAAAAAATCGTATTTTAGTTTTTCCGGAATGATAACTTTTTTCCAAACCTTAAGGACCCATTTGGTGGTCAAGATAAGGAGACAGGATATGATAAGTCTATCATATCTTGTGTTAGTCCAGTGTTTGTTGAACCAGCAAAATATGATAACTTAATCCTGTAACTTATCATATTCTTTCAATCTAATTGAAATTTTATCCTGACTTTGAGTTGGGTTAGAAACCAGCAGGATAGGATAAGGAAATAATTTATTCGTTTACCCTTCTAAAATATATTCTAAAATATAAAAAAAGAAATCCAATAAAAAATAAATATAAACTAGAACCAAAAATATTATTAATTTTTAATTTAAAATTTAAAATATTAATTCTTAAATTAAAAAATAAAGTATAATTTAAAAAACAAAAATATGTGATGAAAAAAATTTATTATTAAAAATATAAAAACAGAAATTAATTTAATTTTTCAACAAATAAAATATAATTGTCACGTGAGTAATTTTGTTATTAACATATAATATATATCATATAATTATTTATTAGGTTATTTAAAATTTATAATAGAATTATTTAGTTACTAGTACAGTTTTTTATAATTTGAAATTGTTTATTTGGTAGTGTCAACGATTTTTTTAAAAAATATATAAAATTATTTCATTAGTATTTATTACTAATTTATAATTATTACTAGTTCTTTTTTTACAAATAAATATTTCAAGTGATTTTTTAGAAAAAAATTAATATGTATTTGTTGAAAAAAGGTTATATGCAACTTATTCACAATGACAATTTTACCCTTTAGAAATGAAATATATATATATATATATATATATATATATATTTATCTTTATCTTTATCTTTATTATATATAAACCATGGATCCTACACCTACGCGTCCACATAGATAAATCAAAAAAATTACATCATCACATTGAAAAGTCCACGTTACCATTTTCCTAACACGTGGCATCCACATCATCTCTTACAACCGATCCGATGGACGATTTTTAAAACAGGTGGTGTAAAAGAAATATCAACGACTGTCATTGCACAAAATTGCGGCTACATTATACATAGCCAAGATTAATCAAAATAACGGCCCACCTAATCAACGACTCCCAGTAAATCTCCTCTTGGAAAATCCAGCCTATCATTTAATGTTTTAAATCACCACAATTTCAATCCCTAAAAATCAGGAACGACATTAAACATTCAATTGTATTGGACATTCTCACAACCATCGATTTAAAAACGGTAACAATCTTCAGGTAATAATTTGGCCGTGTGATGCATATGTTACTTAAGATCTGCCTGAAAAAATATCCAGGTAATAATTTGGCCACTTGATGTTAGGAAAGGAGAATAAGTATATTCATTGCATTTATTCGCTTACTAAGCCATGACAACAAAGGCTTAATGGGAGGCAATTAATACCACCCAAAATCAAGGAATACAAGTCAATATTGCAACTCATTATCAGCCAATTAAAAGAACAAAAACCAACCAGAATGCTAATAATGATGATGTTGTTCAGTAACGATTTCATGCCTAAAATCATGGCTAACAAATTTCACCAGCTCAAACAAATAAGTTAATATCATGCAGTAATTACAAAATCAAATTCGGATATAAATTCATGGTGATAATGGTGTTGGTAGTAACCTTTGGTCTCTCTCATTCTTTAATTCCTCTCTTCATATTTTCATTTTTCAATCTAAAATGTGTATATGGAGGTTTACGATTCTGTCTCGTGCTCCTTTTTCTTTTTTAATGGCATCTTTTCTAAGATGTTGATGGTTTTTCTGATTCACAATGCTTTCAATTATTTGATTCTATATTTTGGTTATGCGTTTTTATTTAATTCATGAGTTATTGAATTGACACATCATTTTGAACTTTTTGTTATATGGACTTTTGTTTGTTTTAGTTAACCTTCTGAACCATTCAACCAAATACTTTGGAATTAAAGAAACACTAGAAGAAGGAAATTCATTAATTTAATTACGGGTTAGAGAAGAAGGGGGGTGTGTCTTCCTATGTAAACAACACTGAAGATTAAAGAGAAATCGTAAACCTTCTTATTGGTTTGTAAAATTTGTAAACTTTCTTATGCAAATGTTTTCTCTCAGTTTTTACTTCTTCTCTACCATACAAAATTGGTGTTTTGTGTATTCTACTGCACTTTCTTTCCCTTCTCCCAAATTGAAACAGAGTTTTGAGGGATGTTCTAATCTTCTCAACATTAGTTAAATATCACTTGGGTTTATATTGCTCTTTGCGCTTAGCTTCAAATGTTTAATTGTTTTGAAAATATTACCAACTTTGTTGCGATCGCATGGTCGATAAGTTTTGGTAGATTATTGCCAAATTTAATATTGACAATATTGATCAATGGTTTAAAATGCTATATGCTTTGTGTATGAGGAGTTCTTTTACCTACCTAAGACCTCTGTCATTACATTTGTTTATATCATTTGTTCTTGAATTTCAATTTATTCTAATGCCCAAAATAATAACTTTGCTTATTGTTTTTATCTCAATTGATTCAGGAGTCTCTTTATATCCTACTCGCCCGCGTCATTCATGTCATCTCAACTACACGGTTCGAATTTTGTTCGACCAATTCTTCTTCTCTTACACATGTAATTGAAAATTATTTTAATGAGTACCTTCGCAACAAAATTGTTGATCCATATGAAACTGTGACGACCTTTCTATAATATTCCTAATTTGTTGGCTTTTATCTACGGTTTATGTTCTAACTAAAATTATTATACAATTGTGTCAGATATCTTAACCATATGCATTGGATATGAGAATTACAAGCAACCATATCTATCTCAGGTTATGGGTGCAATATGATGATTAAGTATGTATGAGTTTTAACAATGTTCCAATTTGGCGTATTATTAAATTTAACAATGACAGAATAGTTTTACATCACGTTTTTAGTCTACAATGACACGACTCCATTCACATGGATAATCATGTTTTTAGCCTACTTAATTTGTACAATGATTTGTTATTATCCCAATTTGTAAGAGTCATACTATGACACATTAACACACACAGCTAACCCCTAAAATGCGCCATTGTTTAAATTCAGATATTACCTATTAAACAATCCAAGCAACCTCTTCAAACACATTTATAA
Organism: Astragalus glycyphyllos; assembly: GCA_963573325.1. Lineage (NCBI taxonomy): Eukaryota > Viridiplantae > Streptophyta > Magnoliopsida > Fabales > Fabaceae > Astragalus > Astragalus glycyphyllos. Next base: position 13,253,344 of record OY754312.1, on the reverse strand, counting down.
GAAATTATGATTTTCAGTTTTAAGCGTAACCAAAAAAAAGGAATTTATTTATGAATCCGAAACATAAATGAAATAATTTTAAATTTTAAGTTTTGGATTATGAAAACTCAATTTTTTTCATTATGCGCACTAGAAATTGAAATTCGAATTTAAAATCAAAATTTGAATTTCAAAATTCGAATTTGAAATTGAAATTTGAATTTAACTTTGGCAAATTTATAGTGTAATCGGACACTTAAATGAATTAATTTTAAATTTTAAATTTTGGATTATGAAAACTCAAATTTTTTCATTAGGCGCACTAGAAATTGATTAAATTCGAATTTAAAATCGAAATTTGAATTTAACCTTTGGCAAATTTATAGCATTACCGAAAAAAATATATTTTATTTAGGAATCTGAAACTTAAATGAATTAGTTTTAATTTTTGGATAATGAAAACTCAAATTTTTTCATTAGACGCACTAGAAATTGAAATTCGAACTTAGAATCGTAATTTCAATTTAGGGATTGAAATTTTAATTTAACAAATAAATATGTTTTTTCAGGCATCAAAATTATTTCATTTACAAAGTTGACTTTAGTTTAAAAATAATTTGTTATCCCAATTTATAACAGTCATTCTATGACACATTAAAACAGTCCAAAGCCCAAAAAATGCGACATTATTTGAATTGAAACCTCACCTATTAAAGATTCCAACCAACTTGATAAAACACATTTTTGGCGGGCTATCGGGTCAGCCCGGCGGACTAAGCCCGTTTTGCCATCCCTACTAATAAGTCAATATACAAATGTATATTCCGTTAGTCCCTAAAAACAATTACATAATTATAAAAACCTAATAATATTTTATTAATAAAATAATTTCAAATTAAATTCAAAAAAGAAGATGTATACCCGTGCAGCGCACGGGTCATACATACTAGTGTGTATATATATATATATATATATATATATATATATATATATATATATATATATATATATCATATTCTGTCATGAGTTGGTGTATACCAAACAAAGGATGTGATAGTCTTTATCCTGCCACTATCATATCTTGTCTCTATCCTATCACGTCTCTATCATATCCTGTGCATCAAACGGTCCCTTAATTTTTTTGTAACATTACAGAAAAATCAAACCGACTTATCCATTAATTTTTTATTCTTGATTCCGGAAAATTAGAAGTTTTCAAATTTGGGGAGTGTACGATCTTAATGTGGTTAGAAAGATGAAAGGCCTCAAGATATCGATTCAACCCATCACTGATAGTTGATCCAAAAATACCCTCTCCGACGTGAGTCATCCAAAAAAGGCCCATGCTTTTCCCAACCCCTACTCAGCACACACCTCTAAATACAACGAAAGTATCAGAATACCCTTAATGAACCGAACTGTTCCAAGTGTGTCTGTATTTTTTTTCTTGAAATTTTAATGGGTTTGGCTAGAGGCAACTGATCAGTGTTTTTTAATGCACTCTTTATAGCTTTGCATTTGGTGTTTTTAATTGTGTTTTGTTCCTAACCTTTAAGTCTTAGCACGTTTCTAGACTTTGGGTCTCATTTGAGCAGTATAGTAATTTCTTGATTAATTCATGTTTTTATTGCATATTGACCTCTGTCTACTTCGCAGGCTATAACTTTGGCTATGTTTATACGATTGAGGGGTGCGAGCATGCGTTGGAAAGGTAAGGAATATAGCTACAATTCTTCTGTTGAGCTCGAAAACCAATTCGAAAGTCTTGAAGGCCAAAACTGCGAAATACCAAAGTAGTTTAATGTAAAACGGGTTTCGGGCCGAATATTAGTTTGTTAACGGGCTTCTACCCAAGAGCCCATTAAGGGATTAGGTTTTTTGTTTTAGTCTTATAGACTTGGCTGGAGCAGCCGTCTTTTACCTTCTCTTACGCATTATCATACAACTTTACAAAACTTTTGTGCTCTAGCCTCCATGGAAGCCTAAACTCCTAAATCGATTCATCGGTGGAAGGCTGCCGTTTTACGGATTTTGAGGTTCGGTGTCTAATGTTATTTCGTCTACTTTGTTTTTAGTTTTCAGTTCTTTCTTCTTTATAAATTCCACATTTGAATTCTTTGTTTGCAATTTTCGTCTTTGTGTGATGCATAATTACTCAGATTCGGTTTACTTGCAATATGCGAATCGTTTATGTATGACGCTTGTTTATATGTGAATCTATTTTCGTAACTCTTAACAATTCGAGTTATTTAGTCGCTTGTTTTATTTAGTTCGAGTAGGAATTGATAGAGGATTGATTGAATTCAATTACGATATCAGTTATGTTTAGTGGCGCTTATTCACCATCACGATTGATTGAACACGTTGTTTTGACGCTTGCTTTAAAACGATGAAAATTCTTAAAAACTAATTGACGCTTGCTTGATTAATTTATTATCAATTAAGAACTGAAACCTTGAACGATTCTTGCACGATTATTTGGAACCGATGATAAATCCAAGACGAGCACCCGGAAACCGGTGAATCGATTGTCTCTCTAAATTGTTTAACCCCTCAAATAGAAATCGTTTTCATCAAAACCCCCAGTTTTATTGTTAATTTTGTTCCTGATTGAGGTAATCTTAGTATTAGAGATCCTTGTGAGACGACCAATGTTAACTTACCTTGTTACTATATTTTATCCTTTTAACTTATTCTGACCCGCGTACGACCGCTGAGCAGCAACCAAACCTGTTTGGCTACCCACAATCGTACCTTATATATTTTGACACACACACCTTTTTTGAAATTTACTTGGTACGACTAGTCTCAACTGAACCGATTCAGTTGCCCTTAATCGTACCTTATGTGCATTTTTTTTTTTGAAAATTTAGATGTTTCGACTGTGCGTAGCCAAACCCGTTCGGAAGTCCTCAATCGAACCAGTTAAATAGTCTTCGTGAAGGAGGTAGGGCGGGAGAGTGGGAGATGGAGTGTTTTTAAGTTAGGGGTATTTTTGAAATTTAGGGTTTTAGTGGGTGTGTGTTGCGTGGACCCTTTTTTTACATTAGCTTTGCTCAATTGGGCTGTTAGGGGAAATTAAAAGGCCCATACTTCGTCCAACCCCCTAGCTACTCAGTAGACACCCTAACACGCGTGAAAAAACCAAAATGCTATTAATGAATTTTGTGATCCTACGATGGTTCGGAGCACAGTCGTCCGAACCGATTCGAAGGAGCTGCCACCGAACCAGTTCGGTAGTGGAGCCACCGAACCAGTCCAAATATAGTGGATCTGTTATTAGAAATTCCAATCATCAATGGTAGCGATAACCTACTTCCTCAGTTCCACTTATTGATGGTTTGATTGGATACACTGGCCGAAACGACAACATTCCACCATTCCAACCCCTATCTCTAATTCCAACACAAGCATAGCCACATATAATAGTTAACTCAAACCAATCATGAATCATCTTAATAGAGCATGCAGGAATCAAACCTACACATTACAACAAAATATCCATTGTCTAGCACAAGGTTAAGCGTTTTGTGTCACTTGAATTTTACAAAATCAAGGCACATAACAACATAGAAATCTTATTTTAGTGGATTCTAAGTATCTTTTAGACATTTCGGTGGTTCGGTGGAACCAAGTCCGAACTAGTTCGATGACACCACGTCCGAACCGGTTTGGACGATCGTGCTCCGAACCAGTTAAAATACAGCGTGAGGGGGGTTTTCACGTGAGGGTATTTTGGGAATATTTAAGGGTTGGGGGTGTCTAGTGAGTAGCTGGGGCGTTGTACGAAGTATGAGCCAATTAAAAAACATGCTGGTGCACCTATGAGATTTTTTTGTTAATAACACCCCATTTTCCTTTCATATTAAGCTCCCTTTTTTTCCAAAATGGGTATTTTTCACTCCATTTTTACATCTTTTACACAAGTAAGGTAAAATAGGTTCAAGTTTCCTGCCAAACCGGCACCGGGATACGAATTTTGCTTAGTTTTAGTGACCACCAAGCAACAACAAATTTCTTGTCTAGTTTTAGCTTCTCACCAGTTTATATTTATACACGGTGTATAATGTATTCTCCAGGTTCTGTATAAGTACAAGTGTTTTGAATTTTAGGTGTCATATACTCATAGAGCATACTAGCTATTGGTTGGGTGTATTGTGGACGTACTTGGATTTTCTGCAATGGAAATGTGTATAAATGGTGAACATTGTATTATCTCTCTAGTTGTTTAACATATGAGAAATATTTATTAAATCGAAAAAAAAGGTTAGTACTGAACAATAATATAAGGATTAACTGTAGTTTTGGTTCCCCAATTTGATCATTTTCCTAATTTTCGTCCTTTGTTAAATTGTCATAAACTTTTTGATTAAAATGTTGACATGACAGTAAGATAGTAACGTGATAGTCGTGTGTTGTGTATGTACATTCCAAAAATTCTAAATATTGGATTTAAGCCCAAGATCTTTTTGGTAATTTATAACAATTCATCTACATGACTTAGTGGTAGATGTGCTGATTTTGGTCGGTTACTTGGTCAGTTACTCTAGAGTAACTGACCAAAATCAGCACATCTACCACTAAGTCATGTAGATGAATTGTTATAAATTACCAAAAATCAACACACAATGACTATGCCAGCACAACACGCGACCGCCACATCACCAGCTTAAAGCCACGTTAGCATTTACGACAAAAATTGGATGGCAATTTAATGAGGAGGAGGACTAAAATTGCAGATTTGTTAAAGTTGCAGGGGATCAAATTTGCGGAAAAAATTGGGGGACTAAAATTGTGAATTCGATAAAAAATAGACCAAAACTGCACTAAAGCCTAATTATAATAAAATACAATAAATTATACCCAAAGTCATAAAGTGGAGTATTTAAGACTTTGAGTATCATACTCACATGAACTATCAATAACTGTTAGTTCAATTAAGTTCCTCATGTTATTTTAGACAATCGATTTGCAAAAACAATTGTGAGAGAAATATCAATTCAGAATAAAGAGTAATAACGAGAAACACGAGAGAAAAGATTAATCAATGGGGAATTTAGGGCCACGGGTTTCATTTATGTCAATACTCTTTTTAGGTTTGGATCATTGTTAGCTAACGACAAAGTGTCTCAATACTTTCAAAGAAAAACTAACCTTGACTCGTGTGCTTAGAAGCAAATCTGACACTGGCCAACACTTAGTTCTCACTACCAGAATCAAACTTGAGAGCACCAAGTAGACCTCATGTCCTAGGGTGGCTTAATGATCACTAATTATTAAATAGTTTCTGCTTCTTATTGGTTCTCAATCACTTACTCTAATATTATTATTACTTGTTATGAACAAAGCGGTGGTAATACTTTCCCCCTAGCCAACTACCCACATTATCTTGCAAGGTCGTATTGTATAGAAATGAACAGAGAGGTGGATACTTAAACGCTAGGAAAATGGTATAACAAATAAACAGAAACCATAAACTATAATATAATTAAGAAATACTTGAAGCGTATAACATAAGATCCACCTTATCCTAAGATATAACTTAGTTACCGCATAATCTACACTATATGCATCTCTATAGAGTTTAGTTACCGCTACGACAGGGCTCACCTATCAGAGTCGTGGCCACATCCAAAAAGAAGCATAACATAGTATATAGTGTGTATAATAATCATTCAAAATAATATCTAAATTGATGATTATTATACATGCACTATATACTTTGTTATGCTTCTTTTTGGATGTGGCCAAGACTCTGATAGGTGAGCCCTGTCGTAGCGGTAACTAAACTTTAAATTGCGATCAGAAATGCCTATCGAACAGACAATGGTATTGTCTCTTTGTCATGGGTCGTGATGGTTCAAGTGTATTAGCCAGACAGTGACTGACCCTACTCCACTAACTACTCTCCCAAGAATAGTTACACATGAGCCTCATGTTCTGAGACATCAGTAGGAGCCTACCAAGTGTTCCCAAAGCAAGTAAACTATGTTGGAGGATGTTAGAATATCAGATATGATTTTACAATAGAACAACATGCAATGAAACAAAAACCATTAAGAGATAGGGAAATGTCAAACCAAACTATCCCCAAGTGATTTAATTACAATAAATTATATCACTGTCATACTTGCACACACCTCAATGCTTTAGTAGTATTATACCTCCCAACTCGTGCCATCCCAATCGTGGTACATCAACTCAGAATACCCCTAAATTAGGATACTCAGATTCATCGACAATACATGAAGTACACAATACACGTAACGGTAAAAGTGGAATGCGATGACCCTTGGGAGCATATGATAATACATGGAATAAAAATGGGCAGGAAGAAGAATAAAAGACTGAGGTATATGGTGTGGTTTGCTGTCATATGGGTGATTTGGCTTAATAGAAATAGAGTGATATTTAGGAGAGGGGACCCAAATGTAACTCAAATGTTAAATCATGTAAAAGGCTTATCTTGGGGGTGGTTTGCAAATAGGATAGGGAAGAACTTATCTATTGATTTTGAAAAGGCTTAACTCAAATGTTAAGCATGTATTGATCTTGTGAGCTAAATTGTAAAAGGGTTGAGGGATCCCTTGTACCTCCAGATTAATGACATTTTTTTGGCTTATAAAAAAAAACACGTAACGGTAAACATGAACAATCTCCAAAATCACGACACAATAATTGCCGCACTATTGGTGTTCTGTGGAATATATTGTCCCCAAAATAAACACCTTCAAAGTCTCCTTGACCTGTGCGGTTTCCTCGTGTTTGTGCTTGAGTTACATCTAACCTCATGACCCACACACAAAAGTTTGACCTAGCACCTAACACCTAACACGACACTAAGATGAATCTCACCACTCAAATATCATGTTATTTAATTAATACCTTGATGTCTCTATTCACACTGCACCACATCACGTCACGTCTCATATATCTGCGCTCTCAGGGTATATAACTCACTCTCACATGTACCAGTTGTCCATCAGGTATGACACTAAACCACTATTTCACCTTTTCACGTGAAAAAGGGTGCCGAGAGTCATCAGAAAAGAACACAGCTCACTTTAACATTGAGATAAACTTATATCACATATTAAAGAAAATTTTAACAAAATTGCTAAAATTCAACTTCAAAAGGCAGAAACAAAACATATTACTACCTCCGTTCCATTTTATAAGTTATTTTAGTAAAATGAATTTGTCCCAAATTAATTGTTGTTTTACATTTTCAAGAAAGCATCTAACATATTTTTTCACTATTGCCCTTATTAATCATTACAACTTTTTACATTTAATAAATGATTCACGTTTATCTATGTAGAGATAAAGGGTTAAATGGTAATTTAGACAACACTTTTTATAAAATCTAAACTATCAATCATTTTTCTTAATATGTGTGCAACAACCTTAAACTGCATATAAAATGGGACGGAGGTAGTAAAACAATAACCGAATATTCTGTATTATATTATTGAAATCAAGGATAAAATTGATACAAAAAGAGAAATTTGATATGTCATCATATGAAGACGAAAACCTACTTATAGATGTAAAGAATGAAGGGGAAATAAATATACGATTATAGAGAAAACATAAAATATGACCAAAATAAAACCAAACAGCAAAGCCCTTGTCTGACGTAGAAGAATCAACAAAACCCTAAAATAAATATAAATCCATTGTGAATTATAAAAAAAAAATAGAACTAATAGAGAAAAAAGTGAGTAACGAAGTGAAATGGAAATCAGAGGAAGAAGAATGAAAACCTTCGTGCAACTTGGCAACGATAGGGTTTAGTGCCACCTAAGCTCCGGTCATAGTGGTGGAAAGAACTTGAGCTTAGGTCTAACACGTTGGAGACAATGACCCCAACACAACAATCGTATCATGACGCGAGAGTTCTTAAGAGTGTGGTTTGAGGCCTAACTCAACCTCACAAAACTGGCTTGTAAAGTGAGGGATGTCTCCCACTTATAAACCCTTTTTCAGGCCATATCACATCCAATGTGGGACTCTTAACACACCCCCCTCACGCCCAGGACTGGACAACTGGAGCGTGACCCGAGTGGCCCGATAGCGGGTGGCCCAATGGATCTTGGATTGGCTCTGATACCATCTTAAGAGTGTGGTTTGAGGCCTAACTCAACCTCACAAAACCGGCTAGTAAGGTGAGGGATGCCTCCCACTTATAAACCCTTTTTCAGGCCATATCACAAGAGTAACCACGATGCACAAATGATAGAGTATTAAGGCACAAATAAACAAAAGAACAAACCCTAACAAAAGATTTATTACTGAAAGATTTTTTAAAGTACTGTAGGTCTTAACTCATCCGTAATTACAAACCTCTATCACACGTCAGAAATAAAAGCGACAAAATTGGGCCCGTGACTTACTAACGAGTTCTGTGCTTTTACCAATACAAGAAAAATGGGTTTTATCGGCGGCAAAAATTCGCCGAAAATTTGGACTTTCTGGCAAATTTTTGGCGCCGGTAGAAAGCTGGTAGCAAACGCTTTCCGGCGGATTATATTCCCCAGGAAAATCCGCCGCAAAAAAAACAAATCCGCTGAAAAATCAAACAAATCTGTTGGATTTTTAAAAAAAAAACAAATCCGTCGGAATTTTTTTTTTTTTTTTTTTAAAAATTCAATTCCGCCGGAAATTTAAATTATCCTCTGGGAAATTTTTTTTTTTTAAAAAAATCAAATCAGCCGCAAAATAAATACTTTTTATTAAAATATTTATTACATACATTTTAGATTACATCATTTTAGATTACATCAGAGTACAAAATTAACACCCTAGTATTTCTAAATAATAGAAATACCAAAACATACATTTTAGATTACATTAGAGTACAAAATTTTCTGCTTAGATACAACTAACTGCAAGAATAGCGGAAACGATTACATAACTTAAATTAAATTCAAGTCACATTATCGAATACAGAGACAACACCGGAAACAAAAACAAGGATGGAAGAATTAATCTTCAATATCTTCCCCCAAACATGTCACCTAACCATGTCTTTTAGCTTTCCTCGTTTCCTGTTTCTCTGTAAAAACAACAATAAATGATAGGGTGAGATAACATATCTCAGTGAGTTCTACCGCGACCCCTAACGTTCACTCGGTTCAATTATGAAAACCTTTTAATTGGTAATTCAATATGAATTACAAAATAGTCCATTTCATCTTTTATCACATCACCAACCACCCAAAGTAGCTTAAGTAATGAATTACAATATTACATTTTAATCTTTAGCACGTCACCAACTCCGAAAGCTTAAGTGAACCCCTAATTACGCTCACAGTTTAAATACAAAGTTCCTCTTTAATTGGTAATTCAATAAATGAATTACAAAACTATCTGGCAATTCTATGAATGAATTTCAAAAACATCTGGTAATTCGATAAAAGAATTACAATAAAGCTTTATTAGTTCTAGCACATCACCAACAACCCAAGGAAGCTTGAGTGAACCCCAACATCTGGCCGATAAGTGTACAACTCTTAAAGGCAAAGTAATAATAAACATCTGGGGGCCTAGGATAAGGGCTCATGACTTCCCTCTCCTAGTATGCTAACATCTGGAGGTCATCACCTCAATTCGATATAATCTATATATATCATACCCGCATTGGGCCGTCAAATTTATATACCTGCATTGGGCCGTCAATCATGTATGATAATATATATATATATATATATATATATATATATATATATATATATATATATATATATTGTGATCCCTGGACCGGTTTAGATGATTTAAAATAATAACCATCCCGAGTCAATTGTATCATTTCAATTAGAATGACCGGTTTAGATGAATTAATATTCATCCCGCATCAATCAATTAGAAGGACCGGTTTAGATGAATTAATATTCATCCCGCATCAATCAAAATACACTCGATATTTTTCTAAAATTCAGCAATGAGAGAAATGAGATAAGATTGAATGATTTAAATTATTGAGCTGAAAGTTTAATAGAGGGTGTAATGACTATAATGCCCTTGGTTAATTCCCTAATTCCCTCTTAAATCTATTTTCTACCCAAACAATCATCAATAATTCACACAATTCAAACTATACTTCAAATAAATCACATAGTCTTACAATTTAATATTGCTTTCACGACAAACTCGTATCCGAGACTTGATTTATTATTTACTCAAATAACAAATCGCTAGGTAATTTCGTAAACCAAAATTTACCAAACTTGGGATGTTACATTCCTCACAAATAGTGACAAAATTTTCTATCCCGGATCCAATTTATGCCTTTTTTAGCGACATGTTTTTTGTGTTTGTGACAGGTCATATCCTTCTGTCGCAAATAGCGATGGAATTCAAAATCCCTCACTAATTTTTTTGTGACGCCAAATTCAGTTACAAATTTAGCCCTCACAAATTTGGTTGTTAAAATGGATTGTGATAGATTTTGGCATTCTTAGCTTTGTTGACTACGAAGAGCTAGCACCCACTAGAGGTATTAATGGCATTCTTAAATACATCCACTGGAAGAAACAGAAGATAAAGGATACAAGGTTTCTCCAATCACCAAAAGTAAATACACAGGGAGAATATGACAAAAGACAAAGTTTAGCTCGCAGAAAGATTTCAAAAAGAAGAATCTTTCTGTACCAAGTATTGTCAGAAGTAATACACTGGAAAGTGTCATCCCGTTTTTACGAAGCATGCAGAGCATTAAATAAAATGTCCTTTCACACCAGCTCATGTATCAATAAATAGAAATTAACGATCCTTTCTCTCAACTTCACTGCAGAAGAAAGATATATGTGACAAGTCACCAAAGTGTGCCAGAAAAGAAACCTCAGAGTTCAAAGAGAGAAAAGGAAAGAAAAACTCATAAGTCAGAACAAGAGTATAAAGAAAAGAAGAAGTCTACACCTCCCAAAACTCATATTCTAGATCACTACTGAAGAAGATTGAAGATGCAAGAGTATAACAGAAACTGACATTTGAAGATCACTCTATTTTTTCGAAGAAAAGAAAAATAGCTACAATCTGGAGACTTTGTATGAAGACACTCTATTGTTTAATATGAAGACTTTGTATCAGGTTGATACAAACTCATTCATTGTAATCCACCTGGTAGTGGCATTCCCTTGTGGAAAACAATCTGGAGTGACCATACAAACTCGGTTCCTCAATATGTGGAACTTGCAAGAATGTTGAGAAGATTAGAGAGGTCTCTAGTGGTTTAATTCCTGGAGAGACTATAATACTTGAATTCCTGGAAAGAATATAATATTTAGATGCTTGGAGAAATAATACATGTGTACAGCTTGGGGAGGCTTGAAGAAAGAATACATTTAGAGGCCAGATAGGCAATGAATAATACTCCTTTTGTAAAGGCTAGAGATGTAGGTAAAAAAATGCTCTTCCTAGTGGATTAAGTCCTTTGAGTGAAGAAGGAGAATCACCTCATAATGGGTGGACTAGATGTAGCAACAGTTGCTATGAACTCGGATAAACATAAGGTTGTATTCTTATCCTAACTCTCTCTCCTTGCCTTACTTTATTTGGTTATAACTTTTATTTTCTACAAGAAATGATAGAGAGTTCACTTAATCAATGATCTTTAGCTTAAAGACGTACGCAACATCTGTTTTGACTGAATTGAAGCATATCGTATAATGGACTTAGAATCTGTTGTGCTATAGCATCTATCATTGTGAGTAGTTTTAATTTACGGTCAACACAATTCGAACCCTCTTTCTCGTGTCTCCATCACCTTCATTATTAATTGGTCTTAGATTCGCCCTATATCTCGTTAGAATTTTTGTTTTTTGAAAAGTGAAAATGATATATTAAATGGAAGCACAAGGGGTATTTCAATGCAACACAAAAGAGGGGGAATCAGTAGGCATCTCAACTAGGAGCACAAACAACAAAAGGTGCAGAAAAAAGAGAACACTATCTCTCTATACAACTAATGAGAATCACCAACCATTCATAGTATTGACAAGGGAAGGTTTTATCATGTTCCAAGAACCAACGTCATGACATCAAAACTATGTGATCGAGAAACAAGGAGAATACTAAAGGGTTCAAATGATAGATTGTTGAATCATTAGCCTGTATCGTTGGCGACACCCCTATAGAAATGAGTTTTCAGTTTTCATTTCATAAACTTTGTTATAATTCTTTTATATTTCCAACAGTTTTTCTTATATAGTTTTACTTACTGAACTTTCTCTTTTAGCTTTTTTGTATGGTATTATATTATATAAAAGGGTAAAACTAACACTGTCTTGAAATCATGACTCTTAGCATCTAGCCATTCAATAAACAAATTGTTATTCACTGTCCATATATATAGAAAGAGACAAGAAGCAAATATATTTTTGTCAGATCAATATGTAATAATGTTTGTTACAATATATGCATAATTTCTGACAGATACCTTAGGATCTCACTTAGAATATGTCTCATTCATATGGTCAGATCCAAAGCATTGGCTCTTTTCCCTTTCTCCTTAGAAAGATCTTTTCCTTCTTTCAACTTGTTGCTAAGATAAGAGGAAGAGAATTGTGAATACAAAGAAAGTGTTAGGTTGCTATCAACTTCATGCTCTTCTATTCTTCCATGATTCTCAACACTGATTCTTGAATTCAACTTAAGTGATAGATCTAAATCAATGTCAATTTCTGAAGCCTTTCTTTTCAATGTCTTCATTTCCAATTTATCATTAGGCATGAGTTCTTGTGCACTTGGCTGTACTAAAGATTCATGGCTACCAAATGAGAGTAATTTCTCATTCTGTTCATGGACTTTATTTGTTGATAGTTCTCTTAAATTTGAAGAATCCACTTGGAGAATACTATGAGACATATTAATGCAATTATTGGTGATCCCATGGAAGTGATTAGCTCCTGCAGAATCATTTGTAAAAGGCCTATGCAACATATTTTCATACATGGCAAGAGAAGCATCCCCATATCCATATCTATATAAGGAAAAGAAAGAACCTTAGTTAGTGAAATTGGAAATGTGTAAGAGAATTTGTGAAAAAAGTTGTTATTATATAGTAGCATTAATTAAATAAAGTATATATATATATATATGAATATACCTATATGATGAACTTGGGCTTGGAGTATAGCCTTGAAGCATAGGAAGTTGGCTAAGATTATAAACGTTTCTGTCTCCATTTTCAACTAGAAGCCTATGATCAGCCAATACTGTAACATATATATAATCATAAAATTTCATCAGGGACTTGTAAGCACAATTCACAAACCCTAGCTAATCACTTTTTGATGGTATGTAAGATTTGTACAAAAAGAAAAATAATAATTATTGTATATACCTTGATTTGTGTCAACTACTTTCTTGCTCCTATACATCTGGCAAAATAAATATATGTGAAGGAAAAGAAGTTAAGCAAATTATCAATTAAGAAAAATATTGAAAACTATATAGATTGCAATTGTCTATGATAATTTACCTGTAAGTGACTCTTCACATGAGCAATACTTAAACCTTTTATATTCATCAACTGAAGAACCAATTTTGGAGTTGCTCCTACATTCAAGAAAACAATATATATTAAGAAAATAAACATAACAGAAATCTCAAATTAACCAAATTGTTGAATCAATTAATTAACCTAACTAGCTATAAGGATTAATAATCCTTATATATAGAAAATTAAAATCAAGAAAAAAAAAGAAAAAAGAAAGATATGTGTTTGTGTAAATGAAACTCACTCTCTTGTCCTCCAAGTCTTTGAACAGCATGAACAAATCTAAGATGAAGATCAGGGGTCCAACGTAGTCTAGGCAATTTAGATCTAACATAAGGTCTCACTGATGTTTTCTTATCATTCTCTTCCACAGTGCTATTACTTGAGCTTCCTCCATTGTTTTCCTTCCTTTTATCTTCTTCATTTTCTTCACTAATTTCACAACCTTCTTCATTAGAAAAACTTGTTTTGGAACATTCTGACCCATGTCTTTCTTCCATATCTAGCTTCCACAATTTTCAATCTTGTACACAATTTCCTTGGAAGACTGAAATTTGATGACCAACAAAGTTGAAAAGGAATAGTTCCTTCTATGTCTCTATATGTTAATTATTGGTGGAATCAAACAACTAATTCATCAAATGGAATAGTTTGGTATTTGAATATATATATATATATATATATATATATATATATATATATATATATATATATATATATATTTGGAACCCCTCTAATTATATCATCTATCTTTTTTTCTCTCCTATTATTCTCCCTCCTTCATGCTTGGACATTGAAAAAAAATAAAATTCTCGATCTTTGCTATGGCTCTCTCTCTCTCTCTCTCTCTCTCTCTCTCTCTAGCCCCTCTTCTCTCTGAGCTTCTTTGAGATGATAAAGAAATAATATATTTTTTTCATATCATAACCATGTTGGTGTGTATTTTTAATATGCATGGACATCAAGGAATGGGAATATACTTTATTATTTCATGTGAGGCCAATTTTTATCGTATCAACTTGAATAACAAAAACTTTTTTTTGACAGATTGAATAGCAAAAACTTGTTTTCTATAAGATATAATATAAAATAGTTCATATAAATAAAATATATATAGCTAGTCATAATAATTGTTTAGTATAGGATGGTAGGGAACCGTACGTGACATACTATAGAGAAGAAAACAAATGTTTTTTTTTTTTTTGAAAAATTAGAAACATGAGTTTGATTCTTCTCATGATAAGAATACAAGTTTTGCCAATATACTAGCGAATTCAAAAATAAATAAACAACAATAATAACTTGTACGTCTCACTCCATAAATTCTGAGGTTGCATGAGAAGTCAAACAAGGGTTTTTTCTTTTTTTAGATAAGTTTAGGACAAATCAAATCAAACAAGGGTTTACTTCAAGGGGTTGGCCTAGTGGAGCATGATAGGATTTGTATCGAGAGGTCCCGAGTTCCCTACCTTGGACTAGGACGCCATCCCCACCCTAAAATTTTTGTAACAAAAAAAAATCAAACAAGGGTTTTTTTTTGATAAGTCAAAGTATTATTAAGGAGGCACTAGGGGTGCCTCAACCCGATTACAAAAATCGGTTCAAACAAACACAAGGATTGCTACACCATTCTTCAAAATCTAATGAAACTTGAATCCCCAACCTATTTGAAATCCAACCCCAAGTTAATCCTTTAACATGGATTAACATTTGGTTTACATTTGGTGTTCCCCCTCTAAATATAGCTCTATTTCTATTCACCCATATGACCCATACAATTGAAACCCAAAGCACAAAACAGATCCTATAATTCTTTTTACCTCCTATCTTGACCTTATGTCTCTTAATATGCTCCCATACATTGTTTATTTCCTCATAATCAATACCCATCCAGTCCAAAGCTGTACTCCATAGATGCTGCGAAACATTGCAATGCAGAAACAAGTGTTCTGAGTCTTCTGCAAACCGAGAGCAAAAGGCACAGTTCACATTGTTTGCGTCCAAAATTCCCCTCTGCTGTAGCTTAGGACGCGTAGGTAGTCGATCGATCAAGACCCGCCAGCCATGTACAAGGAATTTGGAAGGTGCTGCCATGCGCCATAAGGTTTGCAACGTCTTCAATTGGTGATCTTCCAGTATCACCGAATCACTGCTTGACAGTAGTTTGCT
This sequence comes from Astragalus glycyphyllos, assembly GCA_963573325.1. NCBI lineage: Eukaryota > Viridiplantae > Streptophyta > Magnoliopsida > Fabales > Fabaceae > Astragalus > Astragalus glycyphyllos. The sequence goes on along the minus strand of OY754312.1, from coordinate 13,237,695 downwards.
ATATGCAGATTTTAGTGTATATAGTTTTGATTTTGATTCTATCCAACACCAGAGATCTCGGTTTCTTTCTAAACTTAATGGTTTCAATAACTCCTCCAACTCCTCAACCAATTCCGCTTCTTCCTCAGATAATTCGTGAGACCATCTCAATGTCCAACACCAGCGATCTCCATCCCAGCAGCCAAAATCATTGACGTTCCCATTTACTTCTTCAGACAACGAAACCAGTGGCTCATATAATTCTGCCAGCGACCACGGGCTGCACCAGCAGTCAAACCAGAATTTCGTTTTACAACTGTTACCCAATTTTAGCTTCAACGATTCCTCCAACCAATTATTCCCATGCTGCAAGTTTTTATCTATCAAATGTACATCTTTCCACCACACCGAACTTTGTGAATTGTTAAGCACTCTCTCTTCACCATACAAACCTTCCAACATACCACTCCACAAATTATCCTTCTCTACAAGCATCCTCCACCTCCATTTCCCCAAGAGTGCTAAGTTAAAAATCTCCATATTCCGAATGCCTAGCCCCCCTCTTCCTTTTGGTAAACACATTCTACTCCATTTCACCCACGCCATCTTCTTTACCTCCCCACTTCCACCCCAAAGGAAGTTCCTTTGGATTTTCACCATCTCCTTTATCACCTTTTTAGGGGCTTTGAAAAAAGAAAAGTAGTAAAGTGGAAGACTAGCAAGCACCGAATTTATAATAGTTATTCTACCCCCCGTGGATAATTGCCTACTCGATGTTGAAAGTCTATCCTTCATTTTTTTGATTATCGGCATCCAAGTATTTGCAATCCGAGGATTTGCACCTACCAGCACACCTAAGAATTTAAAGGGGATGCTTCCGGTAGTGCAATGTAGAAACCGAGCTCCAACATCTAATTCCTCCTCACTCACTCTAACCCCTACCAAGCAACTCTTGTGAAAGTTGACTCTTAAGCCCGACACAAGCTCAAAGATTCTCATTAGCGCCTTCAAACACCATAAATTTTCCTTCGAATTTGTGACCAAAAACAATGTGTCGTCCGCAAATTGGAGCACCGGGAAGGACAACCCCTCCTTCACCGAGAAAGCCTCCTAAAAACCTTGATTCACACTACTTCTCACCATCCCCGAAAGACCTTCAGCCGCCATGATGAAAAGGAATGGAGCTAGCGGGTCTCCTTGCCTAAGTCCATGCCCATTGTGAATTCCCCGGTTGGGCTTCCATTGACCAATACCGCTACATTTCCCGTGAAGATGCACGCTCTCATCCAATCTCTCCATTTTGAATTAAAGCCCATTCTACCCATCATATATTCTAAGAAACTCCATGCCACCGAGTCATAAGCCTTCTCAAAGTCCACTTTAAATAGAACAAGTGGCTTCTTCTTCTTTTTTGCGAAGTTTATCATTTCATTTGCAACTAGAACACCATCCAAGATTTGCGTTCCTTTTAGGAATGCCGTTTGAGTATTAGAAATTAAACCGGGCAGCACCTCTTTAATTCTTCTTGCCAACACCTTAGAGATTATCTTGTACATGCATCCAATTAAGGATATGGGCCTAAAGTCCCTGAGTGCTTGAGGATTCTTCTTTTTACCTATGAGTGCCACAAATGATGATGTAAACGCCTTTGGTAACTTTGCATTAGAATGAAATTGATCCAAAACCTCCATCACTTCTTCCTTTATTGTATCCCAACAAGACTTGATGAAGTTAAAATTAAAGTCGTCGGGTCCCGGACTCTTATTGCCCTCACAACTCCATATAACCTCCTCCACTTCTTCTATTGTGAACCGGGATGTCAATTTTTGTGCTTCACTTGGCGATACTCCTTTAAATCCGACGCCATCAAGAGAAGGCCTATCATGTATCCCTTCGGTGAATTGTTGTTTGAAGTGTCTTCTTACCTTCTCTTTTATCTCCCTTACTTCATGTAACCATTCATCCCCTACTTTCAGCACCTCAATCCCATTCCTCCTTTCTCTAGCCTTAATAGCTTGATGAAAAAACTTTGTGTTCCCATCTCCTTTTTGTATCCAATCCACTCTAGCCTTTTGAGCTAGAATAGACTCCTTTTGATTTAATTCCACCCAAAAATCCGAATTTAACTTCCTCCACTTCTCACCATCCCACTCATCCTCATACACCTCTTCTTGCTCCATTATGTTCATTTCTTTCACTATACCTTCTATTTTAAGATCCTTGATCCCATATACTTCTTTGTTCCATACCTTCAAGCTCTCCTTTAAGAATTTTAATTTTTCTTTCACAATATGCGCCGACCATCCTTCCACCTTGACTTCTTTCCATTTATCCTCCATGAATCTCTTGCCATCTTCATGTTTTTGCCACCCATTGAAGAACCTAAAAGGCTTAGGCCCCCAATCCTTGTTTGATGAAAACAACCACACCGGACAATGATCCGAAGTGTCTCTCTCTCCTATCCATTGAGCTCTTATATTCCATTCCTCCACCAATTCTTGTGACAAAAAAATCCTATCAATTCTACTTGCCGCCGGGCCATTCTGTTGAAACCACGTGTACTTCTTTCCCAAGCAAACCGGTTCTACCATCCCAATTTCTTTCAAAAAGTGCTTGAAGTCTTGACTCTCACCCTCACTATGTCTCAAGCTCCTCCCTTTTCTCTCGGATCTACTCAAGACTGTGTTGAAGTCCCCCCCGATGACCCAATACCCTTCACTCATCCTCTCCTTTTCTCTCATCAAGTTTGCCCACAACTTTCTTTTTCTTCTTGCCGAACACCCAGAGTAAACATTTACAAAGTAACACACCCTTTCCCCTAACTGAGCAGCGATACCAACATAACCGGACCGAGAGAATGAAAAAAGAACATTAAGGAAACCTTTTCTCCAGAATGTAAGAATCCCACCAAACAAACCGTTTGAAGGCAACATACGCCAATCAAAATCATCACCTCCCCACATGCGAGAGAGAACCCTTGCGTCAATCTCCGATCTCTTAGTTTCTTGAATAAAACACACATCGAATCTTTCTCTAGCAACTAGGCTTTTAAATCGCCTTTGTTTGGCACTACTGCCAATTCCCCTCATATTAAAAGAAACAATCTTCATTTAGAACCCATTAGGTTCACCATCTTCTTTCTTGCTTCTTTATCCCTTTCTTCCATTTCTTTAATTTTTCCAATATAGACTTGATCATTGCTCTTACCTTGGACCCCTATTTGTTTTGCAAACAACCAAATCTTCTCTTCTTTAGACACATTTGCACCAGCCCACATAGAATGAGAATTTACAACCTTCAACCTTGAACTTTCTTCAGATAATTCTTCTTTTGAGATATCATCAACCAAAATTGGTTGAGGCTCAATGGGTACTGCCGGTATCAATGGCAGAGAAGGTAAGTCAATGACTAGGGGTATGGAGGGGAGATCGGATTCCGAATGATTTGAGGGAAGGTCCGAGGAAGAACCAGAAGAGGAGGAATCTGAGAGGGAAGACGGGGAAGAGAAGCGGGAAGGAAGGTTGTGAGAGGTGTTGCTACGTTGATCAAGGGTACAGGGAACGATAATGTTGGGGGAGAGGGTTGGAGAAGAGGAATTTGGGGAGGAAGGAGAAGACGGGCTAGAAGGGAAATGGGCCAAGGGAATGGAAGAACTGAGCTTGAGAATAGGAGGTCCAAGAGAATTAGGGTCAACTAATGGGCTTTTTTGGTGGTCAGGGCTTATTGAAAAAGGCTGAGAAAAAGAAGGCGTAACATACCCAGCCGAAGAGATATTATCGTGATTCTCATCACTCTTTGGCAATTGGTCTTCCCCATTATTCAATGAATTGGTTATTCCCAAATCCTCCATCATTTGTTTTTCATTGGAATTGTGCAAACCGTCATCATCATTAAGCACATGCGCCGTTTTCTCAACCTCTTGGCCAATAGGGTCTTGAATAGGTTCTTGAGTGTGCTTAGGATTAGGGCACTCCACGTAGGCATCCTCTTCTTCCCCATCTGAGAGTGATAGTTTACCATCACTGCCACTGGAATCGTCGCCGAAATCTTCGTCAGAATCGTTACTTTCATCATCATCTTCACTATCTGAATCCTTCATTTTTGTATCTGTTCTTTTACACCATTTAAGAGGTCCATACCAGTCTTCCACTACTTTGATCACAAAGAGTTCTCCATTTATATCATACCTTACAACAAAGTTTATAATGTCATGCACTTTTGTTCTGATAAGAACCCTAGCCACATCCATAGTTTTCTTCTTCTCCGTGTTCTCGTCTACGTTGACAAAATCTCCAACGCCAACTACTAAAGACTTGAAAAATTCATCCTTCCAGGCATGTACTGGAATTCCATAACATCTTACCCACATTAATCTTTCTTTGTCTATTTCACCGGGGGTCCATTTCCTGATTTGTTTGAACCAGTGACCTAACCAGTCCATTGCATCTTCCAACAAAGCTTCCATCTCACCTTCCTCCAAACATTCAAGCAGCACAAGACTTGATCCCAATGGAGTTGCTCTTACTGAGAAATAGCCTTGTTGAATAAACTCCTCTTGAATGTTATACGCTTTACCTGGGGTCCATACTTCTCCCACATATGTTTTTGATAATCCGTTAATGACTTCTTCATCAACTTTGAAATATCTATGAGCCCATGCCATTGTTGGTTTTTTTGGTGGTTTAGAGATTGAAATACGGTTTTGGGTGATTTTGGTTTCTGGGTGGTTAGGAAGAGGCCTCTTACGGTTTGTCTTTGGGACCCAAGAATAATGAGGTCGCTTTGATTGGATGACTGCTGCGTAAGTTAGTTTTTGGTTAGAAATTTCTGGTTTTGAGAGATTGAAGGTATTTTTAGGTACTGGGTTAGGTTTAATCTGGAAAGGGGGTTTAGGGTTAGTTGGGTTGGTTTTGAATAGTGAAACTGGTTTGGGGTTCAAAGGATTCAAAGGTTGTTTAGGGCCTGGTTTTTCAGGTTGAGGTTTAGAATATTGAAGAGGGGTCTTCCATCTTTGAAACCTTGGCAAATTTACCATGATCTTCTCCCTTCCTATAATGATATTATCTAGTTTGATAGCAAATCTCTCTGGTTCTTTGACATTGAGAGCTCTAGCAAAACCAAATCTTTTCCCCAACTTGTCTCTTTTTGCAGGAATCACTACTTCTTCAAACTCCCCATAATGTTGGAATGCCTTTAGCATGTGTTTTGCAAAGAAATTGTCTGGAATGTTTGTAAAGAAATAGGTGGTTCTAACAGCCTCCTTAGATTCGAAAAAGGAGCTTCTTGCTACATCAACTCTCTTTTGATATGATACTGTCTTCTTCCTTCTTACGGTCTGCCATCCTTCGTTGTCTGGTTTCTCATGTTCTTTCTCATTCTCGCGAATGATCGGTCCTGATAGATGGTGGTGTCGCGCTCGCTCTCTCTCTCTAACCCGCTCTCTCTCTCTCTCTCTCATTGTTTTTATCAAATGATACACAGTATCTCGGTTAGCTAACTAATATTTTTGCTATAAATTAGTTATTTTACATAATATATTACTATATACGAAGTAAAATTAATTACAAATTTGTCAAAAAAGATTAAGATGTAGTACTGTGCATTATATAAATACATAGTGCGTGCTGCCTCTTAAAAAACACAGTAAATAATATTTATTATATTTTATTTAAATGTATAAATTATATTTATTATATTTTTATTTTTCAAATGATTATTTAAAATATAATTTTTATCCTACTTACCAAACTCTAAAAAAACTGATCACCATCCTTTTATTCCATTCCAATCATATTATAATTTTTAAAACTTTATTTTATATACCAAACGCTTGCTTATTTCTTTGAAAAATAATCACAACAAATTACTATAAATAATAATTTAAGTTAGGATAAGTGTATTTAATAGGCCTCTAATAAGGTTTTTTTAAAGGTAAACATAATATTATATATAAATAAATAGTGGAGAATAAGGGTATTCAACCCAACACATACAAAGGTTAACAGTCCCCACACACAAAAGATCCACAAACTAAAGAAAACTATGACCTATAGACATACAACAATAGGATCAACAAACCACTTATACATTCCTAAGGGTTTATAAGCATAGAAGGTCGCAATTTCGCTCTTAAGATTTCTGATTGGTGGGGAAATCCTCTTGTATGGCTGAACTCGGTGTAACTGGCTATTTGCCTCATTCTTCCTAGGGTACTCTTTCTTCTCATTGAGTATTTTTCCCGTGGGATTCTTGCCCAAAAAGGTTTGAATGAGGCACCTTATATTTTTAAGTGTTAGGGTGTCCCCTTACACCCCCCTTTATCATAATATTTTGCTTATAAAAAAACATTACTAAGGGTTTATTCTATTAGATCCGCATTACTACTTCCCAAAAGTTCTACTTCAATCTCACATGTTTACGCCCTGAATAAACAGTATAAAAGTATTGCACCACGCCTAAGATTTCAATGTGGTGTAATACCCTTGGCAAGATAAGGGACTAGACCAATACTCTTGGCAAGGAAAGAAAAAAGAAAGAATCGACAGAAGAAACCCCAAGGGGGGACTAACCAATACCCGTGACAAGGAAAGAAAAAAAGTCAAAGCAATAATTGGGAATTCGTAGCTTGTTACAGCAAAAGACCCCCTAAAACAAATCCATCACAGAGACAAATTGTAAGGCACTTTAAAGGATTCAATTACAATAGCTAGATCAAAAAGAGATAGAGACTGAATTTGTCCTTGATTGAGTATTATAGTCAAAGACCAATTTCTTTTTTTGTTGAATTTCTTCTTTTGGTTCTTGGACACAACCGGTTCAAAATTATTAACTCGGACGGTTGTTCCACCAACAAATCATGTTATACATACTTACGCCTTATACTTTTACATTTTCTTATAGGCAAATATTAATGATTAGTTAATTGGAGGAAGGAGAAATATTATTTTCTAAAATTTGAATCATGTACTTCCTTCTTACGCTCCTACTTATTGAAAGTGTTCCAAACCAACACTTTCAATAAAAGACTAATATCTGTTCGTGCTTAGCATCAAATTGCACAATAGCCAACACCGAGTTTGTCCACTGCAGGATTCGAACCCGAGAGTACCACCGAGTCGGTACTCGTGTCTCAAGGTAGATTAAATCATTGAACCAACGGTGTTGGTTGTTTGTATTATATATTTTGTTAAATAACGACTCAATCTTACGACTTAATTTAAGCTGCACACAAATATATTGTATATTTTGTTGTAAATATTTACTAATTACCAGCTATATACTCTGAGTAGCAGTAGAAATTAATGAATGAATAGATAGCAGTGTGATGAACAGAGAGTATATAGGTTTTCAGCATATATATGTCATGGATGCATGTGTGTGTGTGAAATGTGTGTGCTGTCTATGATGCAGACCCAAACCCTCTCAAAAAGATAATGTGAAAATATATGCTCTTTCGTCGGGAATCACGGGGTTTGTTTCTCCTTATATATATTGTTTACAAAACTCTGTTTCAATATTTTAATTTTCAAATTTCATATTATTATTCAGTTTTGTTTTCATTTGATTTTTCAACGAGATCTAGGCAGAGATATCTATTTTTTATCATCAACTTATTCTGCATACAAAAATATTGATCCACCAGAGTTCACTTGCAAAAATATATTGAAAAACATGTGATAATATCTTTATATATGATATGCTATTCATCTTATTAATTTATCTCTATGCGGTATGTAAATATATACAAACTACCTACATGTTTTGTTTAATATATATATGTGTGTGTATATATATATATATATATATATATATATATGCATCTTATTAAAATATTCATTTATGTTACTTTTTCCCAAAAAAAAATGGATGAAAACAGAATTTAGCAACAAAAGCTTTCCCTTTAGAGAGTCTACACGTGAGAGTGAGAGTCTTTGTAATTGTGGCTATAATATCATTCTCCAATTCTTTTCTTTTATTGAAGGAAAAAGAGAGTGCATTTTGATTAGATGGCAAAGGGTAGCTTTTTCATTCCTCACTCGTGGGTAACCGTGTGGATCGAACATCTATGCATAATGCATGCATGGATCGTGCATGACTAATTTCAACAAAGGCATGAAAAAGGCAATATTAATCTCTTTTTATTTTCTAGCAATCACGAGCTTCTTGATAATGGTAGGTTTCTGCTATATGCCAACTTTATCATCGTGCATGGTGGCTCTATTAATTCTCATTGCCAACTACTCATAATTCTAGCTAGGAGAATATGTACTCCATTAATATTGTGTAATCATATAGCACAATATATATAACTTAATTTGCTTCTATCACCTCCCTTACTAATACGTTTAAGTGTTGGAAAAACATATAGACTCAAAAGAGTGAGCTCCATATTGCCCAAAGTGTTGGAAAAACATAAACTCAATAGCTTTTTTTGGTCAAAATTTAAACTTACTAACTAGGTTGGACTATAATTATGGGTGAGCTTTTCACTTTATTTGGCCAAGTGTTAACAGGTATGATAGCCCAGTTGACAGCCCATATATCCTATATGAAGAAAGAAAAAAACTAATGTCCAAGTCACAATCATATCTAAAATACTAAGCCTATTTGGGCTCGATGTTCGAAAAACATAAACTCAAAAGATTGAGTCCCAGGGTGTGAGTGTAGATAGGTTTTCTCTCAAGACTCTACTAGGGTCTCAAGTGTCAGTCTCTCGCTAGGGTTTCCCAATGTGACTTTGGTGTTGTTCTCTCATAAGCCTTTCCTTCAATATGTGCTAGATGTTGTAGTAGCAACAGTAAACAAATAATAATAGAAACGAATAATGGATAGGAGACACGATATTTGGTCATGAAGTTCGGCTAATCTTTGCCTACGTCTGCAACTACAGAGCAGCTGTAGTTCCGTCTTATTGCTTGATTCAATTAGGGTTTCAGCGTTACAATAGATATTAATAATAATATTGTTAAAATTACAACAATATACCCCTTAACCTAACAGTGGTGGGCTGACGCCCCCCACACCCCAGCACACCCCCAAACAGTTTGGGCCAAGCCCAATATGAGCCATACTCAACAATCTCCACCTTGGCGAATATCAAATCCCTATGAAGATTTACTGCATGGCGTCCACATCTTTGGTACTAGGGGTAGAGCTCCTGCTTAACACTGAGAAACTTGTAACAAGTCCAACTAGTGCTTGAACTTGCCACTGAAGTATGAACCTTTTCAAGTAGTATTTGTCCGGAAGCAAGTAGCTCTCTAATCTTGTGAAACCTCACATCAATATGCTTAGTCCAGGCATGATACACTTGATTTTTTGCCAAATAAATGGCACTCTGACTATCACAATGCAACTGAACTCCACCTTGCTCAACACCCAATTCCATCACTAACCCTGTCAGCCATAAAGCCTCTTTGGCAGCTTTAGCTACTGCCATGTACTCTGCTTTAGTTGTTGACATTGCAACTATGGATTGAACTGATGATTTCCAGCAGATGGGTCCACCTGCAAGCGTAAAAACATATCCCATTGTAGACCTCCTATCATCCATATCACCGACATATATAGTCTGAATCAATATATCCCACAACTGAAGGATCACCTCCTTCACTGCTAAACATGACACCATTACCTGTTGTACCCTTTAAGTACCTGAAAATCCACTTGACTGCTTCCCAATGATGCTTTCCTGGTTTGGGCATAAACTTGCACACTTGACTTACAGCTTGTGCCAAATCTGGTCTAGTGCAGACCATATCATACATTAAACAACCAACAACACTAGCATAAGGAACTTTTGACATATACCCAGCTTCTGCATCTGTCTTTGGACACTGATCCAATGAGAGCTTAAAGTGATATGGTCTAGCAACTTTTCAATGGAGTACTCACAGCCTTCGAATTTCTCATGTTAAATCTGTCTAGCAACTTTTCAACATAGCTTTTCTGAGAGTGCCATAACTTTCTAGCACTCCTATTCCTGTGAATTTCCATCCCAAGAATCTTCTTAACAACACCTAAGTCTTTCATATCAAACTCCTTTCCCAACATGATTTTCAGTTCATTTACGTCATGTAAATGATTAGCAACAATCAACATATCATCCACATAGTGGTACAAGAAAATAAAAGAACCATCATCAAGGCTCGTAACATAAACACAGCAATCATACTCGCACCTTTTGTAGCAAATCTGAAGCATGTATGAATCAAAGCGCTTGTACCATTGTCTTGGAGACTGCTTTAGACCATACATAGACCTCTTCAATTTACAAACTAGTTTTCCTCGTCTAGTATCACTGAAACCCTTTGACTGTCTTCACATCCATCTATTCTAAATGCATGTCTCGGCTCGCTACCAAGGCTAACACTGAACTGATAGAGGTATGTCTGGCGACCGGAGAGAAAATCTCATCATTGTCAATCCCTTTCAGTTATGAGTACCCCTTTGCTACAAGACGAGCCTTGAACTTTTTCCCTTCTTTTTCTGTTACTGGTGGTTTTCTCTTGTACACCCACTTGCAACTGATAGCCCTTTTTCCTTTAGGAAGCTGAACAAGATCCCATGTCTCATTTTTCTTCAAGGACTCTATCTCCTCCACCATAGCACCCATTCACTTATCTTTCTCCTCGCTAGCTATAGTCTCTCGAAAAGTGGACGGATCTCTAGAACTAGTAACAAGTGCATAAGCTACCAAGTCTTCATACCCATATCTATTTGGTGGCTTGATCTGATGGCGCTTTCTGTCGTGTACTAGAGAGTAATCATGAGCTCCATTTGAATCTTCAAGTCCATGTTCAATTTCAGTATCAGAGTCTGGTTCAGCTTGTGGTTCAGGTACCGACCGCATATTGCTCGTTGGTGACGACTCAATGTGCACTTGAATCACCTTATTGTTGGACCGGTGAGTTGGGCGTATTTAGATTACATGTTGGGAAGATTGGGATTTGGTGAACAATGGAGACGTTGGATGTGGGTGTGTTTCTCATCCAATTCCATCTCGGTCTTGGTAAATGGGAGTCCAACCGAGGAGTTTGTGGCTCAAAAGGGCTTGAAGCAAGGCGATCCACTTGCACCGTTTTTGTTTTTGATAGCCGCGGAAGGTTGGTGGGATTGGTTAGGAAGGGTGTGGAGTCTAACAATCTTCACGGGTTCAAAGTAAACGACTCTCTTTCGGTGGAGCTATTGCAATTTGCGGATGATACGATATTCTTTTGTGATGGAGGTATGAAGAGGATTTGGTGTTTGAAAACAATCCTAAGAAGTTTTGAATTAGTGTCGGGCTTGAAGGTGAATTTTGCAAAAAGTAATGTAGTGGGTATTCATATGGAGGAAAGAACAATGACGGGGATCTCTCATTTCCTTGCTTGTAGGTTGGGATCGGACTCTTTCAAGTTCCTTGGTATTCCGGTGGGTTCAAATCCTAGAAGAATAAGCACGTGGCAGTCGGTGATTGATTCAATAAAGAATAGACTCAATAATTTGAAGAGTAGGCAATTATCCATAGGGGGCCGTGTTACCCTTATCAATTTGGTATTGGCATCTTTACCTTTATATCTTTTCTCTTTTTATCATGCACCAAAGAAAGTGATTGAAGAGATTAAAAAATTACAAAGAAGATTTTTGTGGGGAGGAGATGAGGAGAATAAAAAAATGGCTTGGGTAAGTTGGGAATTGATTTGCTCACCAAAGGATAAGGGGGGCTTGGCATTAAAAATTTGGAGGCTTTTAATATAGCTCTATTGACAAAATGGAGGTGGAGAATTTTGGCGAACGGAGGAAGTCAATTATAGAAAGAAATCTTGACGGAGAGATATAAGTTGAATGGTCGGTGGCCAAACGAAACTGAATATAGAAGAGGATGGACAAAGAACTCTATTTGGTGGAGAGATTTGTGCATACTTGGTAATGATACAAATTTGGCGAATGGATGGTTTGATGAAGCGGTGAAATTAAAATTGGAAAGAGGAAATAAAATACGGTTTTGGGAGGATTGTTGGTTGGGAAGGGATCGGTTTGCAAATCTTTTTCCATCGGTTTACAACAGATGCAGTATTAAAAATGCTGTCATAGAGGAGATGGGTTCGTGGACTGAGTGTGGGTGGCGTTGGGATTGGAGTTGGGCATCCGAATTGGTGACGGAGGAAGGCGAAAATGTGGAATATTTAAAGCAAATGCTGCTGGATATTTTTCCAGCACAGTAGGCCGATGATTCTTGGAGCTGGACATTAAATCCAGCTACTGGTTTCTCAGTAAAAATCTGTTATGAATGGCTGACCAATTTTTATGCAGGCGGGAGAGGACGCTTGGAGGACGGTACGGTGTTGGCGTGTCGGAAGTTGTGGAAAAATGATGCACCATCAAAAGTTCTTATATTTGCTTGGAGATTACTACTAAATCGTGTGGCTACTCGACAAGCTTTACATAGGCGTGGTATTTTGCAAGGAAGCAACGACATTGGCTGCGTTTTTTGTGCTGAAGAAACCGAGACAGCAGATCATTTGTTTGTCTCTTGCAGTGTTACTAAGATTATTTGGCAGCAAATTGAGTCTTGGTTGGGAGTGACTTTGGATGATCATCTTGACGTTGTATCGCATTTCATAGACTTTGGCAAGGTGGTGAAAGGAAAAAGGAGTAGAGGAGTAAAGCATCTTGTTTGGTTGGCGGCTACATGGAATGTTTGGTTGGCAAGAAACAATGCGGTGTTTAATGGGGAGGTGGCTTCTAGTTATGAAATTGTTTCGAGCATCAAATATTGTGCTTGGAGTTGGTTCAAGGCTAGGAAGGGTAGGAGATGCAATGTGACATGGTCGGATTGGTTTAATTGTCCGTTGGGTTGTTTCTCTTCATTGTAATTTTCTAAGCTTTCCATTTTGTAGAAACTTATGTATTCGGGGTACTCCTTTTCCCTCCCTGGGTCTTTTTCCCTAAGGGTTTTGGCCATCGGAGGTTTTAACGAGGCCCCTAGGTGTAGGGGTTGGCGCACCCCAAGTGCGTCCCGTAATACAATTGCTTACCTAAAAAAAACTAAATCGTTTGAATGGAAATCAAATTTCAGTGATCAAGCTGTTTAATTAAATCGTGATTTGAATCAAAATTTGAATGACATAATGCTTTAATTTGGTTATGAATATGAATTTCCAATTGGCAGGGATTTGTATGTGTTTGAGCTTATTTGAATGGTTATGTATATGTTGTTATGTGACTTGGTGTACGATGATCACTATTTATAAAATTTGTCTCAAATCATTACTGACAGAGAAATTCGTCAAAAAGTCTTTCGTGAAAGGTCACCTACGTGCAGAAAGCTAGGCGGAAACACCGAAAGTCTTTCCATCGGAAACAATTAGCTGGTAATTATCGACGGTTTTTATGTTGAAACAATAAGCAAGTAATTACAAAAAGCTTATTCCAAACTACAATTTCGTTCAAAAAAATTTCCCTGAGCTTATTCATCGGAAAGGATTTCTGACCCATAGTCCGACGAAAATGGCTTATTACGAACAGATTTTTGACTATTCTGACGGATTTTGGCCGTTGGTAATGACTAGTTTTTTCGTAGTGTTAAGGAAGGCAATGGGGCGAGGTGGGGAGTTCCCCAGAAAAAATAACGAAAGAGAAGTTCTTATTTAATTCGTACGATGAAAAGTGCTGACGAAGGTAACATTACTTTTCGGCATATCCATGTGCCTATGTGTTATTATAAAAAGCAGTTTTTTTTTGACGGAGTAAAAGCAACTTTAGAAAATGCATTTCTTACAATTCGAGAAATACTATTTGTACCATATAATGAATAGTATTTTTGTAACCCACCGCATCCGACGTGTTGTTTCTATAGCCGGAAAAATGGGTCGAGCCCGCCTATGATGATCACTATTTATAAAATTTGTCTCAAATCATTACTGACAGAGAAATTCGTCAAAAAGTCTCTCAGGAAAGGTCACCTACGTGTAGAAAGCTAGGCGGAAACACCGAAAGTCTTTCCATCGGAAAAAATTAGCTGGTAATTATCGACGGTTTTTATTTTGAAACAATAAGCAAGTAATTACAACAAGCTTATTCCAAACAACAATATTTCGTTCAAAAAATCTCCATGAGCTTATTCATCAGAAAAGGTTTCTAACCCATAGTCCGACGAAAATGGCTTATTACGAATAGCTTTTTGACAATTCAGACGGATTTTGGCTGTTGGTAATGATAAGTTTTTTCGTAGTGGAAGGCAATGAGGCGAGGTGGGGAGTTCCCCAGAAAAAATAACGAAAGAGAAATTCTTATTCAATTCGTACGATGAAAAGCACCGTCGATTGTAACATTACTTTTCGGCCTCCATGTGCCTATGTGTTATTATAAAAAGTAACTTTTTTGGACGGAGAAAAAGCAACTTTAGAAAATGCATTTCTTACAATTCGAAAAATACTATTTGTACCATATAATGAATATATCATTATACATAGAAAAAAAGGAAAAAGTTGTTTCATACGAAATGAAACATATAGTGATATTTTTTTGTAACCCACCGCATCCGATGTGTTGTGTCACCCAATTTCTTTTATTTTTAAATATTTTGTTCACAAAGAGTTTGGTACTACGTATCATTGCTGTAAAAAAAAACTGTTATTATTTAAAATGGTTTTACTGTTTGAGAGGGGTGATTCACTCCTAAATCAAACATATGTGTCACTGAAATAGTCAACGCTGAACAGTAATGGTATATTTTTTTAAGAGCAAAAGAGGAATTATATATATTAATGAATAGGATACCAGTTGGATACTAGAGTATCCAAACCGATACAGCGAACAATGTAACAGAATAGGTAATTAGTTCCTAGAGATACACAAAACAGGGGCAGCATGCCACTCATAATAGATACAAGGTGGTCCCAAAGATCTATCAATGAACCACCGCCATGAAAGGGACTTCACTCGACACACCACCGAGTCTCTATCTGGAATTCTACCCGAAAAAATACAATCATTACGCGCATCCCATAATAGCCATAGAACAGAATACCAAATGAGACTCAGGCCACGCCGCGCCCTCGCCCCATGACCGAAAGCACAGTAATGGTATTGTTTTATCCAATTTTCAATTCTAATACGTCAAGCTGCATTAGAGTGCGTGAGCCGATAAATTTGGATCAAACATCTTTTCTTCTACTAAAATATCATTACTTCAGACGAGCATGTCTGTCGTTTTATTATACACTAAACTATTCAGAAATAGAATTATTAAAATAATAGTATAAATCTACAATCATGCGAATAAGAGTAAGACTTTTTATAATAAATAAACATATATCTTTCAAATGGAATAAATAAGAACTCAGTTTTTTTAGATTCATCATAGGAGTTGGCCAAGTTGGAGGAGAGAGATGTGAATATCAAGTTCTTCTTAAAGAACTCATTCTTATCATAAACAAAAATTATTTTTTATTTGTTTTTGAGGAGAGAGAGAGAGATAAACTTCAATTGAAGCAAAACTTCTTTTAGCAGATGCTTAACAGCAAAAGTAATTATTCTTTTATACATTGTGCATCTATTAGGAAGAAGTTAAATGTCTTCCAAAAATTAAATTTTATATAACCTGACTTTGATCTAAGCCTATTTGATTAATGATTGTGATCCAAGAATTAAATATCATATAATCAATGGTTTGATCTAAGTCTTTCAATACTAAACAAAAATATAAAAATATTCTCATATGTGCAATATATATTGCTCATATGTTTTAGTAATTAAGCTATTTGCTTGATCTACAACATAAAGAAAATAATGAATTCTAAAAAACTCTTCAGCAAACTCAATGTTTAGTTGTGCGCATTGAAAAGACTTTTCATGAATTTGATGTATTTGAACAAACACACATTCAATTTTCATTTCATCCATAAATATCAACGCTAATGATAGCATTTATAGTTTTAGATTCTCTATGTTTTTTCAAGTAGTTAATCAAACATTTTACTAGTTTAATAGCCATATTAAAGTGTGCATATTTTTTTTTTGCACTTTTTTGTTAACTTCATTAACAACAGTTATCAACTTAAATTAGATAACATTAGCTAATAAAAACTCAAAGTTTTCAGCTAGTTGAAGTAGGATTTCTGTTATGTCTGAAGCTCGAATTTTAATTGCGCACACATTATTTGCAAGATGTTCCCAAATTGTTTGTGAACCGTACCTTGGGATGGTCTGTGGAGACGGTCAAGGGACGGGTCGTCTGATACTGTAGATTGAGGAAGAGCTGAACATGCGGCGGCGGGGGGGGGGGGGGGGGGGGGGGGGGGGGGGTTTACCTGCAAGAACACTCCGACGCCCAAGTCAGCTATATCGAGCTACAGTAATGTCTAGTGAATATTAGAATGAATTGCGTACCTAACATCCGGTGACTGGAGATATTTATAGTGAATAGTCTGGATCGTTGGTGTCGGATAGCCCATTTGCGATGGGGGCCCAAGTATCAGTGGAACTAACAACTTCGTTATTGGGCTGGTTGATTCGCTGTTGGATCAGGCCAGCGAAGCTGGCCCTTCCCTTGCTGGGTTGGATCGTTGCTATTGGATTTGGCCTGACGACTGGCCCAGTCCAGAACAGTTGCCCCCCAAGCCAAGGTCGATCGCTGAGCGGGCGTAGGCTTGATGCGCAGTCATGCTGGTCGTGCTCGATTGGTAGTTTGATAGGTCTTGCCCCCAGTTCACGACTTGTGAATTTTCGGCGGTCGATATCGTATCGGATCGATCGAAAATTGATAGACACTCTCCTGGTTGCCCAATTCCGGTGAATATTTCGAATATAAAAAGTGTTTTAGATAAATAAATAAATAAAAAAGAATTTTATTTTTTGTTGGACCTATTTTCATGGGCTTATATATATGTTAGTGTGAGGGGTCTCCTCTTTCTCTCGTTCTCACCACTCATTCACGAAATCAGAATTTCAATTCCCTCTTCCCAACGAAAAGGGGCGACCCGCTCCCCTCCTTGGTGTCAACAAAAGGGGCGACCTGCCCTCCTTTGCGCGAACAAGAAAAGGGGGCGACCTGCTCCTCTTTGCTCGTGACGCTGCCGGTGACCTTGCGACGTTGCTGGGTGGTTACGACGGCGCGATCTGAAGAGAAGAAAGGGGGCAACCCGCTTGTGAGAAAAGGGGCGACCCTTGTTGTCAAAAAAGGGGCGACCTCCTTCACGCAAAGGGGCGATCTGCAGCTGACTTGGAGCGAGCTGTACTTCGGTTGATCGCTTCTTCGTGTAAGTACTACTTCCCCTACGCAATCTCTTCTTGCTTAGATGACATGAAGTGTTAGCACGCAATGCACGCGAAGAGCGCTCCTTTCCGAAAGGGGGCGACTTGATGGCGGCGATCGCGAAAAAGGGGCGACCCAAGAGGAGGCGGCGTGAAAGAAAAGGGCGACTTGAGAGAGGGAGATGGCGCGTAAGAAAGGGGCGACCCGAGAGTGAGGTGGTTGTGAAGGAAGGGGGCGACCCGAGAATGACATGCGTGGTGAAGAAACGGGGAGACCCGAAAATGGGGCGACCCGATCGCACCTCACCGCCCCTCAACTGCTCGTAGCGCCCGATCCGATCACTTAGACAACCTCCCTATTGCTCCTTTCAACGCACCAATTTGCTTTTGCCCTGATTGCTTTTGCTCTTTTTGACGCATCAATTTGATTTCACTTTTTGTCTTTGAGTCTGATCGACCTTTTTATTTTTATATCCAGTGCGTTGTTTTGATCATCCTAGGAGGTGACTTGGTCTTCTTTATCGGCAAATCTTAATCCAAAGGTATCCTCCCTTTCTTTTGTATTATTATTCTTGTTTGTTTTTGATTTGGCAGGGAGGGGCGATCAGGCTTGGGGTGAGACAATCGCCCCTCATTCGCAAGCCTAAGTACTCGTTTAATGAGTGATCGCCCCTTCCTGCAGGTTTGCATCATGGCGAGGACCAAGCAAACTCGACGCAAGTCTCCATCTTCCGATCCTCACGTTGCTCGAGTTGCTACCTCGAAAAAGGGAAGATCTCCCGAGATGTCTGATGGTGAGGGGGATACGAGCTCTTCTGAGTCTAGCCGTTCTTCCGAGTCTCATGCCCGTTCTATAGGGGATAGGTCGTGCGGCTCTTCTTCCCAGAGTGTTGAGTCGTCTAAACCCGCCAGACTCAGGTTGTCTTTCGGGGGTCAAACGGACATTGATTATTCTTGGGTTTCTTTCACCATTCTGAATGAAGTATCGAAAGTGACAAAAAGGGAGTTGGATTTGGGGGCCCAGTGCGTGGGCAATGACGACTAGGAGTGGCAGGTCGAGAGCATGGGAAATGGTGAGCACATTGCTACCTTCCCAACGGAGCTGAAGTTCACTATGTACATGAGGGTTCTCAACATCATGAAGATACGACCACCCTTTACTCCTTTTGAGCGTGGGGTCCTTCGTTTCTTGGATGTCGCCCCATCACAACTTCATCCCAACTCTTGCGGCTTCGTCAAGGCATTTGAGGTTCTGTTATGCGCGCCGAAGAGACCGGTTTCTCAGAAGCTCTTCTTCACTATCTTTGATACTAACCGGCATGGAGAGAAGCATAGTCACAAAACTAGGTGGGAGTTTCTCAGTTTGAAGGCTGTTACTGGTTTCAAACTTTTTATACCTTATATGGATTCTGTGAAGAAGTGGAAGAGCAAGTTTCTTTGGGTTGCCCCGACCACCCGTGGCGATCAAGACTTGGTGGGATATCTAAACGACTACGGGGAGGCCATTGATTTCGTGTTTCCTATTTCTTGGTCACCGCGACACTACCTTCAGGAGCCACATACTTACCGGTTCACCTTAAAGCAGCTGGGTGCTACTGATAGAGAGACCTTGAGATTGCTTAGGAATTTGGCCTCCCATTTACCCTCTGAAGAGAAGCTGATTCCCTGCAAGCCACTTGTTCTGTCTGACTCCCCCGACAAGTTGGCTGTAGCCTTAGGTCGGCTGGTTTTCTTATTCGTGTATTAGTTTTTATCCATGTGTAATGGTCTCGTTTGTTTTCTTTTGACTACCTTATCACTTATTTGTCGCCTTGCTTGTTTTCTAACAACTATGTTTGTTTTCTTGCAGAAGAGAAGGCAGGTGGACAGTTGACTTTTGCTGAGCTAGTTGCTGGTGCCAGACAGGGGCCTCCAAAGCGTAGAACATCGGTTCGTGCTGAGGGTTCTACCCCTATTCCTTCCCCACCACATCCCGAGACGCATCCACAAACTCCTCCGGTGGATCCACATCCTGGGGACGACCCTGAAGGTCCTCAGAAAACAAAGAGGAGGCGAGCTGATGATGTTGTGTCCAATGGAGCGGTCCACCATTCCGCGGGCGTACCTGATCAACCTGGGAAGAAAAAGCATGGTCGTGGCAAGTCTCCTAGGGTGATGTTGGACCAGCTGGGTGCTGCTTACCGTGACCGCTTCGTGGAAGACGCTATCGACACTGCTATTGACGTTTTGAAGGCTGCTTCCAAGCAGCTGAAGAGGACTCAGAATGAGGAGGATGAGCGGTTTGCAGGTAAATTCTTTTGGCTTAGCTTGACCAGTCAACCTATCTTGCTTTTGGATTTCCTTACATTACTTCTTTCTTTTTGCAGAGTTGACGGCGAAGAGGGATAAGGCTTTGGATAAAGCAAAGAGAGCCAGAGATGCCCTGGAGGGATCTGAGAGGAAGGCTAACATGTTGAAGGAAGAGCTGCAAAAGCTGAAGTCTGCCAAAGAGGTTTCTGAAGCTAAGATGAAGGAAGAGCTGCAAGAGCTGAAGTTGGCCAAGGAGGCTTCCGAGACTAAGATGAGGGAAGAGTTCGAGAAGTCGGTTTCCACGCTCAAAGATGAGGTCGAAGAATTGAAGAAAGAGAGAGATGAGAATGAGAAGGCATTGGAGGAGGCTAAAGATTGGGGTGACAGGGTCACACGTGATGCCGTTGAGATCGTAAAGGATCAGTTTGCTAATGCTCTGAAGCAAGTCCAGCTTCGTTATCCCGAGGTGGTGGTTGACACGACTGTTTTTGATCCTAATCATGTCGTCCTAGGTAATCAGATTGTGAAGCCCACCGGCAGGCCTGATGGGACCAACCTGGTTATCTATCAGCGGCCATGAGGGTGGTTGGGTCTTTCTTACACATTCTTTTGTAGTTCTGATATTACTTTGCCCTGATTTACGCTTTAATTTTCTAGCTTTGGGGTTTATCTGATTTGGTTGTAACCCACACTCGGTGTGTTCATACTCTGACACTTTGTTGCATGGTTTATTTTTCCTAAACTCTTTGCGCATGTATGATACTCAAACTCTTTGACGATATATTTGACATGTTCGATATGCGTTCTCGTCCTTCGAAACGTTTGTTACATGGGCAACGTCATGGCAATATATACTTGGCCATACTTGGTCGCCCCTGACCAGGTCGTACTTGGCCAGGCATGATCGTCCCTGGCGGGCATGATCGTCCCTGGCAGGCATGATCGCCTCTGGCAGGCACGATCGTCCCTTGGCGATCGTCTCTGGCAGGCATGATCGCCTCTGGCAGGTATGATCGTCCCTTGGCAGGCATGATCGTCTCTGGCAGGCATGATCGTCCCTTGGCAGGCATGATCGCCTCTGGCAGGCACGATCGTCCCTTGGCGATCGTCCCTGGCAGGCATGATCGTCTCTGGCAGGCATGATCGTCCCTTGGTAGGCATGATTGTTCCTTGCATTGCCTGGTCATGCCTAGCCAGATCGTCCAAGGGAGGAGCGGCCACGCCCGCTAAATGATTCGTTTATCTGGTTTCTATTATCATGCAAACCGCTAAGTTCGTTTGGTTTACTAAATTATTTGATAGCCTTACGTGTTAGACTTGTCGATCTCGGGTTATCTGTATTTTCCACCTGTTTCGTTCGAGTGGGATCGATCTTAGCCCGCGGACAGTTTACCAGGCTCCTACCCAGATTTAACTCGCCCTTGGGAATGCGCCTGTTCGTTTGGTCGCTTCGTTTTACTTACATTCGTTTAAGTGTTTTTCCCCACCTTGCAGTTTATCAAACTCGGTTTAATTCTAACTCTCGTAGTGGGGTGAATCATCATTGGTTCGCTTGTAATAGATCATTCGTGAATAAAAGATCAATGCACACATCAATAAAATATGCCTCGTCTTTATTGACGGACGGGCGGGCATCGATAAAAAACCCTGTGGGAAAAAGAGCGTCCCGCCCGTTTATTTGTTCGCATAGTTTAACACAAAATTCATTGGTAGAAATACAAAAAGACTAATCAAATGTAATATCTCCTAAGGTTGATGGCGTTCCACGTCTTGGGAATTAGTCCACCATTCATAGTCTGCAGCATGTAAGCACCTTTGCCTGTTTTGGATATGACACGGTAGGGGCCTTCCCAGTTGGGGGCGAGCTTGCCCATGGCTGCGTTCCTCTGTCCAATATCTGCTCTCCTCAACACCAGCTGTCCGACACGGAAATCCCTGGGGACGACCTTGGCATTATGCCTCGTGGTCATCCCTTGCTTGATCAAAGTTTCTCTAAGTGCTGCCTTGCTGCGGAGCTCTTCTACTAAGTCCAACTCCTCTCGGATGGCCCGGTCGTTCTCACTAGGCGGTTGGGGTTGGTCGTCCTCCAGCTTAATTCTCTGATCTCGACCGGGATAAGAGCATCGGTTCCGTAGACCATCTTAAAGGGGGACTCCCCAGTGGTGGAATGTGGGGTTGTTCGATACGCCCATAGCACATACGGGAGTTCTTCAGCCCATCTTCCCTTTGTATCATCCAATCGCCTTCTGAGGCCACGCAAGATCACTCGGTTTGCAGCCTCTGCTTGTCCATTCGTCTGCGGGTGTTCAACTGAAGAGAAGTGCTGCTTCACCCCAAATTCGATCAGAGCTTCCTGAAATTTTTTGTCTGTGAATTGCGTGCCATTGTCGGACACGACCACTTCTGGAATTCCGAAACAGACCAGGATATTTTTCTTGAAAAATCGAAGGCATTTCTTGGATGTTATCGTAGCTAAAGGCTCTGCCTCGATCCATTTCGAAAAATAATCCACTGCTACCACAAGATATTTGAACTGCCCAACAGCAACTGTGAAGGGACCCAAGAGGTCGATTCCCCACCAGGCAAAGGGCCATGGCGCAGTCATGCTGTTCAGTTCGACTCGGGGAGCGAGGTGGACATCTGCGTGTCTTTGGCACTTGTCACATTTTTTAACTAAGAGATTCGCATCCTCATCCATAGTAGGCCAATAGTATCCTGCCCTAAGCGCCTTCTTCGCTAATGCTCTTCCCCTAAGTGATTTCCGCAGATCCCTTCGTGAATTTCTCTAAGTACATAGTTGGCTTCCTCGGGGGGAAGACACTTCAGAAGTGGCATGGAAAATCCCCTTCGATAGAGCTGTCCGTTGATAATTGAATAGGAGGATGCTCGCCTGCGTACAAGAGCGACCTTCTTGGGATCCTCTGGCTCTTCCCCATCCCTGATATATTTAACGATGGGATAGATCCAACTCCCGTCTAGGTCGATCATGCATATATCAGGGTCCATAACTATCTGTTCAAGTTGCACGCTGGGCTGTGTGAGTACTTTCTGAATTACACTCCTGTGGCTCCCTGGACTCTTTGTGCTTGCAAGCTTTGCCAGTACATCTGCTCTTACGTTCTCCGTCCTAGGGACATGCTTGACTTCTGCGTGATCAAAGCGCTCCAATAACCCTCTTACTTTAGTTAAGTACCTTTGCAAGACCTCATCCTTTGCAGTGAAGGTCTCTTTGATCTGAGATACCACCAGCAAAGAATCTGAGTACAACTCCACTCGTTTGACGTTAAACTCGATCGCAAGCAGCAGTCCGGCAATGCAAGCCTCGTACTCTGCTTGGTTGTTGGAGGTAGAGAACGAGAATGTTAAGGAGACCTCGATCGTCGTCCCCTTGTCACTTTCTAAGATTAGACCTGCCCCACTGCCCTTGCTGTTGGACGAGCCATCCACGTGCTATATCCAAAGAGGATGCATCGGGTTTTCAGGGATGGGAGTCATCTCAGCTACAAAGTCGGCCAACACTTGAGCCTCGATGGATGATCTTGCCTCATACTTTATTCCAAATTCTGATAATTCGACTGCCCACTTGATCATCCTGCCAGCCAGGTCAGGTCGGTGTAAAATTTGTCTGATGGGCTGGTCAGTCCGTAGGACGACTTGATGAACCACAAAATAAGGCCTTAGTCTTCGAGCAGCCACAATAAGCGCCAACGCCAGCTTCTCAATCTTTTGATATCTTAACTCTGCCCCCTGGAATGCTTTGTTAACAAAGTATACAGGATTTTGGTTGGATCCTGCCTCTCGTACCAATACTGCCGACAATGCCTCGTCAGTGATGGAGAGATATAGGTAAAGTATTTCCCCTTGCTCTGGCGTGGTTAGTATTGGAGGTTGCAGTAGACCTGCCTTCAACTGATCGAGAGCCTGTTCACACTCAGGCGTCCACTGAAACTTATTTTCTTTCTTCAGCAACTTGAACAGGGGAAGAGACTTGTTCGCAGCTTTGGCTATGAAACGCGAGAGAGCGGCCACCATCCCATTTGGCTTTTGTATTTCTTTTTTAGTGGTGGGCGACCTCATCTCCGTTACCGCCCAACATTTGTCCGGATTGGCCTCGATTCCCCTCTTTGTGAGGTAGAAGCCTAAAAACTTGCCTGCTCTGACTCCGAAAGTGCATTTCTCAGGGTTGAACCTGAGGGAGTTTTTTCGAGCTTCTGCAAACACTTCTCTCAGGTCTTCCACATGTCTTAGATCCTCCCTGCTCTTAACTATCATGTCGTCTCAGTATACTCCCACCACCTTGCCTATCTGCTCCCGGAAAACTTTGTTCATCATTTGCTGGTAAGTCGCACCAGTATTTTTCAATCCAAAGGGCATGACCCGGTAACAGTAATTGCCCTTATCTGTCATATAAGCTATTTTTTCTTGGTCAGGTGGGTGCATGGCGATTTGGTTGTAGCTCGAGTATGCATCTAGAAACGACAACAATCAGAACCCACTCGCATTGTCGACCAGTTTATCCACGCTGGGCATTGGGAATGCGTCTTTTGGGCATGCTTTGTTAAGGTCTGTTTAATCCACGCACATTCGCCATTTACCATTTGCTTTCTTTACTAGGACTACGTTGGACAGCCAGGTCGTATACTTGATCTCTTTGATGAATCCTGCTTCGATGAGGTCGTCAACTGCCTTGGCTGCGGGCTGCGACTTCTCTTCTTTCTGCACCCGTCGTCGCTGAACAACCCATCTTGCCTCGGGATCTACTGCCAAGTGGTGGCAAGTGACCTCTAGGGGAATTCCAGGCATATCTGCTGCACTCCACGCCAATAAGTCGGCGTGTTCTTTCAAGCATAGTATCAGTTGATCTTTCACGCTAAATTCTCCATCTGGTTCTGGCCTTTTTATCCTCTTCTTAAGTTCCCTGGTCAGGAGGTCATCCCCCTCCTCTACTTCACTGTCAGAGTCGTACCGAGCGTCCAGGTCGGCCACATTAACTTATTCTCCTCCTTTCATTACATCTTCTATTTCTCTTCTCACTTGCTCACCTTGCTCCTTGAGACTTAGGAAGAATGCTCGTTTTGCTGAAAGCAGGTCAGCGTTAACTGTTGTTATCTTTCCTTCTTTAGTGTAAAACTTCATTTTGAGATGAACAGTAGATGGGACTGCTTCTAGTCGTGCTAGTGTTGGACGGCCGATGAGGCACTGGTAGATCGTCTTGCATGGGAGCACTATGAAGTCCGTCCTTACCATTCTGCACAAAGGTCTCTCCACGGTGTCATCCCCGAAAGTGACCATTAACTCAATGCGCCCGATCGGGGTGGTGGTCGTCCCGTTGAATCCGGTAAGGACTGTTCCCCTGTAAGGTCTCAAATCTTCTCTTGATATTTTCAGTACATCCAAGAGGTCTTCGAAGATGATATCTGCAGAGCTTCCCTGATCGACCCGGATCCTCTTGACATCCATGTTAGCCATGACTGTAGACACGACTAGTGGGACTTCGTGATTGGGCGTCCCATCAAGGAGGTCCTCGTCCCCAAATGAGATGGACGGCCTCTTCGTGAGGATCCTTGGGGTGGACGTTGATGCAACACTCAGGATCTAATTCCATCTTCTCTTCATTGACTTGTTTGTTTCCCTCCTATCAGTGGGAAGACCTCCCGTTATCACCATCGCAACGGCTCTTCCCTTGGATTTTCTTGTGTCCAAGACTTCATCGTCCCCATCCTCGTCCTCTTATCTTATCTTAACTATCTCGTTAGCTGGTGCCTTTCCTTTTCTAGGTGATCGCACCAGCTTCGTGTCTTCTCTCCGGTCGGCTTGGTCTTTCTTTACATACTGGGACAACTTGCCCTTTCTGATAAACTCTTCTATGTCATCTTTGAGGGCCATGCAATTGTTAGTGTCATGGCCGTTGCTCTTGTGGTAGGACATTATTTTTTAGAGGGACACTTCCCTTCCTTCAGGACGAGAGGGTCCGGTCTTCTCATCTCCCTAAGTTTTGTCAGGATCTGTGCGAATGAGGTGTTAAGTTTCGTGCGGTCGGCGAATTTCCTGATCTTGGGGTCTCTGTGTGGGGCGCCCTGGTCTCTCCGTTGTCTCTGGTCGCGCTCTTCGCGAGGTTGTCTATTTATCCCTGCTTCAGCAGCTTCGATGGTCATTGTTTTTTCTTCGTAGTTCATAAACCTTTGAGACCTTCAGAGGAAGGTTTCTAAATACCTTGGTAAGTGTAGACCAACTTCTACCTCAAACCTGCTCCCTCGAAGGAGTCCCGTCCTCAAGAAATACAACCTTTGATTGTCATCCAGGTTCCTCACCAGGTCTGCCTCCCGATTGAATCGCTCCACATAGCTTCGAAGGGATTCATGGGGTCCTTGCCGGATCGCAATCAAAACGTCTTGAGATTTGGGTTTTATTGTTGACGTTGTGAAACGTGGAAGAAATACTCTCGCCATCTGCTCCCATGAAGAGATAGTGTTTGGACGTAGCTCAGTGAACCATTCCAAAGCTAATCCCTCCAAGGTTAAGGGGAAGATCTTTCATTTAACAGGTCCTGATGCCCCCCTATATTGCATCATAACGTCGAAGTGCTTCAGATGGGCATCAGGATCTTGCACGCCGCTATACATTTTGAGCCCGGAAGGGGGTTTTCGTAAAGAGCGTGGGATAGGGTACTCGTCTATCCGTCTGGTGAAGGGACCCAAACCCGTGTGCGTTGCACCCCTGCGAGGTCTTCCTCCTTCCGGTTCGTTTCTTGGTCGGTTATACGGGCGTGTTTCGTAAGAGCGACTACGCGATCGATGGCGGCGTCGAGGCGTTTCATAGGATTGGTTGTGTGATTGAGTGGGCGAGCCGCGTGATCCGGATGAATCATACGAGGATTCCTGTTGCGAAGATTCCTCCAGGCAGTATGTGTAATCTGAAGCGGAGGGTGTGCTGATCGGCGGGGTTACTCCTCCTCCTCGTCCCCTTCGGCGGGGTGGAGATATGTGGACCAGGTGTCTTCTAGGAGGCGAGCGGTGTCTTCTAGACAGGTCGTCCCGACGATGAAGTTCAGGTGCAGTATTCGCCCGTCTGGATGTCACCTGATCTTCCATCTGAATGATGAGGTCGTTCTGTCGGGCGATCTGCCGGTCTTGGTTTCGAAGTTGTTCCCTGAGCCCCTGAACCAGGTCTGCCGGAAGGGTGACATTGACCTGCTGGGTCGTGCCTGGATGGGAACCAGGGGCGACGACCTGAGCGTTGGTCATTGTTCCTCCTAGTGCAAGGGGTGGACGGACTGGTATCGAGGCCACCGTCGACTTTGGTCTGCCACGAGTTGCTTTTGCCTTTGGAGGCATTTGAAATGTTGGTGGGATAGTAGGATCTCCCACTGTGGTCGCCAATGAACTGTACCTTGGGATGGTCTGGAGAGACGGTCAAGGGACGGGTCGTCTGATACTGTAGATTGAGGAAGAGCTGAACGCGCGGGGGGGTGTACCTGCAAGAACACTCCGACGCCCAAGTCAGTTATATCGAGCTACAGTAATGTCTAGTGAATATTAGAATATATTGCGTACCTGACATCTGGTGACTGGAGGTATTTATAGTGAATAGTCTGGATCGTTGGCGTCGAATAGCCCATTTGCGATGGGGGCCCAAGTATCAGTGGAACTGACCACTTCGTTATTGAGCTGGTTGATTCGCTATTGGATCAGGCCCAGCGAAGCTGGCCCTTCCCTTGCTGGGTTGGATCGTTGCTATTGCATTGGGCCTAACGACTGTCCCAGTCCTAAATAGTTTGAGACGGTGGTTTGATAGTGTTGCGCCCGAAAAATCCGGTTTGGGACTTCTCGTTTTGCAACGTGAAAAATAGTAGAGCCGCCACCAATATTTATTTGGGAAAACATCGGAAAAACCCTTTTTTTGGAAAAGCGAGTGGTCTTTCGAAATCAGAGATGTAGGTTCGGGGGTCGGTTACGCATGGGAAAGGTATTAGCATCCCATACGTCCTTTCTACTGAAAGGGAACCATTAACTCGATGTGTGGTTTGACAAAAGTTTGAGTTGAAAGCGATTTGTTCTACTTCTTTTCTTTTCTTTTCTTTTTTTTTTATTTGAAAAATCGTTTTATTGAAAACGGAAGACAGGAATATTTTTGTTATCTTTGAAAAGTGGAAACAAAACAAAGATTTTTTTAAAAGGGTGCTTGACGGGACGGACCCGCTCCTACGTACCCTCACTGGGTTGAGGGATCAAAGCTACGTAGTTCTCGGCTTTTGCGTCTGAAAACGGCTTAAGAGTTTTTCGCAATTGGGTGAGCGTTTGTGAAGACCGAACAACAACGGTTAGAATGGCCTCACTACTAACTCTTTTTTGAAAATAAAATCATCATTAACGATCTAAACGGCAACAGCGCGAGTGATCATCAATGACAATTTGTTTTATTTAATGGAGGAAGAAAATGTTTTCGCAAAGCAAGGAGCGTTTGAAAATGAGTTTAGAAAATGGGTTTTGGAAAACAAGTAGAACATTATTCAATCAATTCCAAGTCCATAACCAAATGCAACCATGAGTGAACAAGATTCAAACATACTCACCAATCAAGCAATCATAAACACGTTGATTATTAACCAAGATTAAACATGCCAATATAATCAAGAGATCCAATTATTAAGGATGCAAGACAAAGTTCTCAAGACAATTGTGTGTGTGTGTGTGAGAATTGCTACGGGACGGGCAGCAATCTCAAAGGGGTGCATATACCTTAATGACTCTATGCTACAACCGGAAAAGTAGGCTTACGTCTTCATTAAGAATACATACTAGTGGAAGGAAGGGCACACAATTAAATCAAGTCATTCAAATGGCATCAAGAACAAGTGAACACAATTGATCATAGGCATAGAGTATTCTAGGTTTAATGAATGAACATGTGAGCGATGATACATGATTAAGCAAGCATGTGAATGGATGAGCATACAAGAGAATGCATGAATAAGTATACAAGAGAATGCATGAGCATACAAGAATGCATGAGCATTTATTATGCATGGTATACAAGTATGAGTGAATGTGTGTGCAAGCATGCAAGGTGTCGCATAGATGATGCAAATAAGTGAAATGAAAAGTTTGAAAATGTTTTGAGTAAGAAGTGGTAAAAATGTTTTGGGGTTTTAAATGAGAAGTAGTAAAAGTTTAAAATGCAAATGATTGAAATGTTTTGGGATTTTTTTGTGCAAATTTACAAGTGGTAAAAAGTTTGAGTGAGAAGTTAATGAAATGGTAGAGTAAAAATGCATGAGGTAAATGGTAATTATTTAATGAGATGGTAAAGTAAAAAGGTAAAAGGGTAAAAACACAATTGCACAATTGCATTTATTCACACAAGATCAAAACAACACGTTTTCAAGCACAAAATATGCACAAAAGTGGCCTAAGGCCGAAGCAATGCTAAGCACAAATCACCATCAAATTTCATGCTAAAATTCACAATTAATACATGAAACAATTCACAAGACTAAACCCTAGATCATCATGCCATGTTCTAAAGTAAGCATCAAGCATATCATGTATTTCATTCTTCACAAAATCAAAGAAGTAAAAAGGCAACAAAAACCCTAGGTTTTGAAGCAACAACCCGAGGCACCCAACACCAAAATCAAGCCAAAATTCAACTTAAAATCATGAAATGAACAAAATGAACACAAGAACCCTAAAATCGAAGCAAAATAGGTAGGAAAACAAGGTTTTATTTCACCAAAGTCATGCAAATGAGGTAGAAATGCAAAGAATGATGAGAAAACACAAGAATCTTTCCTTCAAGGCCAAGGACTCATCTCAAACACCCAAGGCTCCCAATGTCCTTGTCCAATAATGTTTGAAATGAGTCCTCAAAGCTTCTTTCAAGAAGGAAAGAGGAATAGAAAAGAGATTACATGATGAAAATTAAAGAAAATGCAAGGGTAGATCTAGCTAGAAAATGAAGAAGGAAAGAGAATAGAAGCAAGAACACTTGAAGAACACCACAAGAACCTCTTGAACCTTTCGCAAATGCTTGATTCTTGATGGTTTTTGATGAAACTTTGATGATTATGCAAGTTTAGAAGTAGATTTATTGAAAGGATGAAGAATAAACAAGGTTTGATGGTTGATTTTTTTGGAAGAATTTTGAAGAAAGAATATGGGTATGGTGGCTGGTTGCTTCGAAGGAATGAGAGAAAGAGAGGAGAGATTTGGGTGCTAGGGTAAAAAAATGAGTGTCCTCCTCACGGTCTCTTATTTTGGGTTTTCTATGAGGTGCAAAATTAAGGGTATATAGGACATTGTGCTTTTGCAAACCATTGAGATTTGAGCTAGAATTTGAATCAAAGGCCAAGATTGCAATGCACATGGATTAGGGACAAGGAGAAAACACAAATGAGTGAGGAATAGCTGGTCATACACAAAAATTATGAGTTTTTGTTGCACAAAAATTGTTGAGGGCACCTAGGTCATCATTCTACACAAAGTTGTAGCCTAGGATTTGATCTAGAATTTTAATCAATGGCTAGGAATACAACTCACATGGATCAAGGGCATGAGGAAACACAAAATGAGGTGAAAATGAGCTGGAAAATTCGGAGCAAATGAGGCCTTGGTGCCCAAGTTTTGCAAG
Organism: Astragalus glycyphyllos; assembly: GCA_963573325.1. NCBI lineage: Eukaryota > Viridiplantae > Streptophyta > Magnoliopsida > Fabales > Fabaceae > Astragalus > Astragalus glycyphyllos. Next base: position 13,207,560 of record OY754312.1, on the reverse strand, counting down.
CTTGTCAAGAAAAATAGTACATTTTGTCTTATTGGGGACACTTCCTTATTTTCACCATTTTTTATTATTCTTTTCCAGATAATTCCATAAAAATCATGCCACTTTGGGCCATATCCTAGGAATCAATGATTGGGCCCAAAATTCCATGGTATCACCCTTCCCAAAATTGCTTTGAGACCTCACCTCGATGGAAATTCCCATTTTGCCCTTTTGCTTAAAATTTGAATTTTATGCCAAAAATCATGCATGCATGCGCACAAAAATTCATAACCCAAATCATCTAGATCCAAATAAATTCCTCTGAGATTGAACAATGATTTTTGGTGAGAAATTGCTTAATTTTGGAAATGACCAAAATACCCCTTTTGCCCAAAAAACCCTAATTTTGCTCCAAAAGGCATTCCAATCCTAAAAATGATTTTAAAAGCGCTGAAATGACCTTTAGAACCCAAAAATGCATGCTCATAGTTCTTCACATCATTCAGAATGATGCTTCACTTCATAATTTATTTCTTTTTTGTGAAAAATTAAGGTTTTGTTCCAAGCCGGACAAAATTAGGGTATGACAGATAGTTAATCAATGAATCTGTTAATTTTTCATATATATATATATATATATATATATAATTTTAGTAATGCTAACTTTTATTCAAATATGTACATATTGCTAACCACAAAGTAAGCAAGATATTTTTGGTGCCCCTCCAAAGATGGGGTCCAGGGCGGTCACCCCAGTTGCTCATGATTAAGTTCACCATTGAATTACTGTATATGAGATTATTTGGAATTTGACAAATTGGACTATTGGAGTGACGCGACATTAGTGTCTGCATAAATTCTATGCAGAATTATATGGTTCATAAACCTTCACATTGGCCAGGTCTACTTCCAAAACTTTCCCTTTCATCTACTCAAGTTAAGAAATATGTGAGTCAGCTTCAGTACACACTTTTCTTACCAAATTAAATGGCATTATTTGGAGATAATGTTGACTCATGTAACTATCCAACCAATTAGCTTACCAAAATATGTAACACAATTTGCCTATCTTGCATAATTATAATATCTATACCTATATATATAGGGGATTCACTTTGTAACTAATTTTTTAATGTCAGATTTTTTTGACTAAAATGCCCTTATTGTAACTACCCACTAACTCATCAACACGTTTTTATTTCTAATTCTAATAATAATAACCACTCACTAACACACCAACCCACCAACACATGAAAGACGGGCTCGGAGGCCCCGTCTTTCCCCTGTATGTTATAAGATGGGACCAATTACTGCCTTTTTTATTTTATTATTTTTTGACGGAAATTTCTATGGGAACTAATAGGTGATCAAAGTTATAAATTTTATAACTTTGAACCACAAGGTATGAAGCCTCGGACCCCGATTCAAGGGCAATCCCCCTTCCGAGCTCCTCAGCATCGCTAAAAATTAGGCAAAGCAAAACAACAACAACAAAATAAATGGAACTAATCATAAAATTTCATCTATGTCCTAAACACTAAAATAAAGGGGAAAATAACTAAACCAATCAAAGAAAATCTAAAAATATATAAAGATAGTACTAAAAATCTAACTAAATCAAATAAAGATTATGAGAAAGCTATTTATTAGTTTCTAATAAAAGGGTATTGATCCTCGACTTTTTTTTGGATCTACTGTGAAAATTTCGAGATATTCTGAGAAAGCTAAGTCCAAACTGATTTTTTAGGATTAAAGGCAAAACTATTGATTCTCAAGAACCGTGCAATTCCAATGTCTCAACTTGAAACACAACAAGGAACACAACAAGAATGAAAAAGAAATGTTACAGATGTTAGTTCTTAAGTTGCCTAATCTTTATTGACCAACAGTCTTACGCTGGTCAAAATAATTAAAAAATGTAAAATGTAGTACAACAGAGTTAATCTTGGTAGTCTCACAAAGACCTCTAACTTGAAGATTACCAAAATCAAGAATGAAACTAATAACAAAATTATGAGTGACAATCAATCTATTGGTTTCATGTGTGTTTCTTGAATTTATCATCGATTCTAAAGATTCGTGCATAGCTCAAGGTTTTATTAGTTCTTGATTGATAATAAACTAATCAAGCAAGCGTCGATCAGTATATATGAGTTCGCACCGTCCCAAGCAAACGTCAAAAATTCGTGTTCAATCAATCGTGATGGTGAACAAGCGCCAATAAACACAATTAATATCATAACTGAACTCAATCAATCCTCTATCAATTCTTATTCGAATTAAGTGAAACAAGCGATCAAACAACCCGAATAATCAAAAGTGTTGAAAACAATTTCACATATACACAAGTGTCATATATACAATCGATTCGTGTATTGCAAAAAACCGAGTTTGGGTAATTAAGCACCACCAAAGACGAAAATTGCAAACAAAGAATTCAAAGATGGAATTGATAGAGAAGAAGGGACTGAAAACTAAAAATGGAATAAACAAAATAAAAGTGGACACTGAACCTCAAAACCCTTAAACACTCTTTACCAATGGACTGATCTAGGGTTTTAAGCTGTCATGAGCCCAGGGCACAAAAAATGAATTCAGAAAATAAGATAGCGTAAGGTAATGTTTTTTTTATCTAAATAAACCCTTAAAACACACTCTTTTGTCTAAGTCTAAATAAACCCTAATTAGCTAAAACGTGTTCTTGGATAAAAGTCCATCAAAGGCGAGTAATTTGCCTAAAAACTCATAATTAATGTACTGCTTCAGTAATCCGTTGTTTCGACCTTATAGACATCTAATGTGGATTTCAAGCTCAACAAAATAATTGTATCTCTCCTCCTTAGCTTTCCAACGCATGCTTGCACGCCTCAATCAGATAAGAACGACCAAAGTTATGTCCTGCGGAGTGAACAACAGTCAATATGCAATAAAAACGAAAATTAATCAAGAAATCACATTAATACTCAAAAAAGACCCTAAGTCTAGAAACAAGCTAAGACTCAAATATTAGATCCAGCACACAATCAAAAACACCAAGTACAAAGCTATAAAGAATGCATTTAAATGCATTGATCAATGAGCAACTAGGACTTTTCTCCATCTCAACAATCACCTGCTCAAAAGGGACTCGACATGAGGAGCATGTTGTAGATTCTTCCTTTTTCTGACCGAAGCAATTGGGCGCGTGGTTGTGGCTGGTAAGATTCATGCCCCTTTGGCCATACTTGTAACAAAGCAGTGAAAAACAATGCTAAAAAACAAAAAAATAAAAATATTCAGAGAAGCAGAAAAACAAAACAAAAATGAAATAACACACACAGTACCTTGATACTGAGAGTAAATGATACGTTGGTATCGAAATCCCTTGGTATTTTGATATCGTGTATAAACTTTGTGAACAACTTCAACAAAAAAAAACACATTCAATGCTACGATACTTAAGTCGTTTGGTACCTTGATACCGGATGTGTTTTTGAACTTGTTCACAAAGCCTACAAACGGTACCAAAGTATTGAAAGTACTCAGTTACTAAGGTACCAAACGATACTCAGATTCAGAATAAATAACAGAACGTGGAGAAGAGAGAAATATGACCTATTAGTGGTGGTGGTGGTACGACAGAGAAGATGATTGTGCGAGGTGGTGTGGTAGTGAGAGTCAAAAGCCCAAAGTGAGAGAGAGGGAGTGCGAGAGAGAGAGAGAGAGAGAGAGAGAGAGAGAGAGAAAGAGAGAAGAGTGAGTGAAAAAGCGAAGATGAATTTTCAATTGAACTCCTGGACGAATTAACACTACACAGTGAATTAACTAATAATTGTATTGATTTTACTTTTATTTATCCTAACATTATTGTTTTTAGTTATTTTTGTCTTTTGACTCTCTTGAATTTTGAATGTATGTTACACAAGTCTTTGAAGTCTTGTCATATCTCACAAGTTCAGAAAGTAGTTTACAAAGGGGGAGTGTGGGAGTGAAGAGCGTATTTTAAAAAAATTAGGGGGGTCTTTTAAAGAGAATAGGTCTTTTTAGGTCAAAAAAAGGATAGGTCATTATGTCCAAGGAAGAATTGCGGCAAGGATTTTTTTTTTACCCCCACCATCTTCCCATATACCCCAACGTACTCTGCGAAAAGACCAAAATACCTTTCACAAAATTTAAAAAACCCAACATATCCCCAGCTCAAAAAAAATTTAAAAAAAATTGGAAATCAGATTTAGGTAAATCCGATTTTCCCCTAAAAATTTTAAAAAATTAAAATCAGAGTTATCCCACCCATAGGTAAATCCGATTTTGTATCCAAATAATAAATAAATAAATAAATCATTTAAAAAATTAAAATTATATTTTTTTTAGAAAAATAAATTAGATATGAATAATATGAATATCGGGTGTTTTTTTGTTCTGTTTAGGGTGTAGTTCGTTAACACGTGACGATGTTATACGTCGAGCGAATAATTTAGGCTAAAAAATCGGTTTTCGCCCAACCTACTCTGATTGTAATGAAACCACAGCCATTAAATCCGAAAAAAATCAAGGATTAATACACCTCAAGAAGAAAGTTATTTCAGGTTAGGGGGCTCAAAATCCCAAATTCCATCGTTTACTATTTTTTATTAATTTTTTTAAATTTTCACAGTCTCCAAAAAAATCTAAAAAAATTTGCATAGCCTTGTTTTGATTTTATTAGATTTTTAGTGGCGTTTTTATAATTTTTTGATTAGTTTTGACTCTTTAACGAATTTTTAGTAGCGTTTTTATAACCTTTTTTAAAAATTTAAATAAAAAATAATTTTTTTAATAACTAAATCGGATTTACTTTGGGGGGGGGGGGGGTAATTTCGATTTTCTTTTTTTGGGGAATTCGGATTTATATACCCATTAGGTAAATCCGATTTTGAAAATAACAAATCGGATTTACGGGGTCCGATTTGTTATTTTTAAAGTCGGATTTATCTAGTGGGGGTACATGGGTAGATACATCCGACTTTGAAAATTAACAAATCGGACTTATCCCCCCTAGGTAAATCCGAGCGAGTTTATTTTAGGCAGGGGTATTTTCTTCAAAAAAATTCTTGTAGGGGTATGGAGGGAAGAGGTGGGGGTACAAAGAAAAAAACATTGCGGCAATAAGAGGCGCAGCTCATGAGGCCCAATATTTAACCTGAAGCCTAATGTTTTATCTCACCCACACACACACCTAGACCTTTTGGGAGTCATATTGACAACTATACTTTTACTAATACACTCTCGTACAGAGATTTTTTTTTTCATTTTTCCTTCTAAAGTGTCATCATTATTCGGAAGTTAACTTAACGGAAACTGGGCACTCAAATCGTAGGGTAATTTTCCTTTGAGACATTCATTTTCAGACATTTAATAATGTATAAATGTTTATATCTGGACAAATTACATAGTACCAGCTCACTTAAAGAGACTCAAATACCTTATCCAAAGTCACAGAGCCCTACATTGAATTTCAGTTGTTATAAAAGAAAATCGGATTCAACTTTAAATTGTTTTAACAATTTATATATACTATATACTATTTTGTGTTTCATTTTTTATAACTTATAAACTAAACATGATAAATATTTTATATATGTAATGTTTTGAATATTGGATGGACTATATGAATTAGTTAAAATAAAGTTAATAGCCTATTTTTGGGTTGAGATCGGGGTATCCACCGCCGAACGCAGTGACTAATCTTCTCGCTGGATTGGAGACACCTCGAAGAGTGGGTCAGCTGACCCAGGGACTTAAAGCTGCTTGGTTCAATTATATTCAAATGAATGATAAATAAACAAATAATTAACTCGTTAAGTTTTATAATATTCCATATTCATATTTTTTGAAAAACCATATTCATAAAATTATATATAGTTTATCCAATAATAGCTTCATATAAAAAACATCGTTTATCAATCTGACCAATGAATGACTTGATATTATCATTGTGATAATGTATATCAAATTTCATATAAATCAAAATTAATTGACACTTTATCGCACTCCTTTATGTTGATGACTAATAATCAAGTAGTATTGGGCGGTCCTGGGAAAAAACACCATTCTACTCAATATAATTTTTTTGAACCCCTTCAAATTTTAAATTTGCACAAAATACCTTTAAGTTTCCACCAAATTACACCTAAAACACAATTTCGAACCGTTGATCTCAAGTCCTGAATCCGTCACGTAATTTCAAGTTTAAATAAAAAATATATATATTTTACTATATATCTTCTTCATACGTTATGTGGAAGTTCAATCTCAACCGTCATATATGTTCACTCCTAGTAAGAGAATAATTAACAATGACTTAAATATGTTTTTTGCCCTTGCAAATATGCTTGTTTTCAAATATACCCTTGCAAAATTATTTTTTTTAAATATACCCTTGCAAAATGGCATAGTTTTAAATATGCCCTTCCGTTACTCTGCTGTTACAAAAATGCTGAGCTGGTGTTTACCGTGGTTTTTGGTAAACACCGCTAGTTTGAAATTTCTTCTGCTTGCAGGATCAACTAGTAAATCCTAAGACCATTTGTGTTAAAGTTTTTCCAGAAATTATGAATGTTTTTACGGTTTTAAAGAAAAGAAGGAAGATAACTGGCAGTTTCGCGCGAAACTGTCGAAGTTACTTCAGACAGAGATGAAGAGAACAAATAAAAATGCAGAAAATTGCTTAAAGAAACAAAGTAAAATGCACTAATTGAAAAGAGAGTTTGCACACGTTTTTCCTATGAAAAACTACTATTTATACAAATAGAAAATAACTGTACAAAGTTTAAAAAATGTAACTGCTACGTGCTTTCAGCAACGGTTGCTTGATTCTACTTCGTTATCAGCCTTCAACTACTTCTTGTCGAAATCTCTGCCTTCAGCCTCTTCGACTTTGCCAAATCTAAGGTCGAAATCTGCTTGATGCAACCTGATAACTTAATTCATTTCAGTGTCGAAATTGATACTTGTCTCTTGAAATACAAGGTCAAACTTTAAAAATAAGTCAAACCTCATTGACTGCATTTAATTGAGTCTGTCGAAAATGCAGGCTAACAAATTGCCCCCTAAAAATGTCTTTTTCGACTAAAATTTAAATGAAGGAAGAAAATGACGTTTTTGAGAATTCACTCAACAGTTTAATGTCATGTCTGCTAACGTCACCACCATCAGCTTTCAGAATTGAAAAGACAGTTTTTGAAATGAACAATTTTTTGTGCCGACTATTCAGAGATAGTGGGCCACGTTTGCTTTGGAACTCCCCACAATATCCACTTCTCCATAACTGTCAGGCCATGATTGCTAGTGGGCCACTCTCTAAGTTGCCAATAAACCCAAACGTTTAGAGCCTTAATTATTTTATTTTATTTATTTTTTACTTTAACAACTATAAAAGGCATTGCTTCTCCTTCATTCTACTCTTTTACTCTCTTCATCTTCTGATATTGCAAACAAAACCCTCTGCAACTAAACTTCATAAATCTCTTTCATCTTCTTCGCTAAGATAAAACCCAAAACCACCATAGAAACTCTGTCAAACTCCATTAAAGCTCCAAACCTCTTCTCTGGTTTTTTTTTTACGAGAACCTCTAAAACTGTTCAAACTCCATTTCAAATTTGGTGGTCAGGCAATTCGGACTGTGCCAACTTCGACCCTGCTCCCTTTTTCAAATCAAAAAAGGCTTTGAAATTTCCAGACAATGAAAAAGAGTTCTAGCAACGTCTCGACACTGCTGCCCAAAACACTCCCACTTTTAATCCCTTAAAATATGAGCCATCATTTGCTTGTACCAAGGAATTTTTTAAGTGGTGGACCAATTATTACACAACTAGGCTTGCTGTTATCGAAGAGTCCACCTTGTTATCCAACCTAATCTCTGCTTTTCCTCCTTTGCAGAACAAAAAGGATAAAAGTCAAGGTACGCATATTCGAGAAATTCAGGCTTTTCAAAATTACTTCGAAATTGTATATGATTCAAACTGTCTTAGTCGAACAGTTTCTGGGGTTGCTGATGTTTTAAAGTAAAAAATCCTCAAAAAGATTCCGACAATGCATATTCCACCTTATATAACAAACAAATATGATTATGCTTTAAAATATATAATTAAGTTTCCACCTTTGCCAACCAGTAAAATGGCTTTGGCATTTCGACCACCAATTCCTGAATGGTTTGTGTGTGGTTCGACTATGGCGTTACAAAATTATTTTATAACTAAAACAGCCCAGAAAGTGATTTCGACTAAGCATGACATACACACGTTTAGAGGTGATCTCCATTTGGACATTCAACATGTTCGAATCACATCTCCCATCGCAACAGGTGATGCATAGGACTCTTAGAAAAATTTCAATTTTTCTTTCATGTGCAAATATACTTACATAATTTGTCGAATGTTTGTAGTTGTTCCCATTCCAACAACCACTGGTTCACCCAAGTCTCCAAAGAAAGGGACAAAGAAAGAAATTAGCAATGCTTCGAAGCAAAGCAAGTCTCAACAAACCAAGAAACAAGAAGTAAGTGTCTTTGCGAAATCTTTGCAACATTATGTTCAACCTTTAAATTCGACACATGACTAATCTTTGTTTTGCAGAGTCGAAAGAGGGAAAGCAGTTCTACTACTGATGTTCCTCCTAAGAAAATGAAGAAAAATGACACGCAAATTGTGAGCGATGATTCAGAGGTCGAATCTCTTACCTCTTTACTTTTTCAATCATTTACCTTCCTTTTCCTTGTTCATACTAACATGAGTGTCGAATTTTCAGTCTGACAGCCCAATGAACAGCCCCAAACAAACTGAGGTTCCCACAAATCAAGTTGAGAAAGAGAAGAAAAGAAAACATTCTCAAGAAGCTCTCAAAACTCCAATTCAAACAGTTCCTGTCGAACAACAAGGAGAAGACAAGGAAACACCCAAAGAAAAAGCTCAAGTGAATCTAGAAAAACCTGCTAAGAAGAAAGCAAAAGCTCCTAAGAAACCTGAAAGTGCAGGTTCTCGTGTTGGAGAGACAGCTTCGAAGGTAATTAACAAACTTTTTATTTTTCCTTTAATCGTTTTGATTCAATATGATAATAAATTCATCAATCTGTTATAACAAGGAAATGAAGCTAGCAACATTGTGCTTCAGCAAAAACAACCAACACCAACTTCGACTCTCTCCCCTTCTGTCAAACTAATAGCTGAAAACGTGGTCGAGGAGCATCCAAATCAGACCAGTCCCATTAACATCATAGAAGAGGCTCTTCACCAACAAACGAATGATCTGACAACCAATGAGCCTTCATTAGACAAGAATGCACTTGAAAAACAAGTTCCTGACCAGGATCAAGAGCAGAAAGATGACGAGATGAATGAAGCTGATCACACTGCTGGTGTCGAGTTTGAGAAAGATATTCTGATTCCAACTCCTAATCTTAGTGACAAAGAAGAAGAAGAAGAAAATCAAGACGAAGGCAACGAAGAAGACCAAATTGATGATGATGTTGTGGACTCTGAAAAGGAAGAATCTGAAGATAACTCAGAGCACGTCGATGAATCACCAAAGGACCAAAACACCTCTAAAGCTGCACCTTCATCAAGTAACACTCTGAACCAAGAGGCTTTGACAGAACTGAAAAGTAAGAATCCTCTTGAGGCTTTGAAATTCAAGTTAAGTAGTAGGGCATCGTCGACTAAGCAAAGCTCTTCGACCACTTCCATTGGCGAAATGTCTGATAGTTCGAAGGAAGACCTCCTTAAGGAATTTTGAGCTAGAGTTCTTGAAGCTGACTTATTTCAGGCCATTGAGCAAAATCATATAACAGTTTTTGAGATCAAAACGCTGTTGCGTAAACTCAACAATCGACATCAAGCAAATCCCTCATCGACTTCATTGTCGAATTCGAGCCTCTCTTAGAACAAATCACCAGGGACCTTCAAAAGAAAAAGGATAACGCTACAAACAAGGAGCGCGAGGCTAAACTGCAACAAGAAGAGTGGGCTGCTGTCGAAGCTTCACAAGCCAAAATTTCTTCTTTGGAGACCCAAGCAGCAAATAATGCTCAAGAGATGACTGATTGTGACAGAGCTATTTCTAGATATCAAGAACAGATCAAGAACTTGCAATTGAAGCTCAAAGCAGAAGAAAAGAAGAAAGCTTCACTTCGTAAGACAACTCCTGAATCTTTGGAACCGGTGATTAATGCAGAGGCAGCTTTGGCAATTGAGCACTTGGAAAGACACAGCCAACATGAAGCAAAGGATCAAAGTTTGGTCGAAGACGAAGCCCTTACTGCTACAAGACTAGAGCATTCAAAATCTGTTTTAGAAAGGCTCAAAGCCAACCTTCAACTTTAAATTGTAATTTTCTTTATTTCCAATTTTGTAACTTCGACAATGTTCTGGCAATTACCAACTTCTAAATGCCATGTTTAAATCTTCTTTATAATTTTAGTCCTGCGTTATTTTGACTTCTTGCAATATTGGCCTATACTTTTTAAATACTTGCCATTTATTTGCAAAATTCGACCATCAGCGCCTAATTCTTTGACTTCATAGGCATCGTTAATATATACTTGCAAAACTCGAAATGGTCCTTCCCAATTCGGTGACCATTTGCCTAAGACTCTATCTTTTTTGTCCATAGGCAGTATAACTTTCCAAACTAAGTCTCCTAAGGCAAAAGTTATCGACTTAACTTTTTTATTATAGGCTTTCGCTACCCTTTCTTTTTGCCTTATCAGGACATTTAACGCATTTTGTCTTTCTTCGTCTAAATCAACCAACTCATCCAACATCATATTCCAATAATAATCTGATGGAATTTCGAATTGCCTTTGAATTCTAGCTGACTGTAAACAAATTTCAACTAGTAAGACGGCATCATGTCCAAATGTTAGTCTAAAAGGAGTAGTATTAATTGACTCTCTAGGAGAATTTCGACAAGCCCACAAAACTTGGTCAAGAGTTTTATGCCAATTTCTAGGCTTTTGCCCAATATGCTTTTTAATCAAATTAATAATGATTTTATTAGCTACTTCTACTTGACTGTTGGCTTGAGCATAGTATGGTGTCGAAGTCAGTAACTTGAAACCAGTTTCAGAGGCAAAATCCACCATTTTTCGACCAACAAAAACTGTACCTTGGTCTGTAGTAATGGTTTCTGGAATTCCAAACCTATACAAAATATGGTTTTGAATAAAATTGATTACTGCCTCTTGATTAACATTAATTAAAGGAATAGCTTCTACCCACTTAGTAAAATAATCTATCCCAACTAATATGTAACAATGGCCTTTCGACGAAGTTGGCTTAATCTCACCAATTAAATCTAAAGTCCAACCTCTAAATGGCCAAGGTTTCACTATTGAATGAAGTTCACTTGCAGGCACGTGTTGAACTCCTGCATGCCTTTGACACTCTTGGCAACCTTTAGCGAACTCTATGCAATCTTTTAACATAGTTGGCCAGTACACTCCTTGTCGAAACAAAAGCCATTTTATTTTGTGGCCTGCTTGATGAGACCCACAAGTTCCACTATGAGTATTGGAAATTGCTAAATATGCCTCACTCTCACTAAGGCATTTAAGTAAAACTCCTTCAGGAGTCTTTTTGAACAACTCATTTCCAATAATCACGTAGCTTAAGGCTCTATACTTGGTTTTTCTATTGGTTATTCCTGTTGGATTTTCCAAATATTCGACAATTGGTTTTCGCCAATTATCATTCGACATATTGTCAATGGCAAAAACTTTAAAACTTTGAAAATTTTCAATAATTGGAGATAACGATACTTCGTCGGCCCCCCCAAGTTTTTGGCTTGACAATTCACTTAAAGGATAATCTGTCGAAATTAGTTTATTTTTTATTTCTATTAATTCTTCTAGTTTTTCTTTAGAAACTCTGTATCCTGAAGCAATTTGTGCCAAATCATTTGCCTCTTGATTGTCAAGTCGAGGCACATGCTTAATTTGAACACTATCGAAATGTTTTAACAATGTATTGGCAGTAACAAAATACATTATTAGGTTTTCTTTAATGCACTTATACTCTTTTGGTAATTGCTTCACAACTAGTTCTGAATCACCTTTTATTTCGACATGTTTTGCTCCCAAGTCTAACAAGATCTCAAGTCCGGCTATCAAGGCTTCATATTCAGCCTCATATCAAGCTCCTTCGATTTTAAACTTATACTTTGTTGGAATTTTTGTTGGTGAGATAATTAAAATTTCAATTCCAACACCGTTTTTGTGGCTTGAACCGTCGAAATATAACTTCCAAGGTTGAGTATCCACTAAGTTTAATGTGGTTTCGACCAATGAATGGTTGACAATAAAATCAGCCACTATTTGGCCTTTAATAGCCTTTAAAGGTTGATAAGTTAAGGAGTACTCAGAAAGAGCTAAAACCCATTTACCTATTCTACTATGTAAAATTGGTTTCGACAGCATATGTTCAGTAATATCATAATGCGAATAAACATACACATCAACAGACTTTATATATTGCTTCAGTTTTGTACAAGAGAAATACAAGCATAAACACAATTTTTCTATAGGATGGTACCTAGTTTCTGCATCGTTTAAAACCCTACTGAGGTAATATATGGCTCTTTCAACACCATTTTCATCCTCTTGTGCTAACATGCTACCTATAGATAATTCTGATGCTGCGACGTACAATTTCATTACTTTATTCCTAATAGGAGGTAACAAAATAGGAGGCTTCATCAGGTATGCTTTAATCTCGTCGAAAGCTTTCTGGTGTTCTGCATCCCATGTGAACACATCTTCCTTCTTCAGTCGAAGCAACGGCGAAAATACTTGAGTCTTGCCACTTAGATTTGAAATAAATCTTCTAAGGAAATTAATCTTTCCTAATAATGACTGTAACTCTTTCTTTGTCGAAGGAGCTTTCGTTTCCAAGATTGCTTTCGTCCTATTTTGATTGATTTCAATGCCTTTTTTGTGTACAACGAAACCCAAAAAATCACCTGCACGAACACAAAAGGCACATTTGACTTGATTCATTTTCAATCCATATTTTCTCATTCTTTCAAATGATTGTCGAAGATGGTCTAAATGACCATTTTCTAACGAGGACTTAATAACAATATCATCTATGTACACTTGCATAAATTTTTCAATAAAATCATGAAACGTTGAATTCATTGCTCTGGTATGTAGCACCAGCATTTTTTAGGCCAAATGGCATTACTACCCATTCATAAACGCCTAAAGCCCCAGGGCAACGAAATGCTGTTTTTGATGTATCTTCTTCAGCAATATATATTTGGTTATAACCAGAATAACCATCAAGAATGCTTAAATATTCATAACCTGCTGCTGAATCAACTAGCATTTCTGCCACTGGCATGGCATATTCATCCTTAGGTGTAGCATTATTCAAATCTCTAAAATCTATGCAAACTCTAAGTGTACCATTTTTCTTAATTACAGGAACTATATTAGCAAGCTATTCGACATACCTGGCAGTTCTGATGAACTTGCTCTTTAGTAATCTTTCTATTTCTGCTTTGATCTTCAACAGGACCTCTGGTGCAAATCTTCTTGGAGTCTGCTTCACTGGCTTCTTTCCTGGTCGAATTGGTAATTTTATCTCAGCCACTTCTCGACTTAATCCTGGCATTTCACTATAGTCCCAAGCAAAGTAATCCTTGTACTCCTTTAGCAATTCGACAATCTGCACCTTCAATGCTTGATCAATCTTTGCACTAATATATGTTGGCCTTTTTATGGAGCCATCTCCCAAATCAATCTCTTCTAAGGGATCTTGTGCCTGAATCCTTTTGGTCGAACCCATTGGATCCTTTTCAAAACCTAGAGGCTCATCATCGTAGACGCAATTAAGCCTCTGGTTTTCGACAAAGTTGTCTTTATTTTCATTTTCAATGGCTTTAGCAACCATTTGTTGTTATAACTCGGCTTCTAAAGCCGCTTTTTGTTTGTTTTAGGCCACATAGGCCGTAATTCTATCCCATGCATTGGGCTTATCCATAAATAATTATTTATGGTTCATCCCACCCTGTAGGCTTGACAAAGTCTTGTGGGTGATTGTCTTCATCTATAACCTCTCTCTCCCAAATAAATCCATAATTGGGGTGGAGTGTAACAGAAGATCTAATATTGTCTTGATGTTCATATCCAATTTCAGAAGATGCACATGTGCAATATTCGCCAGTTGTTTGTCGAAGGTTTTCTTGGTTATAGCATTTACCTCAGCTTTGAAATAACTCTGATCACCTTCAATATTTTCGACCAAACCATCTTCCCGCCAAATGATAAGCCTTTGGTGGACAGTCGAAGGTATTGCCCCCACACCATGTATCCATTCCCTTCCTAGCAGCAAGTTGTAATTTGCCTTTGATGGAACTACCAGAAACAATGTTGGTCTCTTAATACTTCCTACAGGAAACTCAACTTCAATGGCCCTAAGTGAATGGCCACTTTTGCCTTCATAGTTTGTAAGTATTACATTGTGTGTTTTCAAATCAGTTTCACACTTTCCAATTTTCTTCAAACTATGTTGTGGCATCAAGTTTACAGCAGCACCACCATCGACCAGGATCTTGTTGACACCAATGTTATTCACTTCTGCTTGAATGTACAAGGGTTTGAGATGATTCATCATTCCACAATCTGGTCTCTCAAACACAGCATGTTGTTCCTCCACGCAACCATTCTTCAGCACATAGTAACAGATTGGCTTATAAGTAGTCTCTTCGTCGAAATCTTCTTCGACGTCATTCACTTCAGAAACTACATCATACTAAATTGGTAGAATTGAGACCACACCACATAAGACGTCGAATTCTGACCCAGTATCAGCAAAATTTGAGTCTATTTCTTCATCTAAGTTAAGACCTTTTTTGATTACTGAGAGTGGAGGAAATATCCTTTCAGTAGCTGGCTTTCTAGCCTTTTCAAGAGGCTTTAAAGGTACTTGCTTACCTTTATCGTTGCTAGAATTCTCCACTTTGCCTACACCAGCAGCAGCTTTCTTCTGGCATTGATACCTGCGCCATTGTGTTCTTGTCATGGGATTTTTCCCTTTGTAGTTACTATTATAGATATATTTGTTAGATTCAAATGCCTTGTTCTGGCCAGTAACACTAGTACTACCTTTGACCATTTTTACTGATTTTTGCTGATTTCCAGCATTCTTACCAGCATAATATACTGTATTACCAAGTGGCTTCAGTCTCAAGAGGGGGGGTGAATTGAGATTTTAAAAACTTTTCCCCTTTTTATCGACTTAGATTAATTTTCGCGCAGGTTTATGAAATGAACGAATTAGAATAAAGAACAGTAAAGCACGCACAAGATTTATACTGGTTCGGTCACCTCCCAGTGACCTACGTCCAGTCCTCACAACCCTTTGTGAGATTTTCACTATCAAAACAAAGCTTTCAACCGGGTGCTTTAAAACCCTTATAGACACAGGCACTCTTCACCTAGGATACCCCACCTTGTGCAAGAGCCTTAAACAACAATTACAACAAGAGATACCCCACCCTTGTTACAATCAAAAACCCTAGAGAGATACCCCACTCCCTAGTACAACCAATTGAGAACAAGAGATACCCCACTCCCTAGTACAACCAATTGAGAACAAGAGATACCCCACCCTTGTTACAATCAAAACCCTAGAGAGATTCCCCACTCTCTAGTACAAACCAATAACAGTTTTAAAAGAAATTACAATGAAATAACAAATACCTCTGAGAAGGTGAATATGACAACTTGAAGAATCCCAACCTAACCCTTGAGAGAGATCAGCTCAAAGTGATGAAGAACGTGAAGAATGAGTGTGACACAGTGAGAGAGTTTGCGTTCTTCTCTTTAGAATTGTAGGTTGTGATTTTGATCGTGAAACCTAGGGTTCTATTTATAGAGATAGGAAAAATATGACCGTTGAAGCACTTTATGTTATAAGTGACTAATCGATTTATGGCTTGCAAAACATAAGATAATAATCGATTAGTTGCTTTAAAGAAAATAGCTCATAAGTGAATAATCGATTATATGCTTAAATAAAGGGAGATAATAATCGATTATGTGCTTCAAAAAACAAGTTGTGAATCGATTAGTTGCTTGATAAGATATAATGTTGAAATCGATTATGTGCTTCACAAATGCAAGTAGAAAATCGATTTCTTGCCTATGGAAATAGGTGAGGAATCGATTTGGTGCTTTTATAAGGCAAGTAGATAATCGATTGTTTTCTTTACAAAATGAAGTTTCATCAAATTAAGAGGAGAATCGATTATCTTCTTTATAACTATGAGCCATGAATCGATTGTGGGCTCTAAAACAAGTTCAATCGATTGCTAGCTTTAAGTTCAAAGGTTGTGAATCGATTTCTAGCTTTAAACAAGCTATGAATCGATTTCTAGCTTTAAAGTTACAAGCTATGAATCGATTGTTAAAAAAA
This sequence comes from Astragalus glycyphyllos, assembly GCA_963573325.1. NCBI lineage: Eukaryota > Viridiplantae > Streptophyta > Magnoliopsida > Fabales > Fabaceae > Astragalus > Astragalus glycyphyllos. The sequence goes on along the minus strand of OY754312.1, from coordinate 13,191,150 downwards.
AATTCTTTTAAAACAAAAAAAACCAAGAATTTATTTTTTTTAAGAACAACAAGTGCCTAACCTATTTATCAATCGAAAACATATGTTAGGTTCATTTGTGTGAGTGATATTGTGTTTTGTGGTTTGAGCCGATTCTCGGAAGCGGTTTACAATTCATTCCTAAGACGACCCAACTTCCTAGGGACTACTACCCTTGACACACTTACTTCTTGAGTTGGTTGTGCCTTGGAATTCCACTTGTCACTTTGTGTTAGATTGCTTCATCATCAAAACTTAACCTGCAACACAAGATATCCACATACTGGGTAATAGCTAGTACTCTTTCCGCCAGAATGTACCCATTTCTCGACAGGAGACATTGATGGAGGTACATAGGTTTTGATCTGTTCTTTTTGAGGATTCTTTGTCGAAGTGACCTTGTACTGAATACCTCTGTTGCTGTAGCTGAACTTTGGCCTCTTGTCGACCCATTTTCCTTTGCGCTTCAGTTGAGGCTTAAAACCCTCAAGATTTTTAGTAGCCTCTTTGTCGAAGACAAAACTACATCTTGGACAAAGCATCACTTCAGTATTGTTAATTTTGCAGCGATTGAGGAAATCAATCAATTCTTCCTCTACCATTGGGTAAACTGTCTTCATTTTTTCAGCATATTGGTCTTCAGTGACCATTTCGACATCCACTTTGTCAACAACTCCTGTGGTTTCAACCACGTTGATGTCAACTTCGACAAACAATGCATCAGTTGTTGGTAGAGGATCAGCATCAATTTTCATTGGTGGCTTCGATTTGTCACCAAATTTAAGTCTTCCCTCATTGAGGGCTTTTTAAACCAAATCCCTGAAAATAACACAACGAGAAGTGTTATGGCCTAAGAAATTGTGAAATTTACAAAAACCTCTTTTCTGTCGTTGTTCCAATGGTGGTACTTTCAGGCCCTTAGGCACCAAAATTTGACCATCAGCAACTAACAGATCAAATATTTCATCACACTTAGAAACATCATAAGTATAAGTTTTTGCAACAAACTTATCATTTTTAGGCTCAACAGGGTTTTTTCCATTTGAAGGTTTTAACAATTCACAAGTATAAGGAGGTCCTGATTTTAATTCTACTATATTAACCTCCTCTTCGACATCTTCATAAGATATGTCGAATTCTTGGTCACTGTCATTAGTTTCGACATATGCAACCTTTTCTTTTTTATTTTGGAACCTGCCTGTTCTGGCTTTTTCAGCTTTAAGTCTTTCTACCAGTCGAACTCTATCAGCTAATTGTGCCATATCTCTTAAGTGCAATGTATCTAGCTTCTTTCTTATAGAATAATCTAGACCACCAGCAGCCATTTCGACTAACTCATGTTCAAGCACTTGAGTAAAACACATTGCTTTGAGAAGTCTAAATCTATTGAGATAATCATCAATAGATTCTGCCCCCTTGCGTCAAACACTAGCTAGTTCCTTAAGACTAATCTTGCACTGGCCCATGTAGAATTGTTCGTCGAAGGCCTTTTCTAACTGACTCCAACTAAAAATAGAATTTGGAGGCAAAGTGGTGAACCATGTAAAAGCATTCTTAGTTAGAAAATTTGGAAAATACTTCATTCTTAAATTCTCATTGTGCGCTATATCACCAGCCTCAGTAAGATAACGAGCCACGTGTTCGACAATGGATTCGCTAGTTTCTCCAGCAAATTTTGTGAACTTAGGGATTTTCCATCCCCTAGGTAGCTCTGTTTGCAAGGTGTATTCTGACAAAGGTGATACAAAATTAGGCCCGTGCAAGCCTAAGTTAAGGCCATTCTGGGCTAGAATGTTTTCGACCAGGTTAGCCAAATTATTTTGCGCCTCAAAATTGTTTTGTTGCACTTGTCTGACCACTTCGTCTGCATTTTGGTTTCTATTTACTAACACAACATCAAGGATTGCCTCTATCCTCATAGGCTCTTCGACAACATGTTGTTGTCCCTGATTACCCTTATTTATGGGAATTGCATTGTTAGGCCTTTCTAAAGGGATTTCGACAGGCCTAACATTTTGAAATAGGGGTGTCAAAATGGATGGTTTGGGTGGATATGGATTTGGATTATAATGGATGGATTGAAAAAGTCCATTTAAAAATTTATATCCATTAGGATTGTATCAAACAAATCCAATCCAATCCATCCATTTAAAAAAAAAAGTCCATCCAATCCATCCGTCAACCCATTTTTAATGGATGAATATCCAATCCATCCAATAGGCCCAACTATTTTTTTTTACCAATTAGGCCCAACTTTATATATTAATACATATACATATTATATTATATTCAATAAATAAATAATTAAATAGGAAGTTGGTGGTGGTTGCAGCGGTGGCCGGCGGCGGAGCTCTGGCGACCAGCGGCGGCGCTCCGGCGACCCACGGCGGTCCCGGTGGTGGAGCTCCGGCAACCCACGGTGATCCGGTGGCGGTGCTCCGGCGACCCACAGTGGTTCCAATGGTGGTCGGCGGTGGTCGCCGGCGGCGGTGGTGGTGGCTTCTATTTATTTTTAAAATAAATATTTATATATATATATATATATATTTATATATATTTCTGAATTTTTTTAAAAAAAATTCTGGAATTTTTTTTTAAAAAAAACTGAAAATCTCAAAAAAAAACCAGAAAAATATTTTAATTTTTTTTTTGGTAATAAGTATTTATTATAATTATCCAACAGATTTTGATTTTATAATTATTGGTATCCATTGGATTTGAAAAAATTAATGGATGGATCACAGCCATCCACAAATCAATTGGATGGATCCAATCCAATTCATTTATTATTATTTTTTTGTAATGGATGGATCGGATGGATTTTGTTATGGATGGACCGGATATCCAATGGACAAATGGATCATTTTGACTCCTCTAGTTATGCACTGGTGGAGTGCCAAAGAAATCAGCAATTCTTCCCATTTGTGTCGCCAACATCTGGCAACTATTATTAGTGTTTTGTATTAAAGGATTAAACACAGTACCAATTTGTTGTGTTAACATATTAACCATATCATGGTTACTATCATCCATTTGTTGCCTTAATGCCAACAAAGATGTTGTAATCAGATTAGGTTGGGCATTTCGACTATGAATGCCCTCTGATGAACTATGAGTAGGAGAATACCCTCTGATTGCATTATCTGCAAATGTAGACGAATTTGTCCGAAGGCCTGCCATCAATGCTGTTGGCATGCTGTTGCACCCCGGAAAAAAATCCGGATTGGACCTTTCATCGTTCAACGTGAAAATTTGTGAAGCCGCCATCAACATTTTTTATTTAGGGACCAAAACATTGAAAAAGGGTCCTTTTTAAGGCGGGTGGTCCTTTGAGAACTAGAGATGTAGGTTCGGGGGTTGGTTAGGTGTGGGGAAGGTATTAGCATCCCACACCTCCTTTCTAGCGAAAGGGAACCTTTAACTTGATGTGCGGTTTTGACAGAGTTGATTTGAAACAATTCATTCTACTTCTTTTTTTTTATTTGAGAAAATGTTTTTGAAAACAGGGGAAAAGAAGAATCTTTTTATTATTTTTTTTTTTAAAAGTGTGCTTGACGGGATGTGACCCGCTCCTACGTATCTCCCGGTGCAATGGAGAATTCAAAGCTTACGTAGTTCTCTTTAGTCGAGAAACTTTGGTGCTTTTTTTTTATTGTAGGGGTTCTCGGTCCTGAACTGTACAGTTCACTAGACCTAAAACAACAAACATCCTCGCCTGTACAGACGACGTGCCCCCTACTTTTTGAGAATGGTTTGAATTACTTGAAGAAAAGGATTTGTTGTGAGGTTGATTACTTTTATTTGAGCAAGTATCTTAGGCTCGCACGAACTGTACAGCTCGCTAACCCTAAGACGCTAACCGATCCCGGATGTACATCCGATTTGATTCCTTACTCTTTTTTTTTTTAAAAAAAAAGGGTTCAAGTTGTTAATTACTTGTTTTAATTCTCATAAGTATCCCAAGATGTTTGAGCTGTACAACTCCAATCTTAGGACGCTAGTCAACACCGGCCGTACGTCCGACTTGACTCCTTATGAATTTTCAAAAAGGTTTGTTGTTGATCTTTGAAAAAATTTGATTGCTATAGAAAACAATTTGAAGAAAAGTTTTAATTTGAAAAATAATTTGGAAAAAGAAATGACTTGAAGAAGAGAGGAAGAGAATTGGAGGGTGATATTGATCACAAAAGTTTGTTGGGATGGCGTGGCATCCAAAAGAAAAAGAAGTAGAGAATTCAAATCAATTTCCAAATCAAGAACCAAAGTGTAAACTTTAACAAGTTGCAAGCAAAACAATCAACAATGCAAGCGTAAGCATATACCTTAACCATTACTACACTGGTGCACAAGAATGACGCTTAGTCATCTAACATTTAATGGCCACGAACATGCAAGATCAACATTAACCAAATAGATTGCAAGAATAGGCACACAAATAGATAATGCAAAAGTTTAATTCAAATAGGCATCAACACAAGATAAAACACAAGGTTGAATCCCTTTTGGTAATCCTTGACATTTGAGACAATGCACAAAGGCATAAGTGTCTAGTCCTTTTACCAAATCATCAACACAAAACAAATTATTAACCTAGAATGAACATCGCATTTGCATGATCACAAGTGACCAAAAGAAAGCAATAACAAGTCATTTTGTAGCCAAAATTGATTAATCAAGTTAGAGAACTAGCATTTGCATTTTTAAACAAGAATTGCACAAAGGAAGTTGAATCATCTTAGGCAATCCTCAACATTTAAAGTGAAGTGCCTAAGGCACAAGTGTGAGTCCTCTTGCCAATCATCAACATAGAGTAATTTTGCAAACAAGTTACTAACAAGCAAACCAAAATTTTCAATCAAAGCACAAGGTTGTGTTGAATCATCTTAGGCAATCCTCAACACTTAAAGTGAAATGCCTAAGGCACAAGTGTGAGTCCTCTTGCCAATCATCAACATAGAATAATTTGCAAGCAAAGTACATAACGACCAACATTAAAACAATTTGAGAAATCATTTTACTCACAATTGCAAACCCCTTTCACAAAGAAATAACAAAACTCTAACTTATTAGAAACTTGCGAACCAAAACATAACCAAACAACAATTTCATTCAACAAATCCACAAAATCAAGCAAGCAAATGACACTAGCAAGACTTAGGAACATTTATTCAGAAGATCCAAGCAATCAAACACCAAAATCAACAACTATTCATATTTTTTTGATTTTTGTGAAAGTAAGAAGACATGAAAAATGAATATTTGCAAAATCAAACAACATGTTTGGACATGGGAACTTCAAAATCAAGCCTCAATAACAAAATTGCATAAAGAAATGCATCAAAACTCGATTAAACCTATTTTATACTAAGGGTGCGAAACATTCATAGCTTCCTAACACAATTTTATTTCACAAAATGCAACAAACAAAATGATAACAACACAAATCACAATTTATTCAAGGGTGAGAAGCAATCTCAAACACCCAAGCCTCCCTAAGTGCTTGTCAAAATGTTTGAGACACCTCTCACCAACAACAATCAACAAATCAACAATATACCAACACTAAAATGCATGAATATGGTAGGATGCAAGATTAGAAACATGATTTTTACATTTTGATGCAAAAAAAACTTAGTGAATGATGCAAGAGTTTTGAGGTATACCTTGAATCCAAGCTAATAAATAAAGAGTATGAAGAGAAAACCCACAAATCAACTAGATCTTCACCAAAACCTTGCACAACTTGCCTTGTTCTTGAGATTGGATGATGAACACTTGAATCTTGGTAGAAGAGATGGATGATATATGAAGTAGGAGTTAATATGAGATGGAAAATGGAAGTGAAATGAAGAAAAATGGAGGAGGGAATGGTTGTTGGTGGTTTCGGCCAAAGGAGGAGAGGAGAGGAGAGGTTTGTGTGCTAGGGTTTTGTGAATGAATTGTGAGGCCAAAAAAAAGGTGTGTGTGAGATGAGGTTTCTAAGGTATATATAGAGAGCAACTAGGTTTAAGGGTATTTAGGTCATTGTGCATCTCATCTCACTCTAGGATTGCATTTAAAATTTGAATGGAGGGTGAGGATTGAAACACGCATGATGAGGGACAAAAATGAAAAATTGGAGAGGAAATGGGGCAACATTGGGGTAGGGTGTGGTCTTGGTCACCAAGTTTTGCAAGTTGGCAATTGTACCATTGTACTATCCATGAACCCTCCAATTATCCTCTCAATTTTGATTATTCCTTTCAAGATAATTGTACATAAGTCTAACCATTTTGAGCCACATACAAAGTATCTTGAAGAATATGCCATTTTATGAGATCACCATGACCAAAAATATCATAAAAATCACATCTTGAAACTTTTTTGTAGAACATTCCTTTTTGATGCCTTTTTGAATTTTGTGTGCATAATGCATGCATGCATGCGCATGCATATATACATGACCAAAATGTTTTGCTTCAAATAAATTTCTCTAAAATTGCACAATGATTTTTGATGAGAAAATATCTTATTTTTAGAAAATGACCAAAATACCCTTTTGCCCTAAAAACTCAAAAATGCATGCACAATGTTCTTCACACTCTTCAAAATAACGCCACACTTCTCAATTTATTTATTTTTGTGGAAAATTAGAGTTTTAAACCTAGGCGGACAAAATTAGGGTATGACACATGCCATATGGGAAAGCCCTACCACTCATACTAAATGGCATGTTTTCAATCAATGGATTTGCCATTAAAGGACTTGTTGGTCCTAATATTGGTGGCATAGAAGCCATAGTATTAACATTTGTTAATGCTGCAGTAGTCATCATTGACACAGGAGTAATTATGGGAGAAGTTATTGCAGTTACTCCCATTGTTGTTGAAGAAGGCATAGCAACGGTTATGCCTGCAACATTTGCAGCGTTAGCGTCACTAACTGATGCTTGTTCTTGCGTACTTTGTGCATTTGATGCAGAAGCATTATTTGTACTAGAGCGCGCCATCTCTGAAAGATGTTTTCCACTCCTTAAACGCATGCACAGATAAGCACAATTTTTTAAGATTTCAACGAAAAACATTAAAAATTAGCACAAATGTCCCACCGGGCGTGCCAATTTGTTTACCGTGGTTTTTGGTAAACACCGCTAGTTTGAAATTTCTTCTGCTTGCAGGATCAACTAGTAAATCCTAAGACCATTTGTGTTAAAGTTTTTCCAGAAATTATGAATGTTTTTACGGTTTTAAAGAAAAGAAGGAAGATAACTAGCAGTTTCGCGCAAAACTGTTGAAGTTACTTCAGACAGAGATGAAGAGAACAAATAAAAATGCAGAAAATTACTTAAAGAAATAAAGTAAAATGCATTAATTGAAAAGAGAGTTGGTACGCATGATCATACATTCTTCTTTGACTCGTTTTCTCTGTGATGTTGGAAGTTAGAGCGTGAGAATCTGTATATGAGTCTGTGACCCGTTTTTCCTACGAAAAACTACTATTTAAACAAATAGAAAATAACTGTACAAAGTTTAAAAAATGTAACTGCTACGTACTTTCGGTAACGGTTGCTTGATTCTACTTCGTTATCAGCCTTCAAATTCTTCTTGTCGAAATCTTTGCCTTCAGCCTCTTCGACTTTGCCAAATCTAAGGTCGAAATCTGCTTGATGCAACCTTATAACTTAATTCATTTCAGTGTCGAAATTGATACTTGTCTCTTGAAATACAAGGTCAAACTTTAAAATTAAGTCAAACCTCGTTGACTGCATTTAATTGAGCCTGTCGAAAATGTAGGCTAACAGCTGGCAATAACACGTCAGAATTTTTATTTCCCTATTTTTTTATTGATGCTGATGTGTATTAAGTTAACCCTAAAATTAGATCCCCAATCTTCTTCTTCATCCAAGTCCTCTTCTTCCCCAATCTTCCCCTTTGAAACCCTAACACTTCCATCATCTTCTTCCTCAAAATCGTGACCACCAGAATCTTCAATGGAGGCCTCCCAAGCGCAAACTCAAGGTCTTCCTCGAATGCTCATCTATTCGCAGGTAGGCTACCCATATGTGGTTGTGATAAGACAATGAGTATGTACACCTCAAACACAGGGCAAAACCCAAATCGCAGATACTGGAAATGTGCTAATTTTGTAGGTTCTCTTTCTTTCTCATATACTGTTTTGGTTTTTTGTTGTTTGTATTCCTCCTAAAATTTTTGTTTTTATTTTTCCAGAATACATCACAACAAAGCTGTAATGTAGTTTGAATGTTGTAATTTGGATTTATGTTGTTTGAATGAGATTATGAATGTTGAATGTTTAAAATTTATGCACATAGATTGACATTGTGTAGATTTAAAACAGCAAAATTTGGCATTCTGCAAGTTAAAAATTGATCTGCTGTAATAGATTTGTAATAGGGACCTGTTTTAACCAAATTCGTATTTGCAGGGACCTTTTTAAAAAATATTCACATTTGCAGGGGCCATTTTAAAAAAAACGTAATATTCGTATAAGCCACTGTATAACTCTGTTAGCCACATCAGCAGTTGCTAACGAAGGATTAACAGAATGATATTTTTAAAACCAAAAACAAATTGCAAGGGTATATTTAAATAAAATAATTTTGCAAGGGTATATTTGAAAAACAGGCCTATTTGCAAGAGCATAAAACATATTTTAGCCTATTATATATTTAAATGTAAGAATATAAAAAAGCCACGTAATGTCCTCCTCCACCACACATATGATGTTGGAAACAAGAAGGTCCAAGCCATTAAGTTGTACATGCTCCCATGTCTAAACCAACCATGCTGGATGGATAAGGAGACCATGCAAATAATCGAACATATGTTATTCACACAAAAAAATAAATGAAGAAACATAAACAAATGTCAATTCATTAGAGAGGAATTGATAACCACATGTACAATCCGTGCCTCGTAACAAAGTACAATCCGTGCCAATCAGACAGTCAGTGATGTCTTATATGTCTAGTGTTTGTCATGGGCATTTGTGTATTATCTACTCATATACGAGTAGCTCTTATTAAACCATGTAAGCAGTTATTGAGATTCATAAGTTGTGCTACTTACTTCAGCCGATCTAGATCTTGTTGAAAATAATGTGATAGTGTTTTGTGTGTGTGTCTATATATATATATATATATATATATATATATATATATATATATATATATATATATATATATATATATTCACATATGCAATTAGTAACTTCTAGAGACCCGTATTAGTTTCTACCATTTACGTTGTAGTAATGGTCCATCAATATTGTGGCGGTTACAAACCGTCGTAAAATGAAAAAACGTATTACGACAGCTATGACGATGGTTTTCAGAACTCCCGCAAAAGTTGTTCTCGATGCTAACAATAGTGGTAGATTCTGAACCGCCGCAAACAAATTATAGTGGTGGCCGGTAGCGGCAAATTTTCTACTTAAAACTGTCGCAACATACTCTCTTGTTGTAGTGTACTTGTTGGAAAGTAAACTTGATTTGGCTCATTGGGCAAATCAAATTTTAAACCCAATCAGTTAATATGTAGTTAGTCAAAAGAAAATTCTAGAGAGGTCTAGAAGTAGATGAGTAGTAGAGGCATAATACTAAATGAGATTAGTTGAAAGAAGAGTGTAGAACTATCTCTTGAAGTGCGTAGAATATTCTTTATGTACATGTAAAACTCTTCTTTGAAGCTTATAAAAGCGAGAGAACTTGTAATCTGTAAACCAAACAAGTAAGCATTGGGATGGAAAAAGCTGCACTCGTGGGTAAAATTTGCGGTCGGGTATGGGACGGGTAGCTTAATGGGTACTCGCAGATAAAATAAATGGGTAATTTAGTGCATTTATTAGAGATATTTTGAGTTGTTTTTAGAGTAATTATTACTGATTAAATAAATAATTGACTTAAATTACACTATATTTGCAGGAAGGTAGAAAAAGAAAATAATATAAATGTGGGCCGAAATTAGAAGAAATGTTAGAATAAAAGAAAGCAAGCCCAAGCCCATTAATGCAAGAAGACCCACAGTAATAAAAAGAAGATCCTCTTGGAGATTTCAGTCAAAAGTGATGCACATGTGACTTGGAGAGAAAGAAAGAGGCATGGAGTGGAGAGCAAGCAACACATATTTAGGAAGGATCTAAATCCTAATATTTAGGGATTGGCATATCTTGCAATTAAAAGTGGAAGCAATCTTGACTTGATCCTTTGCTTGGAGAGAAAGAAAATGAACTAATATAAAAGGAGAGCTTCACTTGTGAAAGGGGGCTAGACACCACATACACAAACGAGAGCTACGAAAATGCTACGGAGGGAGAGACGAATTATTCGGCACCGTGAAAGAGCTTTGGAGCAAAAAAAGGAGATTGAAGACAAAGACTAAGATTTTCTCTATTTCCGGGTTATTCTTATTTCTTTAATTCATGAACCTTCTTTTTCTTTTATTGTTCTTCATTATTATGGACACCTAAGTCCTCTTCTAGGGTCTTAGGTGGATCTTGCATGTTTAGAAACCTCTTTATGTTCTAATTTCTTATTTGAATTCCTGTTTTTATTTCAATTAATATTGTCCTATTGCTTTAATCACATAATTAGGATTGACAACCCTTTGCATGTTCATAATCAATTAGTTGATCAGCGACCGTACTGCAATTAGTTGGTGGACCTATAGGATAATTGGGGCTAAAATTAATGCATGACCAAACTTTAATTTAGTCTTCCAATCATTTAACCTTTTTGCACTTTATGCTTTTCTTAAATTTAAATTCTAGCATGACCAAACTAGGGTTAATTTAGGAAAAAGAATATTAATCGCGAATGACCAAACGGATTAATAGCTTTAGTAAAGGGATTGGTAATTAAATAAAATAAGGGAATTCAGGTAGAATTAGACATAGGAGAATCGAAGCTTGCAAGTGAAACCGCGACCCTAGGCTTCTCTCTATCGATCAAATTTAGTATTTTAATTCTTGCTATTTACTTCTTCATATTATAGTTTTTATAATCACCATCAATTATTGTTCGTCTAAACAATATATAATCTCGACTAGTTTGTACTTGTTAATTAATCCCTGTGGATACGATAATCTTTTATACTACTTCTGCGAGAGAGTACACTTGCTCTAAGTGTGTTTTTGACGCAACAAGTTTTTGGCGCCGTTGCCGGGGATTAATTTAGCAATATTAAACGAAAAAGATTTTTATTGCTTTAGACATTTTTTTATGTTTTTATTTTAACTTTGTTTTTTATTTATCTTATTAAAAAATATTTAAAAAACAATTGATAACACTTTCCCAAAAGCTCGTTGCAGTTCACTTTGTTTTGCAGAGAAAAATCTACATCATGGTTTAAACTCTTGGAGATTATATTAGAGAGGCAGAGGCGAAAAGAAATTTAGAGAAGTTATATTGGTATATGCCTCAATGTCAACACCCGTTTTCTCCTCCTCCTTATCTGCCTTATTCAAACTATTGGGATGACTATGAGCCACCTCTTTATTCCTCGAGCTGGGATAATTATGAGCCACTACAAGTGCAGAGGAAAGAGGAGGAGTCTGATATCGATGAGGTCTTGGTTAAATTTATGGAGCAAACAAATGAAAGATTTGATAGATTTGAGAAAAATATGATTGACAAATTTGATAACTTGAAGAATCAATTGTCAAAGGTTATTGATATGGTAACAACTCAGTTGGCTGAAGAAACTCTTTATTTACAAACTAAGTCTACCCCAAATGAAGAATCTGAGCAATACAAAGATAATATTATTAGTAATGATGAAGAATTCTCGGTAAAAGCTAATTTAGAGGAAGAAGCTCTCAAGAAAGATGAAGAGACTCCTACTGAGGGGAGTCAAATTGAGACAACACATTCCACTGATGAAAGCGGTTGTGAGAAGAATGAGAAAGATCCATTGGTTCATGATTTGGAGAAAGAGGAGAAAACCCAAATTTTTGGGCAAATTGTTTTAACCATTGGTGATGCTGCAATTGAGGTTCACAGGGGAAAGGTAACTTTAAGGAGTGGTAAAGAAGAGGATGTGATTAAAGCTTTAAACTCCAACGAAAATTTCTCTATTTTCACCTCTCCTTATTTTAATGATGTGGTTGAAACTAACATTGTTAATGATTTAAAGATACAGGAGCTTTTGAAAAAAATTCTTATTTTGCAGAATCCTAGCATAGTGGTGGATGGAGATAAAATAAAAATTCCACAATCCTTTGAAGTTCAACCACCACGTGAAAAAAGAAAGAACAATGTGAACCACATTGTTAGAAAGCTAAGAAGGTGCACTGCGTTAGATGTAAAATTTGCTCTTGGAGAGCCACCTGATTGAGCACCAACTATCGTCAGGCTCATGACGTTAAACAAGCGCTTCATAGGAGGCAACATGTGTTTTATTTTCAGTTATTTTCATTTTTGTTTTTGTTTTGTTTCGTTTTTAGGAATAAGCTCCAACTACAAGATCTCTCAGGGAAGTCACTCTTACTTTCTCTCTCTTTTATTACTTTTGCTCCTATTTGAATATTTTGCATTGAGGACCATGCTCCATGCTAGTGTGGGGGAAGATAGTTTATATTGTCACTATATCTCTATTAAAGCACATACCGACTATATATGTTGATAGCATTTTTCTGGCTTGTTTTTGAATGAATAGTGCTTAAATTTTAAAAAAAAATAGAGATTATGCCTTTAGGGGATCCCATAATTAATTTACTTGACAAACTTGTGTTTAATTGTAACTATGGGGTTGTCCTTAGGAAGCTGATAATTAGCATTTGTCCCTCTTGAGTACTTTTTGTGAACTAGCTTCTAAATGTGAGACCTGAGCCTTCATAAGGGGATTGATACTAAATCATAAATTTTTACCCTTTTCTTTCTACGAGTGTGTTTCCCAATTTGCTACATTCTAGAATTTGTCTTTTGACCGTTTCAAGGCGAAAATTGATTTGCATCATGTAAAAAGATTTGGGGATTTAGGATTTTTCTGGCCTCAGAGTTATTTGTTGAAATTATCCATTAGTTGCCCCCTTTGAGCCTATTTGTTATATTTTTTTCTTTGGTACCCAGATATAATTTTTTCTTTTTTTGTTTGTGGTAACCATTTGAAATTGAATGTGGAGCACCTATTGAAAATTACAATTTCGTCCTATACTTTAGTTATCTATCTTGTCAGGATGAAGAGAAAAAAAATGGAGTGAATCATGTGTTTACAAAAAGTATTTTCACACAAAGGAAACAAAATAGGAGTTTTCATGTACTTACCTTTTCCTCCTACCAAAAAAAAATGCAAGAAGGCGGAAAAGGCACGTCAAAAGAATGAAAGAGCCAAAGAGCAATTCCAAAAAAAAAAGAGTCTACTTAAGAAAAAAAAGCAAATCAAAAAGAGTTGACTCAATAGAAAAATAAGAATGAATAATGAAAGTGAAATTAATTTGGAGTTTGGACAAAAATTGTAAAATAGATAGGAGCTCCATATTTGGTTTCAAAGGTTACTACTTGCTTCTTGTTTTTAGCCCTTTGATTATCCATTTCTTCTTGTTTCCTACCTTGCATGATTTCACCCTTGGCCCCATTACAACCCATGAAACCCCATCTTTTGCATGCATGTGAACTATTTAGTGGAGATTTGGTCAAATTACAAGCTTATGGTAATGTGCATTTTGTGGAAACTTGAGCGTATATATCCCTAGTCCCTAAACACTTAGAGAGACTGTGAGCGAGTGCCCTTGTTCACAGAAATGTATTCTTCAGCGACATGAGCCTCTAATTGGGCAACCTCTTGACACCTCATATGTGCTATATTATCTATTGTCTGTCATTGTACTTCTAATTTTGAGTCCCTTATTTGGCTGTCCCTATTACTTCTTTGAAAATTTTATTGAGCCAGGAAATTTGCTTGAGGACAAGCAAAAGTTAAGTGTGGGGGAGTTGATAAACTCTAATTTAGTGCATTTATTAGAGATATTTTGAGTTGTTTTTAGAGTAATTATTACTGATTAAATAAATAATTGACTTAAATTACCCTATATTTGCAAGAAGGTAGAAAAAGAAAATAATATAAATGTGGGCTGAAATTAGAAGAAATGTTAGAATAAAAGAAAGCAAGCCCAAGCCCATTAATGTAAGAAGGCCCACAGTAATAAAAAGAAGATCCTCTTGGAGATTTCAATCAAAAGTGATGCACATGTGACTTGGAGAGAAAGAAAGAGGCATGGAGTGGAGAGCAAGCAACACATATTTAGGAAGGATCTAAATCCTAATATTTAGGGATTGGCATATCTTGCAATTAAAAGTGGAAGCAATCTTGACTTGATCCTTTGCTTGGAGAGAAAGAAAATGAACTAATATAAAAGGAGAGCTTCACTTGTGAAAGGGGGCTAGACACCACATACACAAACGAGAGCTACGAAAATGCTACGGAGGGAGAGAAGAATTATTCGGCACCGTGAAAGAGTTTTGGAGCAAAAAAAGGAGATTGAAGACAAAGACTAAGATTTTCTTTGTTTCCGGGTTATTCTTATTTCTGTAATTCATGAACCTTCTTTTTCTTTTATTGTTCTTCATTATTATGGACACCTAAGTCCTCTTCTAGGGTCTTAGGTGGATCTTGCATGTTTAGAAACCTCTTTATGTTCTAATTTCTTATTTGAATTCCTGTTTTTATTTCAATTAATATTGTCCTATTGCTTTAATCACATAATTAGGATTGACAACCCTTTGCATGTTCATAATCAATTAGTTGATCAGCGACCGTACTGCAATTAGTTGGTGGACCTATAGGATAATTGGGGCTAAAATTAATGCATGACCAAACAGCTTAAAAGTGTTTGAGAGAGATTATACAAGATATGTTTATAAGCTGTTTTCAGTTTATTTCCATAAACTTTTTAAAGTGGCTTATGAAAACAGCTTAAAATTGTATAAAATTATTGAAATAACATATGCATAAGCACCTACATGTACCAAAAAGCTTATGCATGACCACTTATATATAATAAGCGTTTATATTTTGAGTGTTTAATTAATCTGTTTATCCAAACATGACCTAAATACAGGCCGACTAAGGACATGTGCGGGCTGTGCTACCTCAGGGCCCAGTCCAATGTCATTTTCTTAAGGCCAAAAAAAATACCACTCCCTTCTAATCGGTACTTTTGGCTTTTTATATTTGTCCCAAAATAACAGTTCTTTTAAAAACTTAATCTACAATTTACCAAACTTTCCAAAATAGACCATTAATATTTATCGAGTCTTTTAGAGACCCCAAGACAACTGTTAACTCTTTTATTTTGATTTCAATTCCCAAGACAACTACAAATACGATATTTTAGTACTTAGCTAACACAAACTAATGTTGCACCCCGAAAAATCCTTTGGAGGGATTTCTCTTCTCACAACATGAATTGGAGTCGCCACCAATATTTTTTTAGAGGTAAAACATTGAAGAAAACCTTTCTTGAAAGACAATGGTCCTTGGAACCACGAGATTTGAGTTCGGGGGTCGGTTATGCATGGGGAAGGTACGAGCACCCCACACATCCTTTCTACTGAAAGGGAACCTCGATTTGACGTGTGATTTAAAGGGTTGATTTAAGAAATGCTTTGTTTTTATCTCTCTTTATCTCTCCTTACTTTATGGAAAAACTTAAGGAAAATTTAATCTTTTGCGCTTGACGGGAGGGCACCGTGCCTACGTATCCTGGGGAGGGAATCAAAGCAACGTAGTTCTTGTTTTCGAAAATTGTTTTGTTTTTAGAAATTGCCTTGTTTTGGAAAAGGGTTTGTTTTTTTGAAAAGAAAATGGTTTTCATTTGTCGTGCTTGACGGGAATGTGACCCGCTCCTACGTATCTCCCAGTGCGATGGAGAATTCAAAGCTTACGTAGTTCTCGGTCGTCGAGAAAAGGTTTTTATTTTTTAGTTGTTTAATTGTGAAAATTGAATGTTCACAGTGATCAAACAACAAAGGTTTCGAGTGATCACCACTAGCATCCCATTATTGACGATCGTGCAAGCAAAGGCTTCGCATTATCCTCAACAAAGTTTTTAATTTGTGAAATGAGAGTTCTTTTGAAAAATGAGTGTTCATGATAATCAATTGAGCAAAGACTCCAAGTGATCACCACTAGCACCCCATTGTTGACAATCGTGCAAGCAAAGGCTTCGCATTATCCTCAACAAAGTTTTTAATTTGTGAAATGAGAGTTCTTTTGAAAAATGAGTGTTCATGATAATCAATTGAGCAAAGACTCCAAGTGATCACCACTAGCACCCCATTGTTGACAATCGTGCAAGCAAAGGCTTCGCATTATCCTCAACAAAATTTGATTTGTGAAAAATAGTTTGAAATTGTTTTGAGAAGAAGTGAAGTTGTTTATCAATGATTATGTAAATGCAAAAAAATGTTTTGAAGTTGGAACGTTACTAACGAGTAACAAGTTGTTCTTTGTATGCAACATGGTTTTGAAGTTTTGGAGAGTTACTAACGAGTAACAATTGGTGGAAATCAAAACAAGCACATTGTGAACACCAATTCAACATTTTAATGCACTACAAGCACATAAACAAGTATATCAAGCATGGAGTACCAAGCTTCAATTCAAGAATGCATGAGTAGGCAAGGATGCAAGAATAGGTAAGAATGCATGAATATGCAAAATGCATGTGCATCAAGGTTAAATGAACCTATCTTTTGCCGAAACTTGACAAGCTTCAAACAACAATTTACAATAAACTCAAAGAGCAAAGAAAGCATGATTAAACTTGAGGATGAATCAAGGTCATTGGAGACCAATCATGTGCGCAAATTCAATTGTTTATAGACCCCTTTTTGCTCACATTTCACAAGCACATCAAATGGGAATTGAATTTTTAAATGCTTACAAGCATAGGCATCAAGGTTGAAGTAACCTATCTCTTGCCAACTTAGCATAACCCAAGATCATTTGTGGATCATAAATGAACCAAAACCCAAATTCATTTTTCTCAAATCACAAATTTCACAATTAACAACATAGGTTTGAATATTTGCAAGACCAAAAGTGAACAAAAGAGGGCATTTACAAGTCATTTTTGTAACCAAAATTGATTAATCAAGTTAGAAGACTAGCATTTGCATTTTCAAACAAGAATTGCCCAAAGAAAATTGAATCATCTTTGGCAATCCTCATCACTTAAAGTGAAGTACACTAGGCACAAGTGAGAGTCCTCTTGCCAATCCTCAACATAGAATAACTTTGCAAACAAGTTACTAACAAGCAAACCAAAGTTTACAATCAAAGCACAAGGTTGTGTTGAATCATCTTAGGCAATCCTCAACACTTAAAGTTAAGTGCGCAAAGGCACAAGTGTGAGTCCTCTTGCCAATCATCAACATATAACAATTTGCAAGCAAGATACAATCAATTAGCATCAAAATAACTTGAGAAAACGTTTTTGATCACAATTGCAAACCCATTTCACAAGAAAATTAACAAACCCTAATTCTAATCATGATTTGCGAAGCATCACATCATTTTATTTAACAAAAATGCAAGATCATAGTGAAAACAACATAAATCACAATTTATTCAAGGGTGAGAAGCATCTCAAGCACCCAAACCTCCCACAGTGTTTGTCAAAATGCTTGAGACACCTCTCACCAACAACAATCAACAAATCAACAATATAACAACACTAAAATGCATGAATATGGTAGGATGCAAAATTAGAAGCATGATATCTACATTTTGATGCAAAAAAGTTGAAGATGATGCTAGGTTTTAAGAAGTTTACCTCAAATCCAAGCTAAGGAATGACTAATATGAAGAACAAGACCACAAATCAACTTGAATCTTCACCAAACTTCAATGAAACCCACGAAATGCTTGCTTAAAAATGCCCTTTGATGATGAAAGCTTGAATTAAATTAGGAGAGAAGGAAGATATATGAAGTAGGAATGGAAATGAGGTGAGAAAATGGTGATTTGGTGAAGGAGAAGTGAAGAATTGATGGAGGAAGAAGGTGGTATGATTTCGGCCAAGAGAGGGAATTAGGAGAGGGAGTTGTGTGCTAGGGTTGTGTGAGTGAAAATGAGGCCAAAAGCTCCCCCCTTTGAGGTGAGGTTAATAGGGTATATATAGAAAGCAATTAGGTTTAAGGGTAGTTAGGTCATTGTGCACTAGTTGTGCTCTAGGATTTGATTTTAATTTTGAATCAAAGGCTAGGATTGAGGCTCACATGGATTGAGGACATTGAGAAAACACAAAATGAGAGAATAGAGAAGGGGGTGGCGCATAAACATTGGGAGGGGTCCTTGGTGACCAAGTTTTGCTAGTTGTCATCTTGTACTATTGTACTATTATATGACCATTCCATTATCCCTTCATTTTTGATTATTCTTCTTAGGATAATTGTACAAAAATACACCCAATTTAGGCCACATACTAGGAATCTTAGGAATATGCCATTTTATGTGATCACCATGACCAAAAATGTCATAAAAATCACATCTTGGAACTTTTTGTAGAATATTCCCTTTTGATCCTTTTTTTGAAATTTTGTGCACAATGTATGCATGCATGCGCATACATACATACATGACCAAAAATGTTTTGCCTCAAATAAATTTCTCTAAAATTGCACAATGATTCTTGATGAGAAATTATCTTATTTTTGACAATGACCAAAATACCCTTTTGCCCTAAAAACCTTGTTTTTTGACAACGAATGCATTTCCACTCTAACAATGAATTTAAAAGCCCTATAATGACTTTTAAAACCCAAAAATGCATGCACAATGCTCTTCACTCTTCAAAATAAAACCACACTTCTCAATTTATTTATTTATTGCGGAAAATTAGGGTTTTAAACCTAGGCGGACAAAATTAAGGTATGACAACTAATTGTACCTTAATTAGTTACAAGCCAAAAGTACTAAAGATTAGCAATGAGAGGAGTACAATTTAAAAAAAAAACTTTAACATTCTACTTCTTAATTTTCAAGAAAAGAGACTAAATCCCAAATCCGCCGGTAATACGTATTTGCGGCGGATTTTAACTTTTTGACCAAATTCCGCCGGAAAACTACTAAATCCGCCGGAAATACTTCTACCAATAGGATCCGCCGGAAATCCGCCTTTGTGGGGGATCCTAATCCGCCGGAAAAACCACAAAATCCGCCGGAAATACCACGACCAATAGAATCCGCCGGAAACCCGAATTTTTGTGGGATCCAAATCCGCCGGAAACGATAAAATCCGCCGGTAATACAATTTTCGGCGGATTTCAAATTTCTATATATATTCACATCTTCACTTCACAACTTCTTCACATCTTCACTTCACAACTTCTTCAAATCCGAAATTTCTCTCTACAAAATCTCTTGCTCTCTGACACATTTCTTCAATATAAGGTATCTTTATAACATGATAATTTAATAGTTTTAGTTTATGTATTGTTTAGTTACTAACTGTGGTGTTGTTTGTTTAGGAGTTGTTTGGGTTTGGTTCGTTGTCTATTTTGTTCGAAGGAGGGTGGGATTAGCATCAAGCCAGAGTCTTCTCTTCACTCCAGGTTAGTTATCGAAGTTAAAAGTCGTTATATATGATGTTATTTGTTATAATATATTAGTTATATATTAATTAATATTAGTTAGCAAATACGAAATAATATATTTGTTAATTTATTTTTAATTTTGAATTTTTATAATAATTTTATATAAATAAATAATAAAGAATAAATAAATACGAAAAAAAAATTAAAGTTAATGTATTTATTAATTTAGTTTTTAATTTCTTTTTATATTTTTAATTTATGTTATTTTTTTAATACAAAAAAGTAAAAAAATATATTATTAAATATACTATATTTAATTTATTAATAAATTCATATATTTAATATTTTTATTAATAATTTTTTAAAAAATATATTATATTAAATCAATAATATTTATTTATTAAATAGATTTTCGGTTTTTTTTTTAAAAAAAATTGAAATATTTCCGGCGAATTTAAATATATTTCCGGTGAATTTTTTATTTTTAAAAAAAAAAGTTAATTTCCGGCTGATTTTTTTTAAAAAATTAATTAATTTCCGGCTGATTTAATTTTCCGGCGGATTTTTTTAAAAAAAAAATTTTAATTTCCGGTGGATTTATTTAATTTTCCGGCGGATTTCTTTATTTTTTAAAAAAAAATTAATTTCCGGCGGATTTTTTGAATTTCCGGCGGATTTTTTCATTTTAAAAAAAAAAAAATTCCAGCGTTTTTTTTAAAAAATAATAATTCCGGTAGATTTTTTCTAATTTCGCTTTTTTGACTTTGATATTTCTGACGGATATAGGTGATTTAGGTAATTTCGTTGTTGGAACAAATTCACTCAGTGTTCCTCACATTCACTCAATTATCACGAAGGAATTTTACCAAGAAGAGAGTGTTCTTGGTTACACAAAGTTGGTTAGTCGAAAGCAATGTAACCGTATTCGAAGGAAGCAAAATAACAGAAGTTCTAAAACTGATATTGTGGTGTGTGATCGAAAAGAATTGATTCGATTACCACCATCACTTGTATTTATTTATAGGCTTACTAGCTAATACACGTGGACTGATGACACGAACAACACTAAAACAAATTACATGAGAAACACTTAACTAGCTATATTTACTTAGTGAGTAAAACTAGTTATTCGACCAACTTGATTACATTCAACAATTCGACCAACTTGGATTCAACAATTCGACCAACTTGGATTCAACAATTCGACCAACTTGAATTCAACAATTCGACCAACTTGGATTACATTCAACACACCTCCTAATTCAAGTTGTTCACATTTGTCAAGCCCATCTTATTTCTCAAATCTTCAAATTTGTTAACCTTTAACGGCTTAGTTAGCATATCAGCTAAATTGTCATCAGTGCTGCAGTACTCAAGTCTGAGTTTTCCCTTTGTCACTTGGTCTCTTAAGAAATGAAACTTGGTCTCGATGTGTTTGCTTCTTCCATGAGATATGGGGTGCTTTGCAAGGTCTATTGCAGACTTGTTATCGACCTTCAATCTCATTCCATCATTGTCAATCTGATTGAACTTCAGCTCATTCAGCAACATATCAAGCCAATTTGCTTGACAGGCTGCCATAGCTGCAGCAATGTACTCAGCTTCACACGATGATAAAGCCACCACACTCTCCTTCTTTGAACACCAGGATATTGGTGACTCACCACACATGAACACGTATGCCGCAGTGCTCTTTCTATGTCCTTTATCTCCACACCAATCTGAGTCAGAGAAGCCATACACTTCTTGATCAGATCTACCAATTCTTCTAGGATAGAACACTCCAAGTCCTGCTGTTCCTTTGACATATCTAAGTATCCTCTTGGCAGCAACAAGATGTGAAACTCTAGGTTGCTCCATGAATCTGCTTATCAGTCCCACTACATAAGAGATATCAGGTCTTGTGTGACACAAGTACCTCAAGGAACCCACTAATTGTTTGTACAAGGTTGGATCAACCTTCTTTTCTTCGCTGTCAGTGACCAATTTCACTGCATTGTCTGTTGGGGTGGCTGCAGAGTTGCAATCCATCATTTTGAATCTTTTTAGCACATCACTTGTGTATTTCTTCTGATGTAGAAGTACACCTTTATCAGAATGAACAATTTCCATACCAAGGAAGTATGTAAGTCTTCCCAAATCTGACATTTCAAATTCTGACATCATACTTCTTTTAAACCTTTCCATCTCAGTTTCACTTGTACCTGTTAGAAGCATATCGTCAACATATAGGCAAATCACCATACAATTCTCTACATCTGTTCCTTTCACATAGATGCCATGCTCATTTACACATTTTACAAAATCTTGCTTCAAGAGAAATGAGTCAATTCTCTTGTTCCAAGCTCTTGGAGCCTGCTTTAGTCCATAGAGAGCCTTTCTCAACTTGTACACTTTATTCTCCTTTCCTTTTATTTCAAAACCTGGTGGCTGCTTTATGTATACCTCCTCCTCAAGGTATCCATTCAGAAAAGCTGCTTTAACATCCATTTGGTACATAGACCAATTTCTAAAGCTGGCAACAGCTATGATCAGTCTAATAGTCTCTATTCTTGTCACAGGGGCAAAAACTTCATTGTAGTCACAACCATGTTTTTGCAAAAAACCTCTTGCAACTAGTCTTGCCTTATACCTTCCAATTTCTCCATTTGGCTTCATTTTTGTCTTGAACACCCACTTGACATCTATTACTTTCTTCTGCTTAGGCAAATCTACCAACACCCAAGTGTCATTTTTCTCAATTGACTTGATTTATTCTATCATAGCTTGCTTCCAATTTGCTTCACTTAATGCCTGCTCTACTGTCACAGGCTCACAATTTGCCAAAAATGCTTCTTCCAATAATTCACCTTCAGTGCCAATTGCATTGTCAGGGAACAATTGGTATTCATTCAATCTTTATGGGGGTTGTCTATTCCTTCTAGGTCTCACTTCTTCATTTACCATTTCATTTGCAGCATCTTGCATCATCTCATTTTCATCATTTACTGCTATAGTCACTGGATTCTCATTCGCAGCCTCAAGCAACACAGTAGTAGTGCTACTCCTCTGTGTAGTGTCATTCCACTGCCAGCCTTTTGATTCTTCAAAGATTACATCTTTGCTAATCACAATTTTCTGCCTATTAGGGTCATACAACTTGTATGTACCAGTTGAATGATAGCCTAATAGGACCATTGGTTAAGCTTTGTCATCCAATTTCTTCCTCAATTGGTCAGGCACATGCCTGAAGCACAAAGAGCCAAACACTCTCAAGTGCTTGACACTTGGTCTCTCACCAGACCATGCTTGCTCAGGAGTCATCTTGTCAAGCCTTTTGGTTGGACTTCTATTGAGTATATACAGTGCAGTGGTGGCTGCTTCTCCCCAGAAATGGTTTGGCACGTGTCTACTTTTCAACATGCTTCTTACCATGTTAAGCACAGTCCTGTTCTTTCTTTCTGCTGTGCCATTATGTTGTGGTATATATGGTGCTGTGATTTCATGTTTGATCCCTTCATGCTTGCAGAAATTTTCAAATTCAGTGGAGGTATACTCCCCACCCCCATCAGTTCTAAGTCTACTGATACAACAACCACTTTCCTTTTCGATCATGATTTTGAAGGCTTTAAAAACTTCAAATACATCACTCTTCTTACTTAGCAAATAGATCCACATTTTTCTAGTGAATTCATCAATGAATGAAACGAAATAACTGTTACCTCCTAGAGTCTTCATATCAAAAGGACCACATACATCTGAGTGTACAGCTTCCAGCCTCCTTGATGCCTTGATCTTCATTTCAGCATTGTAAGAGCTCATGCTTGCTTGGATTCACAACATTGCTCACACACCTCAGTTGGAAGCCTTATATCAGGCAAGCCATGCACCATTCCTTGAGTGTTCAAATTCTTTAAATCTCTGAAGTTTAAGTGACCATATCTTTCATGCCACCTCCACACTTCATCACTAGTGACTGCCTTCAAACATTCATCTTGGACTACACTCATGCCAACCTTGAATGTCCTCTTCTTATTCAATGTTGCCTTCAACAATAGCTTCTTCTTTGGATTGAATAGCCTTAATTCCATATCTTCCATTTGCATTGAGTATCCCTTTTCTAAGAGTTGACCCAAACTGATCAAATTGCTCTTCATTGAGGGAACAAACAAGACATCTGTGATGAGACACACCTTCCCATCATCTCTCTTGATTTTAACAATGCCAATTCCTTCTGCTCTTATCACTCTGTCATCAACAAATCTTATAGTTTTCTTCACTGATTCATCTAGTTTGATGAACCAGCTTTTGTTGCCAGTCATGTGACTTGAACAGCCTGTATCGAGATACCACAAATCATCACTGCTACCACCTATCTCAGTCATCAATACTATCTCATCAGCATCACCTCCTGCTAGCTGAGCCTCTTCCTGCTTGTTATCAGTTCTGCATTCAACATCAACAGCATCTGTTTCAGCCATCAAGACTACCTCATCATCAGAATCAGAATCACCTCTGGCCAATTGAGCCTCTTCTTGAGGGTTCTTTTGCTTGCATTCATCTGCATAATGACCAAACTTATCACAGTTATAGCACTGCACCTCTTTCTTGCTATAATTCTTCTTCTCCTTATTCTTCCAGGCTTCTTTTCTCTTTTGATAATCATTCTGCTTCTGATCACCATTCTTGCTTGAACCCTCACCAGCTCCCTTATTCCATTTTCCCTTCCCTTTCATGTTTTTCCAATTGTTACCCCAATTTCCTTTCTTGTTTTGAGATTGAGCCAACAACACTTGCTCACTAGGTTTTTCATTAGGTTTGGCACCCATCCTAGCCCTAATCCTAGTCTCATTTGCTTCAAGAATTCCTTGTAATTCAGCAACTTTTAAGGTACTCAGATCCTTAGATTGTTCAATTGAGGTCACTACATAATCAAATTGGGAAGTTAAGGTTCGCAATACCTTGTCAATCTTTCTTCGATCAGTGACATTCTTGCCATTTGTGCGCATTTGATTTGTGATCACTGTTAAGCGATTGAAGTACTCAGCAATCGTCTCCTTCTCGCCCATTTGAAGTAATTCATACTCCCTGCGTAACGTTTGTAGCCTCACTTGCTTCAACGACGCATCACCAGAATAGGCTGAAGCCAACGCATCCCAGGCTTCCTTTGCAGTCTCATACCCTGCGATTCTCTCAAACGCGTCAGAATTCACGCATTGGTGAATCAAGAACAGCGCTTTGCAGTCCTTCTTTTGTTGATCACGTAACTCATCTCCAATTGCATTTTCTACGATGCCATTCTTCACAATGTCAAGAACTTCCTGATACCGGAACACCACCTTCATCTGCACAATCCATTTGTCATAATTCTTCGAATCAAGAACTGGAAGTTTCGCCGGAAGTTGATCACTGCCGGAGTTTTGATTTGCCATGTCTATGCCGCAAGATCACGAACTCTCGCTCTGGATACCAGTTGTTGGAACAAATTCACTCAGTGTTCCTCACATTCACTCAATTATCACGAAGGAATTTTACCAAGAAGAGAGTGTTCTTGGTTACACAAAGTTGGTTAGTCGAAAGCAATGTAACCGTATTCGAAGGAAGCAAAATAACAGAAGTTCTAAAACTGATATTGTGGTGTGTGATCGAAAAGAATTGATTCGATTACCACCATCACTTGTATTTATTTATAGGCTTAACTAGCTAATACACGTGGACTGATGACACGAACAACACTAAAACAAATTACATGAGAAACACTTAACTAGCTATATTTACTTAGTGAGTAAAACTAGTTATTCGACCAACTTGAATTACATTTAACAATTCGACCAACTTGGATTCAACAATTCGACCAACTTGGATTCAACAATTCGACCAACTTGGATTACATTCAACAATTTCCGGCGGATTTTGGTCGCCGGAAAAACCAGTTTTTCTTGTAGTGTTGTATTTGAGAGAGATTATACGCATGGTGATATATGCTGCACAAGCACGATGTAGCAAACTAAAAAAAATAATTCAAATATTTCATCCTCATCAAAAATGTCATTAGAGAAATGTTTTCTTTATATATGCAAATCAATAGATGATTTGTTCTCATCTAGAACTTATAAAGTACGTGCTTGTTATTAAAATAATTAACCTAAGGAGACAAATTGTTGATAAGTTAATTTCTTATGTAGATTTTAATTCATCTTAAAAAATAGAGTAATTTATGGAGCCCAATTTAATAAAAGTAGGTACTCAATCAGAAATCCTATTTTTAAGATTTAAACAAGGTATCTAAAATCTCTAAATTGTTTTTGAAAGCTCTTTCTAAATAGCAAAACAGGATGATCATCCACATAAAAAGATAAAGAAAAACAGAATAATTAGATTGAATATTCGAAAGATTGTTGGTTTTATTCGGCAAATGTTAATTTAAATATCGTCTCAAAAGTTAAGGATGAGTTTAATTAAGTGGGACGATATTTAAAAAGACAAACAATCGTTATTGCCCTGAAAAGAAAAGGCAAAAGAGTAATACCAAGAAATAAGCACATTCTTATGACAAAAGAAGTAAACCAGCACATATGGACCCACTTTAATAAGTTGCTGTCAAAAAAATTTTAATTAATAAGTTTTTTCTTTTAACAATAAATTAATTAATAATGTGTCAAAAAAATAAATTAATTAATACTAAGTTGGTCATATATGAGTGTGTGATACGTGCACGTAGTTATGTTCCACACCAAACTTTTGCGGCATCATTTGTCATTACTGTCCAGATTTTCAAACGCGCTTTTTCTAGCACGCTAAGCGTGCGTTTGAATGGGCGGTTGGATTGCCGCGCGTCAACCAAAAACCACGGTAGGAGTCACGGTGAAGGTGAAGCTACAATTTGGAGCTTCAGAGTTACCGTAGCTTTTTCGCGGCGAAAGTGGTTGTGGACGTGCGTTTGGAATCCCAAACGTGGATCCAAACATGCACTAACCCAATTTAGCTATATGGATTTTTCAACATGAGACTATAGGCAAAAAAATAGTAGTAACACTCAAGACATAAATATAGGTTAAGTAGTCATTTTGCCGTTGAATCGTCTCATTGAATATATCATAATTGCAGATGCATCCTTAAGTGTCACTTTTGTTCATAATTTTATCGACTTAATTGATCAAAAATACATTTGAGGATAAAAATGACTAATAAAAGATACATTCAAGTACCAAAATGATTTTTTCTAAAGAAACACTTAGGAATTGTGTATAATTTCGATACACTTAAAAACTATAATGACAATTTAGAGGCAAAAATTGTTGTTTACCCTAAATATTGTCATGTTTGTGCCTTAACCAATAAAATAATCACATTTGATTGGTATATCAAATATGGTTTGAGCACGAATTATGTTTGCTTTCTAGTCTCAATTGATTTTAATCCTAAAATTAAGTTTATCCAAAGAGTAAAATTTCTAATTTCCGCATAGATAAAATCAATTCTCAAATTTATTAAAAGTGACAAGTGTATATCAATACACAAAATCAGTTTTAATTCAAACCATCTAAGATTAATCAATACAAGTCACTTATTTTCGTGAATGTATTCAAATATAAATCACTTTACATTCAACTAACTTTCAACTAAAATCAATTCAATCAAAATCAATTTTTGTCGCTCTAGAATCGAACGCACAATATGTTATCTGTGTGTGCGCGCAATGTGTGTATGTGTGTTGCGTGTGCGTGTGTGTTAACTCAACTTCATCAGACATTGACGAGTGTGTGTGTGTGTGTTAGCTCAGCTTCATCAGACTTTGAACTTCCTCAATCTATCTGTTAACTTAGAAATTAATTGTGTGTGTTTCTGTTTGAACTTCGTCAATCTATCCCTGAACTCATAAGTTCTTATTGAATAACTCAACTTCATAACAATCTATCTGTTAACTCAAAAGTTCTTACTGAATAACCCAACTTCATAAAATTTACATAAAGTATCTGATATTTCATCAAATAACTTTAGTTCAACATATAATAGTACTTTAGAGTGATACTTTAGAGTACAAATTATAGATTTACTCTATATAAAAAAAAAGAGCGAAATTGTAAATTATTGGTTCATCAATGACCTCCATTTCGAGCAAGGATCTTCTAACTTTTTGACTTGAAATGCACTCTAACTTTCTATTTATCTCCCTCCTCTGACACATTTTCTTTTACATTATTTCCCTCATTTCTCACCTTTCTCTCTCATCAAAGTGGAAATGGATAAGATGAGAGAGATATATAACTAGTTTTTTTTAATACATTTCCTGCCAAAACATTAGATGATCCATGCCCTATTAAAATAGCCTAAAACTAAAAAAAATTAGAGAATAAAAAATTAGAGAAAATCTGCTGTAAAAGAGTTTAATTAATGTACACATATTTTGTAAAATTTATTACATTATTCATAAAAAAATACATGGTAAGAGTGATACGTCAAGTGGTTACTAATTGAGTAACTTAATTTTTTATGATGTGACAATCTATAATCGGTAAATAATGTAAAATATTTATATACACATTGCTTCATTTCCCTTAAAAAAGGTTAGTAAATCCATTTCCCTTCATTTACACCTTCGCATCCTAGAGAGTCACCAAATTATCAAGTACTCACAATCGAGAATTTTTTTCCCGATTTGTTGTATACTGTAAACACCAATTTTTCGATTCTCTCCTTTCCTTCCTCATCCATTTTATTTTAGAGTAATACTGGTTTATACGAAATGAAACCTCGGGAAAGTTAAATACTACTTGAAGCAATCAGCCGCCTGCGTAGTGTTATAAAATAGCGGTTTTAATCGAGTGCATTTCTTACAACTCGTGGAATCCCCTCTCGTACCGAATACCGTTACTCTTTATTTTATGGGAAAACAAAGAAACAAAAAAAGGAAAAGAAGAATCTGAAAAATAAAAACAATAATTTATTTATTGGTTGTTTTATTTTATTTTATGCTTCTGCCTTTTTATTACATTCATCCATTTTTGTTCCCTCTCAAACCATATAGCAGTTCCCGAAAAATCAAAAAGCTTCAATCATTCTCAAAAGCTGTATCGTTATTTTCCAAATTTGGTGAAACTCCTAAAAAAAAAACGGAATATGCATCCCAACATCCTCACCTCAATTCGTAGTACGAAAATCACGGATGGTTGCAAGAGCACTCAGGTCTACGCTCTTAACCCTTCCGCCGGCACCGGTGCTCCGATCAACGGCGACGGCGAAGTAAATGTCAGGGACAAAGAAAAACCGTTCCATCACTTACAAGACCGGTCGAAACAACACAGTCGAACCAAACCGGTTGGAGCAAAAACGGCAACACGCAACGTCGTTTTGGAGGATCTCCTTCCACGTGGCGTTCCATCCACGGAACTTCTAGAACCCGAGATTGAGCCTTGTTTGAAGCCAGTTGATTTGGTTGAAACTCTCGCCGGCATTTATCGCCGGATCGAGAATTGCAACGAGGAAGAGAAATTTGAGGCGTATTTGGAGCAATGTGCGGTGTTTAGAGGGTTTCAGGATCACAGATTGTTCCGGCAGAGTCTTCAATCGGCTCGGAGGTACGCGGCGGACGTGCACTCTAAGGTGGTGCTTGGTTCGTGGTTGAGGTATGAAAGAAGAGAAGATGAATTTGTTGGAGTTTCAGCAATGGATTGTTGTGGAAGAAATGTTGAATGTCCTAAGGCTAGTTTGATCCCTGGGTATGACTCTGAATCTGTTTTTGGTCATTGTTTGTGTTTACTTAAAGAGCTTATTAATACTGATAATGTTAATGATAATGATGATGATGATGATGATGATGATGATGATGATGATGATGTTGAATGTTCAACATCTTATGAAGATGGTGATGGTGGTGGTGATTACAAGGATATATGTTTTTGTATTGGTGATAGTGGAATTAGGTGTAGTAGATACGCAATGGCTTCGCTTTCGAGGCCATTCATGTCAATGTTGTATGGTGAATTTGTTGAATCTAGGAGGGAGAACATAAATTTCTCATTGAATGGGGTTTTTGTTGAGGTGATGATGGCTGTTGAGATTTTTAGTAGAACTAAAAGGTTGAGTCAGTTTTCCTCTTGTGTTGTAATTGGGATGCTTTCTTTTGCGAATAAGTTTTGTTGTGAGGAGATGAAGTCTGCCTGTGATGCTCATTTAGCTTCTTTGGTTTTGGATGTGGATGATGCATTGCTGACGATTGATTATGGACTAGAGGAGTCCGCGAATTTGTTAGTGGCGGCTTGTTTGCAGGTTTTTCTGCGAGAGCTCCCTGGTTCGATGCACCGTTTGAGTGTTATGAAATTGTTTTGTAGTGTAGAGGGTAAAGATAGATTGGCTTTGGCAGGGCATGTGTCCTTTGTGTTGTATTATTTTTTGAGTCAGATTGCGATGGAGGAAGACATGAGGTCTAACATGACTGTGATGCTCTTGGAAAGGTTAGGAGAGTGTGCAGAGAGTGATTGGCAGAAGCGACTTGCTTATCACCAATTAGGTGTTGTTATGCTTGAGAGAAAAGAATACAAAGATGCACAACATTGGTTTGAGGCTGCTGTTGAGAGGGGACATATTTATTCTTATGTAGGTATTGCAAGGGCTAAATATAAGCGTGGTCACACATATTCAGCATACAAGATGATAAACTCCCTTATTTCTGATCATAAACCTGTTGGTTGGATGTATCAGGAAAGGTCCTTGTATTGCATTGGTAAGGAGAAAACAAAGGACTTAGGTTCTGCAACTGAATTAGATCCAACTCTTTCTTTTCCATACAAATATAGGGCTGTTTCTTTGGTGGAGGAGAACAAGATTGAAGATGCCATTTCTGAAATCAATAAAGTAATTGGCTTCAAGATTTCTCCTGACTGCCTTGAATTGAGAGCTTGGTTCTTGATTGCCATGAAGGATTATGAAGCAGCCCTTAGGGATGTCAGGGTAATTTTGACATTGGATCCTAATTATATGATGTTTTATGGGAATATGCATGGTGATCACTTGCTAGAACTCCTCCGCCCTGTTTCTCAACAGTTGAGCCAGGCTGATTGTTGGATGCAATTATATGACAACTGGTCTTCTGTTGATGATATTGGTTCTTTGGCTGTTATACACCAGATGTTAGAAAATAACCCGGGAAAAAGTATTTTACGCTTTCGGCAATCTCTACTTCTGTTGCGGTGAGTGTAAACTTTACGTTAATTCAATTCTTTTAAAATCATAAATTTGTCCATCAAAAAATCCCCCGAGTGAAATTATTTTCTACTGGCTGACATTAGTTTAGTCCCTGACATTTACATTAAAAATATTCCTAATTAGTTCTTGACATCTTCAAATGTCATTTAATTTTGTCCCTAAAATTCTCGATGTCATATTGGTCTCCGACTTTTACAACTTAATATCAATTTAACCTCTGAGTCTTACAACATAATATTAGTCTGTTCCCTAATAGAACCAAATATTAGGGACTAAACTAATACTAAGTTGTAAAAGTAGACAATTGATATTAAGTTGTAAAAGTCAGGAATTAAACATGACATTGAAAATGTTAGAAACTAAATTGAATAATGTTTGAAAATGTCACGTACTAATTAGGAATATTGTTAATATCAGGGACTAAACTGAACTTCTCTTATATTTGAGAGACCAAGTTAATTATTAACTCCTGTTATTAGTGAGGGTGATTTAAAATTACATAAATACAGCTAGATCATTTTTTTTTTCTGTTTAAACTGAACTGAATTGAACTATGAACATATTTCTGCATGGAACCCTTGGCTATATTTACTGCTATATTGGTTAGTTTGACTTGGCTTGCGACTTTGTACTATGTTAAAATTGCTGGATATTGTAGCATGGTCATCCGTCAAACTAGACAAAGTAACAAGTTACTGTAGAACAGTTTTTGTTGCCACTTTCATGTTTCAGTTGACTCTATCATTTCCTTTGTAGATTGAGTAATCTCCTCCCAGTTCTTCTATCGTCTTTAGACTTCATATGAGTATGAAGAGTGAAGAATTGTATTGGACAAATTAAGCAAAAGAGTAAACAGTTGTTTGCTTTCTGGAGGTATGCAAGGAGGAATTGCGATTGTCAGTCTAACACTATTTCATTTATTTTAACGAGATCTATGGAGAGAAAGGCTGAAATAACCCAACACGTGGGCAGGGAGCCATCCAAGTCATTCACGGACCTTAAGTATTGCTAGTTTACAGGAAGGAGGGTAATAAAGGAAAGGAAAGAGAGTGATAGCCGAGTTGTCAAGTCAGTTGCAAATTTTGGGGAGAGGATACCTGTGTGTGACTGTGTGGGCTGCGAGTAATATGAGGAGTGTGATAGGGTGGCGTTCAGTTATGAAGTGTACGTATTTTTGGCTTTTCAGATGAGCATAGTGCTCTAAGCATTTGTCCAAGGAGATGGGTTCTTGGGTGGCAGGACATATCCTTCTGTAGATGTTCCTTTTTCAGCAAATAATGCAAATAGTATTTTCTCACATTGGGTCTTAATCATATTTCCTATTCCATTTTATCTCTTTTGCTACTGGCTAGCAACTACGCTAGGCGATATCTCCATTTTCCCAAGCCCATATATCTTCCTCTGGCCAAAAGGTTTAATAGCCATAATGATCTCTTCTGAGCTTAACTTGCTTCAACGTCACTCCTATTAAGATACTGACTTATTGAACCCGTATTCCACAGCACGAAGAATGAAACATATGCAGAAATTACAAAACCGGTGGGCTTTAAAAGATCTTATAATTTATAGTTGGAAGATATGCTTTAGTTGTTATCGTATGCTGCTGTCCTCTTTTCCTCCACGGAAGCTAATATCGATGTATATTTTTTGACATGTTTTCTACTTTTTTGTATCCACCATAAATATAACACACTATGCAATGAACTCTTTCTAATATTTGCTTGTTAACATAGGATAATTAATCAGTGTTTTGTCCTCCATTATTTTTCAATGTCCGAGTGCGACCCTGTCCATTATAGGCATTGATGATTTGATATTCCCGAATCTTGCAGGTTAAATTCTCAAAAGGCAGCCATGCGTAGTTTGCGCCTGGCTCGAAATCATTCTTCTTCAGCTCATGAAAGGCTTGTCTATGAAGGATGGCTATTGTATGACACTGATCATCGTGAAGAAGCTATAGCAAAGGCTGAGGAGTCCATTCTTATTCAAAGGTCATTTGAAGCTTTCTTTCTTAAAGCTTATGCATTAGCTGACTCATGTCTTGATTTGGAATCTTCAACGAATGTGATCGATCTCTTGAAGGAAGCTCTAAGATGCCCTTCAGATGGTCTTCGAAAGGGACAGGTGAGTGTTATTGTATTGAAATTAAAGACATTAACTTGACTTTGGTCTGAATTGAAATAATATCTTTTTTTTTTTGTCATTTAATGTTGCAGGCACTAAATAATTTAGGGAGTATATATCTAGATTGTGAAAAGCTAGACCTTGCTGCTGAATGCTACAAGCATGCGCTTAACATTAAGCATTCACGGGCACATCAGGGGTTGGCACGTGTGTATCATCTTCAAAACCAGCACAATGCGGCATATGAAGAGATGACAAAGCTAATAGTAAAGGCCCAGAATAATGCATCAGCTTATGAGAAACGTTCAGAGTATTGCGATCGTGACATGGCAAAGAGTGATCTTAGTTTGGCAACGCAGTTGGATCCTCTAAGAACATATCCTTACAGATATAGGGCAGCAGGTAGAGTCCATACAACTAGTTATTTATTCTCTATTCTTGTCTGTATTTCTTTTGTGGGTGTAGGGTGAAATAGGAGGGAACTTTGTTGTGATTGAAGCAGTTTTTGTAGTTCAATTGTTCAAATATTTGTTGTGGCTGATACAGATTTCTGTCAGTTATAGGCTTTTATGCTGTTCTCTTTTTCTTCTCTCTGTTTTTCCTCAGTTTTGGGTTGATCAGCCAAAATCAATCTTTCCAAATAACCCAAGTCAGATTCACAGACGAGCAGCCCTAACACATTGCATTTTTGGTCCCCATTTCATCCCACAGTGCGATTTTTGTATTCTTCTTGCTTACCTAGTGCTTTGCACCCTCCCTTCTCGTTCTTTGTTTTTTGGTCCTCCTTGTCTTGTTTGAAGACAATGCTCTATGGCTCTCTCTTTCCCCATGTCGCTCTGCTGTGTTATTGTTCCTGTGTTTTGATTTATGATTTAAATCTAATTATTTTGAAGTTTATATATGATATTTAGGCCTTGTTTTTTCTTACGCCACTTGTGTTTACTTAATAGATGTCATATTTTTATTGATCCTGTTACATGTATGTTACGATTCATAATAAGATTCATTCCTGATTTGGAAGATAGGTCTTTTTAACCTTGGCTATATGTAAAGTGGGAGTTGGTCTGCGTGTTTGTAGGCCAGTTGTTTACCCTCATAAAAAGTATTCTGTTTTAGTTATTTAAAGTGTTGAAAAACAAATATTACAAAACAATCTAAAAAGTTAAAAATTCATGCGAGCTGGCCTGATGTAATTTGTTAGAGCCTCCTCTATTTTCTATACTTTTGTAAGTTTGTTGTTTTGATATTTGGCCTTAGTTCATACAGAAGCAGAAGTACTGTGTTTGCAATAAGCATTTTGACATTATAATGTGATCGTGATTTAGTCTTGAATTCTGTTTGCGTGTCTTTGAATATTGGTGTGCACAAAACTTATCAAGTTCTGATATGGAGTTTCTTTCTATCAGTTTTAATGGACGATCATAAGGAAGCTGAAGCAATAGCAGAGCTTTCAAGGGCCATCAATTTTAAAACAGATCTGCAACTGTTATACCTTCGAGCAGCATTTTATGAATCAATTGGTGATTTTGTTTCTACTGTCCAAGACTGTGAAGCAGCCCTTTGTCTTGATCCTAGCCATGCTGAGACGTTAGAGCTTTGTAATAAAGCACGGGAGCAAATTAACAATGGAAAGTGAGAGAATCAGAAGTCAATAATCATGTTTTCTCAGCGTTCCTTATGGGGACAAGCCCACTCCTGGAATCCAGTACTTCCTTACAGCTAATGACTCAATAATCATCAGTACTATTGGATGTTGTCAAAAGAAAAAGTCAGCTGTGTATTTTGGATGCCGAGTTACATAAGGGAAAAGGTCTTAGAAAGATCATCTGGATTGAAACTGAAGGGGGAGCAGAGGAGCAAAATAGCTTGTAAATACATTTAATGAACTATGGTTTTCTCTGCTTATGGTTTTCCAGCAGTGCAGATGCTGCTAGTGCTACTTCTCTCCTATATGCCGCGGCAGCAAGAATGGTGATAAGTTACCACAGTTTCAGACGAAACTTGTACATCATAGTCAATTTTTTATGCAACTGTTTTAGATATGTATCGCTGTATTATTGGCGGAGTAATCGCTAACTCAATTTGCGGTTCGACATTTTCACTCCCCACTGCTGTACAAACTCAATCTTCCCTTCTAACTCTTTAACTGTATTTGTGACTTGTGATGA
The DNA here is from genome assembly GCA_963573325.1 of Astragalus glycyphyllos. NCBI lineage: Eukaryota > Viridiplantae > Streptophyta > Magnoliopsida > Fabales > Fabaceae > Astragalus > Astragalus glycyphyllos. The sequence goes on along the minus strand of OY754312.1, from coordinate 13,156,122 downwards.
GTTCTCTTTTGAGAACTATATCCATATTGGGTAATGTAAGTTTTCATGTGCTGAATTCATCCACATGACTACTTGTGGATCATTTATATTGTCTTCAAGCATTACATGCCTTGTAATAATATTTTAATTTGAAGTTTTAAACACAACCATTTCTATTCAGCTATTCTGTATTTTTGAAAAATGACAATCCCTCCCATTTTGGCTACTTTATCTTTTATTTAATTTGCAACACCTGGCTTCATTTTTCAGTTCCCACCTGGAGGGAGCTTTTCAACCCATCCGTGACCAATATAAAAGCAAGACTTCGGTTTTAATTATTTCCACGAGATATCCATATATTTTCAACTACCATTAATTATACCCCTCATACTGACTAGATACCATGTTCTCTCTAATCATAGTTTTGACAGACATTTTGTCAAGTAATTTACTTTCTCAGATACTCCAGTTATAGAAGCTCCTCAATATGGAAGAAGAAAATCTGGAGAAAATGGATTTGAAACCACTTAGGAAGTTAAACTTCAATGCTCCTCTATTATCAACAAAGCGTCTTGGTTATTCAGGTATTACTGGTCCATCTTACTTGTCAAATTCACTTGATACAGTACAAAATACAAGAGTTCCATTTTCATGGGAACAAACCCCAGGAAAGCCGAAAGACGTAGAAAAAAGTAACAGCGTTCACGATGGAGACACGCCTCGGCCAAGACTACCTCCTTGCCTCTGGCGGCCACCGAAAGAAGCAGCTGAAGCTGATGTAAGTAACGGTATTCCTGCATTTGATCAAGACGATGGTTGCGATGGCGACGATGACAACGACAATGACGATGATGATAAGAAGAATGATGTTTTCTCAGATGCTTTAGATGTTTTATCTTTATCAGAGGCACTTGATATTGTCCAACAATCAGAGACAGCAGCTAATAGTGACAACAATGTTGGATTGAGATTAAAGCTTGAAGAGTTTAATGGTGATCAGTCTCCAACTTACATGATCAACCGTTTTCTTCATGATGCCAATGCATTAGCTGCATCATCTGTTTTACATCTTTCCAATGAAGTTTGTGATACTTGGAGTTATGAAGCTTGTCTTAAAGGTTCAATTAGGCATTCATGTGATTCTTCTTCAAAAGGTTGTGGCTTGGGAAGTTTCTTCTCTTGGCGTATGAAACATAAGTTTTGTGCTATTAAAAGCCCTATCTTGCCATGCTCTCCAAATGTGCAGAAGCATCAGCATAGTTCAAAACCAAAGAAACATTGTTCATGCCAACATAGTGTGACACGGTTGGCAGATAACTAGATTCCTTAAGTATGTTATTAAAGGTTTGCTTGATACTAAACTCATGTGTATGGATTATGGAAGAGTATTCTTTAGGAGAGAGGTCAGTCCTTTGACTAGATTTCAGTACTTCGAGGGATTAATCTCTATTTCCTAACCAGGAGATATCTTGAATCTGGAATTGCTATATCATAGATGCATTTATTTGTCCATACGACACGTCTAATACCTTATAATAGAATTTTTTCGATGGGGATGTTACGTAATCAATTTGTACGAAAGGCAAGAAATGAACTAATATTACTTTGTTATTACCTTTTTTATCCTTCATTTATCCTTTATTTTACTACTTTACCCATGTATGGTTAGTTTTGTCCAAATTCCGTAAGAAACAGTTTTGTAATGTTTAGCATTACTCTATGGCCAAAATGTCTAAATATATTCTATTTCCTATAGTTTTTAGATAAAATACAAGTAATGTAAACCTCTTAACAAGGTACCATGCGTGGATTAGACGACTAGTGCAAAAACATTTAAATGGGCTATTCTAGACCTAAACTTAAGGAGTTTTTTTTTTTATAAGCAAATGTTAGTGGGGGTGGGGGGAATGTTAGTTTCCGGGGCTTGAACCCGGTACCTCCTTCTTACAAATTGCAACTCCTTCATGTCCTTAGCTCGCCAACTGAGCTACCTTCCTGGGACCTAAACTTAATGGGTTGAATGCATAACTACAAAGAATACACTAGTTACAACACCATAACTACTTCATAGCAAGTCTATGTTATGTTGATACAATTGAAAATGATATCTTCAAAACGTTTTTTTTATCAATTACAACAAGGTCATCAAAGAGAAAGGGAAAACTTAACAAATAAGGGTTGGTTCGAACGGTAACGAGGTTCAGAACCATCTCAAGGTCTCCAATTCGAGTCTTGTGTGTGGCAAAAACTCTATTTGGAGAGGATAGAATCACGAGCCAGCAAAGCCGAAACATGCGGCCTGTTAGATTCCCCGATGTAGATTAGTCATCAAAACGTCAGTAAATACTGCGCATCAATAACACTTTAACAATAAAAAAGAGAAAACTTAACCTTTTATTACATAACAGATTATATAGGAACTATACATACAAAACAAGAGCTATTATACAAGAACTACAAATTCTATAATGTTATTCTTTCTATCTACCATCATCTATAGACATTGTACTGAGGTCAATAGAGTACAAATCTTTTGATGTTGCAACACTACTCATAGATGAAGCATTTAAGAAACCTGAACTCAACCTACTACTTTCAGAAACACTTCTCCAATCAGCAATATCAGGAAGAGGATCATCAAAATTCAAGTACCTAGCAACTTGTTTCATACTTGGTCTATAATCTGCATTATATTGAGTACAAAATAGACCCAACTTAAGAACCAACTCAACTTCTTCCTCATCATAAACTGAATTCAATTTAGAATCAACCACCTCAAGAATTTGACCAAGTTGATAATTTTCAATAACCCAATCCACCAATAAAAAATGATCTAAATCAATAGGTCTCTTACCTGTAACAATTTCAAGAAGTAAAACACCATAAGCATACACATCAGATTTTGTTGATGCTTTTCCTGTTCTTGTTAACTCTGGTGCAATATACCCAAGAGTTCCAACAACATTAGTTGTGTGTGATACTTGACCATGATCATATAACCTTGCTAATCCAAAATCACCTAAATTTGCATTCAAGTCCCTATCTATCAAAATATTACTTGTTTTCACATCTCTATGAATCACAACTTGCTCCCATTCTTCATGTAGATACAATAAACCAGCAGTGATACCTTTAAGAATGTTAAATCTTTGGTCCCAATTTAATACAAAATTTTCATCATTGGAACTAAATAAGAGAGAGTCCAGGCTACCATTTGGAATGAAATCATAGACTAAGAGTAAATCATTTTTTTTCTTACACCAACCTTGAAGATTAACCAAATTCTTGTGCCTTAATCTTCCTAAGCTTTCAATCTCAGCTGCAAATTCTCTCATTCCATGAAAAGGACCTCTCACAATTCTCTTAACAGCAACTTCAGCTCCTGTATTAGGCATAACACCTTTATATACAGCACCAAAACCTCCAACTCCAATTAATTGACTTTCTTTGAATCCTTTTGTTGCTATGTGAAGATCTTTGTATCTAAACCTATGAGGACAATCCATTTCCCAATCCTCAAGAGCCTCAAAATCCATGTATCTCTTAAACATTATTTGATAAAATAAAAGACACAAAAGGGTGAATGTAATAGCAGATAATATACCAATTACAATCTTAACCCAAGGAAAAGATGAAGACTCTTTCTCCTTTAAGGGTGGTTTAGGAAGATTAGAAATATTCAGTGAAGGAGCAGGTGAATTTACTTCAAAACTCCATCCAAGTATATAATGAGAACTTGTTTCTTGATTTCCTGTTGAAGATGAGAAACCAACATACATATTTTCCTTCATAATATTGTCAAGCTGAATTGGATGATAAGATATAAGTGGTTTACTTGGTTTTTGTAATGGTAAAGGAGCTACTGTTACATTCAAAGTTTTCTTTTTACTATCATATTCTATCCAAGCTTGAACAGCATCAACCTTAGCCATTCTGAAATCTTCTTTCACATTATTTGTTCCTTCTTCAATATATGCAGCTGGTTCAGTAATAATTGAAGTCATTCCATTTAAGTTGACTCCAACATGATTTCCTTCACTGTCAGAATTAGCTTTGAAACCATTTACTGTATCAAACTCAATAGCAAATAAGTGATTTGAGGAATCACCATCATTTTTTGAGTTGAGAAGACCAAGAAAATGACCAGCTTCAGCTCCGGGGAATTTTGTTGAGGGTGATATGGTAAATGCAAGGCCAAAGCCACCAGATCCAGTGATTGGTGATACAATTGAGAAAACAAAGGAAGTGCTAAAAGAATAAGCTTTTGGTTGGTTTAAAGAGTTTGTTTTATTTAGCATTTGAAAGGGTGTGGAATAGAATGCATGGCCTATGATATTTGTTGATTTGTTTGTGAGCTTAAGTAAAGCACTTGGTTTTATAATTGAAGCTCCTTCAAGGTTGAGGTTACTATTGTTATCAAATCCTTCAAAGATGAAAGACTTGGTAGCAACTAGAGAAGTAAGAAATATGAGGAAACTAAGAAGTGTTGCTGAAGCCATAATGAAGCAACTTGTGAAGAATAAATAAATGATAAGAGATATAAATGAAGGTTATATAGGTAAGGGGAATTATTATAAGACTTGAAGGGGTCAAAGTCTCAAACCCTAGAACATGCAAGGAAAGGCTGTTATAAATTGGCCCATAGCAAATGAATGTGTGAAAGCAATGCAAGGTTGTAAATTGCAGTTGCTGTCGCACTTATAGAGAGGTCAAAACTCGTTATGTTGCAGACAATTGCGGACAGATGCAGCTGATGTGGTCGCAATTGCGATTGTGATGCAATTGCAAAAACATGTTAACACCCAAAAATTGCTAAGTGCTTAGCCGAGTGAGGTCTCGACTGAGCCACAAGTGTAGCTGATGCAGGAAAAACCCGTAAAGGCGCATGGATCAGACACGTGTTGAATTATCTTGAAGATCAAGGAAAAAGAAAACAGTCAAGTTCACGTCTAGACGCCTAAAATTTAGGAGATAGTGGATAACTCTCGTGTAATGAGCCTTAAGTAGTTAGTGGGGTGGGTTTTCAGGAATTTTAGTGTGTGTGTGTAGTGGGCTTCTTAGACGTTAATCTTAGTCAATTAACTATTTATCGTAGTTAGTTATAGGCTAGTGATCATAGCCAATAGAGACCATTTGTATATAAGTACTAGGCTAATAAATATTGTAGACACACGACAATCAATCAAACTCTATTTTTCAAGCATTTTTACATCCCTTTTTATTATGCATTTTCTTAGTATAGCTTTAGAGTAGTCAAACCTTCACAGACGCTTAATCCTAACACTCTTTAGAATAGTTGGGGAACCCATAGCTAAGGATCAAAGTTCCTTCCTCAACTTAATTGTTTGAAGAATGGGAATCAGCAAGCTCAAGCTTGTCAGCCAATCCTCGGCTAAATTCTAAGTTTGACAATTGCAGACGGTAATTTAAAACCATACAAATAACGGAACAAAAGTGTTGAGGGACAAGTCATTATTTTCTTTGGAGGATAGGAACCAAAATAATGGGTTTGAAATTTCTTAGTTTCTGCCTTGAATGTCTCAGGCATGAGAAAGTGATGGAAGCTCATCAAAAATTGTAAGAGATAACTTTCACAATGTTTTCGTGCTGAAAAAAAAGTCATAGACAAGTTGATTGATCTACGTAATGGCATGAGACCGCAATGTGCAGGTATAACTTCTTTTTTTGGTATTCTGGTTTTGACATGACATGCTAAGTTATGTACCTTTCACTTGTTAACAGTTTCACAGTATGGACCACATCAAGAAAAATAAGCCAAAAGAGAACCACATATATATGACCACTCACTTTCAATGCATTTCTCATAAAATATTGAATTGACAACTTTAAATTCTAAGAATGTAAAGAGAAGATTATATATGAAAAGTCTAAAGGTGTAGAAAATATAAGATGTTTGGGAAGACCGCTACTGTTGGAGAAGTTGGCTTGGTAACTTCGATATTAATGCCATATTTGTGATGTATAGGTTTGATGATGTTATTGAGAGAGGCATGACTTGGCTTAATCATCATGGAATAACTTATCATCTACCTCACACAACTTTGCTAATTATGTATTATAATTAAGTTTATATAAGTATTATAAGTTCTTTTATATATAAATTATAGGAAAAATTGCTCTCAGGTCCTTTTAACATAATTTCAAGTTTATTATTTAGTCCTTGAAGATTGTCACACCGTACAATAACATCTAGAATAACCGCGAAGTATTAAAATACATGATAACACACATAGATAAGTTTATACACAAACGAAGCTCAAATTCAAATGCGGTATATTGTATAAGTCGTAAAAAAGCTTTTTGCTTAAACAAAACATAAATACTCCATAACTTCCCCCAAGTGCCAACCAGGTGACTCGGGTTCAATTTGACTTATACAAATATATAACCAACATAATTTAAGAATGGAAGCTAAAGCTAAATCTCTAAAGTTGAAATGTCTACTAACAAGTATCTGAAATAAATAAAGCAAACAGTGAGATTTAGAAGTCCCAATGAAGTTGCACAAACAAATTATTGATTTTATTAGCTACATATGCAAATTTACGTTATCAATCAATTTATAATAACCTTGAAAATGAATCGTAATATTTCACTATTTTCCTCATAAAATAGCACCTCATAGGTGTGGTAAAAACAGTGTTTTGGGTCGCCTGATGATGACTGACTATCCCTCCGTGCTTCCTCTCCGATGACGATCACGATGCAAGGAGCAAAAATTCTACGCTCGTGGATTGGGAACTCCAATATTAGTTGCTTCTGGCTTGACTTTCAGTCTTCTCTCACTCTTGCCTGCTGAAGCTCAGTTGGTAGATATCCTATTCCTAACTAAGCCACTGACAAAGACTCATTCTTATTTAGGTGACAAACTTAATTTCCAGTGTCTTTCTCAAATCTCCTCACGAGTTTTAGGGTGAGTAATAGAAATAGATCAAGTCGGTTTGTAATTAGTTGTTCATTTACTTTGCCATGTCAGCAACTCAACTAATATAGCTTAGTGTTTAGTTACAGTTACAAGGAGTCTTGTATAAATAATGAGCTTGTGGCTCAATTCAATCAATCAATACATTTCAGAAAAATCACCGAGAGAAATGAAAAACATAATTCTCTCTCTCTCTCTCTGAAATGTGGCTCAACTAATTACCAATGGATTTTCTGTTAGAAACACTGAAAAATTAATAACCGACAGATTAGTCGTCAAAATTTTTTGGTAGGTGCGTACCAACGACATCTTTCGTCTCTAAATACCGATAGATCAAATTGGTCAGAAACCTACTGTGCGCTATTTTCCGTCGATAATTTTTTACCAGCTTTTTTAAACACTACCGGTAATGATTATTGACCCGCCCTTTTCTGATGGCTAATATCGATAATCTATCGAAAAGTATTCATTACCCACATATTTTTGAGAGTTCCGGTGGTTTTTGGCAGTTAGTAACTACAAGTTTTCTTGTAATGACACTACGCAAAAACAGAGTTTGGCGGCGGTTAAAATGCTCGGCGGCGGTTAAAATGCTCAGCGGCGGTTTAAACCGTCGTTAATGAAGGCTAGCGGCGGTTCCAAGAGCGCTGTGGTTTTCAGCTTTGGGAGGTGTTGCTGCGGCGGTTCCAGAAACCGTCACACAAACTGCCGCGAATGTAGCAGCGGTTTGCAACTGCCGCCAAATTGTTAATTGATTTTTTCATTTTACAGTTAGCGGCGGTTTGGAACCGCTGCAATTAATTTAAAATTAATTTCAACTTAAATATGTTGGCGGTTCATAACCGCCGCGAACATATAAGAATATTTTTTTTTAACTTTTTTTGTAAGTAATTTTTTAGTGTTTCAATATATGTATATCTTTCTTTTACAAATTTTATAAACGTGCTTATTAATTATTTGGTAATACAAATATTAAAATGCTAAAAACACGTACAAAAGTTCTAAAGTTTATAAACCAAACTAAGTTCATAATATCTGATAAACTCCAATTTAATGCATTTTGAGAGATATTTTTGAATCACTTTTAGAATAATTGTTAGAAATTATTTAAATAATTGACTTAATTTACTCTTTATTTTGCACAAAAGAAGAATATATGAAAAAGAATAAATGTTAAAATGGATTGAGAAATAGTCATAAATAAAATTAGTCATAAATAAAATTAGAACCAAATTGTTTAGAAATAGTCATAAATAAAATTAAAAATAGTCATAAATAACATTAGTCATAATTAGTCATAAACAAACCATAATTAGTCATAAACAAACCATCTTCTGATTCCAAATTAACCAGCTGAAAAAAATTAATAGTCATAAATAAAATTAGAACCAATAATATCTAAACAATTTGGCATATAGTAAAGTCTCAACAAAATGAACTACATACAGGCCAAACAAAATAAATGGAAAAATAAGCCATGTTGGTATCAATCATTGTATCCAAGAAGTGTGGAACTGATTAGTTCCGTCAATTGCATCCACTTAGGCCATGCTAACAGAAGCAGATATTGGGGCATATATTGTTCTTGAAACAGTTTCCCCCAATAGTTAGATGCTATATGGACTATGAAAGAACAGAACAATTGGTTGCTTCTCAGTCAAATTTTGCTATGCTTAATAAAGAGTCAATTATCAGAAAAATGAAATAGAACATATATTTTACTAGTATCAAGTATTTCCTTATCCTTAACAAACAACCTCTCATTTGTTGATCACATAAGGCTATAAAATAATACCAATTACCATTAACATTTTGAGTCTTTTCATATGAACAACTACCTTGATTAAGTGCAATCCTAAAACCAAACTGAGGAACAACATAGAACAACATGAGTGTCATCCCAATATAAAACAAGTATAGATTATTCTAAGTACACTAGCTTAGTATCTTAATTACTTTCTAATAGCTCAGAAACTAACTTGATGGAGTTAGAATAGTTTAGGGATTATTTAGGTCTTGTTTGGCAAAAAGTAGCGGATAGTAATTGATAAGCTATAGTGGATGAGCTAATAGCGGATGATAAATAAGTTGATAGATTGAATTTAAAGTGTTTGGTAAATCAAACAATTGAACTGACTTATAAAAATAAAATGACATAAATAAATATTTAAAATCAATGTTTAAAAATGTGAGAGATTGTTTTTTTTTTTGACAAAATGAGAGATTGTTTACTCAATAAAAAATAAACGAATTTAATTAAAATAATGTAGGTACACTTGAGGTGCTAGCTCAGTTTTTTTTGATAAGTAGGTACTAGCTCAGTGGTAAGAGCTTAGTCTTCAATCCTCAAGATGCTGAGTTCAAATCTCCTCGGAGACGGTTGTAAAATGAATATTAGTGTCACTTACAAAACTACTTCCCTGTCTCACAATATTTGTCACTTTAGCTCATTTTAGGCATATTAAGAAAAGACCATAAATGAAGGAGAGAAAATAATGTTTTTACTAATTTATCCTAATCAAATATTGAGAGTGATAAATATTATTTCAATCAGAAGGTACAATCGGAAAAAACAATTAATATTACATTGAAAATCGTAAGTGACATTCATTTTGAGACAATTTTTTTTGCTAAAGTGACACTTATTGTGAGATGCATGAAGTATAAATTCAAACGCTACTTCAAATAACATGTGGATAGTAAAAAAAAACAGCCTTATTAATTAACTATCAAGTAAATGTTACTTGTCGGCTCTTATGAAACATAGCCTCATTAAACTTGTATAGTTAATTATGGAGTAAGTAGTAATATAGGATAGAGTTATAGTACTTTGTGGATCAAACTGAGGATTTATTTTGAGTTTTTTCATTATATCATTGATAAATCAAATTTTCGTCGGCTTTCATGAATGTTTTAGTTACGTTGTTGATGCCTCTCTCTCTCTCTCTCTCTACACGCAAATATTTCTGACGTGGCAATGTGAAACAGTACAAAAGAAAAGTTCCAAAAGATTGCCGGTTAATTAGCACAACTATATTATATAAAATAATCCAATCCTGAATTCAAGAGCTTCTTAACATTTCATATAAAAAAATCTTCTCAATTTTGGTGGTCTTGGATAGCTGTTAGATTAGAAAGATGACAATAAACTCATGATTCTAAGGTATTTAGTATGCCAAATCAGAGTTCTACAAATAATATTTTGGAAGTAACTTTTTTTATTTCTTGACCCATTTTACACCATAAGTTCAATTTTCAGTTTCAAACTTTAAAAGTATTTTTTTTTGTAGTAAAACTTTCAAAAGCATTTATTAACAACATTGTATATTCAAAAGAAGAATTTGCAGATTAGCTATTTGTTTGTAACCGCGTCGAAACTTGTCAAACTTGCAGCCAAACTAAAGCTACTTTTTTGGATACGATCAGCTCATGACAAGTTGATAAGTCTTAAATTAGTGTGTTTTTAGTATTTGAATTAAATAAGAATTGTGGAATTTTAGTTCTACTTTAGAGCTATTTTACTACAAAATGTTGGTTTTTATTTTCAGGGTCAAATAATGAAGAAATGGAAGAATTTGGGTGAATTAAAAGCAAGGATCAAAAGTGCAAGGCTAAAGGAGTAAATTCAAGCAAAATGGAGCAAAGGATCAGATGTATACGCACGGTCCGTGTGCATTTCAGGCATGGTCTGTGCATCCTGTTCGCAATTTCAGAGAAAAATGAAGAAAATCAACTTAATGCAGTGCACGGTCCGTGCGCCCATCAAGCACGATCCGCGCGCCTTCTTCGCAGCTGAGAATTCCAAAAGTTTCACGATGCGTACGGTCCGTGCGTCCTCCTAGCACGATCCGTGCGCCTTCTGCAGAAGTTAGAAGATATTACAAAACTCTTCCCATACTCTTCATTATGGCTTGTAATTCGAAATGAAGCACTTGAATACTGATCCTAGGCTATAAATAGGACCTCAATTCAGTTGTAATCTCACCTTTGCATACTTGAAATTACACTCAAAGTCTATCTAAGTTCTTGCTTACATTTTTAGCTTTTGTTCTTACTTGCTTTCGTTTACTTTCTTGCCTTTTATTTTTCTATCATTTACATTTCAGCACTTTACAATTTCAGTTCTTTATCGCTTTATTTATATTCTTGTCATTTACATTCTGTTATTTACTTTTATGTCATTTAATTTTATGTTATTCTCTTCTACTCCCTTGTCTACTATGATCATATGTGAGTAGACTTCTTTAGTCTTGGGATTGTGGGAAACAATCCAATGATGGGTCCCTAAACAATTCCAAGATTAAACTCTATCTTATTAGAACTTGATTTTTAATCTAATTTCATCGTACTAATTTTATAAAACAAATATCAAACAAAGTACCGAGAGGTGAAGTTTGATATTGGAACAAATGGGATTAGACAAGGCAAATCAAAGCATGAGAATAGCCTTGATAGCTTTGGGACAATAAGGTTGTGCTTAATGGGTCTCTGCAATGATCAACCATCAGAATAGGTTTGATCATTGTTTCGAGACACATTCTCGTATTTCGAAAGGAAACTTGAATTACACCTAAAAAATACCTTGTCCTTTAAAACAATTTCAATATAAGATAGAGGATAGTTAAGGGATCGTTTAATTCCGTCATTGTGATTTAACCATAATCCTAAGACGCCTTTTATATTCTAAATTTTAATCAACAAAATACTCCTTTTTATCAAATTATTCCCTTTTAGCTAATCAACATCAAAAACTAGATTGGTAATCACACCTTACTCTCTGTGGATCGATATTCAATTTATTACGCCATAAAACCGTATACTTGCGGGTTATCACAAGTCAGCCCAAATTCAAACACTTCTATGGTAAACCTGACACCATTAATATATAAATGAATGATTACCAAAATTAAGGTAGGCTTTGAGTCTACCTAAGCACTCCCTTCAATGAGGCATTAACTTGGGCATCAGAGTGTCTTTCTATTAAGTGACTACCACACCACCACCACTATTGTCTTCAATCGAAGCTTAGCGCACAACCCAACTAGGGATGGCAAAACGAGCCAGCAGGCTAGCGGGCTAGCCTACCATTAAAATAAATAATGAAAAAGGTTGGACTAAAAAGAGGCGGGGTGACCCGCCCAAAACAATGTAAAAATGGCAGGTTAATGGGTCGGCCCACCAAAACTCTCTAAAAAAATTAAGTCTAGAATAATTATGATCTATGGGAGTAAAGTGAGTCCTAATGTAAGGGCTTGATTTGTAGATATTACAAGTATTCCCTTGTGGGATAATCCATGAAAGTACCTTGATATTTCAACTAAATGGGGATCCAAAGTGGAAGGTCTTACTTGGATTAGAAAGAGGGTGTTGGCCAAGATGGGAGGAAGAAAGGATCTCTACTAAATCAAGCATGGAAAGAGGTGCTCATTAAGGCTATTGTAAAAGTAACTCCTAGGTATCATGTCCATTCTAAACCTACCCAAATCTTTTTGTGCCTCTCTCACTATTGTAGTGGCTAGGTTTTGGTGGACCACTTCTAGTAAACATAGAGGAATTCATTGGAGAAATCTTGAAGTTTAATGTTCATCTAAGAATTTGGGTGGCTTGAGATTCAGAGAATTTAGCAAGATGAATGATGCACAACTTTTCAAACAAGCTTTGAGAATCCTCAATGACCCTAATTCCTATCGGGCTTATACTCTTAAAGGCATAAATTTCCTTATAGCAGACTTCTGGCATGCCAAGGATTAAAGGGGCTCTTCATGGGTTTGGAAGAGCATTTTAATGGAAGACTCTTCCTTAAAGACTCTGGTAGGTGGACTATGGGCCCGTTTGGATAGAGCTTATTTTGAGCTTATGAAAAACAGCTTATGTAAATAAATAAGCATTTTTGTATTATTCATAAGCTTGTCAATGTAGTTTATGGAAAAACAACTTATGGAGATATAAATTTTGTTAGTGAGAACTTATGGGTTAATATGAAAACTTATTTATCTCCATAAGTTGTTTTCCTTAAACTAAAAAATAAGCTTATCCAAACGGGCCCTATATATTGGGCCCTAGACATGGTGTTCACATTGTGAAAAATAACTGGCTTGCTTCTGAAAGGAAAACATCTTTGAACATGACCTCCCCTGTGTAACACCCTGGGCCCTTTTCTGACTTAGTAGGCTACCCACAAGTGTACATCATGACCTTCTCTACCCCCCATGTAGAGTTTTTGCCTTCCGTGGGAATCGAACCTTGTACCTGGGGCCTAAGTACAAGTTCAATGCATTCCCACTACCAATTGTAAAATTTTTAAAATCTGAGGATGAGAGTACCTTTTGTTGAAACGTAGTACATTGAGTAAGGTCATTTATAAGTTGGGGTGAATCATCATTTTTGGACAATAGTATTTTTCAAAGTATCATTATTTGAAAACCCCAATGAAAAGAATTTTTACTCAAATAAAACGAATTTACTTCCAAATTCTGAAACTGATTTATTAAAAAGAGTTTGTCACTATAATTTTAGAGTTTTCTTGAGTCGAGTTGCAAGAAAAATCATTTCTCCATGTTTACTTGGTTAAGAGTCAACTTATTTTATAAAACAATTTTGTTTTCTTCCATGGAAATTTTGAGTAAAACGAGTGCAGTGCTGGGTAGCCTACTATGTAAGAAAAGGGCCCGGGCTGTTACAAAAAAAGGCGCCTTTTTTTGTAACACCCTGGGCCCTTTTCTGACTTAGTAGGCTACCCACAAGTGTACATCATGACCTTCTCTACCCCCCATGTAGAGTTTTTGCCTTCCGTGGGAATCGAACCTTGTACCTGGGGCCTAAGTACAAGTTCAATGCATTCCCACTACCAATTGGTAGTGGGAATGCATTGAACTTGTACTTAGGCCCCAGGTACAAGGTTCGATTCCCACGGAAGGCAAAAACTCTACATGGGGGGTAGAGAAGGTCATGATGTACACTTGTGGGTAGCCTACTAAGTCAGAAAAGGGCCCAGGGTGTTACACCCTGTCACCCTTTTTAGTGAACTTATCAACCAAAACAATGAGTGAGACTTAAACTTGGTCAGAAGAAACCTCTCTCCAAATAGTTCTATTGAGACAATTAAGACCCCTATTCCTTGGTCTGCTCCAAATGATCAACTTTATTGGCCATACTCTATTGATGGTGAGTACTCAATGAAGTATGGCTATAGAAGGTTAGTGAAACTCAACCCTGGCACTATCTCTATTACCCCAGTCTCTAACCCAGTGCCTAACTCCCTATGGAATAATATCTGGAAGGCTGTAACCCCTAAAAAGATTAAACACATTATGTGGAGACTTTGCCAGAACCCCCTCCTAGTTAGAGAAGCATTACACAGAAAAAAGATTGCCCACTCCCCTTTATGCCCTATTTGTAAGAGTGAACTAGAAACCCTTGAACATCTGTTCCTACGCTGACCTTGGACTGAGCTACTCTAGTTTTTTTTTTGGTATCGGACTCTCGCGGGCAACCCACGCAGTGTCCCAACACTGTCAATGAAGGACTAATCTGCGCTCGCTACTTGGGGCTCTTAATCATTTCGCTGGCCAACACCCTACTTGAGCTACTCTAGTTTGACTACAATTCTACCACCACCCTCTAGTATGGGTCTGACCAACATTCAGCACTGGATCTCAACCCTAATTTACTCTGTTAATGCTTGGCCTTCCCCCGCAGCTACTTTAGCTCTTGATTATTCTTCTCCCTTGGAATACTAGAAATGATGTTGCCTTCAATGGCAGGAACCCTAACCCTTTGGGTACCCTGTTCCAGATCAACTTGCATTACTATGAGTTTCTTAATTCTATAACTAAGGTACCCAGTATTTCTACTAGGCTACCTTCAGTTCATATGGGGAAATATTGGAAGCCTCCATGCCCTCCTTTTGTTAAGATAAACCCAGATGCAATTTTTGACCTTACATTTGGTAAGGGTTTTATAGGGATTGTGTGCAGGGATGATAAATGTACCTTATTAACAACAACTTCGAAAAAGATCTATGCCATCTTGGGGCTCACTGCTGGCATTTTAATTTGCTTGAAGGTCAAGCTGTGAAATGGAGAGGGGAAAATCTACTACAGTGGCAATTGCAACTACCAATTATAGAAAACCTACCACATTGGTCTGAGGCCTAGCAAGGGGTGGTGGAGGGAGAAATCAAATGTAGTCTATGGTTATCTTTCTTCTATGTGGTAATTTGGTCAATGTAATTTTAGAGAAACAAAATAGTCTTTGGAAACGAGAATCCAAACAGGGAGCTCAAATAGTCTATGGTAATTTGGTCAATGTAATTTGGCTACAGAGTTTGGATAAAAATCGCCCTTTGAGCCATTAGAAATCGTATATGGGTTGGACTGTGTAAGGGTATAGAGATCCATAAACAAAAAGATAGTATAGCTACTAAAGAGACTAACATCAATGGTTCCTAGTAGCCGCACATCTATCACCCTTAGACCATTAATCAACCTCCATAGCGACAAATAACTGATGGGACGCCTCTGCGCAAGAAAGCTTAGTGTAAGCTGCGAAGCTAGCTAGCAACTAAAAATTGCAGCATGGGCAAAGGGATCAAGTGTTGCAAAAGGTGTAGTAGATAGGGACTCAATGGACTAGGAGCAAGATCGAGAGTTGTGGTAATTATAATTCAAGCAAGTAACATTACGATTTCTCAAAAAAATCGATGAATAATAGAAAAGGGAGGTCAAAGAAAGAAGGGAGTTGGTCGACTTTTATCTCTACAATGCATTGATTCGCTGATTAAATATTCTAGAGGTATACTAAATGTAATTCCAAGTTACTAATAAGCTTCACCATACCAAACTAAATGGATTCAATAACGTGATTGTAAAAGGAGATTGTACAAGGTTTGGTCTCTAGCTATCTAGCATATGATAAGGTGAACACTCTGCAACCCTTCTAATACATGAGAGGCTCGGTAACTTGTTATTAGATATATAGTTAGTTAGAAGTTAGGGAGATAGTTAGTTAGTAGTTAGAGAGATAGTTGGTAGTTATAAGTGAGTTTGTTATTAGTTGGTACATGCCTATAAATAGGCTTCATGTAATCATTTTAGAGAGACTTTTATCATTTTGTATCAATTCATTTTGATGAGTATTTGATCTCTTAATCTTTTCTCTCTTATCTTCAATGGATACCATATTCTTCAATATGGTATCAGAGCAAACATGGTGTTGCACTCGAAAAATCCGGAGGATCTCTTGTGCAATTCAATGAAGTCGCCATCAATGTTTAATTCTTAGGGAAAACATTGAAAAATCCCTTAAAAAAGAAAATGGTCTCGAGAACCAGATTTTGGATTCGGGAGTCGTTTATGTGTGAGGAAGGTATTAGCACCCCACAGCATCCTTTCGAAAAAGGTTACCTCTGATTAGTTGTGCAAAAACATATTAACTTTGAAAATATTTATTTCCCTCTTGTAATGGAAAGAATTTAAGAAAACTAAATAAAAGTTATTTCTTTATGCATTTTTATTGAGAACTAAGAAATGACATTTTTGGAAAGACTAAAAAGGTTTTTTATTATTGCAATTGACAGAGGTCGGCCGCCCTCTGCTCCTACGTATCTCCTGGTAGAGAATCAAATCACACGTAGTTCTTGGGGTAGAAAATGTTTGTGTGTTAGTATTTTTATTATTAAGTGGTTTTGAAAATTGGATAAGTATTCGTAATGACCAAACGAGTAGACTCAGAGTGGTTACCACTAATAGCCCATTTGAAAACTTTTGTCGTTATTAATGATCAAACAAGTTAAACTCAGAGTGACCATCGATAACAATCCATTTTTTTTTATGTGAGTGTGATTGATTGGAAAAAAAATTAGTTTGAAAGCATTATAGTGCAAAACAAAACGAAATGGATCATAGTAAAGATACAGGGGTGTGACAATCAGCAGAAGTATTGTTTTATTAAAAAGGGGGTGCAGTTAGTTAAAGCCCAGGCTTCATAGGACTAAACTAACGCTGGCTTCATAGGAAAAGAGGGGATATCTCACAATAACACGGGGTGTGTGAATATTAATCAGAAATTTTATTAAATAAATAAATAATGATGATAATATAATATAAGATGTATGAGATATATAACTAAATTAGAGATGGGAACCCTAATTTTTCTCAAGTAGCCGCACAAACATCTCAAGAGAGAGAAATAGAAACGTAAAACCAAGAAAGAGGAAAACAAGACCGTGAAAGAGCAAGAAATGGAGGTGAGGTCTGAGAGTGATGAAGGGCGCTGGTTCACGGTGGTAGTGGGGCTACGGTGGTGACGTGGTGGTGATGGTTGTCGTTGGTGCGTTGGTGGTCACAGTGAGAGAGAGGGGGACGTTTGGTGGTTTCACTGGTGGTGATGGTTGTTAATGGAGTGGTTTTCGCCGGAGTTCGTCGACGGTGGTGATGGTGATGTCGACGACGGCGCTCGCCGGAGGTAACGGCGGCGGAGGTATGTGGTTCTTTCCTCATTTCTCTGATTTTTGCATTTTTATACTCTCCCTCTCTTATTCTTTCACTTGGGTTTATGTCAGGATGTGATGTTGGGTTTTTGGTTGATAGTGAGTTGATGATGGTTACTGGTTGTGGCTTGTTGCTCTTCTAGTGTTTTACAAAATGAGTGTATGAATCTGATATTGTATTTTGGAAGGGAACTGATGGGTGTTGGTTTCTCTCTATTTTTATTTGCTTCTCAGTTTTATTTTCCACTGTCCCATTTTTCGACTTTATTTTTCCTCCTCCCTTTCCTCACATTTTATCTCATTTTTTTTTTCTTTTCATTGTTGCTGTTGGATAGTACTTATAGGCCATTTTTATGGTGTAGGGTGAGGATGTGAAGTAGAGGATTGTGGCCATAGGAGGGAGACAAAGGCTGTGGGAGACCAAAACAACAGCTGCAGGTTGGTGCCTGCAAAGGCTGTATGGTTTGTGCTAAATAAGAATGAAGACAAAGTACCAAGGGAAAGATGTTTTGTGTTGATGCAGGAAATAGCCAACACTCCAACGGCTATAACACTTGTAGCAGCATGCTTATTTTTGTTTGGAAAATTTTGTAATTTGTATTCTGATGTACATACCTTTTGTATTTTTAGTCAGTGATTTGAAACAATAATAATAGTTAAAGCTAAATGTTAATAAAAGATTTTTTTTTAATTCTTTTTCTTGCAATAAAAGGTAAATAAGCTCTTCTAATAATAATAATAATGTTAAATCGCTAACGAATATCAAATGACACATGTCAACGGTTAAAATCACAAAATTCAAAGCAAGTAATATTTTTGATATTTTCTAAGAGAATTTGAATTAGTCGGACAAAATTAGGGTATAACAGCTGCCCCTCTTTATTTATATTCCGTAGAAAAAATGAATGGTTTTCAAGATTTCATCGTAGGAATAGAAGTAAAGATAAAATAGACGCTAATTTTGTCTGATTAGTAGGAAGGTTGGGGGTTTTGAGAATTTACAGGTAAAGGTTAACACTTGGCGTGTCAACGAGAAAGCAATAAAGAAGGATCATTGGGGGTCTGAAGAATTAATTGGTTTGAAATGCCAATATCACGCTCGGTGTTGACGTGATTAGAACTATTTTTTTAAATTTTTTTTTGACAAAAAAAAACAAAATGGAGAAATCCTAATAACAAACATCATTTTTTGGAAAGATTTTGGATAAACCAGATAAAATTTGAATAATTTCAAAATTTTAAAAGTAAAATAGAGATAAATATACAAGAACAGCTAATTTTGTGCCAAATGAAAAATTTTATTCGGAGAAATTCATAATAAATGGAAAATAGGGTTGACTAAAGAACAGCTTCAAGATTACGATTTTGTTTTTGGGTCGTTTTCTTTTTCCTATTTGTTTTTTTATTCTTGAATCCATTTTGATTCTATTCTTCATCTTCTTCACGCACTCTTCTCGTGCGATTCTGTTTCGCGATTTAATTTCGTGTTCGTCATTCTTCTGGATCAGTGTTGTTGCATCGCATTTCTTTATCATTTTGATTTTGCGATTTGCAACTCCGTTTCCTTATGTAAGATTTACAATTTCATTTCCTGATTTGCATTTTCGTCTTCTTGGTTGATTTGTGACTTCAACCTTCACTTTCTTGATTTTGATTCCATATTTTCTTGAGTTTCGATTTCAATTTCTCTGTTGCGTGTTCCGCATTTCCGCACATCGCGCGCGTTTTTTGCGTTCTTTCACATCGCCGTATTGCATTCCGTTTCATTGTCCTCCTTTCATTTTGATTTCCTATGATTGTGATTTGAAGCGGAGTTCCGATTTCATTTTGGATCGTGATATTCCTTTTCTCTTTGCGATTTCGATTCTTGATCCAGTTTCTATTTTTTGTTTCCGCAACGAAAGATTTCTGCTGCACTCATGAGTTCACATGACTTAACAAAGGGATCTTTATCATGTTCAAATCCACAAAGGTTCTACCAGTGATGATAATGGGTGACTTTATCACTGGTTTGAGAAGGAAGTATATGCATGAATATATATCTGTTATACCTTTGGTGGTTGGCTTGATCCTAATTTCAGTGTTGTTGGTCTTGTTATGATTTCTGGTGTCATGTTACTAGTGTACTGCTTTTTGGAGAATTTAGCATGAAGAAGCAAACTATGATAATTTTTGCTGCTAGAGATAGCACAATTAATTGGGATTATATTTGAATCATTTCAAGAAGCCAAGAAAGATGTTCTTGCGGTTCCTATTGCACCTGATGTTTCTTTGCTCATAAGAATAATCAAGATGAATCTAAAACTAACTTCCTATATGAATCATTGTAATTTTCTTTTGGTTTGATGTATCTCTCTATTGTTCATGTCAAGCTAGAAGTGTTGTGAATAACTTCTAGCTTGCGGGGGACTATTAGATATATAGTTAGTAATTAGAAGTTAGGGAGATAGTTAGTTAGTAGTTAGGGAGATAGTTGGTAGTTATAAGTGAGTTTGTTATTAGTTGGTACATGCCTATAAATAGGCTTCAAGTAGTAATCATTTTAGAGAGACTCTTATCATTCTGTATCAATTCATTTTGATGAGTATTTGATCTCTTAATCTTTTCTCTCTTATCTTCAATGGATACCATATTCTTCAATACTTGTTCACTAATGCTCTCATTCTCTCCTATATTATTACTTCTCATACTCTCCTTCATCCTTATTCCTTCTTACTTCTTCATTCTTATTCTCTCCTATATTATTTCTTCTGATACTCTCATTCGTTTTTATTCATCCTCCCACGGGCGTGGTCTTGCCTTAATGTTGACACGACTGCGGATCCTTCCAATTCAGTTTTCTGGGGTTATGGTGTGTAGTGGTTCATGTGATGCTGATGGCGTCGTTCTCGCTGCTGCTTGTTGGTACGACCGTAGATGATGCGACCATGGCGAAAGCTGAAGCGATGGTGCAAGGGCTTTGTTTCTCTCTCGATTGCGGTTTCTCGCATCTCCTAGTTGAATTGGACTCTCTCTTTGTGACGAGCGCATTATTACCCCTTTTCCTATCCCCAACCAAACTTATTTGGGTCGTATCTTGGCTGATGCAAATTGCTTGGGATCTCTCTTCTGTTCAACCCACTTTAGTCAAATTAGAAGAAATTGTAATGAGGTTGCTCGATCACTATTTAGCTAAGTGAGCCACTACCCATCCTACACAAGTGTGGATTGATTCTACTCGACATATGATTAAGGATATTGTTGTATCTGACTGCTCTCCCATTTGTGGTTAATAATATGAGTTTGTTTTAAAAAAAAAAGACTTTTATTAATAAAAATATTTTTATCTATCCAAAAGTTAAGTACCTAAATACATGAACTACAAGTTAAACCAATCTTCATCTCATAATATTAGTTATTGTTAACTAAAAAAATCGTTGTCATTTGTGTGAGGCAATACTTCAATTATTGCCTGCTTAACTCTAGTTTTGTTTTATTTTCACTTCATTATAAGAGATAAGCACCTTTCAAATGACAAAAATTGAGCTAACACGCGTGCCAACGTGGATGCATACATACACTACACATTATGAGACTATTTCATTAATTATACGTACATTCTACGTTACGCTGAAAAACAGTAAAAACTTCTTCCTCAATTAACGTTGTATTTCTCATGAATTGTTACGTAATTGTGTTGAAAAGACATGAACTATTAACTAATAAACTTATTATTATAATATCAAATTTTAATATCATTCCGTAATTTGGGGACACCTACATTTCTAGTATTCCATCGAAGCAGCCAAAAGAGGAATCAGAGTTAACCAGGTAACCTTGTGAGAATAAAACTCTCAAACGGGAAAGTGATTGGTTGGTTCCCATTCCTATCAATTATCATGATAGGATTGATTAGCAAATATTTTTGGTTTTTTTTTTAATTGAAAGAAAAATACTTTTGGTCTTTGTTTGTTTTTTTGTTGACAAAATGGTATTTTTTTGTGTTTAAAATAATGTAATTGAATATTTACATATTATTATTTTGTATTGTGTTTTTTTAAGCAAAAGGGTATTCAAGACTTGGTAAGAATTGCTGAAAAAAAAATGATAGGTTAAATTTTCAGCTAAAAAATGATTGATATTAAAGTATAGCACCAAAAGTCCAAAATTGTACTTTTTAATTACTTTCATTAATTGAATCTTTTGCATGAATTTTATGGAATACACCTTGTATTAAAATATTATAATATAATAGATAGATGCTATATTTAGAATCTTTAGATTAACGTATGAGGATGTGGTTGAAAGTCTTTCAATTTGAGAGGAGGAAGAATATTTTAGAATTAACGTGTAAGGATATGTGGTTGAAAGTCTTTTAATTTGTGAGAAGGGAGAATATTTGGAAGATTTCTGAAAAAAAAATACTCATGTTTGGAGATGTTTTGAGAAAAGAGGAGAGATGATTGTAGTTTCCTTTGTTTTCTTTCCAAAATCCCAAAATCCACTCTTCTCCTTAAAGTAGCTAGTAGGAAAATTAATATTTAAGTTAAACAAAATGAAGTAATAATGTCAATTCCTCTTTTCTTTATTCAAATATCAGGTATAGTTAAAGTAGCTTTCATGCATCAACTATTAAAAAATTAGAGAAAAAATATATGGATAAGGCTACAAAAATTAATGCCTATACTTGTACGGTTGTACCCAAGAGAAAGAGTTATGTAGTTGCATAGATAAGGAATATTTTATTGTTCGGAGTTCAGAAGATCGTTAGTTATTCACGGAGTGCTGCAATGTTTTCTTTGAATGATTAATCTCCATTCGTGTTTATAAGCAAATTTCACACTGACCAATGTTGAGTTTATCTAGCACGAGAGTCGAACCTAGGAACACTAAGTTGCCTCTAAGGTAGCTTATGGTATTAGACAACAATGAATTTATATATACTCAAATCAAACAAATAAAATATATTTTTCTTCATATAAATTAGTAAAATAGGAACAATATATGGTAATACTAAAGTTAATTATGAAAAATTAACGAAATAAAGAGTATTGGTTCCTTTTTTGAATAAATAAAGAGTATAAATTATTATAAGTGTAACAAGTCAAACTCAATTCAAAAAATATTTTAAGTTCTATTTAAAAACATAAAAAGTACATTTTGATAGGATGAGATGAAGTTTTGCAATAGTACCTAGACCCATTCATACTTACAAATTATTTACTTACGCCCCCGACCCAAACTCATTCATGAATAAAATAACAATTTTTCTTTTTTTTTGTGTCAAAAATAACATTTCAATGATAACAGGCAAATGTCACTGAGTGTAAGACACCAACTTACAAAGGAAGCATCATCAGGTTATGTAGAGAACAATTTCGAATCAAGTATAGTTGAAGTTCTAAGGATATATATTAATAAGCATTTGAGCAGCACCTGAAACAACCTAGATCCTACTAGACTAACATAATTAAACACAAAGTAAACAAGCTTAATAGATGGTTAACAACGGATACCTAAAGCTGAGAAAAGGCCACAATGGGCCATAACAATAGCACAAACATCAAGTTTCAGCCCACCAGGGTTTCTGATGGCAAGCAACCACCAGAGAACTGACAAGCTACCCTGCACGAAACCCAAACCATCTTCCACCTCTGGACCAGCAAGACAAGCCACCATAGCCAAGGAAAGAAACCCACAGAGAATGAGAAGGGGGAAAACGAAAAATCCTGGGCTTTCCCCGTTAAAGAAGGCCAAAAGACCAGAGGGAGTCTTTTACTTTAGATAGGGAGGCCACACAAAAAATACACAACAACGCAGCGAGGCAGAGGTACTAATGATGACCCTGGAAACTCGCACAACAATTGGGAAAGCAAAATGGTAGCAGTAACAAGAGCAAAGGAGACCCGCGAAGAGGATGCGGGAGGAAAGACGGAAAGTCCAAAGCTTTCCCCAAAAATGATGGCCAAATGACCAAGGGGAACTTCACCCTTGAACCGAACAACCATAAAACAGAAAAACACAACCAGCATGAGAGTCGTCAAGATTCCTTGTCGCAAAGACTCCTAGAGGTAAGACCAGTATGTGAAAAGAAGGGGTGAGAGAAAAAGAACCTGCCAAGCAACTAAAGGTTTTGGAGGAGGGCTAGGAGCTTCAATGATGTTGGAGGGTGAAGAAGATGGCTCTGCAGGGTGTGGAGGCGGGCGAATTGGTGACGACGAGGCTATCACCATGAGCTTCATCGGCAGTTAGGTGAGAGACACAGAGGGTTTGAGAGGAGAAGTCATTGCGAAGAAGGAAGGTGGAGGTAGAGAGAACGTTACAGAGGCAGCAACGAGGACCCAACAATGCTAGGGAGGTGAAGTGCTAGGAGAACTACAAAACCCTAGCAGAGCGTTTCTCTCTAGGGAACGATTCAGCAATTTTTCTAACATGCACCATTTAGCTTTATTAAATAACATTTTCTTTCATACTCCCTCTGTTTCAGTCTTTAAAGGTTTTTTTTTGCACAAACCAAAACAATAAAAAATTGTTTTTTTCATAAAGTTATCGGAAAAGTTTTTTGCACAAACCAAATCAATAAAAAAATTGTTTTTTCATAAAGTTATTGGAAAAGTCCTGGGTTGTTTATTATGCATCACACTTATTTCTCTCTCTACAATAAATAATTGAGGGTATAATTGATAAAACAAGTACTTAATGTAATTTTAAACTATCAACAAAATGTCAGCTAAAAAGAAACGAAATTCTTATTAAAAATCGACAAATACTATGAAAGAGATGGAGTATTGATCACCAATTTCCTTATTTATTTATTTATTTATTTATTTATTTATTTATTTATTTATTATAATCTCTCTTTTTTTGTCAATTAATAAAGAAAAAAAATACTTATTTAACAGGATTTCTAATAATAAAAAACAAGTAAGTGATGCGTGATACCGATAGTGTGAATTCGAATCTACAAACTTTAACTTTCCTCTCTCCATCCCCACATCTGGATGTTTGTACCCACCTCCGACCATTTGTATTAAATACCAAGATGGAGACGCCAACTCTTAAATTCAATCTGGGATCTGACCATGTGATACTACGTTTATACCGTCTTTATTTTCCAATTCGGTTAAGTTTTAGAAAAATACCAAAATAACCATATTACAGAAAAATAAACATTCTATCCACAGTGGGGAATTTTTTGCATGTACCCACAAGATTATCCTATGAAAAACCTCCAAAGATATCAATAAAATATAGAGTGAATACTCAAACTAGTCATTAACAAAATGATGTAGAGACCAATTGAGTCATTGAGAATGAAAAGTACCAATTTGATCTTCAACAATATTAGATGCGGGTCAAATTAATCTATTTAAGATAATTTTTAACGGACATGTTAGTCCATATCAGGGACTAATTTGACCAACCTTTTCATGTTTTGAGATAAATTAATATTTTTTATTTCTCATGACCAAATTGGTTTCCGATTTGTTTGTCAGGGGCGAATTTGGGTATTTACTAAAAAAAGATAACTTGGAAAAGAATTCACAAAAAACATTCCCTTTAGATGCTCCCTTGGTTCTAATTTTGTCTTCACATTGTTCTCCATCATATTTGTCACACTATAAAATAGTCAACCATGATCCCTCACAAACCAACCCCAAAGCAAAACTCTCCTCCTCTGCTATATGAAAAAAACACTAGCTAATATGATGCATCAAGAGAATCTTCAATCCCCACCATGGTCCTTCTATGAAGAAATAGACTCATCAACTTTTGATTATCAAATTGCTGAGTCCTATTCCTTCACCATGAATAACCATGTCGATATTGATGACTATGTTCCCTATGGCATCATCATGGATGACCATGTAGATGATTATGAACTCAATACTTCTTCTGAAGCCTTCTCCACTTCTTTTCCTTCCACTTCCACCATATACATCAATGATCATATCCATCATCCAATTGATGAAGAAACCTTACAACTTCCATCACTCGTGGAATTAGATCCTATTGATTCAATCCTAAGTCCCCAAATTTGTCCAATTTATGATCATGTATACCAAGAAGAAAGTGATTCACAAAATTCTCCTAGTGTGGAAAATCAAGATGCATGGAGTCCTACTTTATCAATGAAGTCAGAATTGTCCTCAAATCAACAATCACTAATCTTACCACAAGAAGAAATGGAAATTGACAACAAAGTGATCCTTCCACTTATGATGGAAGCATGTGGAGAAGCTTTAGAGAAAGGACAAAAATCATTAGGAGAAGTTACATTAAAGTGTATGAGTCAGAAAGTTAGTCCACTTGGTGAAGCTCTTGAGACCCTTGCATTTTATTTGTCTCAAGAAGTTACAAATCATGGAGATTATCTCAAAGGAGAAGCCTTTAAAAACTTTGTGGATGCTTTTAAGGTACTTTATCAATTGCATCCAATTGGAAAAGTTGCTCACTTTGCAGCTATTTTAGCAATTCTTGAGGCTGCTTTATTAGAAGATTGTGATTCTATACATATAATAGATTCTTGTATAGGTAATGGTATTCAATGGCTTCCTTTATTTGAAGCTATTGCCAAAATGAACAAAATAGTGAAATTGACATCTATTAAATGGGGTGATGAAAGTGAAAGTTGTGAAT
This sequence comes from Astragalus glycyphyllos, assembly GCA_963573325.1. Taxonomy (NCBI): domain Eukaryota; kingdom Viridiplantae; phylum Streptophyta; class Magnoliopsida; order Fabales; family Fabaceae; genus Astragalus; species Astragalus glycyphyllos. The sequence goes on along the minus strand of OY754312.1, from coordinate 13,130,092 downwards.
CTATTTCCTCTCCTTGGAATTTTGAGGAAACAAAAAGTCAACTCTATGAGCATGCTAAATCATGTGGCTTGAAATTGAAGGTTGAGGAAAAAGGATTGGAGGAACTTGTTATTGAGATCAAAAGAATGAACAAAAGGGGTAGGAAATCAGAGCTTTTAGCTTTCAATTTGATGCTTGGTCTCCCTCATATGGGAATTTTAAGGAGCAAAAGACAACATGCTTTGGAGTTTCTTAAGGTAGCTGAGGATTTGATCAACAACTCTCACAACAAGGGAATTATCATATTTGGTGATGGTGATCCATTTGAGAAGTTAAAAAATAGCTTGAATTTCAGCTCATTTTTTGAAGGGAATTTAATGCATTACAAGGCCTTATTGGAATCAATGGGATCACACTTCACATCTCAATTTTCAGAAGCAAGAATTGCTTGTGAGGTGTTATTTGTTGCACCTAGTATCTCTTCTCATGCTTGGTTACAAACATGGGAAGAAATGAAAAGGGATTATGGTCATCTTCAAGGTGAAATTACCATAAAGGGTAGCAGATTGAGTGAAAATATTTTGATGGAAGTTAGAGAGGTGTTGAGAGGAAGTGGAAGTTCATATCAAGCAAGGATTGAAGGACAAAATGATAATGAATTTGTTTTGGAATGGAAAGGAACTCAACTACTAAGATTTTCTGTTTGGAAAAACTAGAACTAAAGGCTAGGGGTAGGGATTGTCTAACTTGAGGGTGGGAATTTCCCCCTAACTTTGAATCTATCAAAGTTAGACAATCCATTTCCAAAGGCAAAAGAGTAAACAATGCACACAGTACTCGAAATTATACATTTAGTGACAGTTAGATAGTTATTATAATTTTATTTGTACAAAGATTCTTGCTTATATGTACATCTTGACATATTTTAGTCACAATTTCCAGAGAGTCATCTTCTTATGTCATGTAAATAACTTCATGATATTATCTTCAATTAAAAGTATTATTCAAGAGTATCTTGCTTTACTAGCTTTTCATATTGAATGTGAGTCAAGACTCTTAGAATATGATGAATTAAGAAGGATGCAATTGTGTCTTAAAAAAATGGATAGCCATGTCTTGATAATTATACAGATTAATTATTAACTTTTTTATAGGAAAAGACAATATATTATATAAAATTGAGTGCAAGCAGTAATCAAGAAATAGGACAAAGCAAGAATCCTATGCAGAACATGTTTAATGGACCGCAACACCTAGTCATACAAGCAAATAAATATTCACATTTCAATAAAGAAATCACTTCTTTTTACTTAGACACCTGAAACACAGAGAACATGAGTAAATATACTATCTCACAAAAAAAAAAGAGTAAATATACTAAGTGTGTGTTTGGTTTTGTGATGGTGAAAATTGATTTTTAATGAAAGAGAAACAAGTGTAAAGAAATTTATGTTTGGGTGAATTCATGTAAAATTTTGTTCAACAATAAATTTTAGAGTAAAAATTACATTCGGAAGCAAAAACTACGCAAATCTAAACTTTAAGGTAGAATCAATTCTACAGGCAAAATTAATTTTCTCGAAAATATCCAAACAAGACAAAAACAATTAATTGCATAGAATCCAAAAGTGAATCCAAACATATAACTTAAAAGTTAAGTTTTCATTGCAAAAACATAAAAGGAATTTTCAGAGCATATTCAAAAGCAAAAGGATATATATGGTTTTGTTGCATAAGAGGATTTTCACAAAACCATAATTTGTAAGCTAAATTTCCGTCAATATTTAATTCATGTTGAAGTTACATTTTTGATAAACAATATATAAAGTCACACGCACACATGGGTCCAAATATAGTTACAAAACAGTACAATAGAAAAAGGGTGGAAAGATAGCTGGTTAATGCAACTTATTATAATGAAATAATCTAATCTTGAATTGAATTCAAGGAGGTTCTCCTCCACGTTGGTCTTGGCGCTATTAGAGATTAGAAAATGACAATAATGTTATGATTCTGAGGTAAGCATGCCAAATAAGAGTTCTACAAAATGATAATTTGGAAGTAACTTTGTTTTATTTGTTGACCACTTATATACTTTACATTAATCATGGAATGTTGAGTTTCAAACTTTCAAAGTGTTCATTATTTACAACATATTCAAAAGATTTTTTTTTTGACGCAATATTCAAAAGAATTTAATTTGCAGATTAGATTGTAAGAAATTTTATTTATATTGTGATGGTCTTTCATTGATTTATTAAATGTTGGTTGAATATATCTTGATGGGTGATCTTCCAAGTGCATCAAATCACTTCAAATGGGCTGGCATAGATAAGTATCCTTGGAACAAGATGAATCCATAAGTAAAAATTCACAAGTAGTTTTGAAGATAGCAAAAAATATGATAGAAAACAATTTTACCCTAATGTATCTAATTGAGTATACAAGACATATTCAAGAAACATATCAAGGTAAGATATGTGCATTCAATGTCAAGACAAGAGAAGGAGTTATGAGTACAACCAAAGCATCTTAAGCTAAAGACAACATTATGGAATATACCAAAGACAAAGAAGGTCAAAGAAAAAATTCTAAAGAAGTGGCAATTCAAGAATTCAAGACGCATCCTGATTCTATCAAGTAAAAGTGCAATCCGAACGTGCACTCACTCTGATATAAAAGTATCTAAAGAAACGTGTGTGTTCAACAAAGCATTTGGTCAGAGCATTGCTTGAACTTACAAAGAACTAGCATCCGTTAGAATTGTAAATGGATTCTTAAATGAAATCTTAGGGAGAACAAAAGATAAAGGATACAAGGCTTCACTAATCATTAGAAATAAATACACATAAGGAACGAAGTCTACCTCATAGAAAGGATTTCGAAAATAAGAATCTTTATGTACCAAGTAGTATCAGGGTTGATACATTGAAAAGTGCCATCTCGTCTTCACGGAGCACACTAAGAATTAAATGAAACATACTCTCACGCAAGCTCATGCATCAACAAATAGAAATCAACGACCTCTATAAAAAAAAGAGCTTAACATCTCTCTTCATACATACATAGGAAATATGTGAGAAGTCAAAAAAAAGTGTATAATAGAAAAAGCCTTAGAGATTGAAGAGAGGAAATGTAAGAACACTCTTAAGGAAGAACGAGAGTATAGAGAAGAAATGTCTCAATGTATCCAGATGCTATACATTTCAATACCTATATTCTAGATCACTACTCCAGAATACTGAAAATGCAAAAGTATAAGAGCTACTATCCGCTATAAAGGAGATTGTCGCTACCACAATATAACAATCTCTTTATTTCTAGTAGACTATTTAGAAAAAGGCAAAGCTCAATAAATAGATGCAAATAAAGAAAGAGCAAATGAGCAAGTTCTAATACTATTGAGCTTTCTCTCCGGTAAGAGTTGATTAGAATAAATATACGTCACGTCAGTAGTTAACTACCAACGTGGTGTTCGTTAACAAAAACTGACGGCAGTGACCAAAATGAAATGAAAATGAAAGATAAAAGACCAAAACGGACCAATAAAATATAAAGGACCAAAGTGAAACTTAGAGCAAAGATAAATGACCAAAAGTGGTATTTAGCCTAAAATATATTAATAAGAAATCCCAGTCCTAACTAAGCATCAATATTCCAAATGAAATTCTAAACTGTTAAGCATGGGCATCTTCACAATAACTAAACCTTATTAAGAATAACTAAACTGTCAATAATTAATAATAATAATAATAATAATAATAATAATTAAGTGGTGATAAATAAACCGTATTACAACTGCAATGAAGAAGAAACATGACTAAACTTGCCGCCGGGATCATTAACACCATAGATAAGGCTAACAAGGTGCAAGAGATCCAAAAGCGGGATGATGACGAATATGGGAGAAATGAAAGCGAAAATCCAAGGGTTGACAACAGGAGGCCAAAGGCAACAGGCAGGGGCGACCATGAGGATGACCATGCCGATGAAGCATACGATAGTGATGGAGAGCACAGCTTGGTCGACGATAGAGACACTGATATGGTTGATAAATAGCTTGAACGAGAGGGAGATGAAAATGCAAAAGATGAATAGGATTAAAGAGTAGATAAGAAAGGGAAACACCCTTCTCCATCGAGGCCTTCCGAACATGCCTATTCCATTTATAATTCCCCAACATGAGGATGACACACAATGCCTGAGTGATCCCCTTCTGTAAATGGAAGTTGAGCCCTACTGGTGATGAAGCCATTTGATAATTGATTAGCGCTAATTTTTGTAATTGATTTATATATAGAGGCTAGGTATTGTTTTTCTACATTAATATTCAAATAGATTGTTTTCCTTTCTTTGTGGTTTGCCGCTATTTACAAGCACACCCTATAACTCGCAACAGCACTAGTGTGAAGAGGGGGATTGACGCTGAACTAACCATTTTTATAGCCTATTTTTTGACAATCCATTTTAATACGCTACCGATCAAATTCACCTTAAAATATGAGTAGAAAAACACCATTAGTAATTTTATAATTTTATAGACTAAATTGAAAACACATCTTTAAGTGCAACATTGCAAACACTTCTTTTAGTACATCTTTTATTAGTAATTTTATTAAGTAAATTGACTAACAAAAAATATATTTTGAGGACTAAAATAACTTACTAAAGAAACACTTAGAATTTTAATTATTTTCCATTTTTGTACCAAAAAAATTGTATTTTCAATTTCAATATAGCGATTATAATAATATTCTCATGTTAGATGCTACTATTGGATTGGATGTAGCCGTGGAATCAGAGTCATTTAGCAAATTTTGGGCCTTGGACACAGCCGATTCGAAATTACCATCTTCATCTAACACATCACCCTAAACCTTCCTAAAATTATCATGTCAGATGCTTCCACCATGTTAGAAATAGCATTCGGCATTGAGGGATTTAGCAAATCTAGCTTTGTAGTATGAGCTTGAGTGGATGATATCACTTCGAAGACAACTAGTAGTATGCATATCATTGATTATATTTGCGACAGTGTGATTAGTTGGAGTTTCAATATTACCACCATTAATAGTATCAGAGGTGGTAGCATATTGGATGGAGATAGTGGCACTACCTAATTTCTGAATGGAGTCTAGAGATGGCTTATGCATATGAATTCCCACAATCGACACTTTCTTACTTATCTCTAAAGCGAATTGGGCAGAGTATAATTCTTCATTAGATTGCATGCTCATGTTGTTAATCTCATTTGGTGAATATTCCCCTTTCTTCCTATTCACGTCTTAGTTACAACTTATTATTTTTAACTTTCTTTTACATTTTGTAGATAGGACAATATATATTTGACGAAGAAGATGAGTGGTGTTCATGGTGTTCTGTTTTAATTGTTTTGTTAAATTATGTTTTGTTTTTTTTAAAATTTAAAAAACTAAATTGCTTATGTGTAGTTTCAATTGGAATTAAATAATACATTTTTTGCCACGTCATTTAATGAAGATGGACGCCACGTCAGCAGTTAACTGTTAATGTAATGTCCGTTAACAAAAACTAACGGTAAAGACCAAAATGAAACGAAAATGAAAGATAAAAGACTAAAACAGACCAAAAAAAGATAAATAACCAAAGTGAAACTTAGAAGAAAGATAAATGACATATTTAGCCTTTAATTAATTAACCTATGGAAAATGTTTCCCTCTCCCAAAGGGAAAACCAAATTTCAAATCGATTTCAGTTCATTCTCACTTGCGCACAGTTGAATTTCGTTTGAGTTCAGTTCACAAACCCCATTCAATTTTTTCTCAAGGCAAAACCTTCCCCCAAAGAAATGGCGGATTCTTCATCCAGAAACCTAACGGTGGAGAAGGTGATTTCCCTCAGCGACGAGCTCATTAAAGTGTTGCAGAACTCTTCTGATGACTTCAACAGCGTCTCTCAATTTCTCGAACGCTCACATTCCCTTTCTTCCACCTGCGATTCCGACCTCAACCAAGTTTGCTCCTTATACCAAGGTCAATCAATCTTTTCCCCCTTTTCTCTTTTTGAGTATCTTTCGAATTTTTCTAAAGGAAAATGTAAAATTAAAAAAAAAAAACTTGTGGGTGTTTTAGGTATTTCGTTAAAGTTTCATTTTTTTAAGCTTGGGTTTTCAATTTTATGGTTTTGAGGTTTGATAATCATTGTTTCTTTGCTGGTTGTGGCTTTGGTTAATTACTATGGTAATTTGGGTTTGTGCTTGATTCTTGTTAGGATCTGGAAAGAATGATAGTTAAAAGTATGGGAATTGAAGTTTGGATTTTCTTTTTCAGTTTTCTTGTGTATTACTGACTTTCAATGTTGGCTGTAATTATTTGCTCTGTTACTAGCTACAAAGCACCGACATAAACACGGGCATTAGACACAACACCAACATGGACACATGGAAATTGATAATACTTTGAGAAAATAGAAGTAATTGAAGTGTCAGGGACACATTTTCAAGATTAGTGCTTTAGAGGTTACTGGTTTTTCAGTAATGATAAATGAAATGTAAAGTTAGAAATGTTGGATTTGATAGAAAGTTTTCTGGTGATGTTAGTGGAAGTAGATTGTGTGTGGCTTGGCAAGTATTCAATCTAAAGAATATCAACTAAATCTATAATTTGGGAAATTGTACTTTATCTCAACTAGCTTATATTATTATTATTATCTATATCTACTAGGAGTATACCTTCTTTATTGTATTATGCAGCTGACAGTGCTTATATGAATCAGATTATCAGAACAAGACAGAATCCTACAAACAGAAAATCGAGGAAGCTAAATCTGAGACTGCTGCTGATGCAGAACTAGACCTTCTGCAGAGAAGACTGAATGAAGAACTCGAAAAAGAACGCTTGTTGAAAGAGGAGTTTAGATAAGTCTCTTTGTTTTCAGCTTTTCATTTGCACAAGCTCTTTTTGGATTTTAAACATCTCAGTATGACATATCTTATCATCCATCTTCCATCAACACAGCCATTAGCAATGAGTTTAGTGATCTAGAACAGCAACGGATTTCTGTCCAAGAACAAAAGAGGAATTTACAGAAAATTGAGCATGAAAATCTGAGGACACAGTAAGTGCATCGCTAAACTTGAGTATAAGATTTTAAATCTGCCATACATACTGTAGTGTTATTTGTCATTGTTCTTTTCCATATTAAGGTATCATTCATGTGAATATGCCTTCTCAGTTAAAATATAAAGCCAATTAATTGTTATAAACTGATGACAGATATTGATTTTTTACATTTTCCATACAATTTGGAACATAATTGTATTCTTCTCTTCTATTTCAGGATGCTACTTTCAATGTATGCTTCTGTCACAAATATTGTGCCAAACTTGGATGATCAGTCCAAAATATCAGGATGTATCCTTTTGTTGAGATCAGTCCAAAATTTCTGGTATTCCATATATGAAAAACACAAAAATGTTTTCTCCTTAAACCTGAATTGCAGATATTGTTGAAAAGGATGCAAACGCGGTCGAGAAGTTTGAATATGACACATCAAAGATGACTCCCCTCGATGTATGTAATGACGTCTGGAAAAGAATAAGTGATTGATGCATCTTAAACATGCCTCTGTTGGATGATACTTGTAACATTATGTCATTTATCAAATTTGAGTGCCATGTTAGGAATCCAGCAATTCAGTTATTAAATGATCAAAGATTTCAATGTCTCAATTTTGTATGAAAGGCAATCTTGCAATTTTGATGTTGAGAACTACTGAGTGGGGTGAGCATAGGTTGCCATATCAGTCCGTTGGTTTGGTTTTTCATGTCATTAATCAGATGACGTCTAAGGCGAGGGACGCGTGAAATCCCTCACCAATGTATCATATCTACGTGCTGTTAGATTAATTATTAAGAAAAATTAGTGGTTTAGATTTATTACTGTTACCTGGTATAAGGAAAGGCATAAGAGATTTGCTGCCTATCATATGAAGTAGTTTCAATGTTGCATCGTCTTGTGAGTATTGTTATGTTTCTATACTATATTCTGAGTTTTGACTTTTGAGTCACCTTTGCTCTTTTCCTTCGTTGTTGCTGGGTTGTGTAATTGTGTTCATTGCTGGAATCCGTATTTGCTAAAATTCTAGAATACCCTAACTTTTTCGTTCACAACTTTAAAAGCGTCCAAATCTGCGTAACATTGTCTGGCGACGCGACATTGTCTCTTAATGATACAACATTAGTTAACGCCATCACTTGGCGATCCCCACCCATCTCCATGCGATTCATGTCAGCTCGCTAGGCAATGATGCACAGAAAAAGAAGTATTGGGAGCAACAATTACCCAAGAAAAGGAAAAAAAAAACTATCAAGTTACCTTCAAGACTATTTATCAACAAAACTATGCTATGTTACTCCTAAAATTTACTAAAAACTAAGATAACTAAGGATAACAAGTGATTCAAGTAATCAATCATGCATATGAGGTAGAGTCATCACAACCCAAACTTAATCTTTTGATTTTCCGCAAGCAAAAATTCAATTCCCAGTGAGGCAAAAAGTTAGAATCAAGCACAACTCAAGCAGTTCGCGATCATAGCAATCTCCCATCATTCAAGTATTTCATATCATAGTGCATTCCTCATGCTCATTGGTCACCTAAACCTTAACCAAAAAAACCTTGTTTGAACAACCAAAAAACACATTAAGGCAAGAAATCAAGAAGTCTAATTTTCTCTCCACACTCTCAACATTTTCTTTCCTCTCAAGTGTTTATAAGGCAATTCTACTCAAATCACAAAACATGCATAATTCTACCATAAAGGCTTGAACAAGTTCTAAGGAAGTAAATTCAATGCTACATAATCACACACTATAAGAGGTCTTCAACTATCTCATAATATTTTGAAAGGTAGACTGCGCAATTTGAGGTTAGGTATCAACTATCTCAAAATATTTCAAACTCGTACAATTACATTCAACAATTCCCCAACAACAATGATATAAGAGAAAGTAAAAAAAATGAAAAAGCTTACTGTCCATAAGTAACCTAAACTTAAAATTTTTCCAAGACATATAGGATTCTTCTACCAAACTCCAAGTAAGTGGGACATTTTTTTCCAGGTCATTGGCCTGTAATCAATGTTTTTAATCCTAAATAGAAAAGCGTCACAGCTAACCCAAAAATTGTTATAGCGGTTTAGCAGAAAGCGGGATGATCACTATTTCAAAATGTAATTACTTATAGGATGTCTACCATATGCATATAAATTTTCAAAAATGATAAAAAAAATACCCAAAATCCAAGACATTCAATGTTAACAATAAAAAGTATCCATGACTCAAATTGGAATAGAGGACAGTGCAAAGAGCAACAAGTAGAGATGTGTGAGCTGTGAGGTAGAAGCGCATCAGCAAATAGGCCGAGGGCGGAAAATTGAGAGGAAGAGGGAAGAGATTTACTAACAACTTCAAACTAGTAGCCAACTTGTACAACACGCGATAAGCTTCGCAATAGCCTTCACGACAACCGTGACAGTGAAATATGACGCCACGCTCCACCGTATTGCATGTTATTCACAACATTACTTGTAATAATGGTCGTAGCAGAAAGAATAGATCATAGACTCAACAGGGCTAAAAGGATATAAAACGTTACATTGTGTCTGAAAGGCTCAAGGATTCCAAAATAACAGTGTAAATACAATTATTTTGCATTAAAAAAACCATTATTTTGCATTAAAAAATATCATACGCCTTTTCAAAATCAACTTTAAACATTAACATCTCTTTTTTATATATTTTTTCTGCCTCAACTGCAGATTCGTTTGCATCTAAAATATCATCTAGATTTTTCTACCCTTTATGAAAGCAAACAGAGCCTCCAATTTCACTCTGATAATTATAACTCTCAATCTAGCTAGAATTTAATAAAGTATAAAGTATTATGTACATGCAACCAATGAGTGATTATGATCTTTACTCATAAAGGAAAACAACATCTGAAAAATGAAAAAAATAAATCTGAAAAAGAAAGGACCTGCAACAATAGAAATATCTTTGACAAGCAATGCTTATATTATTTATATAGACCAAACACCTTGGTTTAGGATCAACACAGACATTAAAAAACAATCAAGTACCAATAAATAGAGACCCTTAAAAAGATTGAAAAACAGAAAACAAATAAACAAAAATTAGAAAAATAAATAAATCCTATGCCAAAATGCTAGGTGGATGGTTCTTGACATGAATCTCCCAATGCTGATCCACATAACCACATGACTTCAAATATATGCCAAAATGCTAGGTGCATGGTTCTTGACATGAATCTCCCCATGCTGAATCTACATAGTCACATGACATGTCTATATAAGTGCATGCCAACATATTGAATCATCAAATACTTGGTATGAACCAGAAAGGGTAAGGGACATTAGGATGATTTGATGCATCCAGGGGAAAATATTTGGTGCTATTATCAGTCATACAAAACATCCCTAACTGAAAACCTAACCATGGGTCATCTTTAGGACATGGATAACTTAAAGCAAAATAGAGGCTATTTCCTGTAAATAACTCTTCATTCCAATTAAGTGAACCCTTTGGAAGTACCATGGTATTGATACCACTAGAAAAAACCACAAGATCTTCTAAGCTCATTCTCTTCCACCCCTCACTAGGTTTCTTCTCACTCATCATATCAAACTTGTACACTTGAACTGATGCTATCTGAGGTGCCTTAACATATTCTCTAACAATGTTCAAATAATCAACATTTTCAGTTTTATACTCAGCATTGCATATCATGGCAATGAAGTATAACTCTCCAAATTCATCTTTAGCAAAACAAGAAATGGGATTATTTATACCACTTCTAATGTTACCATTCGTAGTTGATGTTGGTAGTGGCCTAATTTCAGGTAACTTAGCTATTACTTTAGGCTTTATATTTGGGCCACCTTCAGTGCAATCTTTCAGATCATAAACCAATATGGAATATGATGATATGTCATTGACATATAATATTGTACCAATAACTTCCACATCCATAAAAAAAGTCCCTGAATCTTTATCTGCTTCAATCATAATCCATGACTTGTTAAAAAGTTTATAAATTGCAATGTGACAATGGTCACTTAATATACCAACCAAATAACAGTCTGAAGTACCATAAGAATTAGGTTTAGAAGATGCCTTCATTTTCCTCATATATAATCCACTAGGAGATTTGTGTGGAAAATTCAACTTTGATGGGATTATTATTCTTTCATTAGTAACTGGATTGAAGAAAAAGATTGACAAACCATTACTTCTTTTCCCTTCAGAAAACTCACCTACAATCAACCAACCTTCAATTGTGCCATGACATGTTTGAGTAGATGCTAAGAGTGGTTTTTTCATGCGGTGTTCGCGCTCTGTACTCAAGCTGAAGTATCTTGAATCCTTGGATTTTAGAAGGATTAGAGGAAACTCAGGTAAGGGATGACAATGCTTCTTTGCAATTGCATTAGCAACTATTGCTCTCCAAGTTGAACATATTGTACATAATCCAATGTAATCTTTAAGTGTTAAACGCTTCATAACCTCTTCCAACATATCATTTGGTATATTTTCCCAGTTGTTGTTTTCTTTCTTCTCCTCGTCTTCATTTTGCTTGTTTTGTTTGCTCTTCTTCTTGTTGTTGCCGTCTTCTTCTCTTAAAAAGATTGTTTTAACTTCATCCATAAGCATGCTATCCATGCTTGAAGAATCTGATGGCAGATCCAAGGACCAATATGCTTTAAGCTCAGAGTTTTTTCTATTAACAATCAACACAAAAGAACGTGAAACCAATTACTTCATTATTAGTCCACAATAACTCACTTGTGATGAAAATTAAAAGCTTTAAAAAAATTTAAAATTGATAAAAATTAATCGTTGCCACCATGGTTCTAATTTTTTTTTTGCCAACAACCTAACAATTTTTAAGGTTTCCGCAATTGCGAGCCGTATTTACAACATTTTATCGCAAGGGTCACCGGTGTAACCGCAATGGCGACTGCAACCTCAATTTAAAACCATAGATGCCACTAGCATATATCAGTTTTTTTATCAATATCTAGACCAAATGACAGTTAAGCACCACCACTCACATGTCACACGGTTCTACCCAGGAAACCTAGGAATCGTGGTACCCATGTCACTGAGATTGCCAATATAACCAGCAATAAGGACTATCGAATATTAGTGATTAAAAAATGTAAATAATTTGTAATAACAAATGGAAAAAAACATACCTGGCACTTACTAATTAAGGTAGTTCTAATTAAGAAGAAGAAAGCTGGAAAACGACATTGACATCATAGAAGCGGCAATAACGTTTAAAGTGAAACGATAAGCCGTTTACAACTTAAAAGTTTTATTTATACTTTAGGGTTTTTTTGAGAACATATACTTTAGGGTTAAGTGAATTTGACTTAAGAACAAATGCCTCACCGTTATGTGGTACTGTTGAGTGAAACTAGGATAGAACAACTCGCTGTTATATATTAGGTGTAATTGCGGATGCAATTCATTCCTAATTTTATTTTGACAAAAAATAATTATTATACCTAACTTTTTGTACATTGTACTTGCTTGATTATATATCAAAAATCATTCTTTTTCCAAAATTCTATTTAATTTATTGCAATTTTAACACTAATAAGTATTGGATTGGCTTATAAAAAAATTATTGGACTGGGATTTCAAAAAATCTATTTATAATAAAAAGTTAGTGTTGTCAAATAATAAAAAGTTAGTCATGAAGATTTTAAAAGATAACTTGGGGCTTAGGTCTTTGGGCCGGCCTAAGTCCCAAGCTACTAAAGTAAGGTCTTTAGGTCTCAATGTTTTACATAAAGGGGCCTCAAAATTTTATCCTTACGTAATATTGGAAAGAAATTTCATTTCCTTATTGTTGGGGAAATTCGCACAGACGTAGGATCATTTATGGGAACAAAGAAAAGAAGACACAAAGAGATTTACGTGGTTCGGCACATCTTGCCTACGTCCACAGGAACACCTCAATATAATTCATTCATCTTCACAAATATGATTACATCAATTTGTAACCCACCCCAATATGTGTATCACCCTACAATACTCTTCTCACTCTAAGAGTTACAATGAATGATAACACTCAAATGATCACCAACACTCTCCTCTCACTACGACTTAGCTGGAGATTCTTCAACTCTTTACATTGTCACCCAAGAATGGAGATGCCTCACCTCTTCATTTGGACATGTTTCATCTCTTCACAAGTCTCCCTATTTATAGGAGAGAGCATGACCTCCATGCTTGCATAAGAATTAGTGGATATTAATTGTCTCACCTTTCCAAGGAGCTCCACTTCTTGACTTTTCTTCAACATTCTAGATACACCTCTTCAAATAGGTCTCTTGAATTTTCCACCACTACTGATACTAAATATTATTTGGCAATTATAATTGGATTACCAACACTTATAAAAAAAAAGGAAACGTGATGTTAAAATACTGTGTATCAATGTTCTCTAGGTTCTAGGAATGACCAATTACATATTGTAAGCCAAGAAGCCATGAATACATGCAAGCAAAGAGATGTTAACATATTAAGGGGAATAATTCTTGGAGCCTTCATCACCTCCTTCTTGGATGATAAATTGAACCAATTAATAGTTGAAGTTGAAGAATCGTATAATTGCAATGACGCAATCATGCGATGTTTGCTCCTAAGTCTCGTGACATCACCCTCTGTACAATGAGCATCGGAAGGAAGGAGATTGAATCAAAAGAAAAAATAATGCAATGCTGTCATCACGATGACAAGGGGTTGATGCCAATCATGATCTTCTTTGTATCACCTTGCCTTTCTTTCATTGGCTCTCATACGCATGTGGATGTGATAATCACCGTCGCATGCCTGCACTCTTCTACCTCTCAGTTCTTTCCGAAGTTAAATGCAACATCACTCACACGTAGGGCTGTTCAAAAAAACTAGAAACTGGAGTGAACCAAACTTAAAAAAACTGAACTGTTGATACCAATTCTTGAACTGAACCACGTTATTAAACTCAGTTCACGAACTGAACTTAATTATCAAAACTGTCGGTTAACCATGTGAACTGCAAACTGTTAATAGTCTACTACTGTTCTCTCGCTTGTCTCGTGCTTTTTGGAGAACGTCAGTCTTAGGCCTGGCTTTTTATTATGACAGCCGTCATTTACTTCTTTTTGAATCCAACCAACATTAAAAAATGATTGTTGTATCACATTTCCAGAAAATATAAAACAGTGTGTATATTTTTTCAATTATATTATATATTATAATAATAACTAAAATGAAAGAATAAAAATGAAATTGCTTCAAAAAAAATGAAATAAATTTTTTCGTTAAGCTCATTCTTTCAATGTTTTCTAAAAGCAATTTTTTTCAATTACCTAAAAAATATTTACCGTCAGAATATTTCTTAAAGCGTAAGATCTATGAAGCACGGACACTTCTGTGATTAGACGTGTCCGACACCTCAGACAAGTGTTCCAATTTTATTTTATTTTTTGCTTTGACACATTTTAGACACTTCTGAGACACTTCTACAAAAGTTAAAGAAGTGTCAAAGTAGTGATAAACAAGGAAAGGGTTAAAAATATTAAATTTAATTATATCATTTTTAGCTTATCTGATATAGTAGATGGAAAATGAATGTGAAAAACTATCTTATTTTGTTTAAGAACTTTTAATGTTATGAAATAAATTGCTCAAATTAAATCGTTTATAGGTAATGTTCATATTTTATTTAATTTAATTAATTATAATAAATAAATAAATAAATAATTATATATATGCAGTGTCCCAGTGTCCTATATTTTGGACATTAGCGGTGTCCGCGTGTCCGTGTCGTGTCCAGTGTCCGTGTCAAAGTCCGTGCTTCATAGTGTAAGAAAGATAATTAGATAAATATATAAAATTGCCATTCAAACGGTTATTAGAGAAATCTTAAAAATAAAAACAGTAAATCAGTGATTATAATCGAATTTAAATTTATTGACTAAAAGTTGCATGCTCCTTGTTGTTGTTGTGCAGTAAAAAAAATTCAATCAGAGGCGCGTTCAAAAAAAAAAATTTAAAAAAAGAAAGTAAAAAGACATATTTGACTTTTACACAGCAACACAGCAATGTTTATACCAAACACGTGTTCAAGGCTTCAAGCTCTCATTCCCTGAACTGAAGCCGTTTCATCTTTTTCGGTTAAAAGTTAACTTAAGTGCACCGAACTGAAAAAGCAGTTTGGTTCAGTTCGAGATAAAATTAACAGTTCCAATTTGGTTTAAGGGAAGTACTGCTCATCAAGTTCAGTGATGTTACAGCTAGTCAACCTGCTTATCTCCATCCTCATTTGAATGGCTTTGAACCATGCATTGGTTAGTTTTGTTTTGAATTTTTTAATTGATTTCTTATTCCCCCTTGTTTTCAATACATCAAATGCGTTAAAAATCCTAAAACATAAACATCATATAAGAACCATTAAAAATCTGTTAGATATCTACAGGCATTCCAACTACAAAGTGTTTAGTTCATAGTGAGCTGCAAATAGATGAAAGAACACATAAGTCAGCTTCAGTGATGTTACAGCACTGCTCAGCAATGTTGTGCAGAATTTCCTATTTGGTAAATAAAGTTGGCTGTAACACAAAAAACGGAGCAAGAAAGCTATGTCTAAACTTTCCTTCTTCGAACCAGTCTCCTTAATGAAGAAAAACAACTGCTTTAAATAGTTCTAGGGTTGAGGGATATCCTAGAAAAACATAAAGGCATCACCCTTTATCTTGTATTCTGTTGATAAGGAAAAGGGCCCATACAAGAGGGGAATATCCGCATATTATAGTACGGGTTCCCACTCAAAACATGTTTGTCCTTTCTAACACGAAGCAGGGCACTGAAATAGGCGTAGAATTGTCTCCCAGCGCCTTCTCTCTCATATGTCGCAAAAACACCAATGCTATAACATCTAGGAGCTCCAGCACACTAGCAAACACATTAAAGCACAAAAAATAGAGCACCAAAGTGCCCATTCAATACAAACTAGAATTTACCCCTTGCTAACTTAAACAACTGATTTTAATTAATTAAATAACAAAATTACTCTAGAATAAACAATGGTTTAATCTATTAAGGTATAAGTAACTCTTATAAATAAAAGTAATAAGTGGTTTCTTTGCAGAGAGGGTCGCAATTCGTCGTCTTCGTTACTAGATTGGTGGGTTAATCCAATTAGCTATTTTTTTGGTGTTTAATCCATAACCCTTGAGGTGACTTATCTTTAGATAAGTATTAAGAATAAGCACACAACTGTACCAACATATTGCTATGTTCATTACACTCATGGCAGTAAATTTCATGATCTGATTCACACTACCAAACTCCCAATAATGAAGGTGAAATTGTTATAATAGTGATCAATATACCTTGGTTTACCAAAAAAACTCATTTATTGAAGGAAATTGAAAATACATAATAGTTTTGAGGAGGTTCAGCTCATCCTAGCCTAAGAAATTTAACTACTCAAGTTCATGGAATAAAATAAAGAATACAAAAGAAAAGCATTTCACGTAAAGGAATCCATTAGGTCTTCAGTTTCTTCTTCCCAAGGTTGAATAATCAACATCTTGTGCCTCCCAATGCCAAAACTCCAATCCTTATTCGCTAAAATTCAAGAAAAACCCAACTTTTCTGCTTAAAACTTTAAATAGCGTCCAAAATTGGACAACATTGTCTTGCGGTGCGGCATTGTTGCTTGGCGATAAGGGTCTGTTTGGGAAGGGGAGTTGGGAGGGGAAAGGGAGGCTTGTGGGGGAATGAACCCCTTGTTTGGGTGTTAAAAAAAATTAGGGAAAGGTTTGGGGGCTTTTCACTAACCCTCCTAAACCCTCCTCAGGCCCAATTTCCGCATTCCCCCAAATTGGGGGGGTTTTGGGCATTAATTGACAATACTACCCTCATTAAAATTCAAAAATTCCAAAAATACCCAACCCTAGTTTCAGAGTCATTCTTCCATCTCTCTCACCGTGCGCTCCCAATCTCTCTCACCATGCGCTCTCGATTTCTCTCACTCTAAGCTCCGGCGTTTCTATCCTTCTCTGCGTCTCTCTCTCTCTCTCTGCGCGATCTCTCAACCTCTCTCTCTATCTCTATCTCTCGAAGATCTCAGGTAAGTTCGTGATTTATTTCTTCATTTTCTTTCACATTCAGCTAATTCAAATTTTCTCTATTTTGAGTATGAAATTGATTCGTTGTTATTTTTTCTTGAAATTTCCAGGAACGTCTACAATTATGTGATTGATTTTGCTAGGTATGTGATTGATTTTTTCAAATAGATTGTAGATTGTAGGTTAATCGTTTGCAAACAGATTATCATTTATCTGTGATTTTCCAGATTTGGTTCATTTCGGGCGATTTAGTGAAGTTGGCATAACCCTAATTTGGTTCATAGCATTTGCAGGTAATTTCTTTTTAGCTCGTTTCGTTTTTTGTTTCCTTTTTTACTGTAAATTTACCCTTTTGCTGGTCCATTCCTTATCTACCTTGTATCAGTTGTAATTAAGCTACACTTTAACTTCTGTTTCAATTTGATTGAAACCATGGACTTGGACAACACATGAGTGTGATAGATAGTTCCAAAAAGAAACTGATCAGTAGTTGATTCAATAATTGTTGAATATAGGGTTCTTGTTGATTGTTTTCTGTCTGAGAATATGTTATTATGAAACTTATAGATAGTTCTAAAAACAGGAACTAACTATCTAGAAGTTTCATGATAACATATTCTCAGACAGAAAACAATCAACAAGAACCCTATATTCAACAATTATTGAATCAACTACTGATCAGTTTCTTTTTGGAACTATCTATCACACTCATGTGTTGTCCAAGTCCATGGTTTCAATCAAATTGAAAATAGAAGTTAAAGTGTAGCTTAATTACAACTGATACAAGGTAGACAGGGAATGAACCAGCAAAAGGGTAAATTCACAGTAAAAAAGGAAACAAAAAACGAAACAAGCTAAAAAGAAATTACCTGCAAATGCTATGAACCAAATTAGGGTTATGCCAACTTCACTAAATCGCCCGAAATGAATCAAATCTGGAAAATCACAGATAAATGATAATCTGTTTGCAAACGATTAACCTACAATCTACAATCTTATTTGAAAAAATCAATCACATACCTAGGAAAATCAATCACATAATTGTAGACGTTCCTGCAAATTTCAAGAAAAAATAACAACGAATCAATTTCATACTCAAAATAGAGAAAATCTGAATTAGCTGAATGTGAAAGAAAATGAAGAAATAAATCACGAACTTACCTGAGATCTTCGAGAGATAGAGATAGTGTTGGCTATGAAATTGTAGAGCAATTGAAGTGTAAAAGAATTCATCTTTCATTGATTAAGGAGAATCTGTACAATGAGCAATATATACTAAGCTGTACAAAAGGAACTTTTCCAAAAACTAAATCAGTTACATTCTAACTGATTAACTTAATCTTAACTGTTGACTATCTACTAGAGTCAACTAACTAACTCAATCTAACCATAGTTACACAATCATATTTACACCCCTAAGTATTACTTTTTACAACTTGTATTACAACTTGTATTAGCCCCCCTCAAGGTGGACTATGTATATTGCAAAGTCCCAACTTGGGAATAAAAGAAGTAAATGAATTGGAATGAAGTGGCTTAGTAAGAACATCTGCCAGCTGTGCTTTGGAAGTCACTGGCAGCAAGTAAATAATACCTTTCTGAATCTTTTCTCTAATGACGTGACAATCGATCTCTATATGTTTTGTTCTTTCGTGGAACGTTGGATTGTGAGCAAGGTAGATGGCAGATTTGTTGTCACAATAGACTGAAGTAGGAGCTGTGAAGTTTACCTGCAGGTCCTTTAATAAGTAGTGCAGCCACTGTACTTCACAAACAAGGCTAGCTAACGCACGGTATTCTGCTTCAGATGAAGAACGAGATACTGTGCTCTGTTTTTTTGATTTCCAGGACACTAAAGCAGACCCTAAGAATACACAATACCCCGTAATAGACTTCCTAGAATCAAGACAGCCTGCCCAGTCAGAATCTGCAAATCCTGATAGCACAGCGGAGTTTGAGCTTGGAAAGAACAATCCTTGTGCCGGAGCTCCTTTGAGGTAGCGTAGGACACGAGTGGCAGCTTGGTAATGTGACTCCATGGGCTTAGCAACATATTGGCTGAGTTGTTGGACTGAAAAGGCTATGTCTGGTCTTGTAGTGGTGAGGTAAAGAAGCCTGCCAATCAAACGCCTATATGCAGTTTCATCAGAATATGGTTGGCCCCCATCGCTGCTAAGCTTGCAAGAAGGGTCACATGGAGTTAAAGCAGGCTTAGCAGCGAGGAAACCAGTGTCATGCAGCAATTCCAGAGTATACTTTCGCTGATTAAGGAGAATGCCTTGTGTAGAGCGTGCTACTTCAAGGGCAAGGAAAAATCTCAAGGCACCAAGATCCTTGATGCAGAATTTGTCATTGAGAACCTGTTTTACTCTAGTAATTTCATTCATATCAGTTCCTGTCAACACAATGTCGTCAACATATACTAATAAAGCTGTAATGTGATTAGATGAAGATTTAATAAAGAGAGAATGATCTGCTTGGGATTGAGAATAGCCCAAAGTAGTGAGAGTGGAGGTGAGCTTATGATTCCATTGACGGCTAGCTTGCTTCAAGCCATATAAAGATTTATGGAGCTTGCAAACCTTGTTGGATAGGTCAACATTAGGAGAATGAAAACCAGGGGGAATGGTCATGTAGACTTCCTCACTAAGGTCTCCATGTAAGAAAGCGTTGTTGACATCCAATTGCTCAAGGTGCCACTTGTTGCATGCTGCTAGAGCAAGTAAGACTCGTACTGTGGTCAGTTTTGCAACTGGGCTGAATGTCTCAAAGTAATCTACCCCTTCAAGTTGGTTGTAGCCCTTGGCTACAAGGCGTGCTTTGTGTCTTTCAAGAGTACCATCAGCACGAAATTTTGTTTTGTAGACCCACTTACATCCAATTGGAACCTTTCCCTTTGGTAGATCAACCAATGATCAAGTTTTATTCAATGTCAAGGCATCAAGTTCAGCTTGCATAGCCTTCTGCCAACAGTCATGTGGTGAGGCTTGGGCATAGCTAAGAGGGTCAGTGGTTGTGGAAGCATTAAGGCAAAAGGATTTGTAAGAAGGGGTACATTTTTCATAAGATAAAACTGAAGAAAGAGGGTAAAGAGAAGAATTTGAAGTACCTGAAGATGAAGTGGTGCAGCTAGACAAGTTGCAATGGTATTCTTCCAAGCAACTAGGTCTTTGTGTGGGTCTAGTGGAGCGTCTAAGAGGTTCTGTTGGAGCTGGAATGGTGGTGGGCATGTCTGTGTGTGAGGAATTTGTGGAATTTGAGTGTTCAGATGTATTTGTAGTGTCTGTTGGGCCTGAAGGTTCAGAAGAGGTTGAAGTATTTGCATTGTTAGGAGGTACAAAAGTGGCTGGAGTATTTTGGTCATTGTCATGTGTGGTGAAAGGCATGGATTCTGACTGTTCAGAATTAACTGGTTCAGTTTCTGATGAGCTCAAGAGTCTATGTGATTCCTCAGGTGTCAAATCATGAATATCATTATCACCAGAAGGTGAAGTTTCAGTGACCGTGAGTGTTTGTGAGGTGGTATTTGAAGAATTGGTGTGAAAGGGAAAGTAGTTTTCATAAAAAATGACATTCCTTGACTCAATTAATTGTTGAGAATGTATGTCATACAAGACATACCCCTTTAGGCCCTGTTTGTAACCAAGAAACACAGTTTTTCTAGCTCTAGGGTCAAATTTTGTGCGGCTGGCAGTGAGGGTGGAAGCATAGGATAGGCAGCCAAAGGTTTTGAGATGGATGAGTGAGGGTGGCTGGTTGTATAGTAGCTCATATGGGGTTTTGTTTTGAAGGACTGGTGTAGGGATTCTGTTTATTAAATGTACAGCATGTTGCACACAGAAGTTTCAAAGTTTCTTTGGAAGGTTGGCTTGAAAGTTAAGGGCTCTGGCTACATTAAGAATGTGTTGGTGTTTTCGTTCTACAATCCCATTTTGTTGGGGAGTTTCTACACAAGAATGTTGATGGATAATGCCTTTGGTGGAATAAAACTCATGCATAAGAAATTCAGTGCCATTGTCACTCCTTAGACACTTAAGTTTGGTTTGAAATTGTGTTTCAATGAAGGATATGAAATTGACAAGAGATGTTCTTGTCTCAGATTTGGTTTTCATCATTATAATTCAAGTGAAGCGACTATAATCATCTACAAGGGTTAAAAAATATTTGTGACCTAAGATTGAAGGGTGAGCATATGGTCCCCAAATGTCAGCATGCAAGATTTCAAATATGTGTGCACTTTTAGAAACACTAAGAGGAAATGACAATTTTCCACTACAAGAAAAGCTTGTTTTAGCCACCAACATTTGCGACGGAACTTAGTCCGTCAGTTCTTTGCCACGGATTTGCGACGGCATGTACTAAAAGTAAGAGGCGCGAAATTTCCTGCTGGCGTTTGTGACGGAATTCGAAAACGGTCGCAAATTTGCGACGGAGACCCCGTCGCAAGTCCGTGGCAAACTAATAACCCAAATAAAACACCTCGAGCCCTCTCATTTTGGGCAAATCAGAATTTCTCTTACAAAAACAAAACAGAACTTCTCACTCTCCTCCTCCAACCTCTAGCCTCCTCCTCCCTCGTCCTCCGACCTCCTCCCTGTCACCGACGAAACTCTAACTCTCATCTCTTCCCCTCGGACCTCTACCTTCCTCAGCGCTCCTCCAGACTCCATGCTCACCATTCTTCCTCCTTAAAACCCTAACCCCTTTCTAATTTGACATCTTCAATCTGAACCCTAACCCCTTCTTACTAATTTGACAGAACCACACGAATTCAATTTGGCTGCCAAAAAGAACGAAAATCACATTGAAAACTGAACCCTAGATGAGGAACGGGAAAAGGTGCGTCTGTTTTTTTTTTGTTTCAATTTTCCTTTTCGCTTGGAATTCTGTTTACTCGTTGTTTTGTTTATGATTGTGTAGGTTAGGTGGAAACCTGAAAGTTCAGAAGCTGAACTTGATTTATCCATCGATTTGGAGTCGAATAATACTGACAAAGAGTTTGTGAAGAAACTCAACTATACGAAGCAGGTTTTATTTTATTATCTTTTATTACAATGTTTACTATTGAGTTTGTTGATCAGAGAAGAGAATGTTTGGGAAATGAAAATCACTTCATTCAATTTATTGAAGAATCCACACTAAAGTGTGCTTATATACATGGTTATGATGACTAAGAAGTAATAATTAACTAACTGAGTTATTAATAAACTAGCAGACTTACTAACAAACTAACAGTGCTAGTAACTGAAGTTAACTGAATAATTAGCTTAATATTTACCATATGTTGCTCTAAATTAAGTTAACACACCAATTGCGGCTAAGATCAGACATGTTATGTTTTCCTGTCGTAGTTATAGTAGGTAAATAAATGTTTTCTACTTTTCTTGAATTTGACTTATGTCTCTTGCAGTTGTGGTTCTTGTTGATGGGTCTGAATGAATTAGATCTGAATGCAATTGAAATTATGGTTCACCTAAGATGTTAAAGCAATTAAATTTTTTGGCTTAATAATGATATCAATGGTTTCAGCTTAGCATGCTCTGCCTTCTTCTTTTATTAATTGTCATGTGGGATACCTTTTTTTAAGCACCCATTTAGCTTTTGGACACAGATTGTAATTTCTGCCTTTGTTTTTTATTTTATTTTTTCTGTGGCAGGGTAATTTGTGACCTACTACTATTCAGACTTCTATTGCTACAAGAATATGATGTTTGTAATAATGATTTTCAAGGTGGTTCGACTGACACAACTAAGGTACTTTTTCATTCATTAGTATTTGGTACTTGATTTGAAGTACATCAAATTTGAAAGTTGAGGGGAAAGTGTAATTGAGGAATCAAAGTAATGCATTTTAACTGTCTGATCTCACCCAGAAACTTCTGGGCCTGTGATGATGTTTTCACTTCTGCAGGTTATTTCCATTCTCTAGTCTTGCTTCATATTTCACTGTAAATCAGTAATTTATATACAAGATTAGTTACATGATACATACGAATTTTCTAAGTGGACAAGCTTGTTTATAACATATGTGTAGATTACAATAAGTTCACTTACATATATGACTAATTGATTACATGGCTTTGGTTTATTGCTGTTGTAGAGGACTAATGAGGAGATAGTGGATGACCTTGAACCATGGGATGAGGCTGATAAACGTTGTACCTAGTCTAACTGTTTTGAAGCTCACCAACTATCATAGTACAAATGTTGAAGAAGTAAGTTTATTTTGCCTCTCTTTAATTTAGACTATACTCTCTTTAATTGCAGCAAGTAGTTAACATATTGGGCTAGTGGTGTATCTATGCTTTCCTCTCTTTTTGAGTATACTATGTAGGTTAATGTTTTTGGTTTGAAATAACAAATATGCAGATTTCCTGTTCACAGCTCCTTTTGCTTATCTTACACGTTGATATCTTTTTTGCTGGGTGATATATGAAACTAGTGCTTAATTTAGCTTTCTAGTCTATGCATTTATAGGTCTTGCCTCATGGTCTCATTATTGTCTTGACTAATTACAGAAACATTATCTGTTAAGAAAGAGAGGAAAACAAAGTAGCTTTTAAGTATTATGATTTGTTTGAATATAGGGTCACAAGTACAAGATTCATTTTGAAGTCTAGGTTGGTCTCTCATTCCTCTGTAGGTTGTTTACTTAGTAATTTCTTGTCAAAGATAATGTCTCATGGACCTCCAAGGTTTCTGGTTTTGCAATCTGCATTGTCTCAAGTGAATGCTTTTAGTTTTTAGTGATTGATTGAATTTGGGGATGTAAATAGGTTCCTCTTGATTCCCATGTGAAGTGGACATCAAAATTTAGATATGCAGTTGGAAACAGTAAGAAAACATTAAATAGTTTAATACCTTTTGAGACTGAAAAATATTGGACCCTACTTTTACCAGTTTTGGTCCAAATCTTTTTAATATTTTGGTAAATTGTAGTAGTTTGGTGTAAACCAAGGTTGAAATAGTGGTGTGACGGTTGCAGGCGCAAAAATTGATTCTGTATTGAAAAACTTGTTAATCTTATGTCCAATTCATTCTGTATTGATTTCTGTTGATATAATATCTGTTGATGTGTAAAATAAGGTGTTGCTAAATGATAGATCCAAGTATTGGTATCATCATCAGTTGGAGATGTTAGTCTGGTTTATTACATTCTTTTTTATTTCAAATGCATGTGGTTTAATTTTTTATTCCTTATATTTTCGTGAAATCTAAATAATTTTAACAGGGACTGTAAAAAAGATCTGAAAGCCTAAGCATTGGAAGCATCCTCATCCTCATTCTGCTCTCAGATCTGAAAGCCTAAGCATTGCATCTTTACTTAGTTTGGACTAATGTTTGTTAGTAGAAGACAATTAGTAATTAAATGTTTTGCACATGGATTGTACTAATGGATTATTGTGGTTATTATGTTTTGCTTTATATATGTTTATTAATTTTGATATTGGAGCATTCATGTGTTTTGTATAGATATCACTATTAAATAGATTTTGGAGGTATGATTTAATTTTTTTTTTGATTTTTTTTTAAAATTTGCGACGGATTTGCGACCGAAGGTGTCAGAGTTTGCCACAACTTTGCGACGAAAATTTGCGACGGATTTGCGACGGAAAAATTTGCGACGGAAAATTCCGTGGCAAACGATTTGCGACGAGCGTTTTTGCGACCAATTTTTGTTCGTCGCAAATTCCGTCGGAAATGCTATTTTGCGACGGAAATTGGTCCATTTGCGACGGAAAACGCCGTCGCAAATCAGCGATTTTCTTGTAGTGTTCTTTGTTTTGCAAATTGGCAAACATCACAAGGAAATGAAGTATTATTGAATTGTATGGAAGGAAATTGTTGTGAAATACATTGATGTCTATCACTAGATATGTGACCTAATCTCATGTGCCAAAGTTTAAAGTTGTCTAATGTGCTAGAGTGAGAATTACAAGAGGGAACAGAGGTGTTACTAGCATTACAAGCAGATTTTGAAGTAATGGCAGGGATAGTTACTGGAAGATACAACCGGTACAAGCCATCAAGTCTAGCTGATCCAATCATCCGCTTGGTAGCTTCCAGTATAAGAAAACAACCATCATCATTAAAAACAGTGGTAACTTTGCTAGTTTTGGCAAGTTGTCCTACTGACATTAGGTTAGAGTTAAATCCTGGTATGTAGAGAACATTATGCAGCACTAAGTGTTCTGTTATATGAATTGTTCCTATGCCAATGGCTACTGCAGAAGTTCCATTTGGCGTGTCTATGGTGACAGGATTTATGGGTGTATATGAACTGAAAAAAATAGAAGTTTGATGTCATGTGATCTGTGGCTCCAGTGTCAACAATCCAAAATATAATAATCATACCAGAATTATTAGAAGTGTTGGCATTGTTTGATAGGAAGGCTTGGGTGGTGACTGTATTGGCAGAATGCACAGCAAGTTGCTTGTGTTGCCTTGACTGTTGAAGTAAATCTAGCAGCCCTTGGTACTGATCTTGAGTGAGGGAGATAGGTCCAGTGGATGATTTTGTCTCTGGCTTGGATTGTGCATCATCTTCAGCACCTGCAGAATTGGCAGAGGCCCCTGTCTTGTTGTTTTTGGTCTGGTAACCTGGAGGAAACCCATGAATAAAATAGCAGGAGTCCACTGTATGATTAGTTTTGCCACAATTTGTGCAAAGACGAGTCATGCCTTGTCCACGCCCTTGACCACGGCCAAATCTTCCTCTACCACGAGAATTACTGCCTCCACGATTAAAACCAGCATTAGAGCCATTAAAACCAGCATTATTAGCTATTGCCACACTCTTGTGCTCTGCTTCAGTTTCTGCCACAGTAGGGGATACTGCTTGAATGTGTCTTTCTTGTTGAGTAACCATTGAAAAGGCTTTGGATATTTGTGGAAAAGGTTCCATCATCATTATTTGACTACGAACATGAGTGTACTGCTCATTTAAGCCTTTCAAGAACTTGATTGTGTAATCTTGTTCACGAAATTTCTTTGTGCACTTAGATGCTTCACAGGTGCAGGGTACAGAACAAGAACAACTTATAATAGGTCTGAAGCTATCTAATTCATCCCACAATGATTTCAATTCAGTATAATACTCAGAAATGTCCCTAGTTCCCTGGCTTAATTTTGCTATATCTTCTTGTATATCAGCAATTTTAAACATATCTCCTTGATCAAACCTATCATGTAAGTCTTTCCAAGCATCGTGACCTTTGTCAAAGAAAGCAATTGATTTAAGAACGGTAGGACTTACAGATCGTTGAATCCAGGCAAGCACCATGTTATTGCATCTGAACCATTGGTTGTACATCGTGTGTGTCTTTGCAGAAGCGGTGATGGTTCCATCTACGAACATCAACTTATTCTTCGAAATCAACGCGATTCGCATTGAACGGATCCAGGCCTGAAAGTTCTTGCTTCCTTCAAGTAATGGTTGAACGAGTGTCACCGCCGGGTTCTCGTTGGGATGAATGTAGAAAGGATTGGATGAATTTGTCGCAAAGTCAGTGTAGCCATCGAGTTCTGGGTTCGCCATTGTAGCGAGAGCAAGAAATTTATGAAATTCTTGAATACCGAAGTGAAATTCAAGATAAAAGTCAAAGAAAGAATCGATTAACCAGGTGAATCGAAGAATTATATGAACAATTGAAAGAATCGAATGAAAAATGATGAAAAATTGTGGAGAATTTAGGGTTCCAATGGCGAACCAGAGCTCAGGAATTGAGCTCTGATACCATGTTGGCTATGAAATTGTAGAGCAATTGAAGTGTAAAAGAATTCATCTTTCATTGATTAAGGAGAATCTGTACAATGAGCAATATATACTAAGCTGTACAAAAGGAACTTTTCCAAAAACTAAATCAGTTACATTCTAACTGATTAACTTAATCTTAACTGTTGACTATCTACTAGAGTCAACAAACTAACTCAATCTAACCATAGTTACACAATCATATTTACACCCCTAACTATTACTTTTTACAACTTGTATTACAACTTGTATTAGATAGAGAGAGAGGTTGAGAGATCGCGCAGAGAGAGAGAGACGCAGAGAAGGATAGAAACGCCGGAGAGGACGCCGGAGCTCAGAGTGAGAGAGATTGGGAGCGCACGTTGAGAGAGATTGGGAGCGCAGAGTGAGAAGATGGAAGAATGACTCTGAAACTAGGGTTGGGTATTTTTGGAATTTTTGAATTTTATTGAGGGTAGTATTGTCAATTCATGCACAAAACCCTCTAAAACCCCCCCAATTTTGGGGAATGCGGAAATTGGGCCTGAGGAGGGTTTAGGAGGGTTAATGAAAAGCCCCCAAATCTTTCCCTAATTTTTTTTAACACCCAAACAAGGGATTCATTCCCCACAAGCCTTCCCTTCCCCTCCCAACTCCCCCTCCCAAACAGACCCTAAAGCTATAGTTAACGCCATCGCCTGGCCATCATTACCCTTCTCCACGTGACTTAGGTAAGCGATGTGCCTCTTCTTCCTTTGCTGACTCGCTAGGCGATGAAGTACAAAAAAGAAATATTGAGAGTAACAATTATCCAAGAAAAGGGAAAGAACAATCAAACAAACTACGTTATTTTATGATATTACGAACTTGCACAATTACATTCCACAATCCCCCAACAATAATGATACAAGAGAAAGTAAGAAAAATGAAAAACTTAAACTGTATGCATGCTATGATATTTTTTTTTATAAAAAATGGTCTTCCTTTTTAAAAAATATTTTTGTCTATTTTTGTTCTCTTTCTGTTGTCAGGGCCAGTCTAACATCTTTTGAGGCGTGAAGTGAACTCTAAAGAGAAGAGACCTTTTTTAAAGTAATAATAATAATATTTTATAAACAAATGATTTTTATATAAAAGAAACTTTTAAATTTATAAATAAAAAATTATTTTTTAATCTAAATTATCAAAATAATCAAAAAAATGGTACCATAAATAATATTTTAAAATAAAATCAATGTCACCTTTTAAATATGAAGTAAAAGAAATAAGTTTTCAATATCATTTAATTATAATTTTATTTTAATGTCATTTAAATAAAAAATCACAATTTTATTTTAGTGTCATTTAAATAAAATAAAATATTTTAGAGTAAGCTACACATGGCCCATTAACTAACTATTAGTAGGAACATGGCCCATAATTAATTGTATACTTGTGAAATGAATGATATCAATGTCACTTTTTAAATCTAAAGTAAACGAAATAAATTTTCAATAGCATTTAATTATAATTTAGTGTCATTTAAATAAAAAATCAATTATATTTTAGTGTTATTTAAATAAAATAAAAGATCTCAGAGTAAGTTACACACGACCTATTAACTATTGATAGGAACATGACCAAGAGTGTAATCACTACAAATTGTAAACCATTTGTGCTTTGAGGCTTTTAAACTAATGTACGGTACCTTAAATATAAGTAGTTTTTCAGTGAGGCCTAAAGTAAGGGCTTTACCCACCTATACTATTTGACCGACTCTGTCTATTGTATACAAAATTTCTCTTGTATACTAATTACTTCCTATACTTAAGAGGTTCACTACAACATTTTGACCTAAAGGCAACGCCTGAAAACCGTTGCGTAAAGTCAAAAAATCGTTGCCTTACCTTTCAGCAACGGTTTTGAAACCGTTGTTTTCGTGGGCGTTGCCTAAACTATAGGCAACGGTTATTTGTGACCAAAGGCAACACAAACCTATAACCGTTGCCATTGACAACTTAAACGCAACGGTTTTGATTTTCACGCATTGACAACAGTCTCAAACCGTTGCCAGTTATGGCAATGCGCAGAAACCATTGTCAGCTATGGCAACACTGTAAAACCGTTGCTGTCATTGGCAACACGAAAAAGTGTTGCCTTAACCAACAAATACAACATTTAAAAAACGTTGCCATAATTAATCTAAAAAAAATCGTTGCCATAATTAACAAAAAATGAAAAAAAATATTACAATAATAAAAAGATTGGAGAGGTCCATTCCATTCCTTCCCAACATAAAAATTACGTGTGATATCACTCAAATTTAATGACAATCAATTAATAACACAATACGACAAAAACATGCACTATCTTTAGTTCAACCTACAAGAAAATAACATTGTATCATATCAAATCTGACTCACAGTCTAATACAAATAGAAAATGATATTTGGGCTGAAAATAAATCTGTATTCTTCTTGTGTAAATGTGCATACTTTACTATAGGATGGTGTCTTGAACTTGGAAACCCCCCAAAGTTGTTTGGGACTAGAAGTCCCTTATAGAAGACAACATAATTCCTAACATAAAACAGATAAATCAATGCATAGTAATTGGTCAAAAATATAACTTTCAAAGATTTCAGACTATTAATTGTATTTCAAATATACCTCCATCAAATATAAGATTAAACTATGCATAAAACACAATATCAAATTCATAAACAATATCATTGACCAAATACTAATGTCACTACTTGGTAAACAAATTAATACCAATAAGGAATTGTTATCATAATTTACTTAGAACAAAAGGAAGCAACAAACTTTACAAGCACATTCCTAGAGACAATCCGGTGAATATCCCTTTTAAGTTGAAATAAGCAAAGGATGTGAGACAAATGTTGGGAACACAGACCATTCTGCAGAGAGGTGATTTAGTTCATTCTGGCTAACATATCAAGACAGGATGCTTTACAAAGTGTCTGCCGGTATATGAACAAAATCATATCTTGGTCTGAAGAAATGATAGCATGAGAATGAATTTAGTCTAATGTAACATACCTATTAAGACTTATGTTCAACAATTTGTGTATTGTACTAAATACCATACAAAAGCAAGAATAAGAATGATGCAAGGAATAAAGGTACAATTTAAGTTAGGATTTTACCTTACGAAATTGGATATGCATAACTTCAGAGAAGATTTTTGGCACACTAAAAGGTTAGAAGAAGCCTAAAGTAGTGAGAGAACAAAATCAGTAAGCGGAAAAACCAATGACAATAAGGGTGAAATGACAATAAGCCTAAAATTAAAGAGGAATACGAAGAAATTTCATAAAGCTAGCAATCCGTCCATGTCAAGTGACAGCCCAAGAATCTAAGATAAAATTCCTTATCTAGTTAACGGCTAAAAGTTTTTATTGAAACAGAAATATACGAACTATGAAATAAATGATTTACTTAAGGAGTTAAACCACATTATAATCAACGAGATTAGTGATCCATTTGATTTTGCGCAAACCAGTTAAGTCACCCATCAGCAATATGCAGCACAAACCAGGGAAAATAATCTAGAACATAAAGATTTCCTTCATATGCAAATAAGTAGGTCTGTAGTAAATCTATTCACTTAACATAACTAATTAACGCCGGCAAATCTTCAAAAATAGTAAACAGCAATAGGAAAATTAGAGTTTACCCAAATTTGTTTATCTTTTTGCTATTGCTATTGCATCCAAATTTTTTAAACTACTTTTATTTTAACACTACTTTCGTAAATCATAATGTCCCAACAATATATCTCAATAAATAATAAAGCGTTAAGGAATGGAATACAGGTACTACTTTTATGTGTTCACCATCATAAACATCATAGATTCCAATACTGTTTTCACCATCATAAACATTCTCAAATTGAAAATTCATTCCCCAGTACAAAGCACGTATGCACCTAAGTCATGGTTTAGCACCAGGATCTAATCTAAAAAGAGCTATTACTTAGAAATTTAATGTGCCACATTTTTATCACCAAAAAGCATGCTACTAAATGACCTGGTATGACCTGTTAGCTTACTTAACAGGTTTAATGAAGATAAGCTTTTTCAATAAAATATTGAACTCTTTTACTCCCTCAATATCACTCATTGGTTGTATCAAAAAAGAAATTGACTTACAATAAAAAGATTCCTAGAATTGAAGCAGTATGTATATGTACAGTGTCAAAAAAAAAGCTTCCTAGAATTGAAGCAATAGGGAAAATAATCTACAACATAAAGATTTCCTTAATATGCAAATAAGTAGGTCTCCAGTTGAATTTACTATTTATGTTGTTTAGGAATTGATTGATAATATTAAAATAGAAAAGTTTGAATCGAATAGTAAATAAAACCCCCAAACCCAAAAAAACAAAACCCTAAATTGAAGATAAAGAAAATAGATGTAACCTAAATTGAAGAAGAAGATAGATGTAGTGAAACCCCCATACGATGAACAGTAAAAAAAGAGTCAATAACAAAATGGAACCAGGAGATGGACGAACCAGAGAGAGGAAAACCAGGAGAGAGGGAAACGAACCTGATGCTTGAAATCGTTGAGATGGACGAGCTTGAAATCGTTGATAGCTTGAAATCGTTAGATGGTGGAAGCGATTTATGATTTAGGGTTCATGATTTAGAGGGTGGAATGATTTCTGGTTTGGAGAGGGTGGAACAATTTAAAGGGTGGAGCGATTTAGAGGGTGGAACAATTTCTGGTTTGGAAAGAGTGGAACGATTTAGAGGGTTGAAACGAGAACTGAGTGTTAGGGTGGAACGATTTCTGGTTCTTAATGTTTTTGCGTGAGAACTGACTTGTGAGGGAGACGAACTGAGTGTTGGGTGTTTTGTTTTTTTGGTTTTTGATTTTTTGGTTTGAGTTTATTTTTGGTTTGGCACAAAAAAATTGGGGAATCAGAAAAGCGCTATTTCTATTATTCATATGACAACGTTTTTGAACTGAGTGTTGGGCGTTTTTTTTGTTTTTTTGATAATTGTTCATATGACAACATTTTTGGACCGTTGGTTAAAACATAAACAAAAAACCGTTGCGATTGACCTTATGGGAACGGTTTTGAGCCGTTGCCATTTTAAAAAAATTTAAAAAAATGAATCAGCAACGGCTTCAAAAAACCGTTGCCATTGTTGGCTAAGGCAACGATTTTTTTGACGTTGCAATTTTAGGCGTTGCCATAGGGTCAAATGTTGTAGTGGGTTACTATACCATAAGGAACCCAAACATAAAATTTTGGAAGCCCTATGGATTCTTCCTGCTACCTAACTCCAAGTAAGGTGGGACATTTTGTTTTTCTTTTCTTTTTTTTCTTAATAAAAAAGTATTACTTTTGTTATGACAAATATAACATTCTATTAGTACTACTAGGTCATGCATAGACTATTTGCAAAACAAAACACTGTTTCTTCCAATTTACGCAGACATAACCTGGCTTTGTAATAATCATACTTTACAAAAATAGCATATGTTCTTTTAAGGCAGAAATGGACATGTAGAGGCATCATTGTAAAGAGAGTAAGATCCTCCAACAATATAAATACCATTGGCAGGCAATTAAATACCTTGGTTTAGGATCAGCACAGGCATTAAAGAAACAACTAAGGATGAAAAATAGAAAACATATTAATCAGAATACTGTACCAGGAAATAGAGACCCTTAAAAATAAAGAAAAAAAACAAAAGTTGGAAAATAAATAAATCCTATTCTAGCAATATTCTTCAAATATATGCCAATATTCTCCCAATGCTGCTGTACTCAAATCTAGATAGCCACATGACATCAAAATAAATAGCAACCAGTTCATTGATGAATCATCAAATACTTGGTATGAACCAGAAAGGGTAAGGGACACTAGGATGATTTGATTTCTCGAAAGGAAAATATTTGATGCTGTTATCAGTCATACAAAACATCCCTAACTGAAAAGCTGACCATGGATCTTTAGGGCATGGATAGCAGAAAGCAAAATATAAGCTATTTCCTCTAAACAACTCTTTATTCCAATTAACTGCACCCTTTGAAAGTACCATGGTATTGAAACTACCATAAAAAACAAGAAGATCTTCTAAACTCATTCTCTTCCACCACTCATTAGGTTTCTTCTCACTCTTGATATCAAACTTGTACACTTGAAATGATGTTATCTGAGGAGCCTTAACAAATTCTTTGACAATATTCAAATAACCAATAGTTTCAGTTTTATACTCAGCATTACAAATCATGTAAATGAAGTATAACTCTCCTAATTCATCTTTTGCAAAACAACCAATAGCAGCAGTACGTTGGTTATCAATTCTAGTTGATATTGGTAGTGGCCCAATTTCTGGTAACTTAACTATTAATTTAGGCTTTAAAATGGGATCATCTTCAATGCAATCTTTCAAATCATAAACCATTATGGAAAATGATGATACGTCAGTGTTGACATATAATATTGTACCAATAACTTCCACATCCATAAAATAAATCCTTGATTCCTTATCTGCTTCTAGCATACTCCATGACTTATTAAAATGTTTATAAATTGCAATGTGACAATAATCATCCAATAAACCAACCAAATAACAATTTGAAGTACCATAAGAATTTGGTTTAGAAGAGGCTACCATTTTCCCCATTAATAATCCATCTTTTTTAGTAGGAGATTTGTGTGGAAATTTCCACTTTGTTGGAATTATGACTCTATCATTAGTCACTGGATTGAAGAAAAAGATTGACAAACCATTTTCAGAAAACTCACTTAGAATCAACCAACCTTCAATTGTGCCATGACATGTTTGAGTAGATGCTAAGAGTGGTTTTTTCATGCGGTGTTCGCGCTCCGTACTCAAGTTGAAGAATCCTGAATCCTTGGATTGTAGAAGGATTAGAGGAAATTCTGGTAAAGGGTGACAATGTTTGTTTGTAATGGCATTGGTAACAGTTGCTCTCCAAGGTGAACATATTGTAGATAATCCGATGTAATCTTTAAGTGTTGAACGCTTCATAATCTCTTCCAACATATGATCCGGTATATTTTCCCATTTGCTCTTTTCTTTCTTCTCCTCTTCTTCATTTAGCTTGTTTTGTTTGCTCTTGTTGTTGTCTCTTAAAGACATTATAGCATGGATTGTGATTGCACAAGGATTGAAGAGTATGATGGGAGAACCGAGGACCAATAAGTTTTAAGCTTCAAAGCTTTTTTCTGTTAACAATCAACGGAAACGAAATGTGAAACCAAATCCTTCATTAGTAAGTCTAAAAATAAATAAAATTTGATAAAATTAATGGTTGCCACCACGGTTCTAAATTACAATCTGCAACCGCAATTGCGCCGCAACTAACTGTTTTTGAGGTTTCCGCAACGGCAATTGTGGCCACATTTACCATATTTTACCGCAAGGATCATGATGTTACGGCAACGGTGATCACAACCGCAATTTAAAACCATGGTTGCTACTGGCATATATCAGTTTTTTATCGACTTAGACGAAATGACAAATAAACACCTATACTGTTTCATCATCTAACTCGTGAAACCAAGGAGCCGGCATCCCATGTCACTAAGATTGCCAATGCAGCCAACGTAGGGACTATCAAATATTAGTTTGATTTAAAAGTATAAATAATTAGTAATAATTAAGGGAAAAAATATACCTGGGAGTACTAATTAAGGTAGTTGGGAGTAATCGTTAAGAAGATGAAAGCTGGAAAACGACATCAGAGGAGCGGCGATAATGTTTAGAATGAAACCATAAGCCGTTTACAACTTAAAAGGTTTACTTATACTTTAGGGTTTTTTTCTTTTGACAAAACTTATACTTTAGGGTTAAGTGGGTTTTTTTTTTGGTACAATTGAATTAGGGTTAAGTGAGTTTGATTGAAGAACAAATGCCTCAGTG
This sequence comes from Astragalus glycyphyllos, assembly GCA_963573325.1. Taxonomy (NCBI): domain Eukaryota; kingdom Viridiplantae; phylum Streptophyta; class Magnoliopsida; order Fabales; family Fabaceae; genus Astragalus; species Astragalus glycyphyllos. The sequence goes on along the minus strand of OY754312.1, from coordinate 13,095,283 downwards.
ATATGTGGCGCTGTTGTGTTGAGTGAAACTAGGATAGAACAACTTTCTGTTTTGTATCATATTATTATTATTTTTTGACGGAATTATTATTATTATTATTATTATAATTATTATTATTATTATTATTATTATTATGTGCACTTTTTTGACAAGATTATTATGTGCACTTATAAATGCAATTTGTCTCTAATTTTTGGGTACTGATACCTACTTTTTTTGTACATTGTACTTGCTTGATTATATATCCAAAATCATCATTCTTTTCCCGAAAATCTATCTTATTGCAATTTTCACACTTCTTATGAGTGTATTGGATTTGGATTTCAAAAAAGTCTATTTTTGAATAAAAAATTAGTCTTGTAGGTTTTAAAAGACTAATTCTATAAGACTAATTCTTTATTCAAAAACCGACTTTTTAAAATCCCAATCCAATACACTAGTAAGAAGTGTGAAAATTGCAATAAGATAGATGTTGAGTACCTTTACTTTACCTCGGGTAGGATCGGGAATATAGTAGTAGGTAGAGCTTTGACCTCAGGTAGTTTCAGAGTGATTTCAGGTGTGGTACCTGTGATGCCATTCTGACGCTTAATTTAGTATTAAGAATTGTAAAGTAGTATAGCAAGGAATGACATTGTACCTATTTTTGGCAATGTGTGTCCGTATTTATAGGGATTCGTGTCAGCTTTGAGTCGTCGGATCGATCAGGTGAATCTAAACCGTCTAGGCTAATGGGCTGATTTATTATGGATATGGATCAAAGTTATTGGGCTTATCCAATTCAATTGCTAGAGTGGGTCTCATGGACCGTTCCAGAACAACAGATTTTTGGAGAAAAAAATTGATTTTCGATATACAATCAAGCTAGTACAATGTACAAAAAGTTAGGTATAATAAATTATTTTTTGTCAAAAAAAGTTAGGGACAAATTGCATTTGCAAGTGCACATAATATCTATAACTATTAATAAAGGGGATTCTAAAAAAAACTGTCATTTTGGTATCAGATTTTTCTGACAAAAATGCAGTACTTCTTGTAAGTACAAATTTCTAATAAACGATAACCACCCACTAACACACCAACACATTAACCACCCACTTACACACTCAAATGAAAGACGGGCACAGCCCACTAGTATAACATAAAGTTGTTCTATTCTAGTTTCACTCAACTGCACCACATATCACCGAGGCGTTTGTTCTTCGTTCAAACTCACTTAACCCTAAAGTATAAATAATCCTTTGAAGTTGTAAACGGCTTATAGTTTAATTCTAAACATTATTGCCGCTCCTCTAATGTTGACGTCGTTTTCCAGCCTTCTTCTTCTTAATTAGAACTTCCTTAATTCGTACTCCCAGGTATGTTTTTTCCCTTAATTATTACTAATTATTTATACTTTTTAATCAAACGGATATTTGATAGTCCCTACTGCCGCTTGCATTGGCAATTCTCAACGACATGGGACACGGGCTCTTAGGTTTCACGGGTGAGACCGTGTCATAGTCTGAGTAGTAAAATGTCTTAAATACGACCGCAATTGCGGTGCCACTGCGGAAACCTCAAAAATTGTTAAGTTGCGGCCACGATTGCAGTTGTCGACTTCAATTTAAAACTAGCGACGATTAATTTTTTCAAATTTTATTTTTAAAGCTTCTAGTTTTCATCACCGGTGACTTATTGATAATGAAGTACTTGGTTTAACATTTCTCTTCTGTTGATTGTTAACAGAAAAAGCTATTGGTCCTTGGTTCTCCCATCACACTCTTCATTCTTTGTGCAATCCCAATCTATGCATAGCATGCATATGAAAAAACTTAAAACAATGTCTTTAAGAGACAACAAGAACAAACAAAACATTCTAAATGAAGAAGAGGAGAAGAAAGAAAACAACAAATGGGCAATATACCGGATGATATGTTGGAAGAGATTATGAAGCGTTTAACACTTAAAGATTACATTGGATTATGTACAATATGTTCACCTTGGAAAGCAACCGTTACTAATGCCATTACAAACAAGCATTGTCACCATTTACCAGAATTTCCTCTACTCCTTCTACAATCCAAGGATTCAAGATTCTTCAGCTTGAGTACGGAGCGCCAACACCACATGAAAAAAGCACTCTTAGCATCTACTCAAACATGTCATGGCACAATTGAAGGTTGGTAGATTTTAAGTGAGTTTTCTGAAAGGAGAAGTAATGGTTTGTCAATCTTTTTCTTCAATCCAGTGACAAATGAAAGAGTCATAATCCCAACAAAGTTGAACTTTCCAAACAAATCTCCTGTTCAAAATGATAGATTTTTTTATGAGAAAAATGAAGGCATCTTCTAAACCAAACTCTATTGGTACTTCAGATTGTTATTTGGTTGGTCTATTAGGTTATTTTTGTCACATTGCAATTAATAAACTTTTTAACAAGTCATGGAAGTCATGGATTATGATTAAAGCAGATAAGGGGATTCAGGGAATTCTTTTATGGATGTGGAAGTTATTGGTACAATGTTATATGTCAAAACTGAGATATCATCATATTCCATATTGGTTTATGATCTGAAAGATTGCACTGAAGGTGGCCCAAATATAAAGCCTAAAGTAATAGCTAAGTTACCAGAAATTAGGCCACTACCAACATCAACTACAATTGGTAACATTAGAAGTGGTATAAATCTTTCTATTTATGGTTTAGCAAAAAATGAATTAGGGGAGTTATTCTTCATTCGCATGATTTGCAATGCTGCGTTTAATACTCAAAATTTTGGTTACTCGAACATTATTACAGAATTTGTGAAGGCACCTCAGATAACATCATTTCAAGTGTACAAGTTTGATATGATGAGTGAGAAGAAACCTAGTGAGTGGTGGAAGAGAGTGAGCTTAGAAGATCATGTGGTTTTTTATAGTGGTGTTAATATCATGGTACTTTCAAAGGGTGCACCTAATTGGAATGAAGAGTTATTTAGAGGAAATAGCTTATATTTTGCTTTTTGTTATCCTCACTTTCCTCTGTTATTTTTCATGGTTTTAAGTTTCTGTTTCTTCGTTTTCTGAATTATGGTTCGCATGCGACAGATTTGGTTGCCCTCAACCGAATGGTTCGGGGGACGAAGGAAAACGAACCCATTCGGTTGAGGTCAACCGAATCATGCTGATACTGATTGTGTTGTTTTGATACGTTCGGTTGCAGGTATGATCCAATTCGTTACCTTGATTGAACGAAATGATGGGAAGATTTCCATTCCAGATGACATTTGGAGACTAGAGTTGCCTAAAGACTTTTGTTTTTGCTTGGATGTTGGCCCTGAAATTTTTGGTGTCAGCAACAAGCGCTATGGCAACATCCTATACGCATACCATCTGTCAAGCGTATGGGGGTGTTGAGAGTGTGGAAGTCTCTTAACATACATTCGGACTGGGTTGTTCAATGTCGCTAGGATTATGCCCGTGGTCCTCTGATGGGAGTGACTCGACTGGTTCCGATTACCGGGCATTCATGGATGACTATGATGGGAGTGATGTTGGGAGTGACTCTGGAAGTGATGTTGGGATGGATGCTGGGAGCGATGCTGGGAGCGACTCTGTTGTTACCCATTTGTAGTTTTTTACTGTTATTTCATTTATCAATAATTGTAATCTCAAAACTGATTTAGTAATGAATAACTATTTCATTGCGTATATTTCGGTTTACAGTACAGTTTAAATTAAACAACAATTTTAATATTATAAAGCGTAACTGTACATGAAACACGAAATACATCAAAACGATAAAAACCAACATAAAGAAAGGGCAACGAAACAATTAAAAAACAACTAAGAAACTAGTGATTCTTGGCGAGTCCCTGCTCCATAATATAAATGACCTCTTCTGGAGTGTGCATTGTTTCGACAAACAGCTCAATGATTTGACGTCCCAATGGAACATTATGGTAATGTTCCAACATTGCGCGAACATCATTGTCGCTCCGGATATCCATAGCTTCATTGCGGAGAGTGTGGTCATCTCGACAACAACACTTGCGATAACGTATACGAAATATGACTTTACGCCACTCTCCCTCTTGGCGAACCTTCCTCTCCGCCTTTTCCTTCAACTGACTGAATGTTATATCTTTATCCAACCTACAAAAGATGTTATCACGAGACTTAAAAAAAACACCATCGGCTCTCTCTGTGACTGTTCCAGGGCGATGCAGGACAGTTAGATATTTGTCTGAGGATCTCTGGGTTGGGCAGAACTGCCACTCCAGAAGGTGTTTCATTGCAGCGGGTGGGGGTGTTGGTGGAGAAGAAGAAGCATGGAAGAGAAGGGGTTAGGGTTTTTGTGAAGTAGAAGGGAAAGCTGAAGCCCAATTTATAATAGGCATGGGGAAATATGAGTCGTTGATCAAAATTTTAGATCACAAATCTGAGCCATTAATTTTCAATCCGTTGGGGCACAATTTCTAAAGGAAATGTCATACACTCCTTTTCCTGACACGTTTGACTAGTTGTGAGCCGTCTTAGAATGTGGTTTGGGCCTAACTCAATCCCACAAAACCGGTTTGTAAGGTGAGGGTTGCCTCACACTTATAAACTCTTTTGAGACCATATCTCTAGTCAATGTGGGACTTGGGTTTTTCCCAATATCTTAGAATGTGATTTGGGCCTAACTCAACCCCACAAAACCGGCTTGTGAGGTGAGGGTTGCCTCACACTTATAAAGTCTTTTGAAACCATATCTCTAGTCAATGTGGGACTTGGATTTTTCCCAATACACCCCCTCACGCCCAGCACTATTGGGCTTGGTGCGTGGATTATAATGGTGGGTGGCCCGAAGGATCTAGGATAGGCTTTGATACCATCTTAGAATGTGGTTTGGGCCTAACTCAACCCCACAAAACCGGCTTGTAAAAGTGTCAGTGGAATCTGAGTCGTTCAATATTTTTTTTAAAAAATAACGCATATTCGGCTGCCCTGACCCAAATATATTCAGTTGGGGTCAGCCGAATCCTCTAAACAGTGAAAAGAGGGGTGTATGCCAAATAATATGCCATCGGTTGTGTCTAACCGAATTAATTCGGTTGCCCTAAACCCGAATCGGATCGGTCGAACCGACTGGCACGGTGGCTGCAAATTAAGTTGAAGGTGTTAGTAAAGTAATGCAGACTCTGCAAAGTTGTGTCATAAAATTTTATTGTTAATGTTGAATGTCTTAGACTTTAGATTTTCTTTATCATTTTTGAAAATTTATATGTATGTACTATACATCTTATAAGTATGTTACATCCGAGGCATTGGCGGATCTTAGTTAGGGCCAGGGTGGGCCACGGCCTACCCAAATAAATGTGAAATTACTATATTGTCCCCTATTTAAAATCAAAATTATTAATTATATATAATGTTTGCGCAAATTTGTAGCAAACAGTAGGTTGGCCTAGTGGTTCAGTAGCGTTTCCTTCAACCGCATGTCTTGTGTTCAACACTCAGCTTGCACACTATTGTTTATTTTTGGAATTCAATTCCCAATTTTTACTATCAGCGGCTCAGCAGGGCATGCATAAGAGAGACAAATAAAAGTGCACAAAAACTTAATGAAATAAGAGAAACTCCTTATGCAATTGTTCAATGGGTAGAAGTGCATCTTTGAATGATGAAGTCTTGCTTCTCATCATTGTTGTTGCCTTTGACTTGTCAATTAATTTTCTCTGCATCGTCTTCCGACTCTCGGTATCGTCTTCTCATCAAAGGAGAGTTTTTGCGTCTTTGTTCATGCGATTGAGTTTCATGTCCCTTTCATTAGCGGCCCACCCAAACATTTTAGTCAAGATCCGCCACTGATCCGAGGTGATTGTTGAACTTTCGGCAAGTGTACCGAATCGTGCAAGTAATAAAACCGGCAAGTACCGGGTATCGTCCTCAAGGATCGAATTTAATTACCAGTTACGTTAACAACTACTAAAGGAACCAAAGTGAACTAGGATGAGATTGATTTGATTGAGCTATGAAGCTCTAAAGTAAAGCAATAAAATATTCTTTTTATGTTTTTAATAATAGAAACGAAGAACGCGTTTGAAAAGATACGATGGAGAAGATGCTAGGGATGAATTCCTATTGATTTCACACTATTGCACTGATTTAATTTGAAGGATAAGCTCTTTCTAATTTTGCTATCAAACCCACAACATTCACTAATTCCTAATTCCTTAGGTAACTAGTCCTTTGTCGATAACTACAAACCCTAATTCCTTAAGCGATTCTAATTAACGACAAGCATTTAAAACGAGGGTTTGCAATATACAACAACTCATAGATTATTCCTAAGCTACGAATTGAAGGTATAGAATTTCAAACATTCAAAAACAAAACTTCCATTTCATAATTGAACAAAATATCATTGTATGAGTTTTCCAACCATAAAAAGCATTAAGCATAGAAATTCGATACGCAAAATACGAGAGAGTATGATATAAATAAAATTCTAAACCATCGACAATAGTGCTACGTCAATATTCATTCATCCCTAACATTAGGGTTTAGTTACACATGATTAAGGAAAAGGAAAGAGAAGAATTACAAATTGGAGACGAAGACGAACACATGTGAAGCTTCAATCCTTGTTCCCAAGTCTCGAATCTTCAACGCCGATATCCAGAGCAATCAGTTCTTGCCGTGTGCTAGGGTTCAGAATACGTCCAAAGATACTGAAAAACGCGTCCAACGCGTGTTTTAACGCGTCTGCCGCTGATTGGCGCGCCACTCGCGCTCCAGCGCCACTCACGCGCCAGTTGGGCGCCTTTCCTGCTGTCTTCTCGCGCGTGGTGCGCCAATCACGCACCAGTTGCGCGCCAGTTGGGCGCCTTTCCTGCTGTCTTCTCGCGCGTGGTGCGCCACTCACGCGCCAGTTACGCGCCGTTTGGCTGAATGCTCCTTGCTATTGCACCATTGAGTCCATTTGCCTGCAATGCTTTGTTCTTCAATTCCCCTAGTCCCTGGGCACAAAATCACGACAAAACCCAGCATAAACACTGCATAGCAAATAAATTTCTAATAGCACAAATTGTTAAATTCTCATCAACTTCATTGTTATTCATCAAAAACTCCAAGTAAAAATCCCTTTTTAACACTGAAAACCATCATGTGATGGGGATTCATCAGTGATATCAAGCATCGTGGTATGGAGTTATTGGGCAATGGCAACATGCTCTTGAATCTTGCTCTAAGGCTCCCGTTCAGGATGTAGTGGCTAGCCGAGCTTGACTGGTTGTGTATCACTTTCTGAAGAGAATTCACTTTTATAACCAACTTTTGGTGTATCACTTTAAATATTCCTATTGTACCCCTATAGACAATTTACGATCCTTCAGTTTAAATGCAACTGCCTCTACGCACGTTCTGAATCGCACAAACAACAACATATTACATGTCCCAGAAGGAATATCGTTGGTGAAACTATAGGCATACGGGGTTCGACCCCGCTCCCCCCTCCCATCTAACTACTAACACACTAATTTCTAACCACTTTGCCTATAAAAAAAACATATTACATTTCAAAAGGTCAAGATCACACCTCACGTCTCCATGCACATTTCGACGTTGCCGAGCCGAACTCGGCCGTTGGATCATGATGGTGTGTAAAGAAGTTTGGAACAATGCGCTTATTGGGCCTTTGTAGTGAAGCCCAGACTGTGCTAACGCGGTCCAAAACACACAAAAAAACTACAACTTTGTTTGTATTTACTGAAGCACAATAATTAAAACGTGCTCGTTTTCTGCTGGTAAAAATAATTGTAGTGTCTAAATTTTAATAAATAGTCATTGAGGAACTAATAAGAAGAATTTTAGAGACATTTAAAGACTGCTTATAAAACTTCAGGGACTTGGGGACTTGCGTAATATATGTTATAATTTTAAGAGACGTCTCAATATTTTCATCAAGTTTTTAGGTACCAAATCGGAGGAAAAAGTGTTATTTAGGGTATTAAATTAAGATTTTTGCAAAAAATATTAGAAATTATAAGACCATTTTCAGTTTGATTTTTTTTTGTGAGACCAAACAATATACTGATGATAGTTTCCGAAAAATTAGTTGGGTCAAAAATTCTTTCGTCTTTAACTAGATTTGTAAAAGGATTGGAAAGAAATATATATTGTGGTTTTTGGTGGGGATTTGACTGACACACTACTTGTAGTAAACAAAATTAAACACATTTCTTGGGAGTAGTTTCTTGGAAAGGTAGGTGATTCTTCAAGTTCCTCTGTCTCCGGATGGTGGAGCTCCCCGTTCCTTTATTTCTAGTTTTTTGTTTTTTGGTAGGAGCGTTTTGTTTTAATGGTGTTGTATGGTGTTTATTGGGTCTTTGTTGTTGTGTTGTCGGGGTGTTATAAGATTGTTGTTATGTTGTGATGTTGTTTGGTGCATTGGTTTTTGCGGGTGTACTGTTGTTTTGGTGTTGTCAATTTGCTGTCATGTTACCTCTGTTTGCTCTTTGCTGGCGTGTTGTCTTGGCGTTGTCAGATTGTTGTTATGTTGTGTTGCTGTACGGTGCATTGGTCTTTGCAGGAGTGCCGATCCCGTGCAATAAATAAGCCATGTATTCCATTGGCATCCGCGTGTTTAAGTTAGAAGAGGGTACTCGGGATTTGTGTTTCCACGTTTGAAATGGTTTATGGAGCTTGGCATCTTTCTGGGAGCAACGCCATTTTTCCTATGGTGTAAAATTGTCACGGTGGGGTGTTGGACTACATGCTGTTAGCAATCATTCTTGTCCTGCTAGTGTTGGCTTTATTTTATTTTAGTTTTTAGTTTTCAACTTCTTTCTATTGCTGGTGTCGCGGTTTCTGTGATTGGCCCTAAAACAGATTGTATCTTTTTAGATTAAACCTTGTGCTGGTGTACCTCCCTCTCTAATTGGGAGCTCTGAGCCTTGTACCTCTAGACTCAGGGCCGACCATGGGCCTATGTGGCCTATGCTACCGCACAAGGCCCCAACCCAATGTCATTTTATTGGGGTCCCAAAATAAAAATTAGTTGTGTTTATATATTATATCTATGATACTCAAATCTTTTATATCAAATTCACAGTTAGTCAAGCGGTACTCGTTCTGCTCCCTGACTCATTATACGCGGGTTTGAAAGTTTTTTTTTTAGCAAAACAAAGGGTTTGAAAGTCACTAGACACGGTTTTATATTTTAAATCGTTGTTTTTAAAAATTGAATTGAATCCCTCAAAATGATGAAAGCTGGGTTCAAACCTTGCGATGAACACGGAGGGTTCAGTACCACTACGACACTAATAATTTTGTTACGTATTTGCAAATATTTATATATATTGCCTTTTATTTGCAATATAACCCACACAATGTTTTTAGGAAACCATTCTACCAACTTTTGGTACTATCATTGTCAAAAAAAAAACTTTTGGTACTATCCGTGGCTATTATATTATACTATATATATATATATATATATATATATATATAAATAAATGTACTCTTTTTCTTATAAAGAGAAACTCAATACATTAGCTGTATTAAGATGGTATTTAAAATTTAAATAAAATAGTTTGAGGTTTTGGTGATTCATTCAATAAAATCATAATAATTGGCCCAATTTTTTAAATTTGTTCATGGCCTCCAAATTTAAGACTTTAGTGTAGTCTTATGTGTTATTTATAAGCTAGTGAAAGATGACTGGTTGTGTACGTAATTGTTTCGGCCAAGTTTTTCTAGCATACTATTGTTTTGTGCTCTTGACAACCCTTCATAGAAAGTGGGTAGAGTCCGCGCATATAATGCCGAAACTAGATTTATCTAAATAAAAATTTTACTTATAAAAAAACTGGATTTGTATATAAAATATCTCGGAAACAAAACTCAGTTTACCTCTAACATTAAAAAAAGGTTATACGCCTTTTACTTACATTTCCATTTAATATCATTAATTTATTTTTAACCGAAACCATTAAAAGACAAGTGAAGAATTAAAGGAGGAAAAATTATACGCCTTTTACTCAGCAAGTCATTTGTTCATTTGCTGTGACTTTGCAAAATCTGTTTGGCTTGATGTTAGTGCTTGGCTGGGGGTTGATCTTGTTTTGTCCGAGGATATTGTTGATTCTTTTCATGCGTGTGGCTGTTTGAGCAAAGGGAAGAAAACTAAACGCACAAAACATTTGTTTTGGCTATCTACTTGTTGGAGCATCTGGTTAGCAAGAAACGGTGCTATATTCAAAAATGAGGTACCAAATGTCGAATCGGTGGTGAATCGCATCAAAAGCATATCTTGGAGTTGGTGTGTTTATAGATATATTGAATTGTAGTTCATCTCTTTCAATTTCATCGTGGTGGTCCCAACCACTACAATGCCTAAACAATTTGTAAATTCCATTGTTGTTTGGGTTTGAGCACCCCTAGTGCTCCATCAATGAAATTGTTGCTTATCGGAAAAAAAAGGAGGAAAAATTAGAGTTAAACAGTTAAGAGAAAATGTTACATTCGCAATAATAATACATTTGTGAGAATAAGGCAATGTACAAAAATAATAAATATTTGTAATGAACTTTGAAAAAATAATAGCATAAAAATGTATGGGGCTAAGCCCCCGTTTTCTACTAATTTTCTACTAAAAAAATAAGCATAAAAATGTAACACCGAGTCAAACCCTTTATGAGTCAAAACAAAACTCAATCCCTTTATAGCAATTTCGGTTTTTTTAAATAAAAAAAACTATTATTACATTTTAGTCATCTTTCACTAGCTTATAAATAACACATAAGACTACACTAAAGTAGGTATAGCTCATTGTACGAGTTAAGGGTCCAAAAAAGTACTCTAAAAGCTTTCCTTGGGGAACTTTGCAAAAGAATAGGGGGTGTTGCAGGCAAAATGGCGATCAAGGACGACGAGGGTTGGCAAGTTGTAAGGCGGAGGTTTCAGCGAACTACCGGGAAGCAAGGAAGGATGGATATTGCGAGCAACGGATGGCGAGAAAATGGAGAAAAAACGGTGTCTTTTTACTTCTCTGAAATTCCAGACAACTATGGAGCAAAACAAATGTTGAAGGCTTTCGCCTATTATGGTGACGTGGTTGAAGTGGTTATTCCTTGCAAGAGAAACGGCATGGGATTAAGGTTTGGCTTTGCTAGGTTTCGAAATGTTGAAGATCCAAAGCTTTTTGCGGTGAAACTTGACAACATCATCATCGGTATCAAGAAAATCTTTGTCAACCTTCCTAGGTTTCAAAGAGAAGGAGTGGTGGTGCCCAGCCGCAAACATGATGGGCCTGCCCGGAAAGCTGGGGCATCGAAGGTGGAACGGAAGATGGTATGGAAGAAAGTAGAGAAGGAAGGAAGTGGGGGGATAGGAAGAGACGCAAGGAAGGGCGAACAACCGCGCGAGGAAGAAATGGGGTTACACAAATCCGACTAGGAAAAGCAATGGTGGTGCAAGGATGAATGAACAGAAGGTGGTGTATTTTAGAAAAAAGAATCTACACAACTTGACCTATGTGGCGGCGGAAGAGGAGATGAATACGTTGAAGAAGCTATACGTCGGGGAACTGAGAAACGCAGGCTACTCTCATATGGTTCAAGAGTGGTTTAATATGCAAGGGATTTTTTCAATCAAAGCCACACCATTGGGAGCAAACCTTGTCCTACTGGAAGAGTTTGATGAAGGTATGATCACTGCACTTATGAAAGATGACGCAAACTGGGTATGGGAAAGGTTTGATGATATAAGAAGGTGGAGTCCAGCGGAGGTCGATACAGAACGAGTTGTATGGGTTAGGTGCCATGGAATACCGGTACATGCATGGAACAACGAATTCTTTGGAATTTTAGCACGCAACTTTGGTGTTTTGCTGGGGACCGACGAGAACATGAGGAAGAAAACGTCCATGGATGTGGCTCGTTTACTTGTCCGGACAAGGGGTTTTGATGTGTTTAACATGGTGGTATATGCTATGATTAATGGAGAAATGTTTCACATTAAGGTGTTGGAAGAGTGGTGTGGTCCAATGCATTGGAATAGTCTCTCTCAAGCAAATGAAGATGGGGTTCAGGAAGAAAATACGGAATCGGAGGAAGAAAGTGACGATGATGACAGTCCGCCGCTCTTTACGATGGAGGTGGAAGGTCAAGGTGTGTCCGATGAGGAGGAGGAAGATGAAAGGGAAGAGGGGGATAATTTCATCAGGGTATGCGAAGGATCAATGTTGGGAGATGGAGCCAAATCCAATCATGGTGGAACAAAAACAAACATGGGAATTACCACTATTGAAAACAATAATAGTGTGGCTGCTCAATTACCTCACGCTGATCATGGGGAAAAGCAACAATCCAGTGAAAAGAATATGGATGGGTTGGGCCCAGTGGGGGTGCAAAGTCAGAATATGGAGGTGTTAGAAGAATGGGAGGATGTGCGCGGACCAAAAAACGGAGGTGTGCTACTAAATACAATAATTGGGCCAGAGGACAATGGGCCAAATTTAAAGGTCCAAGAACAAGGTAGAGAATATCCAGAGGAGGATTCAGAAGCTAAAAGGGGTGCTGGAAGTGTGAATGCTGGGAGCAATGATGAAATATTTACTGGAGGTAAAAAAAGAAGACCAAAAAACTTAAAAAAAGAAATGTAAAAGAAGGGCAGAGTGGTAATTTTGAGGGGAATGGAGGTGGTGGTGTTACGATTGGAATTGTGAAAAAGGATGGAAGAAAGCTCATCCCATCGCTGTCTTCATCCTCAGCGTCAAGTGTTAATTTGTGTGGCGGAGTCCGCCGCAATCCTTTGGGCACTAAGCTCTCGATCTCAACCCAAAACGGTGGCGCGGAGGATGGGATTGAAGACAACTCGGTGGGAGACTCAGATATTAGAAAAGGTAACATGCGAGTTGTGGTGGAACACGAAATATCTTTAGCAAAAAAGGTATGGAGTATCGCGAAGGATGATTTGGGTGTTGTTGGGTGTGGGAAGGATGATGGCTACCAAGAGAGTCTGTTGGCTATGGAGAAGCGTGATCAAATTGCGAAAGCAAGGAAGGCGGACAAAAATGTTTCTCAATGAAGTTAGTCACTCTAAATATGAGAGGATGGGAGGGTGCTGCAAAGAGGAAGCACTTGAAGAAATTCATAAATGAAGGTGAGTTTGATTGTTGTTTTTTACAAGAGACGAAAGTCAGCAATGTATCTAATAGAATGGTTGGAAGCTTATGGGGTGATGCAAATTTCGATTGGGTTGCTAAGAATGCTACTGGTCAATCGGGTGGCGTGTTATGTATATGGAAGGCAGGTTGTTTGGATGTTCAATTCTCTTTTTCAGGAGAACACTTTGTAGGTGTCGGTGCAATGATCAATGGCACACTTTGCTACATGGTTAATGTATATTCTTCTTGCAACATGGCTGCAAAAAGGAGGATGTGGGATGAATTAAGAGGGCTGAAAAAGGAATTTGTAGAGGGAGATTGGTGCGTCGCGGGAGATTTCAATGCAGTCACTTCTAGAGAGGAAAGAAAAGGATGTTCATCTAATTTTAGTCAGGCCGAAATGAGGGAGTTTGCTACTTTCATAGAAGATATGGAGCTGGTTGATGTCCCGGTGATGGGGAAAAAGTTCACATGCTTCGGGATTGATGGGAGAGCAAGTCGTATAGATAGAATTTTGGTGACAGAGGGCATTGTGTCTAGATGGTGCATTTCGGCTCAGTGGGTGGGAGCAAGGGACATTTCCGATCATTGCCCAGTATGGTTGGTGGGGTCGTCGGTAAATTGGGGGCCGAAACCGTTTAGATTTAATAATTGTTGGCTTGAACATGACGATTTCTTGAAGTTTGTGCAAGAAAGTTGGAATTTGTGTTCGGTTAAGGGTAGAGGGGATTTTGTAGCTAAAGAAAAGTTGAAATGGTTGAAAGGGAGGTTGAGGGGGTGGAATAAAGAAGTGTTTGGGATAAAAGATTTACACATTGACAAAATAATTAAGGAGTTGAACGCCATTGAGGAGTTTGCAGCAAATGGTGGTCCTAGTAATGATTTTCAAAGAAAGGCTCTTATGGCTGATTTTTGGAAAGAATTGTACTTGAAAGAAAGCTTGATTGCCCAAAAGTCTAGGGTGAAGTGGTTAGCGGAAGGGGATTCTAATACTCGTTTTTTCCATGCATGCATTCGGGGAAATAGAAGGCGAGCCCAAATTCTTAAATTGAAGGTGAATGACGAATGAGTGGAAGATGTTGAGGGGGTGAAAGGGGCCGTGAGAGAGCATTTCGAGGTGTTCTACAAAGAAGAAATGCGTGTAAGGCCGAAATTGGACGGGGTTCCTTTCAATCAAATTTCTTTGGAGGATAACATCATGCTCACGGCACCTATATCTATTGAGGAAGTCAAAGAAGTGGTGTGGGAATGTGACGGGAATAAATGTCCGGGACCGGATGGTTTCAATCTCAATTTTATAAAAAGTTGTTGGAATATCATTAATCCGGAAATTATGGCGTTTATCAATGAGTTTCAAAGAAATGCGAAGTTGCCCAAAGCTATTAGTGCGTCCTTCATGATTCTTATTCTGAAGTCTAAAAATCCTCAAGGGCTTGATGAGTATAGGCCTATATCCCTAATTGGATGCTTGTACAAAATTTTGTCTAAGGTCTTGGCGGTAAGATTGAAGACGGTTTTGAAGAAGGTGATTTCGGATTGCCAAAATGCTTTTCTCTCGGGAAGGAACATCTTGGATGGCGTTGCAGTAGTTAATGAGATCATAGATATGGCAAAAAGGGAGAAGAAAAGGTGCTTGGTGTTGAAGGCCGATTTTGCTAAGGCATATGACTCCGTGAATTACATGCTTGGAAGGTTGGGGTTTGGGGAGAAGTGGAGGAAATGGATGATGGAGTGTGTATCGTCAAATTCCATATCCGTATTAGTTAACGGAAGTCCTTCGGGAGAGTTTGTGGCTCAAAAGGGGTTGAGCAGTTGGAGAAGTAGGCAATTATCGATTGGAGGGAGAGTTACGCTTATCAACTCGGTATTGTCTTCTTTACCGTTATACCTCTTCTCATTTTACAAAGCACCAAGAAAGGTTGTCAATGATATTGTAAAGCTCCAAAGGAATTTCTTATGGGGAGGGGATGGTGAAAATAAAAAAAAATGGCGTGGGTAAGTTGGGATTTGATTTGTATGCCAAAAAATCGGGGAGGTCTAGGTGTTAAAAATCTAGAGGCATTCAACTTAGCTCTCCTATCTAAGTGGCGTTGGAGGTTGCTAGCGGAAGGTGGAGACTGTGTTTGGAAACAAATATTGTCACAACGATATGGTGTAGTATCATCATGGAATGGTTCAATGGACAACAATAGGGACAAGAGGAATTCTTCAATATGGTGGAGGGATTTGAAATTATTGGGGGCTGGTTCTCATTTGGAGTTAAATTGGTTCGATGAGCTAGCAAAAAAGAAATTAGGAGGAGGATCATCGATAAAATTCTGGACTGATATATGGTTGGGAAGAGACTCATTTGACAAGTTGTTTCCGTCTCTGTACAATAAGCAAGACTCTAAAAACGCGTCGGTGGCTGAAATGGGGTGCTGGGAGGCGTCGGGCTGGTGCTGGAGGGTGCCTCGGGGTGCTGGGTTATCTGCAGAAGAGGAAGAAAACGCTGCTGTCTTAGCAGACTTCCTGCTGGGAGTGGTGCCGGTGCGTGACTTGGAGGATAGGTGGCGATGGATTAATGATTCTACTAACGGATTTTCAGTGAAAAATTGCTATGGGTGGATGCTGTCTTTTTTTGCAGGTGTTAGAGGTGTCGTGGAGGATCGGGTGGCAGGCGCGTGTACTAAGCTATGGAGAAACGATGTGCCATCCAAAGCAATAATTTTTTCTTGGAGATTATTGTTAAAAAGGCTAGCTACTAAAGAAGCTTTGGCACGACGTGGAGTCCTTACTTCCGGCCATGATCTTTGGTGCGTCCTATGTTCCAAGAAAGATGAAACATTACCACATTTGTTTCTCGAGTGTGAAATTACTCATGATGTGTGGAGATTGGTCTCACAATGGCTGGGGGTGTCTTTGGCGGTGGAGGAGGATGTCGTCGAAAGTTTTTTGGGTTTTGGGAAGATCATGAAAGGCAAGAAAAGGAGAAGGGTTAAACATCTTATTTGGATAGCGGTTAATTGGTGCATATGGAGGACTAGGAATAATGTTCTCTTTAAGGGGGAGGCGGCGACGAGTCGGGCGATTGTGGATGATGTCAAATTCTTCTCATGGGGCTGGTTTATGGCGAGGAGAGGAAAGAAGACCGGCGTGTCGTGGACGGATTGGCTAAATTGCCCAATAGGATGCTTTCTATCACTTTAATGTGCCTTGTAACCTTGTAGCAACTGTAACACTCTTGTAATGATGAGTAGTTGATGTTTTTGGGGTACTCTTTCCTCCGGGGTTTTTTTTCCCGTTTGAGTTTTGGCTCTTGGAGGTTTTAACGAGGCTCCGCCGTTGTAAGGGTTGGTGCACCCCTTGTACCCGCTTTCATAATATCAATTACTTATCAAAAAAAAAACATAAGACTACACTAAAGTCTTAAATTCCTCTAAAATTCCTTAGGTTTCAGTTTCTGAAACTTGTGTTAATGGCTTCTAACAAAATTGCAGTTGTTATATGTATGGTTGTCATCATCTTGTCCACACTTATTGAAAATAGAGAAGCCATTCGAGTCTCAACAAATGAGAGCGAAGATTGCCCAAATGAGAAGTATTGTTACAAGGCCTGCATCGCTCATCAGAACCCTTCAGGACTATGTCATAAACTTTGTAGTTGTAAGCCTTCAACACAGAACCAAGAAATAGGTACTGAGGATAATAGACAGTGGAATTAATACTCTAGGCTATAGTTTTTCCTACTATATAGAAATTAAATTAAAGTGTTTTAAGAATTCGTATTTCATTTTAAGATATTAAAAAAATAAATGAAAGTTCACACAAGAAATTCGATAGTGTGACACGGATACACGTAGATCGATCTCCACAGTGTCCATTTGGTCGTCATATAGACACATGTAAAACAAATACTATAATCACAAAAATAGATGGAATTGAATTCAACAAACTGACGCATTTGTTAATTATGGTATTGAGAAAAGATCCCAATTGGTCCTTGACATTTTCTTCGCGGGACAAGTTCCTCCCTGACAATTTTTTCGGGACACATTAGTTTCTTACATTTTCAAAACAGGACAGGTTAGTCCCTCCGTCTCTTCAGCCGTTGACAGCTCACTTAACGCCTCCTACGTAGCACGTTAAGTGCTACCACGTCACGTTAAACGCCACACAAGACATTATTTTGGACCTAATTAGTCTCTACAAATTTTAAAATTTTTAAAGAAGGGATAAATCAGACCCCGCGCACTTTAGGAGAAATTGGTCACTAATCATCCTCTTCTTCAAATTTCTTGTTTCTAAACCAGAAATTATTTCTTATAAAGCAAAACGCAAAAGAAAGGAGAAGGACAAGGAGAATGAGCAGCTAGGTAGGAGAAACCCATTTAGGGGGTTTTCCTCTTTAATTAGGGTTTTCCTCTTAATTTAATATTTATGTAGATTAGTAAAAATCAAAATAAGTAAACAAGTGTTGTGATTTTATTCATTTTAAGAGATATTTCAAAAGTGGGAAGTCACTTGCTTGGCTTTGGACATACCAAATTTTTATTTACCAATATTTTATTTTTATATTTTTGGGCTACTTGAGCCTATCCAAAAATTGTATCTTCTACAATATTTTAAATATGTTTTTCCACTTGCTTGTCATTAGTGGGGGATTGTTGGAATAATGGCATTCAAGTGTAAGTTACATTATTTTTATAATATAATAATTATATATAATATTAATGTTGGTTTATATGGATTCATTATTAATTATATAGTTATGATTATATGGTCTGTATTAACGTTGGTTTAATGGACATAATATATAGTTATGATTATATAATATATAGTTATGATTAATTCTGAAACGTTTATTTGGTTTATATGGATTCATTTCATGTTCCATTTTTATCATCATTATATATACGTTTCAATTGGTTTCATTACTTGCTTTTATGGTTATAATATATATATTTATGTGTATAGCTGTTATGCTGAGTTTTAAAAACATGAGTCTGTTGGATACTTATGAGCATAACGGATATATATTTTTTGATATAAAATGAGGAAAGTTTGGAATATATGGGAGTGTTTTTTTAAACAAAATATAATAGGAGGTAGTTCTGGACCTATCTAAGGACAGAGACCTCTTTTACACTTCATTATTGATACATATCCTGGGTTCATCTCCTGATACTCATACACCTCATTCTTGCCAGTTCGGATACCTGAGTCGCTACCAGTGATCTCAGACGAGACCGGTTGTACCCACGAGGGATTTGCGCTGTAGAGACGGATAAATCCTTAAGGGCAGTTGCAAGACGCCTCCGGTTGTTTTTCCTCACGTTCATTCTTTTGCAGGTACCATCTCAGTTTCTTCGTTCGTTGTTAAAGATTCTTCCGTCGCTATTTCAGGTCTAATTTACTACAACAAGTAAATCACCTCTTAAATTAGAGACGAAAATGGAAGAATAGAAGAAATGGAACTAAAATCGTCAATAGGCAATAATAAGAGACAAAAAGTGCAATTAAGACTTAAAACTATGATAAACAGAATGACATGTGCGATGCTACTAGGAAAAGAAAAAGGGTAGGCTACATAGTCCGAGGACTTCTTTATCCAACCGACTAACTATTAATTTTTAATGGCGGTGCATAGCTTGTCTCAATTTCATTGGCATAAATACTAAATCAACTGTAATTCAAAAGGGACAATATCTTTGAAGTAAGTGTAACCTATCATTAAACAATAGTTAAATCCTTGAAAGAGTGTTCCTTTCCCATTTTCCTATATAGTAGTACTAGTGTTTATGTTTATCTAAAAGATTCACAAGTCATATAGTTCAATGGAAGACAGTGTAACAGAAGATGAAAGGTATCAGATTCCTCCAATGAATCATAGTTCAGAAGATGGATCTAAAAGGGATGATGGTGACAAAGAAGAAAAGAAAGAAGAGTTTGTCTCAACAAAGAAAGTGAAACAAGAGGATTTTGATGGTGGTGGTGGTGGTGGAGGTATTATTAACAACTTTATCTCAAACCTTATCACTCCATTGAGTCCAAGAAATGGGAAAGCTACAACTGAACATGAAAATAGAAATGGAAATGGGGTGTTTGAGTCAGAGAAAGGAACTGCTGTTAAAAATAATGGTGGTGATGGTGGTGAAGATAAAGGGGTCTTCAGCAATCTGGTTTCTAATTTCTTTCATTCAACTTCAAGTGAAGGTGAAGAAGGTAAGGTACTAGAAACTGAGAAGAAGCACAAGGAAGTTGAGGAAATTATAGGTGATGAAAACAAAATCAAACGGCAAAAGACAGAGAATGGAGGCATTATTCATGACATTGTTTCTCATTTACCTCCTTCACTCCCAGGTAAATACAACAAAAATTTATTTGAGAGTAGAGTTGGCAAAACGGCAACCGCTCCATATCGGTTGGTCCACATTGAGCTCGGGCTTTTCAAGGCCGAGCCTAAAAACCGGGATTGAAATTTGGTCTCAACTGTTAGAGTCCAAGCCCAACCCTAAGCAGAACTTTTCGGGCCAGCCCGCATTATATAGTCGGCTAATTTTTTATTTATTTTTTACGTGGTTTATTAAAACAAGAACATATTTATTATATGAATATAATATGCTTACTGTAAAATGTCCGGAACATGTGCTCAATATGTTTCAAAAATGTTAGAATGGCATATTGGATGAAAAAAAACGAGCATGATTTTTTGGAGAAGCATGTTATGCAACCTTTGTTACTGAACGTGAATGAAAAAACAACTCATTTTCTCTAGTCCAAGTTCAATGTTTTTTCGGGTTAGCCCAGCCCAGCCCAGCCCAACGGGCTTGGCCCATTTTGCTGGCTCTATTGGAGAGTTGAGACGATATAATGTAGCTTGATTATCAGAAACTTTATGAGGATTAATTTGTATTTCTTTTTTCATGTCTTGTTTTGACTAGATGATGCTGCTCCCACGGCAGACGAGGCCACTATTTTGATTAATTCTCTTGTTCGTGACTAAGCAGAGCAGTTACTTCATCATGATCACAATCCACATATTGGATTTCTTTTGGAGTGTATTCTTATGGATTTAATTTGTGCTTTAAAAAAATGATTGTGCACAAGTCCTTGAATTTTGTATGGTTTGTACTTTGTACAGTTGTATTCATTAATGTACCTCACTTTGGACTCTTCATATCACTAGTCTCTCACCCGTGCTCTGCACGGGCCTATGTTGTTAGCATTGCTAAACATGTTTACTCAATAATGATTTATCCCGTAGCAACTTGATAAACCTGTTTACTTGGTGCGATATATATATATATATAATAAAATACGACAAACTATGATATAAACGTAAAAAAAAACATACTATTACATTCACTAAAAGCATAGAAAATAAATATTTTCTTCCAAGTTCAACATCAACATACTAATTAAAAGGTTACAACCCATAAAGTTTTATAGACATAATTGACACACAAAAGATAATCTCAAAAGTACATTCCAATGGCAACAACTTGAAATTAGTTATAACCAGTGCCATCTTCATCGTCATCCACATAAAGTGCTCCGTCAATTGTAATTTTAATTTTAAATTGATCACCATGAACATGACCATAAAGAAAGACATTAGGGATAGCAACAACATTGTTAATAGGGTCCTCTAACATCATTTTCAGCAAGATGGTCAATATTACCTTCAACATTATTTTTGATGAGTTGTTCACCCACAAGTAGGGACAACACATCTTGTTATGATCGTTGTAATCTTTTACAGTTGTTTATTATGTCGACGTATAGTTATTAAATAATAAAATGATTTATCATGCATATAATAACTTCAATTCATATGCTGGACTCTAGACATAGCATGTGAAGCAGAAAATTCTACCTACCTATACAGTTTTGAGAATTGCACAGTAGCCATCCATCCACACCAGACAAAAAATATTGAGCAATAAACACCAAATAACTTGTTCAAAGAAGGGGGAACTTCCAGAAAATGAATTGAAGTCGTCGTGGACCCGAGTTTAAGGAGAACGACAGACAAAATTAAGAGGCAAAAAACCATCGAGGTGCAAAAAAAAATTATATTGCAGTTCAGAAGTCGCCCCCCAGGGGACTTCTGAACTGTGTTTTACAAAAAAAAATTAAAATGCAGTTCAGAAGTCTCCCCCCGGGTGACTTCTGAATTGTGTTTTGCAAATTTGTTATTTAATTATATATTAATATATAAATACCTAAATAAATTAAAAATAAATTTATAAAAATGATTATACCTATTTATAATTTAATTACGTTAATATTTACGAAAAAAAAAAGTGAGAGTTTAAAAATTGGAACATAATATAATATAGAAAAAAGACTGAAATAAACAACAAAATTTTCAGAAATACAAGAATAGAAGATAAAAAACGAAACGAGAGGAAAACATGATCGAAACTACTTCCACCAAACATTTTCTGGTAGTGGCCATTGGACCGCTGGAGGGATAACCCGACAGATGATCTCATCGGTGGATATAGTGGTTTCGACGCACAATTCGATAGGACTCCGAATATGAGGTTGAAACATCTCATGCTGCTGAAACATTTGTCGAACGTGTTTGTCAGTCTTGATAGTCATTACGCACCACCGAATACGATTACCTTCCCCGATCCGGGGGCAGCGATAAACGATACGAGTGATCGTTTGCTCCTCACCCTCCAGCTGCGCCTTTTCCGTTAGTTTTCATTCAGTTCGGCGAAGGTGATGTTCTTAAGCCTGGAATAAATGGTGTTTGGACCACTAAAATACACACCATCTTCTTCCCTGTACATACCATGGGCCTGACAGTGAAGTGTACAGTAGTGATTGATGACTCTTTCCGGTATGACTTGTTGTGGTGGGGGTGGTCGCAGAATATGAATGATTTCTTCCGGAGTGCGTATTGTGTCCACGTACAGCTCCAAGAGACTACGTCCCATTGGAATGTTAGCATGAGCTTCCATCATTGCGCGAACGTCGTTGTCGCTTTGGATCTCCATGACAGAATAAAGGAAAGTCCCATCATCTCCACAATTGTACTTTCTGTAACGGATACGCTCCACGTCTTTACGCCACTGTCCCTCTGGCCGTATCTTCCTCTCAGCCTTCTCCTTGAGTTGGGCGAATGTGATGTCCTTATTCATCCTACAGAAGATATGATTAGGACAACGAAAGACAACACCATGTTCATCGGTGGTTACAGTTCCACTGTGATGAAGTGCGGTTAGGAATTTGTCATTTGAGTACTGGGTTGGGCACAACTGCCATTCCATTTCAGCGGGTTGGGCGACGGTGTTTGGGAAGAACCAGAGAAGAGAAGATTAATCAGAAATATAGGTTGAGGGTAAACTGTTGGTGTGAATTTGAGTGTAATGTGAGAATGTATTTATAATAGGGGTGATCGTATGTAAGCCGTTGATTTTGGATGATCTTAACCATTGATTTTAGGGTTTAGTGTCGGCAAAATCTAGGCCGTTAAAGAGTTTCGGCAAAATCTAGGCCGTTAAATAGTGTCGGCAAAATCTAGGCCGTTAAAGAAATTAAAACCTATGCACTCTGCACAATCCACACTTTAACAGTGCACTCTGCACAAAGCACTATTAAAGACAAAAGAGTAAATTATTGATCCAAATGTAATAAATGTCACACAAAATTAAACACTTAGTTAATATAAAATTACAATAATTGATAAATTAAACTAAAAAGACAGTACAGAAAAAAATTAACAAAGATGAGACCCAGTTCCACACTTTCGAGGTTGGGGGACACGCGTTGATGCCGATGTGGTGGTTGATGTTCTTCCTCAGTCCGGGCAGGGGGCGGTGGTTCTGGAAAATATTGGGGAACTGATGAAGAACTAGCACCGCCGGCTTGCTCTTGAATTTGACGAAGCAACGCCACAGATTGCGCAGAGCCGGGTTGGACCCCAAAGCACTCATAGAACATATCGGGGTCCCTTTCGGTCGTAGAATGTCGATATGTATCTTGAAAAGGAGTATGTTCTACTGACTGGTTGTATTGTTCGTAATATTGGAATGTTGGTGTGTGGGAGATAGAGTGGCGGTGAGGCCCATCTTCTTGGGTCCTCTGTTGAGTTGGTGGTGCACGTCGATGTCGATTACGGTTACGTTCTCGACGTTCGGTTTGAGTAGTTGGGGGAGCTGGCACGTCTTGTTCATCTTCTTCATCCACATCACGAACATTTGCAAGACCACGTGGATCCCTTAGATGTTGGTCGACTGAAATGTATGGCCTTGATTTTTTTAGAAACCAGCGCATGTATTTATCTGACTGCGTTTGTTTAGCAAAGCACGGTCGACCCACAACACATCGATTTTGTCTATCATTCCATAAATCAATTAACTGTCTGTGATATACAGCCCAATTGACATCAGTCTGTCCCTGCATGGTGATGTTGTGCATGTGGCTGATATCTATTGGTGCTGATGGTATGTCTTGGACGAGGCCAAATTGCAAGGTCACTCTATCCGCATGGTGCCATTCTACAATATGGAAACAGACCATAGCCGTGTTTATAGTCCATATGCCTTGGTGCCGATATGCTATTTCTGGCAAATTGAATTCCCGATATGGCAACCACTCAAACTTTTCATGTGTCATGCGGTCTATTGTTGATCTGTACAAAACAAGGATTTTTGGACACTTAGTGTGGCTAAGTGGCGTGCGAACCTATCTGGTAAAAAAAATAAATTGTTAACATAAAGAAGAAACATAATTGTTAGTATTCATAAGTTGTGTCAAACTTTTACCTCTTTGCTAGTGGCCATTCATAAGGACGGTTGCAGTCTGGTGCTAGGAACGACATGCGGTACCAGACCCAAGACTGTAACAAAAGAGTACATCCACCCATTGTGCGTGAGGAGCATGTAGCTGTCTTACACAACATTCTGTATAAGTTCGTTAGACATGCTGACCCCCAGCTGTAACTTGAAATTTCATCGAAATTTTTCAATAGGGGTAGGTATTTTATGTTGACTCTGTTTGATGATTTGTCTGGGAGTATGTATCCCCCGATCAACTCCAATAGGTACGCCCTACAATATTGTCTTCGCACTTTGTTGGAAGCGCCCTCTGGAACATTATTAAATTCACGTTGTAGCCAAGCGAACTTAATTTGGTTACCTACCATGCCATTTGCTGGGATAGGCTTACCCAAAAGTTGTTCGCATACTCGATCCCAATTTTGTTTACAACTTCCAGTAACGGCATTTCCATCAACGGGAAGTCCCAACTGCAACGCCACGTCTTGGAGAGTTATTGTGCACTCCCCTACTGGAAGATGAAAAGTGTGTTTCTGGTCTCCAGCGTTCGACTATTGCTGCAACCAAAGCTGGATTTATTTTGAATGCGCCAATTGAAGCAATGTCACGAAACCCAGCTCTTTCTATCAATGGTAATATAGAGGCATCTGGTTCGGGAAGATTGAATGCGTGGTGAACTTCCATTGGGTCATCATTGAGAAGCATGGAAATGTGAGGTTCTTCGTTTACTAAGGAAGACATTTTTAGAGGAAGTGTTGTTGAAGAGTTATGGTGACTTGAATGTTTGAGTTATGTGGTTGTGTTGCTGCCTTTTGTTGTATATATTCTAGTCTAAGCATTATTGTCCCATTTTGTTGTTGTCAAAAGTAAAAGGATTATGTTCCTTTGTTGTCGCTGGAGACAAGGAACTGTAATGAAGGAATATATTCTTTTGTTCTCAAGTTTGCTATTGAAGTCAAGTTTGACAATGCACAGTGAACAATGCACATTGAACAATTCAAAAGTGTCGGTGCAATCTTGGCCTTTAAAAGTGTAGGCCAGGATTGCACCGACACTTTTAAAGGCCAAGATTGCACCGACACTTTTGAATTGTTCAATGTGCATTGTTCACTGTGCATTGTCAAACTTGACTTCAATAGCAAACTTGAGAACAAAAGAATATATTCCTTCATTACAGTTCCTTGTCTCCAGCGACAACAAAGGAACATAATCCTTTTACTTTTGACAACAACAAAATGGGACAATAATGCTTAGACTAGAATATATACAACAAAAGGCAGCAACACAACCACATAACTCAAACATTCAAGTCACCATAACTCTTCAACAACACTTCCTCTAAAAATGTCTTCCTTAGTAAACGAAGAACCTCACATTTCCATGCTTCTCAATGATGACCCAATGGAAGTTCACCACGCATTCAATCTTCCCGAACCAGATGCCTCTATATTACCATTGATAGAAAGAGCTGGGTTTCGTGACATTGCTTCAATTGGCGCATTCAAAATAAATCCAGCTTTGGTTGCAGCAATAGTCGAACGCTGGAGACCAGAAACACACTTTTCATCTTCCAGTAGGGGAGTGCACAATAACTCTCCAAGACGTGGCGTTGCAGTTGGGACTTCCCGTTGATGGAAATGCCGTTACTGGAAGTTGTAAACAAAATTGGGATCGAGTATCCGAACAACTTTTGGGTAAGCCTATCCCAGCAAATGGCATGGTAGGTAACCAAATTAAGTTCACTTGGCTACAACGTGAATTTAATAATGTTCCAGAGGGCGCTTCCAACAAAGTGCGAAGACAATATTGTAGGGCGTACCTATTGGAGTTGATCGGGGGATACATACTCCCAGACAAATCATCAAACAGAGTCAACATAAAATACCTACCCCTATTGAAAAATTTCGATGAAATTTCAAGTTACAGCTGGGGGTCAGCATGTCTAACGAACTTATACAGAATGTTGTGTAAGACAGCTACATGCTCCTCACGCACAATGGGTGGATGTACTCTTTTGTTACAGTCTTGGGTCTGGTACCGCATGTCGTTCCTAGCACCAGACTGCAACCGTCCTTATGAATGGCCACTAGCAAAGAGGTAAAAATTTGACACAACTTATGAATACTAACAATTATGTTTCTTCTTTATGTTAACAATTTATTTTTTTTACCAGATGGGTTCGCACGCCACTTAGCCACACTAAGTGTCAAAAATTCTTGTTTTGTACAGATCAACAATAGACCGCATGACACATGAAAAGTTTGAGTGGTTGCCATATCGGGAATTCAATTTGCCAGAAATAGCATATCGGCACCAAGGCATATGGACTATAAACACGGCTATGGTCTGTTTCCATATTGTAGAATGGCACCATGCGGATAGAGTGACCTTGCAATTTGGCCTCGTCCAAGACATACCATCAGCACCAATAGATATCAGCCACATGCACAACATCACCATGCAGGGACAGACTGATGTCAATTGGGCTGTATATCACAGACAGTTAATTGATTTATGGAATGATAGACAAAATCGATGTGTTGTGGGTCGACCGTGCTTTGCTAAACAAACGCAGTCAGATAAATACATGCGCTGGTTTCTAAAAAAATCAAGGCCATACATTTCAGTCGACCAACATCTAAGGGATCCACGTGGTCTTGCAAATGTTCGTGATGTGGATGAAGAAGATGAACAAGACGTGCCAGCTCCCCCAACTACTCAAACCGAACGTCGAGAACGTAACCGTAATCGACATCGACGTGCACCACCAACTCAACAGAGGACCCAAGAAGATGGGCCTCACCGCCACTCTATCTCCCACACACCAACATTCCAATATTACGAACAATACAACCAGTCAGTAGAACATACTCCTTTTCAAGATACATATCGACATTCTACGACCGAAAGGGACCCCGATATGTTCTATGAGTGCTTTGGGGTCCAACCCGGCTCTGCGCAATCTGTGGCGTTGCTTCGTCAAATTCAAGAGCAAGCCGGCGGTGCTAGTTCTTCATCAGTTCCCCAATATTTTCCAGAACCACCGCCCCCTGCCCGGACTGAGGAAGAACATCAACCACCACATCGGCATCAACGCGTGTCCCCCAACCTCGAAAGTGTGGAACTGGGTCTCATCTTTGTTAATTTTTTTCTGTACTGTCTTTTTAGTTTAATTTATCAATTATTGTAATTTTATATTAACTAAGTGTTTAATTTTGTGTGACATTTATTACATTTGGATCAATAATTTACTCTTTTGTCTTTAATAGTGCTTTGTGCAGAGTGCACTGTTAAAGTGTGGATTGTGCAAAGTGCATAGGTTTTAATTTCTTTAACGGCCTAGATTTTGCCGACACTATTTAACGGCCTAGATTTTGCCGAAACTCTTTAACGGCCTAGATTTTGCCGACACTAAACCCTAAAATCAATGGTTAAGATCATCCAAAATCAACGGCTTACATACGATCACCCCTATTATAAATACATTCTCACATTACACTCAAATTCACACCAACAGTTTACCCTCAACCTATATTTCTGATTAATCTTCTCTTCTCTGGTTCTTCCCAAACACCGTCGCCCAACCCGCTGAAATGGAATGGCAGTTGTGCCCAACCCAGTACTCAAATGACAAATTCCTAACCGCACTTCATCACAGTGGAACTGTAACCACCGATGAACATGGTGTTGTCTTTCGTTGTCCTAATCATATCTTCTGTAGGATGAATAAGGACATCACATTCGCTCAACTCAAGGAGAAGGCTGAGAGGAAGATACGGCCAGAGGGACAGTGGCGTAAAGACGTGGAGCGTATCCGTTATAGAAAGTACAATTGTGGAGATGACGGGACTTTCCTTTATTCTGTCATGGAGATCCAAAGCGACAACGACGTTCGCGCAATGATGGAAGTTCATGCTAACATTCCAATGGGACGTAGTCTCTTGGAGCTGTACGTGGACACAATACGCACTCCGGAAGAAATCATTCATCTTCTGCGACCACCCCCACCACAACAAGTCATACCGGGAAGAGTCATCAACCATTACTGTACACTTCACTGTCAGACCCATGTTATGTACAGGGAAGAAGATGGTGTGTATTTTAGTGGTCCAAACACCATTTATTCCCGGCTTAAGAACATCACCTTCGCCGAACTGAATGAAAAACTAACGGAAAAGGCGCAGCTGGAGGGTGAGGAGCAAACGATCACTCGTATCGTTTATCGCTGCCCCCGGATCGGCGAAGGTAATCGTATTCGGTGGTGCGTAATGACTATCAAGACTGACAAACACGTTCGACAGATGTTTCAGCAGCATGAGATGTTTCAACCTCATACTCGGAGTCCTATCTAATTGTGCGTCGAAACCACTATTTCCACCGATGAGATCATCCGTCGGGTTATCCCTCCAGCGATCCAATGGCCACTACCAGAAAATATTTTGTGGAAGTAGTTTCGATCATGTTTTCCTCTCGTTTCGTTTTTTATTTTCTATTCTTGTATTTCTGAAAATTTTGTTGTTTATTTCAGTCTTTTTTCTATATTATATTATGTTCCAATTTTTAATCTCTCACTTTTTTTTTCGTAAATATTAACATCTCTCACTTTTTTTTCGTAAATATTAACGTAATTAAATTATAAATAGGTATAATCATTTTTATAAATTTATTTTTAATTTATTTAGGTATTTATATATTAATATATAATTAAATAAAAAATTTGCAAAACACAATTCAGAGTCACCCTGGGGTCGACTTCTGAACTGCATTTTAAAAAAAATTTGTAAAACACAGTTCAGAAGTCACCCTGGGGGGGCGACTTCTGAACTAAAAAAAAAATTTGTCCTACTTTGGTAAATAACCCACAATGTGCATTATTTTGGTATATAATTTTTTTTTTCACCTCAATGGTTTTTTTGCCAAATTAAGATACATCATAAGCAAATTCTTATGACATCAGAAAGAGACAGAGAGAGATGAACCTGGTCGGCTGAGTTTGTAGAAGGGACATTTCATGCAGAAGAATGAGAGGGCAATTGTTCCACTGTCCGAGCAAAAGAAAACCTGTTCAAAAAAAGGTTTTCAAGTTGGACCTTTTTCATTCTTCTTAAAATCTCAAACATGGTTTACATGTAAGGCGAAGAAAGCTACTGTTTCCATCTTTGGACAATTAAATTAACAAAGTAACATACATATGCTCCTAGAAGGATATGAAGGATAAAAATAAAGATAAGTAGTACACAAATGAGGTTAAGAAAGTAAAGATATGCTCATAGAAGGATCTAATGGATGAACATAAAGGGAAGTGATATGGTACCTGTCTCATTTGCCGCAGTGGCTTTCAATTAGGATAATCATCAAATCCATTAAGGATATAACCAACTATAAAATATGACAAGTAAAATGTAAAAGCTAACTAAAAAAATAGCAATTGCAAAGGAGGACTTAACTGTCTAGGAATTATATTTTGTATAGATGTTTTAATTCTAAAATTTTGACAGCCTTCTTCCTATGCTATCTGTCCCAAACTGATATATCAATAAACTTGTCCAAAGTTAAATTAAACTTTTGGTTTATCTAAATGTATCATTTACCAGTGTATAAATTACCTCGTGATTCCCTTCTTATCCTTGTGTTATTTTGTTTTGGCTATGAGTTGTCATTTCCATTGCTTCACATAGAATAGATAAATACAAAGGAGTAAAGTTGAATTATCAGTACATTTCACATTAATAAACATACTCACCAAAACAAAACGAATAGAATAGATTTGATCTAAACTAAACTAACCTTGTCCTTGCGATCTAATTATGAGAGCATCTATTTCATATATGGAGCCATTGGGGGGTATGGTAGGCAAGGTTGAATGCAATCAAATATGTTCAGCAAGATGAAAAAATAATATCAAATAGAGATGAAAGACAAAAATTATCTAGATGAATTGCAATAACACGCTTTGATACCAGCTCTCATTCTTCTGTAAAACCCACACACACATATACTTAATTTGCTAATCGATGAGGGTAGGTTTACTTATTAGCATTCTTTGAAATTTTAAAAATAGAACAGATAGATAGATAGATAGATATTGATTCATATAGAAAGATTACCATTGATGAGAGACTTGAGTTTGAGGAACCAGAGCAGATGACCCAGTGGCCGGAGGGGTTCTGATCCTTGTATGCAACAGAGAATAAAAATTAGCCCATAACATATTGAACACCGAATGATGAAACACTTGAACAAACACAAGATATAGAAGCAGAACTTAAATTAACCTCACAGTGCAATACTCCATGTAATAATTTGCCTACAAACTGAGAATCAGGATTAGATTTTTCCTATTTTTCTTTTAAAAACAAAATAATTTTAGAAAAATAAGAAAGGGGTTTAGAAAACCTAACTTTCCCTTTTGCATCCCAGCTACAGAAACACTTCCAGGAGAGAGAAGAAAAGAAATAAAACGCAGAGGGAGAGGGAGAGCCGAGTGGTGGTTGTGCGGTGGTGAGTGGCGTAGTGGGGTTTTCACTAAAGAGAGGGGCAGTGGTGTTGAGGTTGCAGTTGTGAGAGAGAAACAATGGTGGTGAGGGTGTCAAGTTGTGAAGGTTACCGACGGTAGTGGTTCGCCGGAGGTGCATCCGTCTTTTTTTCCCCTTACATCTCTTCTCTAATTTCGGTTTTGACTTTCTGCTCTTCTTTCTCCCTTGTCGCCGGCGATGGATTCTTCTTCAATGATGGTTGGAGGGGATGAGTCCGATTGAGAGAAGAAGAAGAAGAAGAAAGGGATTTGGGAGGAGGAAAGTTGAAATTCTGAATAGTTACGGAGAGGGAGCGCATGAGACAGGGTGTGTGAGAGAGAAGAAAAGGAATATTGTGTAGAGCGTGACAGATTTAATTTACAGAGGAATAGTTGTTTTTGTACAGCTTTTCATTCTTTAACTTTACCATCTTAAAAGCTTGCAGTTTGTGTACTTATAGTAAGCCAACCATGACATCCATTTCATGTGACCATGGGACTCATTTGTTACATGCATAACATGTCTATTTGGAACCATGAAAAATGGGAAATTCTAAAAGTTGTCTCACTGTGTAAGTTGGACATCGATGGCTACACATAAAAAGTATGCAACTGTTCATATAAAAGACCCATATTTGCCATACGAATACGTACAATGTAGAGCATAATATTCAGTTTGTACTGATTTTAGCACTTTAGCGCACTAGTCTCTCACGCACGGGCCTGGTAGGTATAATTTTGTTGATAATTGAGTCTGATGACTACAATGATGAGACCATACTCTCACTCGTTCTTTGTACGGGTTTTGTACTCGACACTTGTTGCTAATCGTAATGTATATGCAAAGTAATCACATGTAAAATATATGACCACCACAAGTAGACGCATAAAAAGAAAGACATCATAACATTCACTGTAACACAAAAGGTGATGTTCATCAAGTGTGAACATACTAAATAAAGGTTACAACCCCAAAAGTCTTAGGTACATATTACATGTGTCGCCATCAGCACTACCAGCATAATCAATATTTGTTATACCAGCCACATCGTCAATAGAGGCATAAACATCATCATTAGGAGCAGCTTCATCATTAGGAGCTTCAACATCATTTTCGGTAGCCTCTTCATACTGGTAAAGCTCATATGCACATAGATGGAAGGGCAATAAAGAGTGAAGGATTTGTCGAATAAATCTAAACTGTGCTCCTCGGAAAACTTCACCACAAATTCTAAATCCTTTTGAAGAAAATGAAAACAAATCAAACAGCTCAGTTGGTCTAGCTTTGGTATTAGAGTCTTGCGAATCCTCGGGTATGGAATGTGACCTAGAATTTATTATGGATACAGCCTTGATATTCAAATAGTAAATTTCACGATTTCTGTTCTTTGATTGCCCAGTATAAATGCCCACAAGCTGCATCAAATAAGATGAATGGCTGAAAAGAGATCAAATTTGCATTGTATGTTAAGTAATTGAGATATTGTTGTACGTTATGACTCAAATCCTTGTGCCAACCAAGTGATACTGTCATTTTTTTTTCAATGAGTCTAATTAAAGAACAGGGTGTAAGCATCTATGAGTCTATTATATTTGGATTGGATATAATTGATGTCATGTATCTTACTATCTTTAGTTCTTTCCATATCGATTTCCAAATATCTCTAATTATCCTTAGAATCTAAGTGCTTTTGCATGTAGCCAGAGAGATCCAAATGACCACACAAAGTTTTAATACAGGCAACCATATATTGTGGATAACAAAAAACATGCAGTTACAATCATATCTCCGATATCCATGTAATTGTTAATTCGTCTTATAGACACGTGCTAAGATTAGGTTGTTGCATCATGGTATCGCTCATATAAGGTTAATACAGACCAAACCATAAGAAGGAAATTTAACGGACTAAATAAGAGACAAAAAAAAAATGTTCTGACTCCCAAGTGAGACATAATTTCAGTAACACTATCCCCGACGTGGAGCAAAAAATAACATACTAATAAAGTTAGTGTTATATGATGCCCTTCAAATCCACACATGCATCAGTATATCTCTGGCAGTAAGAAATGTTTAGAGGTCTAAACACTCCAAAAAAATACAACTTTGAAATGTCAATTTTATAGAATATAGAATCTGGAAAATGGATATGATACCTATCACTTGAAATGAAATTGCAATCATTTTGTTAAATAAATGATTGCAAAATGATTCCAAAATACAAATATTTATACATTACGTTTTCCTCCCAAGTTATATCTGGTCTTGGTCCTCATCTTTTGCTCGTCACAACAGGGACATATCCTTGAAAAAATAAAGGGAAAATTTACATTGAGAAGGAAATAACAATAAACGTTTAAGCAGCTCAGGAAAAGCTAGTCATGTAAACAATAGTCCCTCTCATCTCTTCCTAAAGCCTTCAATTGAAACAAAGATTGTTAACCCTTTTGGTAGTAAATGGTTTCACTAACCAGTAACAACTCAAATGAGGTAAGCTTCTTCTATCAAATTGTATCAATTTGTATCGCTTGCCAGTTTTTGCAGCCTTGCCACTTGCGTTTGACCACATTATCTCATTTTTCTACTAATGCGCTTCTCAATCTGCATTTCATAATCATTCCAAAAGCCTTTCTTATTTGAGTTTCTCCAAAGGCAACAAATACTGTCTATTCGGTATTCAAAAAGGAAAGACAATTGCTGAGATTCTTTATTGAAACCAAATGTTGAAAGTATGAATACTAACATTTAGAAGTAGATACTTTTATTTCAAAACTGCAGGTCACATATAAGAATTGTTCAAAGGATTAACCACAGTCATGAAATAGACAATTTAATGTTATCTCTAAATTACTACTTATTTAATGTTCTCTCTAAAGCACACCAAACCCCTATATGAAATCAGGTATGTTATCAAGCAAAACCATAGTTATGTTATCAAGCAAAACCATAATCATTAGATACCTAAGATTAAGATATGAATTTGATGTTCCTACCAATCGGTTAATAATGTCTATGTCCCAAAAACTGCCTTCCCCAAAGAGCATTTGACTTCATAGATACCATAATCATTAGACACCATTAAAACTTTATGTTTTAGAGTGAGATAAAAAAATAGTAACAAATTAATCATATCATAAACCAATTGTACAAAATAATACTTTATTACCTTACCTTTCTGAAGTTCACTGCGTTGCCTATACTCTTCTTCACCGATCACATCTCACAAATGCATGTGTTGATTTTATGTCTGTATCGTTTTACACAATAAATAAAAAAAAAGAAATATTAACTTTTTATTAAATATGATATAAAAATTCATGCTTTTAGCGAGAGAGACCTATTAAGGTGCTCAAATGAAATCATACCATGAAACCCAGGAAAAATTAAGAGTAATTCCAACAACTCAAAAGGTCTAAACAAAGAACTTTGAAGGGGAAAAAAAGTAAAATAAAGTTCAAATTGCAGTGGGATAAAGTATCGGAATCGTGAATTGAAATGAGGGAAGAGGGAAAATTACCAGTATCTCCGATATGTCAATCTGAGATGAATCCATGGAGAAACTTATAACCCTTCCAATTGAAAACCAAAAGAAATCCTCTTTCAGTCACTACAACCCATTTTCACCAATCTCCATACCTGCAATCGAAAAAATTGAGCATAGTGAGAAAACGAAGAAGCACTTGAAACACTATTTTGTAGGTTACGTGGGTATTTTTTAAGATTAACCAAAATAGAGATGAGATTTTGGGGTTAGGGTTTTAAAATCAAATAAGGAATTAGAAAAATATTCACCCAAAAAGGGTGATAAGAAGTTACATGGAGTGAAGAAGACACAAACAGGGAG
Source organism: Astragalus glycyphyllos (assembly GCA_963573325.1). Lineage (NCBI taxonomy): Eukaryota > Viridiplantae > Streptophyta > Magnoliopsida > Fabales > Fabaceae > Astragalus > Astragalus glycyphyllos. The sequence goes on along the minus strand of OY754312.1, from coordinate 13,061,033 downwards.
AAAGAGAGGATATGGAAGATGAGAAGAAAATTCCGAGAGAGAAGAGTGAACCACGAGAGATCTCGTCGTTCCCGTCGCAGGCCTGTCTTCTCTGATTTTGATTTGTAATTTCTTCTCTTCTTTCCCCTTCTTGTCGCTGGCAATAACATCTGCAATGATAGTTGGAGGAGGTTGAAGGTTGCAGTGGATGAATAGAGAAGAGGAGAGAAAGAGGGGAGCACAATTTTTCCTTATCAGAATGAGGGGAGCGTATGAGAGAGAAGAGCAATAGGGTACACTGTCGCTGACATTACAGCTGGGTTATTCGTTTCAGTCAACGTACACATCACATACATTATATTCCCATGCCATACCCTGTTACCATACATGTCATAGCAGTTGAGGCACCCATATTTTTGTGATTTTCCAAATTCCCTCTCACTGTACCACTTGGACATGCAGCCATACACATAAAAAGGATGCAACTTTACATGAGAAACACCCATAAACACATACGAATACGTACATTTGTAGAGCAATATTGATGTTTTGTACCGCTTTTGATTATTCAGCCTTAATAATAGGGGCGGGGATGGGATTATGTCTACCATAGTTTAACACAATTAATCTTTCGTCCATTATATTTCTTTCATAGGATTATATCTAATAGAGGGAATCTGCTGAGAAGCAATACAAAACCACATGGCTTAAATCTACTTTTAGTTTTCAAGTATTGTGATTGTGTCATTTCAATCCTCTGCTTCTCAAATGAAGTCTTATGTTTATCCTCAATTGGAACGGGTTGGTCTGCCACAATCGATTGGAAATACTAAAAAAAATGGATTAAGAAAAAAGATTATTTTTAAAAAATGTATTGCATTGGCGGATTGGACCCGCCTCTCCCTTTCTGTGGCCCGATGGATTGGTAGGCTAGCGAACCCCAACCCACTTGGTCCTTTTGCGAGAAAATCAACCTATCGAGCGCAATTCGTATTGTCACCCTTAATTGAAGCTTCATACTTTATCGAGGAAGAAGACAATATATTTCTTTTGGTCAAGACTAGGGTATCCACCGCCGAACGCAATGCCTAATCCCCTCGCAGGATTGGAGACACCTCAGAGGGTGGGACAGCTGGCCCAGAGATTTAAAGTTGCTCCGTACCCGAGGCAAAGATCGAACCCTCGACACTTGACTAAGGGAGGATGAGCTCCAACAGCTCAACCACACCCCTTGGGTTGATTGTTTGTTCCATACGAGAAAGCTTAGTTTTCTCAATTATTTATTTAAATAGTTCTTTTGTGATACTTGTGTGAACTTCAGATGTTGCATATTTGAGGGATGGGAGTAAATTCCATGTTTGTTAATCAACTGAAGGAATGTTAAAGGAGACAGAAACGGCAAATTTACCAAATAAAATTTATATTCACCAATAAATTATCAATTTGGTATAATCTATCTTTTTTATTTACACAATTGGGGTAAGTTGTGGTTGCTATCCATGGCTTCCCCTTATTTATTTACACAAGTTGGGGTGAGTTGCAAGTCCTTAAGACGTAGGTTTTTTTTTAAAAAAAATAGTACATTCTCTTAGATGTAGGTATGACTTATAGTACTAAACATTTGTTTAGTAACTCTTACTAAAGGGCTATAGATGTAACTTCCATATTAATAAAAAAACCAAAAGAAAAAAGAAAATCTAAATTAATGTAACCCAAAAATCGTGGAACTGTTCCTTAAATATTGGACCCGCTTTAATTGGAACCATTTTAATTGGAATCTTTTCATCGCATTTTTGAAACAACATTCTCTCTTGTATTTTTGCAACTGCTTTCATCTCTCTTTCTCTTCACCAACGTTTCATTCGAACAAATCAGAAGTTTCCATCTCCGTCGACTACGTCGTCAAACAGATAAGCAACCACCGTCACCATCGCACCTAGACGATGTCATAGTTGTCGTCGCACAGATAGGTCGTTGCCGTCTCACAAAGCGTCTGTTACCGTCGCCGAAACTGCTCGCATCACTGAAAATAGGTCGTTGTCGTCACCGTCGCGGATCGCTACAACGTAGTATAGAAGCGGTAGGTTTCATATTCTCACTTTTTCATTGATGATACGTTATAATCTCTAACTTTTGTTCGTTTTGTGTTGTAAATGTTCGACCGAATAATGGTTGCTTCAGTGATGGTGGTTTTCTTGTTTTATGCTTTTCGAAATTGTATGTAACGTCACCTAACCAAAGTCCAGTATTTCTCTGGTTATTATTGCACTATCCAAACTTTTCATTAGTTCGGTTAGTACAATAATAACCAAACTACAGTATTTTTCTGGTTATTATTGCACTAGCCAAAATTTTCAGCATATTGGTTAGAGGAAGAAGCATCTATTATCTGTGTTGTATCATTGATATCATGAGAATGTGTTCATGTGGTAATCGAATATGTTATATCTGCTTGAAGTAGACTATTTATTGTGTATCTTTAATATGGTGTTAGAGTCTGATTTCTTTTGTTCATGTTGATATCCATGAGAATGCTTTTCGAAATTGTATGTAACGACACCTAACCAAAGTACAGTATTTCTCTGGTTATTATTGCACTAACAAAACTTTTCAATAGTTCGGTTAGTACAATAATAACCAAACTACAGTAATTTTCTGGTTATTATTGAACTAACCAAAATTTTTAGCATATTGGTTAGAGGAAGAAGCATCTATTAAATCTGATCGGCAATGGCGTACGAAAAAGAATAGCGTGGAATAGAAAAAAAGAACGTGGAAAAAAATAGAGGAAGAACGTGAAAAAAATAACAAAAGTGAAAGAGAAGAACGTGGAAATAAATCCTGATTTAGTTTTGTAACTGTCGCTAAAAAATAGGCCTAATTTAATGGTTAATTTAATTTAATTATTTAATTTAATTAACAAAAAATAACTATGACAACAATGCTCTTATTCAATACTATCCATTAGATTCAATTTTCTTAAAATTTTGAGAATCCAATGGCTAATATTAATTTAGTAATAATTACTAAGTAAAAGGCTTAGTAACATAGGCCAAAGCCAATCCATGTAGGTTCTAATATTAAAATTTTGAGAATTTTCTGATAAATTTTAGATGTAAAAGAAATTCAAATTGTACTGCTGATTGTAAAACATTGTTTATCATAGATTTTAGCAATAGACCATTATGATATAAATAAAAGCTTTAATCTATTGATTTACTTTTTTGTGAAAATACTAGGTAAAATTGTACTTTTGGCCCTTTATGTTTGGGGTTTGTGTCAATTTGGCCCTTTATGTTATTTTTTTCTCGTTTTAGCCCCTCATGTTTTTTTTGTGTATCATTTTGGCCCCTGCCGTTAGTTTTTTCTAACGGACGCCACACTGGCAGTTAACTGCTGACATGGCGTCTTAAATGTCATGGTTGACTTTGACCTGATTTGGTGATGTGGCACATAAGGGACCGAATTGAAACTTAAAAAGAACATAGGGGACCAAATTGAAACTGAAAAATAAAATTAACAAAAACAAAAAACAACTTCATCTTCTTCCTCCAAACACCACCTCCATTTTCATCTTCTCCGGCGAGCCACCACCACCACCAACAAAAATAGTAACTCTTCCACTTTTAATCCCTAAATCCCCAAATCCTAAATCCCTAAATCCCAAATCCTAAATCCCCAAATCACCAAATCCCAAATCCATCTATCTATTTATGAATAATAACCAGAAACGTTTAACCCAACTCAAAAACCAAGCTCCGAATTCCTGAAAAACCCACCATAGAAGCAGCACCAACGGACAACATAACAAATTTAGCAAACGCTGAGTAAAACCAGCTAATTACATCTCAAAAACCAAAAAGGAAACGCCAAACAAGAACAAGAAAGAAAGGCAAATACGGAAAAAACAAGGAATCATAAATCAATTCGATTACAATAACACAGTATTTTTGTAGAGGAAATAAAGGAAAATCATCAAATTAATGGCTGTTCAAGTTCAATACCCATCCAATGTTATGAATTTACCAATTAATTCCATCTCTTGTAACGCCAGAAACGTTGACTACTCTTTCCAACAAGATGAAAATGGAGGTGGTGTTTGGAGGAAGAAGATGAAGTTGTTTTTTGTTTTTGTTAATTTTATTTTTCAGTTTCAATTTGGTCCCCTATGTTCTTTTTAAGTTTCAATTTGGTCCCTTATGTGCCACATCACCCAATCAGGTCAAAGTCAACCATGACATTTAAGACGCCACGTCAGCAGTTAATTGCCAGCGTGGCGTCCGTTAGAAAAAACTAACGGCAGGGGTCAAAATGACACACACAAAAAAACATGAGGGGCTAAAACGAGAAAAAAAAACATAAAGGGCCATATTGACACAAACCCCAAACATAAAGGGCCAAAAGTGCAATTTAGCCAAAATACTAACTTTATCATAGATTAAAAACACGGGTTCATCTAATATGGACCCTTAAAAAAGAGGGTTCACCCACATCTTTACCAGTAAGTTTTAATAAAATATTACTTTTATTTTCTATTTTTTATTATTATAAAATTCATTTTTTACTAAAAATAGTAAAGGTCCACCGGTGAACTTTTTTGAGTGGCCCATATTAGGCGCACCCTAAAAACACACTTAACCTAATGTTAATAGAACCAATTTACCATTTAATTATATTTTTAATCTATTGTGTAAATTTCACAAAAGTAAGTTCATAAATCACACATTATATCCTGTATAGACCAATAAAGATTGGTGTAAGTAGTAATTGGGTTAGGAACCCATCCTAATGTCTTGAGTTTGAATATTTGGTGTTGCAAAAACTCTGTTAGGAGGGGAGAACCACACCACCACCAAATGAGTGTACACGTAACCAATCAAGTCCCCCGACGTAAATTAGTCGTGGGCAGAATCGACGGATATTGTTCGCCAACGGTAACAAAAAATAACACAAGGATATTGTTAAATTTTAGAGTCAATATTGTCAAGAATATATTGTTAGGTGAAAAATGTTGTCTGAAATTCAATAAAATTTTAAGAGTAAACCCTAAATTTGGTTATTATACTATCATCTCTTTCATATTTAGTCCCTAAATTATATAAATATGATAAATAGTCCCTAAACTGTTCTAAGTCCATCAAAGTAGTTCCTCAAATACTCTCAAAATAGGAGAGATGTAATTTAAATAGTTTAGTGACTGTTTATCGTATTTATATAGTTTAAACACTAAATAAGAAAAAGAGTGATAAAATAAATAGTTTAATTTATATACACATACGTACTGTGTATAGATTTTTACAACCACCACCAATTACAATTCATGGATTGGTTGGTTACCAATGTTGTCTGCGCTCAAAGTGAAATGTATGCACCCTTATTCTTCCCGCCATTGATGGTCCGTCTCCCTGACGCTCTACTATGCATGGATTAGTGTTCACACTCAAAGCACATATATAGTCTCGAAATGACATGAGAGTCAACCAAGACAAATGTTATTCATCTTCCAAGAGATCAATAATGGTTTTGAAATGGTCCAAAAGAAGACTTCCTAACAGAGCTGGAGACTTCATCAGTGGAATGAATGGAAGACTCCATTATGAAAATTATACACGACCATGCACTGTCATAGTTCTATGTAAGGTAGTGCTAAATCTAAGCCAATATTCGACATTTAACATACCATTTTAGCAGACAGTCTTTAGTGACTTTTTTCCTCTCATTTTTCTAAAAGATTAAAATTCAAATCGTAGGAAATACGTTGTGGATCAAATCGTAGGAATTACGTACTGGATCTTCTTTTAACTTTGTCCTTTTAGTTTTTTTTTTTCAAATTAGACTTCGTCTTTTCCAATCTTGAATAGAACCTATGTTTTTTTATATAAGGAAATGTTAGTGGGGGTGGAGGAATGATAGCCTGGACCTCCTTTGTGTAATTTCTTCATGTCTCGTAGTTCGTCAATTGAGCTACCTTATTGGGACAAATAGAACCTATGTGCTTGACAAAGAAAAAGAAATAATGAATAAAGACTCGTGCGTTTAGATAAAATACTTTTGGCAAGTAATGTAATTTTTGTTAGAAATTGAAAACTTGTAGTTCAAAATTTAAGGTAAAATATTTCAATTCTCCTCAAAAATTATACTACTCCTAAAAAATGTTTCATCGAAAGATAGGGTAAAATAATCTTATTATGATGAGATGATAGAAATGGTTAATGTTAAGATTCAAGTCTGAGTGGTTAGTCACACTTTCATATAGATTAAGAATGAGCTAAAGGAAGAATATATAAGAGAAGTGACTCTTATACTCAATGTCGGAGATGTGGTGCCCCGGTCTCTTGGTGGTCTTAGTCATTAGCTCTTTGTTTCTCCCGATGCTACCCTGGACTCCCCAATAAGTAGTACCGTAGCTGGACTCCCCATAGCTAACCACCGACTTTTATTTATAGGAATAGAATACACAAGTCCTCTAATATTAATAGAAGAAAAAATTAGTCATAATAATAACTCAAAATTGGCGAGGTTGTCCAATAAGTGAGAAAGTGTCTAAAAAGAGTGTTGGCATTTCCCTCTCAATATTAATATCATAGTTTCTTTATCTTACTCTCACTACTACTTTACTAAAAAACAATTTAGGGTGAAGGGTTAAATCCCCTTTCTTCGATAATTAAAAGATTTTATTAATAGAACCTAGCTGAAGCATTAATCAAGACTAGGAGGAGATGGTCAAGGCCAGGATACACCAACACAACCAAATAACACTCGTGAAGCTACAAAACCCCTAATAGGAATAGGAATAGAACAACACCCACTACAAAACATCCAAACATATGGAAAGAACCAAAAGGTACCCCTAGCCTTACACCAAGATAATCTGAGTAAATAACACACCAAAACTAACACCATAATGATTAAAAAAACACTAAAAAATAACTACTCCAACACCATAGTTGTTTTTTACTCACAGACATCATGCTCTGAATTTATTAAAAAAGATAAAAAGAAAAATGACAAAAAAATAGCTGACCTAGTTCTAATTTACTCACAGGCATCATGATTCAATTTGTTCATTTGGTTCAATTACGGCCAAATTAAATGAATAATAAATAAGTATTATATTTTAAACTGTTCAACTTGGTTCAACACACATCAATTTAGTTTGACCTAGTTCTAAAGAGTTCAACCAGCTGACTCAACGCAATAGAGGTTGAATCAACGGTCAAATTGGCCTGTTCCAAGCTCAACTGTCTGACTAGTAAGGGTGTTCACGGGTTTGTTTGGATCAGATTTTCCCAAATATGTGGCCAGAACAAAATGCAATTATTTGGTTTTGGGTTGGTTCGAATTTTATGTTTTTTACTCCAAAATATGAAACAAACCAATCCAATATTGGACATGTTGGTTCGGATTTACGAGTCATACACTAAAATATAAAAAATTACACATTTTTTGTAATATTTTAACACTTCTAAAAAGCAAAAAAAAAAATCTAGAATTTAGAAATTACACAAAATCAAACTCAAATCTATTAATAGTCTTCCAATCCGTAGTATTAAAATTTTACACTTAATCATAAATTGTTAAGGTAAAAAATCTAAGCAAATAACATCTTGTGCTTCTAAAATTACAAAACTATTATGACCATATGGGTTGGTTCGGGTTTGCGGGTTTGTTTTTTGAACTCGGTTGTTTGAACCAAAACACCACAGGTTGGTTCGGGTTAGCACGAGTTTGGCCCGAAAACAAAAAAATGTCTGAACCAAACCTATAAATTTGGGTTGAATTTGCTCGAGCCACTGAACTAATCATAATATGGGTTGGTTTGAATTTGCTCGAGCCACTGAACACCACTACCCGCTAGTTCTCACAAGTCACAACACTTGGGTCTTAAGAGAGATAATGATAAAGAAGAGAAATGCTACCAATACTCTATTTTATACACTCTCCAACACTCGCTTTATGATTGGTTAAAATTCAGGTGGGTTCTATCACTTTGGAATTGGGACCTATTAATTTAGTGGGACCACATGAATTTTAACCAATCATGAAATGAGTGTTTGAGAGGGTGTCTAAAAGATACTGATGGCAGCACTTCTTGATAAAGAAAATGTTGTCTGCAATCACAAGTGAAATGTATGCACTCTTATTCTTCCAGCCATTGATGGTGCGTCTGTTTCACGCTCTACTGTGCATGGATTAGTGTTGATGCTCAAAGCATAGTCTGGAAATGATATGGGAACCAACCAGGACAAGCCATTCATCTTCCAAGAAATCATAATGGTTTTGAAATGGTCCAAAGAAGACTTCCTATCAGAGCTGGAGACCTCATCAGTTGGCCATGCACTGTTATAGTTCTACGCAAGGTAGTGCCAAATCTAAGTCAAGACGAAACATTTAACAGACAGATTTTTGTGACCTTTTTCCTCTCCTTTTTCTAAAATATTAAAATTCAAATCGTACGTTAAAATAATCTTATTATGATGATATGATAGAAATGGTTAATGTTGAGAATTCAAGTCTGAGTGGTTAGTCACACTCTCACATCGACTAAAATGAGCTAAATGGAGAATATATAAGAGATGTGACTCTTATACTCAATGTAATCATTTTTTTAATATAAAAAAATGTATTCATTTTTTCGTTGATAGAATAAGGTATTTAAATTTTAATCATTCCTTAACTACTATGGTCAATGCATTGCCTAGTTGTTACTATTTGTTTAACTCCAATTTTATATTTAATAAGGTCTTAATTACATTTGCCTAGTCGTTACTAAGGTCTTAATTCATTTCTATAAAAGAAAAAAGGTCTTAATTCATTCATTTATTTTTACCCAATTTAAACTATTTATTTTTACCATACCTCAATTATTCATTTAAGCTATCCGAATAAAATTTTTTCATTAAAATCAAGAACATATAGTACAAATTATATGGAATCAAATATTAAGAGTTGATTATTTTATTATATTTCAATGGCCTCATCTCGGAGTTCGCTTTAGGTCCGGCCCTGTCACTACTACCTCGTTACTAAAAAAGAAATTTAGGGTGAGAGGATGATACTTCAAAACTTGGAAAATCTCATTAAGAGAATTACATTTACCACACTTCAAGGAAACCGGTGAGGACACAAATTAGCAAAATGTTAATAGACAAAATAGGTTTTAAGTTAGGAGCATATTAGTGCAATTATACATCACCATACACCATGGTTTAAAAACCATGCAAAGTGGTTTACTTGGTCAAAGAAAAGTGGGTGACATTCTTTTGGTGGTTATCCCCCACTCAAAATTTGTAGCCAAGAAATTAAATGCAAAGAAGCTGAAAACGCAATGGTATTCAACTTAAAGGACCTAGCACACTATAAATAACAGAACTAAGTTTTCAGCCAAACCATTCAAACCCATATTAATAAACCCATCAGTCACAGGATTCCCTCCAAAAATCATCACCAATGAGACTTCATCTAGTATTGTTGCTTTTCTTTATAACCTCATGCTTGATAAATTTCAATGTTTATGTAGCAACTAGCCAATGCCTTGGTCATCAACAATTCTCCTTGCTTCAGATGAAGCACAACCTTGTATTCAACCCTGTGAATTCCAAAAAATTGGTTCATTGGAATCAAAGTAGGGATTGCTGTCAATGGAATGGCATAGCTTGCAACAAGGGACACATTATTGGTGTAGACTTGAGTGAAGAATTCATTACTGGAGGCTTAGACGACAATTCAAGTCTCTTCAACATGCAATATCTGGAGAATTTGAACTTGGCTTACAATGACTTCCGTTCATTGATCCCTGCAAAGATTGGCTTGCTAAAGAACCTGCGGTATCTGAACTTGTCAAATGCTGGCTTCGAGGGGCAAATTCCAATTGAGATTGCTCATCTCACAAAGTTGGCTACTCTTGATTTGTCTATATCATTTACCTCACAGTTTATGCTAAAACTTGAGAAGCCAAATATTGGAATGCTGATGCAAAACCTTACAGAAATCACAAAACTATATCTGGATGGTGTAAGGATATCCGCTGTTGGTAAAGAGTGGTGCCATGCCATAACTTCATTGCAAAATCTTCAAATCCTAAGCATGTCATCATGTAACCTCTCAGGACCAATTGACTCTTCATTGTCAAAGCTTCAGTCACTCTCGATAGTTCAACTGAGCTCGAATAATATGTCAGATCCAGTGCCAGAATCCTTAGCAAATCTCTCCAATTTGACTACCCTGCAGCTTAGCAGTTGTGGTTTGACTGGCATTTTTCCAAAGGATATCTTCCAGATGCAAAGTCTAAAGGTCCTTGATGTATCAGATAATCAATATCTTGGTGGTTCCTTGCCGAACTTTCCTAAACATGGATATCTTCAAACCTTGAATCTTAGCTATACAAATTTCTCAGGAATGTTGCCAGGTACTATTTCCAATTTGAAGGAGTTGTCCACGTTAGATTTATCTAACTGTCAATTCAATGGAAGGCTCCCTCTTTCATTTGCAGAACTCACCCAACTTGTTCATTTGGACTTGTCATTCAATAACTTCACTGGCCCTATTCCACTTCTCAACAAGTCCAAGAACCTCAAGTATTTATCACTTTTTCAAAATAATTTTATAGGACCAATTGCATCTATTCATTGGAAGGGTCTTTTAAATCTCATTCATATCAATTTGGGTGATAACTCGCTCCAAGGGAAAGTTCCCTCAACTCTCTTCACCCTTCCATCACTGGAAGAACTTACTCTTTCTCATAATAGATTTGATGGTCCTTTGGACGAATTCCCAAATTTGCCTTTTTCCACATTGAGGTTGGTAGATTTAAGCAACAACAAATTACAAGGGCCTATTCCTATTTCTATGTTTCATCTTAGAAGTCTTGGTTATCTCCATCTTTCTACAAATCAATTCAATGGCACTATACAGCTAGATATACTCCAGAACCTGCAAAATCTACATGTATTAGGCCTTTCACACAACAACTTGTCGGTTGATGCCACCTTCAATGATGGAAGTTCCCTTTCATCATTTCCCCGTTTTACAGGTTTAGCTCTTGCTAGTTGTAAGTTGAAGGAATTTCCTGCTTTCTTGAGAAATCAATCCCAATTGGTTGCTCTAAACCTATCTGGCAACCAAATTCAAGGAATAGTACCAAACTGGATATGGAGATTCAATTCTATGGTGTTCTTGAATATTTCCAATAATTTACTGACAAGTTTGGAGGGTCCCTTGGATAACCTTAGTTCTAATATGTTTATGGTTGACCTTCACTCCAACCAACTTGGTGGGTCTCTTCCCATTTTCACAAAAAATTCTGTTTATCTAGACTTCTCAAGCAATAGATTCACCCTTATCCCACCTGACATTACAAAGTACCTTCGATTCACATATTTCTTGTCCCTTTCAAACAATTCATTTCATGGAAACATCCCTCAATCCTTTTGTAATTGTCCTATACTGAGAATGCTTGATCTTTCTCACAATACCTTCAATGGCAGCATTCCAAAGTGTTTGACCTCAAGAAGCAATGCTCTAAGGGTATTAAATCTAGTTGGAAACAAACTATCAGGTTCTATATCAGACACAATTTCAAGTTCCTGTAATTTAAGATTCCTTGATCTCAATGAAAATCTCTTGGGGGGTAACATTCCAAAATCGCTGGCCAACTGTCAAAGGCTAGAACTCTTGAACCTAGGAAACAATGTGTTGAGTGATACATTTCCATGCTTCTTAGGAAATATTCCAAGCCTTCGAGTGTTGATTTTAAGGTCAAACAAACTCCATGGTCCCATTAGATGCCAACTTAACACTGGTAGTTGGAAGATGATTCATATTGTTGACATAGCCTCCAATAACTTCACTGGTACGCTTCCGACAACAGTTTTGCATAGTTGGAGAGCGATGATGGGCGATGAAGATGAAAGAGGAGAAAAATCCGGCAATTTACTTTTTGATATGTATGACTTTCATCATTCTGTGCGTTACAAGGATATGTTGGCAAGTATTGACAGAGTTCTTGCTACAAAATTAGCCTTGCTGATAGAAGCCTTACCTCGTTCAACAATTGAAAACATGTTCTCATACTTCATCAATACATATCAATTGCAATTTGGTGGAGCCTACTTGGACTCTGCTACTGTTGTCAGTAAAGGCTTGCAGATGAAGTTTGTCAAAATTCCAACTACTTTCACTTCCTTGGACATTTCGTCCAACAATTTTGAAGGTCCAATACCTGATGCGCTCATGAATTTCAGAGCACTGATTGTACTTAACATGTCACATAATGCTCTCTCAAGCCACATCCCATCATCTATTGGAAATTTGACACAGATCGAGTCCTTAGATCTGTCAAGTAACACTTTAAGTGGAATGATTCCCACAGATATTGCAGGTTTATCTTTCCTTTCAGTTTTGAACCTATCCTACAATCATTTGCTGGGGAAAATTCCAGTAGGAACTCAGATTCAAACTTTTGAAGCAGATTCTTTTAAAGGCAATGAAGGGTTATGTGGACCTCCGCTAACCAAGAGTTGTATTAATGATGGGGGGCAAGGGTTGTTGTTACCATCATCTCCAACTTCTGATACACATAGTTCAATTGACTGGAACTTCTTAAGTGCTGAGTTGGGATTCACTTTTGGCCTTGGATGTGTGATCCTTCCCCTTATTTTCTGGAAGAGGTGGAGGTTGTGGTTTAGCAAACATATAGAAGAGTTGCTTTACAGGATTTTTCCTCAGCTTGATTTTGTGTATGAACGTCGTGGAGGGAAAAACTATAGAACTCTAAGGTGGATATATAGCTGATTTCATGCATAGTAATGAGCTAATGTATTGTATTTGTAATTCCGTTTGTGTTTTGGATTTTTTTTTGTTTATTTTTCTTTTAGTTTTTGTAAGATAACGACAATGTCCAACAATGCCAAATACTACCTGCATACTTAGGTTCACCTTGCTTTATAATTGATCTTAATACTTTTCTTTTTTATTTGGCTTAGCTACTATTTTTAATGTATTTTCTAAATTGTTTTATAGAAAAAGTTGTATCAATAGTGAGAAATACAATGTCTAGAGTTTCAGATATACAAGTTTAGAGAAAATTACTTGTGAAACATAAGTGTTAAACTTAAATGATAGAAAAATACTTTCTCCTCTCATGAATAAAATTTAGTGTTGTCAATCGTGAATTGCGGAAAATAGAAGTTTGCTCACATTCGGCTAACGCCACTATAGCTGCTATTTAACAGCACTTATGGGCATATCGCGGACTGCGGACAATAGCGGTTTGTTCAAATTCCGCTACGCTATAGCGATATAGCGCCACTATAGCCGCTATTTGACAACACTGATATAAAATTAAAATTACTTCTTCTAGTCTTGAACATACTAAGTTATTTCCAGCCACAAGTTGCATTTCAAAGGATTTTATCACTTATCACTAACTATTAGGAACACTAATATCCATCCAAGACCAAGATCATGGTAGCATTTTCAACAAAAAATACTATGCACACACAAAAATAAATAAAATATTTATATTGTACCTTAAAGTGCAAGGTAAATATCATCATCCAGGTCCTCTACAAATGACTGAAATTTTGGTAACTTCATATTTGCATTAGAAGCTGCTTCGGATAAATAAGCATCCATCCATTAGAATTGAAATCAGTTATAATAACAAGCATTGTGCAAAAAAGAGATTAAACAAATTCAATACCTTGAGAAAGCGGATTCCAATTCCAGCAAGTGGAATCGAAGTGCAGCATTGTTGTAATTGAACCTTGAAGCGCGAAGAATAAAGAAACAAAATTGATTTCCGAGCAAGGCTTTTGGAATGATTAGCAAAGATATTGGACTGAGAGGCATGGCATCCCAACCTCTCTGTCAATTTACCGACACAGAAGCCATCTATCTCCATTTCACAATTCAAAAACCCCAACGCGCGGAGAGAGTCGAGAGAAGAAGAGATGATTTTCTGATCTTAGTTTCCTGCTCTTTTCTTTCCACCCTTATCATAATCATAATTATAATCATAAGTATTACAAATCATAAGATTGTCCACATAGGCGTCCACGTAAGACTAATCAAAAAATGCCATGCGCATTTCTGAATAAATACGTGGCAACCACCTAAGCATTTTATTATAAACGGACAGCTGAGATTAACACTGAAAGCCACACATTAGTCTGGGACGGTTGAGATTGTCCAAATTTGCGGCGCTTTTTTTGATAAAAAAAAAAATACCAAGTCAACAGACCATGCAATGAACGGCTGATTTCCAATATCACGTAACAACATAATCTGGACGGCTGTTGTGGCTTAAAATTGTGGCTGCCAAATACTTCAAAATAAAAATGCATTAAAAAAAACGGAAGCAAAAAAATCGCATTGCTTTAAAAAAACGGAAGTCATAAACAGATTAGCTTGAATTAGGAACACACCAACAAATTCGCATGAAATCAGGATAACGGTTGGCTGAAATTAAAATTAGGGAATCAAATACGGAAGGTAACAAAGAAAAAATCAACGCATTCGTTTTGCAGATTTCCTAATTCGAAAATTTCTTCTAATGTGCATCTCTTCTTCTTCCTCTTCCTCTCTTCTTCCTTAATGTTTCGTCCATTCTCTCAAGAAGAAAGGGAAAACTAGGTACGTTTTCTTTTTATATCCAGCTTCAAATCTCTAGGTTTCAATCTCATTTTTTATTTCATTTTTGTTTTTAACATTTTAGGGTTTAGTGATTTAACTGATTTTGCTGTTATTTACTAATATGAGAATACTATGATTTAGGGGTTTTATTGATTTTAGGGATTAAACTGATTTTGCTGTTGTTTACCAATATGAGAATATGAGAATACTATGATTTAAAGATTTTATTGATTTAGGGATTTTATTGATTTTAGGGATTTTACGAATACATATGTGTGTTTGCACAACGTTTGATTAATCATTGGTGATTCTTTTCATTTTTTAATCTGTTTTTCCTCTTATTTTTCATTTGTTATATTTTGTATAATGTTTCTATTTCCTCTCTAACAATGGATGCAGGATCTTTGAGTTATTCACCAGTGTTTTCATGTTATTGATCTTTTAATCACCAATGTTTTTCTTTGAACATATGTTCAAAATGAGTTTGTGTTTAATTAATTTTTTGCTTTTCCTTTTTAATTTAATTTGAGGTGGGAAGCAACAACGGGAGGCGGCGATGGGGAAGCGACAACGGGAAGTGGCGATGGGAAGCGACAACGAGATGATGTGACGGGAAGCTAACTTATTGCTTCAATTAGACACATTGGTACTTTAAATTCAGAAAACCATCATTCTGTTAACTCTAATTACATGTGGTTATTAAATAGTTAAGAGGCAACAATGATATTCATCAAAAAGGGGAAATATCATATTGGCTCTCATAATAACATGATAACTTTCAGTGAAAAAATAGTTGCATGAACAATTTTGTTATGTTTTTTGATTTTGGATTGATAGGACATGATTGATGGTAATGATGATGATGGACGCAATGTATTCACATAAATTCTAAGAAACGAATCCACATTGTTTTGCTGGAATTTTATTCTATCATGTGGTAAAACTTTATATTAATCCCCTCTTGCAATTTTAATTTTATTCTTTAAACATGAATTTAGATTTCAATATAAAAATGATCATGTAACCTTTATTGTTTGATAGGTTTGAAGGAGCACAAGGATGTGAACCCATAGTACTAACGACTGAGAGGAGCTCTTGAGAATCAAGAAGTCAAAGATGAAAATTTTCAACTTCAAACTTATGTCTGTGGTAAAAATTTCTAAATAGGAGGAAGTAAAGCAAGTATTCTTGGCATCCAAAGGCATCCAAAGAAATTGGATGAAGATTTATCAAATTCGTGAGGAATTTGGGAGTGCGGAAGCAAGAAATTTCTGAAAAAGAAATGAAATCAAAAGAAATTTGAAGAATCTAGGTTTTGGAATGATTCAAGAAACGGCGATGAACCAGAGCTCAACGAATGTGCTCTGATACCATCTTGGCATCCAAAGGCAAGTAAGAAATGAATTTCATATTGTATTGAATTGTGAATCATTCTGTACAATTGAGCTTCTACAAAACTATATATATACAACTGAGATGAAGAGATCAGTTAGAGAGCTAACTGAAACTACTGAAACTAAATGAGAGAGAAAAGGCATCTAACTCTAACTGTTGACTACTGTACAGAGTTAATCTAACTAACTAAAATGACTAGAGTTAAATGTAAAAGCCAGTTAAATAATATAACAATATAACTCTAATAGCCCCCCTCAAGTTGGACTATGGATATCACATAGGCCCAACTTGGATATCAATGAAGAAAATGCTGGAGCATGTAAGGGCTTGGTGAAAACATCTGCAAGTTGTGAACTAGAAGGGACTGGAAGCAGATGGATGATGCCTTGCTGGATCTTCTCACGAACCACGTGGCAGTCAATCTCAATATGTTTGGTCCTCTCATGGAAGGTGGGATTGTGAGCTAGATAAATGGCAGACTTGTTGTCACAAAAAACAGCAGTAGGATTACTGGGAGCAGAGTGCAGATCAGATAACAAATAATGCAGCCATTGAATCTCACAAGACAGACTAGCCAAGGCACGATACTCTGCCTCTGAAGAAGACCTAGAGACAGGGTTCTGCTTTTTGGACTTCCAGGATATGAGAGAAGTGCCTAAGAAGACACAATAGCCTGTGATAGACTTGCGAGTATCAGGGCAACAAGCCCAATCCGAATCAGCAAAACCAGACAAAGTTGCTGTGGTAGATGCAGAGAAGAACAATCCCTTTGCTGGAGCTGATTTGAGGTATCGCAAGACACGAGTTGCTGCCTGAAAATGAGACATGAGAGGCTTAGCCACAAACTGACTAAGTTGCTGGACTGCGTGAGAGATGTCTGGTCTTGTGGTGGTGAGGTATAGAAGGCGGCCAATTAACCATCTGTAGGCAGATTCATCAGAGTAAGGGAGAGAATCCTCACTGTGAAGCTTGACAGATGGATCACCAGGGGTGGTGGCAAGTTTTGTGGCAAGATTACCACTATCTTGTAGCAAGTCAAGGGTCCTTTGGTTGAGAAGAATTCCTTGCTAAGAGCGAGCTACTACCAAGCCAAGGAAGAATCTCAATTGACCAAGATCTTTGATTTTGAATTTGGAATCAAGCAATTGCTTGACAGAAGAAATCTCAGACATTGAATCACCTGCAAGCACTACATCATCAACATATACCAATAAAAGTGTAATAGAACAATCAGTGGCCTTGGTGAACAGAGAATGATCTGCCTGGGATTGAATATAACTAGAGACAGCAAGATGGAGGTAAGTTTTTGATTCCATTGCCTGCTTGCTTGCTTGAGCCCATATAGGGACTTATGGAGCCTGCAAACGGGACTAGATAAGGTGCTGTTAGAAGAGGAATAGCCCTGAGGGATTGTCATATACACCTCCTCATGCAAATCACCATGTAAAAAGGAGTTATTTACATCAAGTTGTTCCAAAAACCAGCCTTTAATTGCAGCAAGAGCAAGTAAAGTCCTCACAGTAGTGAGTTTAGCAACTGGGCTAAAAGTTTCAAAGTAGTCAATACCCTCGGTTTGAGTGTATCCTTTGGCAACAAGGCGTGCCTTGTACCTTTCAATGCTACCATCAGCATGGTATTTAATTTTGTAAACCCATTTACACCCAATGGGTGACCTACCAGGTGGTAGTTCAACAACAGACCAGGTTTTATTCAACTCTAGTGCTGTAAGTCACTTGGTCCACTTGACCCCAAGATCATTGCTATGGCAAACCGCCACTGGGAGAAGTTGGTAGGCGGGTTCAATAAGAACCGCCTGTATGGTACGGGGCCCTTGGCTCCAACTTTGAGCTCTGTGGATGATCATTTGGACACTATGGGACCCTCTAGTAGTCGACCTCCCCGTCCTTCACCTGAGGACGAGCAGCTCAGGCAAGAGGTAGGGACTCATGGGCAGCAGATACAGCAGGTGATGACTCTGTTGGAGCAGTTGCGGGCTCAGCAGGAGGAGATATTAAAGTACCATAAGAGTGAAAAAGCGGAGAAAAAGAAGAGATCCAAATCTAATGCGGCGCCTGTGTCTGATTCTTCTGATGCGGAGTCTGATGATGGCTCGTATTAGTATTATGTTGTTATAACTGGTTTGAATTGTTATGTTATTGTTGGTTTGAACTTGTTTTAGGATTTGCATTATGTTATTACTGGTTTGGACCTATTTAGGATTTTGATTATGTTATTGCTGGTTCAGACTTGTTTAGGATTTGATTAACGTTCATGTTGATTTGGATATTTAATATTGCTGGTCAGTTTGGATTTTATTTGAGTATTATCGAAATTGTGTTGCATTTGGTAATTATATAGTTATTAAAAAAAGCAGGTTTTCAAATTTGGACACGTGGCATATAAAAAAAAAGCAGGTTTTTTTTTAAAAAAATTAATTAAATTCAATTTTAGCGAGGGGCAAATCCCTCGCTAAAGTGGACACGTGGAGTAATAATAACACGTGGCTTTCAGCTTTAGCCAGGGGTTTGCCCTCGCTAAATTCCCTCGCTAATTTGCGAGGGAATATCCCTCGCTAAAATCCCTCGCTACTAGTTAGCGAGGAGGCTATTAGCGACGGATTTTTTCCCTCGCTAAATCCCTCGCAAAAGGACGTTAGCGACGGATTTTGGGTCTTTAGGGAGGGAAAATTTCGTCGCTTATCCTGCATTTTTTTGTAGTGAGTTCAGCAGCCATTGCCTGCTGCCAACACTCAAGTTTGGATGCTTGGTTGAAGGTGGTGGGTTCAGTGTTAACAGAAATGGCACAACAGTATTTAGAATAAGAAGGAGAACATTGCTCATAAGATAAAACCGAAGACAAGGGATAAAGAGGAGAAGAAATACCTGAAGAATTATGAGCATAGCTAGGCAAATTACAATGAGACAAATTACAGTGATAGTCCTCCAAGTACCTAGGTGCAAACTTTAGTCTATTAGATTGTCTAATGGGTTGAGAGGTGGAAGGCAATGAAGCATCAGTGACAGTTGGGGATGAAATGTCACTGTTCTGAAGAGAAACTGGTGAAGTATTAGTAGGTATTGTGGGAGAAGGTGATGCTGGAGTGGATGGTATGGGAAGTTCTGTGGAAGACAAGGGTGTTTCAGAATTATCAAACACTGAAGGAGAAGGAATGTCAGTGGATATAGGGACAGATTCTGGGCTAGCATGTTGATTGTTGGAAGTTTGAAAGGGAAAGTGAGTTTCATAAAAAATTACATTTCTGGAAGTAAGAAGTTGATGAGATTGGAGGTCATACAAGAGAAATCCCTTGACTCCATCTGTGAAGCCAAGAAAAACAGTCTTTCTAGCATGAGGGTCAAATTTAGTCCTACTTGCACATAAAGTAGAAGCATAAGAGAGACAACCAAAAACTTTGAGGTACATGTAAGTGGGAGGTTGGTTGTATAGAACTTGATATGGGGATTTGTCATTAAGTAAGGGTGTTGGAATACGGTTAATTAGGTGGACAGAATGTTGAATGGCAAAATTCCAGAGATTTAGAGGTAGGTTGGATTGGAAAGATAGGGCTCTAGCCACATTTAAAATGTGTTGATGCTTTCTCTCAACAATGCCATTTTGTTGAGGTGTTTCTACACAAGATTTTTGATGAATGGTTCCCTTTGAAGAGAGAAATTCATTCATCATAAATTCTGGACCATTGTCACTTCTCAAACATTTTAAGTGAGTGTCAAACTGAGTTTCAATGTAGGCTATGAATTTGATGAGATGACTACGGGTTTCTCCTTTGTTTTTCATTAGGATCACCCAGGTAAATCTAGTGAAGTCATCCACAAGAGTAAGGAAATATTTGTGTCCTAGAAAGGAGGAATGGGAATAAGGGCCCCATATATCAGCATGAAGAAGATCAAAGGGTTTGGCAGATTTAGTTGAACTTGGAGAATAAGGTAATTTTCTTTGTTTGGCTAGATGACAAGTGTCACAAGGATTTTTGACATTTTCAAATTTGATAAAGGGGAATTGTTTAGACATGCAATGTTGTCTATTTAGGGGAATATGCCCTAGTCTCATGTGCCACAAACAAGCATCAGAAACAGAAGATTCAGAACAAATAAGTTTTCCAGAATTTTCATCACTTTCATTCAATAAAGGTGTATTACATGGTGCAACATTACATGAATTTTCTGTGTAACTAAAGGGTGGAGGTGTCATAGGTGTTGGTGTAAGTGTTGTAGGTGATGGTGTAGGTGTAATTGTATTTTGTGGGAATGTGATACTATGTGTGGATGTGGAAGGTTTACAAACAGAACTACAAACATTAGAACTACTAGTAGATTGAGTTTTGGATTTAGCTACTGGGAGACTTATTCTGTAAAGTCCATGAATGAGATTAGCTATACCAATAATCCTCCTTGTATTTGCCTACATAATGGACAAAGCAGAAAAGTCAAAATAAGCAGAGCAATTGCTGGATTTTGCAAGTTGTGGACCAGACATCAAGTTGGCATGAAAATTAGGAACATACAACACATTATGCAGACTAAGACCATTAGAAAAGTGTACACTGCCTGCCAATGTGGCAATGGCAGTGGTGTTATTTGGCAGACTAATATGAATAGGTTTGATAAAGAAACAATCTGACAGAAGATTTAAATTGTGAGTGATGTGGTCAGTGGCACCTGTGTCTACTATCCACATATCTAGCTCTTTATTGTAAATGTAAACTTTACCAGAACTATCAGATGGTTGAGCATTGAAGGCTGTCACAGTGTTGGCAGAATGATATGGTACTATGGCAGTATTTGCAGAGTGTGAACCAGAAGCAGCTTGCAACTTGGATGCTTGAAGCAATTCTAACAAACCTTGATACTGTTCTGCAGAGAGAGAAATGCTGGCTTTGGAGTCTGCAGGAATCTGTTTCTCTTCTTCAGTGTGAGAGTTGCTGGCATTTGAGGCATTTGCAGCATTAATGGAAGCACCATTATTGTTGTTATTGTTGTTTTTAGTCTGGTATCCAGGAGGGAAGCCATGGATAAAGAAACAAGAGTCCACTGTATGATTGTTTTTTTTACAATTTGTGCACACTCTTGTGCCTCCTTGAAATCTACCACCTGAACTACCTCTACCACGGTTCCTTCCACCAGAAAAACCTCCTCTACGGTTCTGAAATTGGCCTGACTTGGCAGAATTCGCCTGTATACCAGCATTGTTCAAAGCAGCATTTTTACCATTATCTAAGTCAGTTGCAATAGGTGATTCAAACTGTCTCTCTTGTTGAACTACCATGGAAAAGGCCTTAGTAATAGTAGGAAAAGGATCCATCATCATGATTTGGGACCTTACATGAGAATATTGTTCATTAAGTCCTTTCAAAAACCTAATGGTGTAATCTTGATCTCTATATTTTCTAGTGGATTTCATAGCATCACATGTGCAAGGGACTGAACATTTACAAACCGGTAATGGCCTAAAATTCTCTAATTCGTCCCACAGAGACTTCAACTCAGTGTAAAATTCTGAAACATTTAGATTACCTTGAGAGAGACGACAGATATCTTCTTGAAGATCTGCAATGCGAAACATGTCACCTTGATCAAATCTTTCGTGCAGATCTCTCCATGCATCGTACGCCTTGTCAAAGTACGCGATCAATTTCTGCACACTAGGAGACACTGAACGCTGGATCCACGAAAGAACCATGCTGTTGCAGCGCGTCCACTGGTTGTAGAGAGTATCAGTCTTCGTCGGAGCTTGGAGCGTTCCATCGACGAACGAGATCTTGTTCTTCGAGGTTAAACCGATGCGCATCGATCTAATCCATGGTTGAAAATTCTTTGTGCCTTCCAACACCGGCGTGACGAGAACAAGTGCCGGAGTTTCACTTGGATGAAGATAATAAGGATTGCCGTTGTTTGTGGCAAAATCTGCGTATGAATTGCTCTGTGTCATCGTGTTCTTGAGTAAACAAAGAAATTGGATGAAGATTTATCAAATTCGTGAGGAATTTGGGAGTGCGGAAGCAAGAAATTTCTGAAAAAGAAATGAAATCAAAAGAAATTTGAAGAATCTAGGTTTTGGAATGATTCAAGAAACGACGATGAACCAGAGCTCAACGAATGTGCTCTGATACCATCTTGGCATCCAAAGGCAAGTAAGAAATGAATTTCATATTGTATTGAATTGTGAATCATTCTGTACAATTGAGCTTCTACAAAACTATATATATATACAAGTGAGATGAAGAGATCAGTTAGAGAGCTAACTGAAACTACTGAAACTAAATGAGAGAGAAAAGGCATTTAACTCTAACTGTTGACTACTGTACAGAGTTAATCTAACTAACTAAAATGACTAGAGTTAAATGTAAAAGGCAGTTAAATAATATAACAATATAACTCTAATAAGTATCTTAACATATATAGGTTTCAACTTCATAAAGAGCTTTTTCTTTTTTTTCGTGTCATGAAACATGCTTCGAGTGCTTTAAAAAGTTTACTTCACTTTCTCGATCGAGGTAATTATATGTTGTTATACAAACAAGATTCGTATCTCAGCAACTGCAAAATAAACTTCCGTAGAATTTAAATCACAGTATAAATATTAACATGAGCTTAGTTCTTGAATTTTTTAAAGATACTTGCTAGGTGCAGGAGCTTTATGGCTAAAAAGATTCAGCTTTTGAAATCATAACATTGTTTTGGAGTACTTCCTAAGTTTATCAATTTTGCAATCATCTCATTTCAATAAATAGATTGAAGATTGTGCCTACAATATAGTCATCCTCCATTGTGAGAAATTAAGGATATAGTTGTTCTTACCTTTGTATTGTATACGGGTATACTCCCCAATATATATAATCAGACCTAGGATAGCTGATGTAGAAAATAGTGAGATATTGCTGTATTAGTAACAAATATTAGTAACAAAACAGTGTTGATGCAGCGATGAAGGTACACCTATGGTTGTCCGGTTAAGGAAGTGTTATTGTCACCCTTATAACAATGTGGTTTTTTTCTCTGTTTTGATCACGGTTGTAGCTTTGAAAATCCTTTCGGTCGGAACCACTATCGAGAGAAGATGGAGACTATCAGAAGCACAATAGCAACAAGGTAGCCGGGTTGTTACAACATAGGTATTGAACCTGTTTTGGGTTCATTCCGTAAGTATTCTTATAACTGCATATTGGTTTTCCCCATTCTTTTCAACTTTAAATTTTTCATTCTGTTTACCAATATTCTGTCTTTTGCATTGCACTTTCATTTTAGTACATGTTGTGGTTGCAAAATATAAAACTAGAATATAATTTTAAGTTTCATTTGTGCTCACATGACATTCAACTTACTTAAGTAATAATTTTGGGTTCGTGTATGTAACTACTAAGCAATGATGGATATGATATGGATAGTACTCATACGGCTTCAAATCCTCCAATCAAGCTAAGTCATTCAGGGGAGTTGATGAATTTGTTGCAACTGAGTTATTGTGCAACATTTTTTGAATTTTTTTTAATATATCTCCCATTTGTCCATAATTTGTGACTTAATTTTACTTGCCTTGCAAACTTGAGAAGGGAAATTTCGAAATTAAAATGGTGCAGTGTTAATTGTTTTTTTCTCCAACTAAATAAATTTTCTTCTTGGTGGCTTCTTATTTTTTTTTCCTCTAACTTATCATGCTAAACTCATTCTTTGGTGCAAATGTGACACCACAATGTTGTGCTTAGACATGTCAGTATAACTAGAAGCATATGAATAGTTTTACACAATGCTTTTTATTGATATCTCACTAACTTTATGCAGACAAAATGAATGTTTCCTATGGGCATCAAAACTTTAGAAGCCATATTTAGTTATGAATTTGGCCGTTAGACTGTTTTCCCCGTTTTTCTATTTTTCTTGATAAGCATTTTTATATGTTATCTTTCTTTATTCAAGGTTTATCGTTTTGAAACTGTTTTCTTACGAAGGTGACAAGAGATATGGAATTGAGATTTTCTGATGTGGAAGGAGTTTGTGTCCAAGTCTCACTACTTATTTTGAAGTTTTGTGATATTTTGAAATTTTGTGATATGGGGAAATGCATTGAGGAAAGTATTTTGAGATGCACGATAAGGTCACTATGGGGATTACTTGATGGATTAACAATATTTTTTTCAATTGAGAGAAGCAGTTGACTTCAATGGTTACCCAATCTATACTTGCAACAGGATGTAGAGATTAAAGACGATCAACGTATATATACATATATAGATTTTGGACTTTATGAAGACTAATTTCAATACTCTCTTTCACTCATGTTTCCTGACTCTAAAACTATAGTCCGACTACTTTCTCATATTTTTGTTTATTGCTTTTGAAGATGGGTCATTAAATCTATGATATCTCTTTTCCATCTTTCAGTTTCCCATAGACTACAGCTCCAAAACCACTAACCAATTTTTTATCTCAAATTATTTTACAGTATTTACAATTTTAGAAAAAAGCTGAAGAAGTAGTGATGTGCTTCTGTAGGATCATCACTCTTCCAAGCTGAGGTTTGAGTAGGCATAGTAACGATGTTCAGCTATGTAATATAATCTTGCTCAAATAGTTATTACAATATATGAATCCTTACTATGGAAACTTGAAGGAGGAATTGCTTCATTTTTTTTACTGAACTGAATCTGTGTTGCTGCTAACAACGAAATCAGTATCTCCTAAAATTTATAATCTCATTTATATGCACATTCCGTGTAATTAGTATATTGTCTACTTTATGCCTACTACTACCTTTACTTATCTGTCATGTTTGAGGTAGGACGATCATGCTTGACGGTGCATGAAGAGTGTCACTTACTTTTCGTTTCTAATTTTGGGGGGTTTTTGTGTTCTGATATTTGTATTATATTTGATAGTTAAGTTTTGTATTGAAAGGGGAAACGTATATTAGGTATTAATTTGCAAAATCTCATTGTATTTTTTGCTATCTGTTGCAAATAGTCACTGGTGTTGAATGTTGCCATTTTTACCAATTTATGTCGTCATAAGGCAGTTTATTTTTTCAAATATTATTTATTTTCTGTCATTATATCTTTTAATGGAAAAATATGATTGGGTTGAGAGGTGATCAAGTGTGTTTATATATAGGTGATGTGTACACTTTTTTTAAGGGAGGTTGATTACTTTGTCGTCACAAAGAGGGGTTTACTGTGAACTTATTTGTGAGGCAAATGGTTGATTTGATTATACTTTCATGAAAGTGAGAGACTTTGATGTTTTCTAATTGAGTAACATTAATTTAAGGAGTATAGAATGTGTTATGGGGTTGGTGATCACCATCCATGAAACTTCTGCATATGTTTTCACTTTCTATTTTGTGGGGTTGGTGATCAACAATGTTTCCTTAGGTGTGATTTTCGTTCTCTCACGCTTGATTGGCGTTGATTCTTGATGTTCAATTGTTCATGTAATTTAATATTTTATATTTGATGCTTTGATTGGGAATTTGGATATAGGTGAGTGAAATGATATTGGATCTATTACCTTCGGTTCCTTTCCATCCTTTCGTAATTTCGAATTTTTTTTATCATAAATGAGTTTATTTTTATTAAATTCAAAATGGAATTAAATATACACAAATATGCTCTGAATTGGTCCATAATTTTAGATTTATCATTAAACCGGAGTTAAATAATGCAGTTTGATTCACGCACATAAGAACATAAGTATTTTAATGTCTCGAAACAAAACCAATAAAAGAAAACTACTTATTACAAAAATAATTCACACGACACCAAGTTTTGTTGCTAACATTTTATTTTATTTTTAACAAAAAATATAATAAAATAAGATCAAATAATATGTATACCCGTGCAGCGCACGAGTGAATCATACTAGTTTGTTAATCAAATAGGAGAAAATATTTAAAAATCGGTATCTTCTTCCTCAATTACTCTTTTCGCTCACTCTCACCGGTTTTAAACAAAGGGTAGAAATAGATTGGCTCACGTTTAAGTTAAAAAAAAAAAAAGGAGGACATCCTTTCTATTTTCTCAAACGAAATGAATGGCCTATTACAGTTACATTAAATTGTCATTGATGGAACTAAAATGTCACTAATTAACATGCATGACCCGATATGAATTAACATTAATATTAAACCAATATGAAAATTTGAAAAATACATGATATTATGACTAAATAATATTAAATTTGAATTAATTGATTTTTAAAATATATTTTGGAGCCACCTAATTCATCCATAAGATCTTCTATAAGGGTATAGGAAAGTTGTCTTTGATTGTGTTTTGGTTAAGCTGTCTATAGTCAACACAAAGGCGCCAAGAGCCGTCATTTTTCTTGACTAACACTGTGGGTGGGGCATAGGGACTGGTGCTATGTTGTATTACGCCCTGTTCAAGTAAGTCATTAACAAGTTTGTCCATAACATTCTTTTGGATGATGGAATGCCTATAAGGATCCAAGATTCTTACAGGTTGCAGCTCCGAATACTTACAAGTTTCTCGATCAAAAGGCCAGAACTTCTGCAGCTCTAACCGATTCGACATCCGCAGAGGAACAAAAGACCAGAATTTCTGCAACTCTAGTCGGTTCTATTATTGCACAACCAGTCTTAGAGAAAATTAAAGAGGAACAAGTTTCTTCATTTTCAAAAAAGAAAGAAAAGAAAAAGAAGCCAGTTCTTCCTCTGTCATCGCCATCATCTTCAGCAGATTCATTTTACCAAAATGAAGACGACTGTTTTGGAATATATTCCACTGTCAACCTTGCAGAAGAATAATAGTCAAAAGACTACAATTTTTAGTTATTGTAATTTATTTTTATTGTCAATTTATTGTTACCGTGAATTTAATTTTACTATCAACTTTCAATTGTTGTAATTTTAACTTTGTAATTTTCTACCTAGGCAATAATGCCTAGAGACAAGAATCATTCTCAATCAAATCCTAGAGAAGACATGAATAGTGCAAGGCATCAAAGAAAAACACTTTAGTGTAGTACTCTATCCAAAAAAAGAATATTCATGATGAAAGATACTACTATCTAAATTGTGTTATTTACTATTGAAATAATATTATTACTATTCTTTCAATAAATAGGGTGCCTATGGTGCCTACCTAGGCTATTGTTAGAAGCCCATTTAATATTGCAAGAGTAGAGAGAAGTCTAATAGGGCTTTGGTCTTGTAAGCCTTAACCTCTTTCTTTCTTTTTCTTAAATTTTCTTATTGCACTTTATTTTCAATCTTTGTAATTTATCGATCACATATGCAGTTGACCCACAGTGACGTCATCAACCCGACATTTGACCTCGCGACATGGTTGTCAAACTCGCGAGTTAACTCGTACGATTCTACGAGTTTACGAGTTTATGGTGTCCCAACGAGTCAAATTACGTGTAGAATCGCAATCTTGATAAACTCGCTCAGACTCGGTTAGACTCGCTCAAACTCGCGAGACCATCACGAGTTTACAAGTTTATCACAAAAATTGAATTTTTTTTTAAAAAAGCCCAAGACATTCAATCAGATGATGAATGGATAACTGAGGATGTTATTGAAGATAATGTTGAGCAAGTTGATGCTATTAATGTTGAGCAAGTTGATGTTGAAGTAGGTGGAAGTTTACGCAATCCGATTCCAATGGATGATGGTATTGATAATGTTGAAGATGAAGACAATGTTTCATCCGGAGCAGAGTTTAATGATGTTGGTGATTTTTCTGATGATGGTCAAGATTTTGTGGGAGCTTTGGATGTTTGAATCCATTTGCATTTTTATTTTGTGATGGAATTTAATATGTTATGTTTTATCTAAAAGGATGTTATCTACATACTTTATTATTTTGCTTAATTATGGTGTTTGAAGTTGGAATGTTTAAATTTGGAATACTTTTGTTTAAACTTGGAATGTTTGAAGTTGGTGCTAAATTTGATAGAATTTGGAATGTTGGATTTACTTTTGCTAATTATAAATAGGTTATTTTGATAAATTTTGAATGTCACAAGCTCACTGATTTATGATTAAGTATTTGCAATCTTCATGATTTATGATTAAGTATTTGCAATCTTCATGTGGCATATAATGACATAATAAGTCCACATTTATGTATTGATGAAATGTCTTCATTGTTATTGATACTGTTTGACACTGCAGTAATTTTTTTACAGATTTTTTAGTGTAATTTTTTTTTTCGTAGACTCTTACGAGTCTACAAGTCGAGTCTACGGTCCCCTCACGAGTCTATGTAGACTCTCGAGTCTGACAACCATGCCTCGCAATGATGTCATCAACCCGTGTTTGACTCGGTCAAATCCTAGTGGGCCAAATAGTTGGGAAAGTTTCTTAGTTTTATTTGGATTTTGTCCAAAAGCCGGAGGTGTATAGACTTTCAGAATTTGGAGGGTAGAAAGGGTGATACATAGTGAAATTGAGGTAGAAATAACTTAGAAGGAATTTTATTTGGATTTTCATATGAAAATTTTGGTTCTAAATATGCTAGTATTAGGAAAAAAACTGTCTTTTGGAATATACTAAGTTTGAGTAGTGGTAATTTGGGATGGTTTTGGAATATACTAAGTGACTTTATTGTGCAGTGAAATCTCAGCCACACATTGAATAATATAAAATGTAAGAGAAAAAATTATAAAAATTGAGAGTGAAGTTTGAATGGTGGAGATTTAACACTTAACACTCTCGAGTGAAAAGTCCAATTGAGAGAACCCATTTCCGATTGGGTAGAGTACAAAAGGTTCAAAACATTTGGTGTTAATTTCAAGATGATAAAATAACCGTTAGATTGTCCCGGTGAATCTTATGTTAGTCCTTACACACAATGTTGTTTCTCATGTGCTTCTAACTCATTGTCAACCACCCTTCTGAAAATTGTGACGCCTATAGGTCTGAACCCTCCATGGCGCAAAGACCGAACCACACATTCACCCTCTCCTTCGGTCCCTTCTAATATTGAACTCTAAGTGGGATTCTACACTAAAGAATCACTTCACGGGCTCTAGAAGAATACTTGAAAGTTGAAACCTCATCACTAGCAACGCCTCTTGTCCTTCTACTTCTTTGTCTGATCCATGGAAATCTCCTATCCAACGGTAGAAATATATATATATATATATATATATATATATATATAGTTATAAAATTTGTGTTTGGTAGCGTAGAAGCAGCCAGTTTTCAAATTGCACTAACATAAACAATATATAAGCTGAGAAAACAATTGAAACGGGATCCAAAGGCTCCATCCAACATTAACAATTATTTTGCGTGTCCTATTAAGCACCTTGACTTTCAATATTATAAGACTACAACAGAGAACCGAGAGAAGTGCAAATACAAACGCAAAGGCACTCAAATATAAACCAACCAACCGCTTCACCATGGGGCCCATACCACACTACTAACCATTGTGGTCTTACCCGGTTCGAATCTAGCCTTAGGCATGCAGCAGTGTTAAATCTCTTGAGGGAGAGTTTTTCCACCCATTGTGGTCCTACCCGACTCCAGGGATTATTCTCTGCAGTTGCATGCCTCGGTTTATAATAAAAAAAAAGAGTTTGATAGCTATAAAATGACCATTAAGAAAACCGTAAAAAAATTGAATAGAAATTTAATCATATTTCACTGGCGTTGACATGGCATAAGATTATTTTCTAAAATCCGTACAAATATCTATATGGTAAGATATAATTAAATGTCTGTAAAAAACCTTTTTACACTGTTTTTTAAAGTAAGTAAAAAATTCATATTAATTTATGATAATATGTTTTCATGATAAGTTTAAGTAGCACTTTAAACATGACCAATTTTACTTTTACTTAGTGAGTGGTATCCGTTTAGATAGGATATTTAAGAAAATATCTTGAATATTGTATGCAAATAATTAACGACCAATTCCACAAAAGGCTTTGTCTTTTACTTTGTTGCTTTCTGCTATATGCCTATATCAGGACTCACTTCGTTGTTTTACTTAAAGCCTTAATATAATTTTATGAAGCACATAATGCGTATATAAAGTAGAGTCTGCTTGAAAGAGAAAGATATCTACTGTGAAAAATGGGGAACTTGAGGGTCTTGAGGTTCTTCAAGAGTCTTTCTATGTACCCTATTAAGAGTATCCTTAGTAAAATCAATTCAAATTTCAGGTTCACACCTCAAGGTAAGTAACAATCTTCTTAATATGCCATCATAGTTTAAAAAGTTAGTGAAATAATATGCATAGATTATTAGATGAACTTGTATATGCTTTGTTATTGATCTTTTGTTTATTTATGGATTTGCTATATACAGAAAACCAAAGAAATGGATTTGTTAGTCTTTATAAAGACATGGAATCTTGTGGAGAATATGCAGATATACAAGTTATGTGGAAAATGATTGAATCTTTCTCATCTCAACATGCTTGTAAGAAGAAAAGGAACAATAGATCTTCCTATTGGGTTATCTGTTTCAGACCAAGTTGATAGGAGTGGAGAGAAAAGGTGATTCACAATTTGATTCATGTTATGTATAGATACTGTTCATGTCAAATCAAATCCCTTCATAGATCAATTTCTATCATGTTATCAATTTTGTTACCATATTAGAAAGTGAAAGTGAATATCATAGTTCAAATTTGCATATCAATACAGAATACTCATGTTTCTGAATATAGATCAATTTCTATCATGTTATCAATTTTGTTACCATATTAGAAAGTGAAAGTGAATATCATAGTTCAAATTTGCATATCAATACAGAATACTCATGTTTCTGAATATTTGGGGTCTTGATTTTGTTTTCGTAATTTTCAAATCACCGACACAGACACACACCGACACAGACAACACGACATGGACACAAACACGCAGACACCAACTTTAATTTAGAAAATACAAATAATTGAAGTGTCGGTGTTGGTGTCCGACATGATACATGTTGGACACTGATCACGTCTTCAACCAAAAGTGTCGGCACTACCGAGATCAGCAGAGAAAATTGTATATAATTTAAAACTTTAAAACACAATAACCTCTTTTTTATTGCACACAAGGATTACTGAAAGAAGTTAACATATGTTATTGCAAAGGCTTGTAGCCTTCTTTTTGGATGTGACACTAGAAATTACGTTACTCTAAGTTCTGCAATCTCATTACAAAGGCTAAACTAAGCTACAACAGAAGAAAACAAAGCACTTCATAAAGGACTAAATGTAATCAAAGGCTAAAAAGAGAGCTTTTGTTGATCATGCACCATCTTCTTCATGAAGAAGTCTTTGATCAAAGTGCCAAACACCTACAAGCCACAAAAAATCAATTTTATTGGAAATCATTTCACTCACTTTCTTAGGCAAAGTTTGTGGATCAATATGAAAAAGTATGGAGGTTGTATGCATACCATGACCCTTTCCAACCTTTCTTAACTGAGACACATACTCTGCTATCTTCTTAATTGCTTCAACCTGTAGAAAGAAAACATTATGTTTTGATAATTACATTATTAGAATTGAACTTCAGATTCATATATTTAGTAGGTTGAGTCGTTTCGTTCATGAGAAAACCTTACGGTGATAAATCAATTCTTATCTAAATTCCAAAAATTTTATGAATCCCCAACCAATGTAAGACTTAGATCATTTCACCTGCTCGTTCAAAAACTCGTGTTCGATGAAGGATGCCATTTCAGGGTCATTGTTTCGGTCTGCAACCTATTATTCAGAAATCTTCAATTGATTAGCCTTATAACTACAGATCAAATAATTTATGACTTCCTACAAAAATTTGCAGCACAAAGCTAAAGAGATAAAGAGGCATTACACTATGCACGTTCAGAAGTTTCTCATTTGTTAACTTCTCCAAAGATAAAGCTAATTCCATTGCTGAAACATCAATAGAGGAGATTAGAAGAGAAAAAATCAGCATAGATAATGTTGTACTATATGAACAACTGAATATGGCAAACCACACTGCACAACTTCACAGCTATAACACAAATATACATTCAATTACTTCCATTTTCTCAAATTATTTCGGTGTCTATGTGTCCATGTCAATGTCGTGTTCGGTACCCATATCTGGATTATATTATATTAATGCCTAAATATATCAGTGTCTATGTGTTTGTGTATGTGTGTTTGTATCGTATCTAGTGTCTGTATCTGTATCGGTACTTCATAGATAATCTTCCAACAGCAAATATCAAGGCATATTGAGAAAAGATAGGTTTGAGAGAGTAATGAAATTAAAAAACTCACCATGCAATGCATCTCCTTTTTCCACATGCTCAAATTCCGAGGGAACATTTTTAATGGGATGAAGAACAACTCTTCCACCACGAATATTCTAAACAAGTTAATGAGAAAAAAGTTACTTTTAGCTGCTTTAATATCAGAAATCAAACAGAGAAGTATAAAGTTAATTTAACCTGATATTTCATAAGTTTTTCAGCATGTTCTCTTTCTTCTTCACTAGATTCCTTGAAGAACCTGATTTCAACAATAACAGAACTTGAGAAATGGACTAAAACAATAAGAGGGAAAAGAAATAAGGGATTTTATGTTTGTTACTTTGCAAATCCCCTGAGAGCCACGTTGTCCCTATCAAAGTATGCAAACAAGGAGTGGTACACATAGGAAACGTTGTATTCCACACTGTGACACAATTGGAAAACAAAATCACTTAGCATATGAACAATGACAAATATCCAATGCATGCGGAAAAAAGAAGAAATCTTGATATAAAATCAAAATAAGCAGCAAATTAGATCCTAGAGATTCATTAGTACAGAAAAAACAACAAATAGTTTATTTGCTTATAAAGCCTCTTGTCCACCATATAAGTGACAAATAGTATTTTTTTAGTCTACGATATAAGAAACAACACAATTTTTAAATGTATTAAATGATCAATCCCAACTTCATCTCTACTTCACGTCTATTTAAGTGTTGTAGTTAAAAATGATGTCATTAACTAGGAATATAAATTATCATTAAATGAAAAGAGCAATCTTAAAAAGAATGTAAAGTTTTAGCCTTATAAAATGAGAATAGTTTATTTCAATATCATTTTTTGTCTGTGTAATGTAGAGTTTTGTCTCTTATATTATGGACCGGAGGTAATATTAGCCCAACAAAAATTTTTTCTGTTACAAAAATTTTAGGGTGCGGGAGTGACACCAGATCCAAAGCAAGAAAAACCTTCGAAGCTTTGAGCATTATAAAAACAAATCAATTTGAATCCGAGATCTACCGAATACCAAATACAAATCCTGTCATCTTCCACTAAGTAAACTCTTGGAGTTATTAGTCCAACAAGATACTAATTCAAATGGAATAATAACAGTAATAATAATAAATAAATAAATAATATACAACTTTGTGTCAAAAAAATAAATTTACAACTTAGTTTTTCACATCATAATATATATTCTAAATTGGACCTAAGAATTACGAAATATTAATTAAATTCCTCTATTTGTTTGGATCTATTATAGAAACTAGATTTCTTACATTATTCATAGAGTTTCAAAAGTCCTTCATATCATCAAATATGAAATTATTGACTTAATGTTATTATTATAGTTTCTACGAATACTATTGTAGAGATAAACATGATTAACTTTTTGCAGTTATAGAAATCATTTTACTCTAATAATAGTAAAGAGAGAATGCTTTACCAAAAAAAAAAAAGAATATTAGTAAAGAGAGAATGAGAAATATAGAAAGGGTTACTTGATTTGCTCGTTAATAGCAGATTCACATTCATCAGCATAATTCTGACGAGCCAAAGAAACTTGAGGTACAGAAGGAACAGCAAGAGCATCTTTCTTAACCTCCTCAAATGGTTCAAATATAACCCCAGTTAAAGGAGCAGTTGCTGCACAAACCGTGACATTTCTACTTCCCCATTTCTTCTTAAGTCTCAAAGAAAAAGGAGAAATTCTCTTTCTCAGATCATTATTTGAGAGAGAAAACCCATAAAAGGATGAAACTTTAGAAGAAGCAAGAGCCATTGTGAGATGAATCTGGATGGATGGAGAGTGAAGAGGGGGGTAATGGAAGTAAATAGTGGTGGTGAGGGGTGTTTTGGGTATTTGAAATTTAAGGTGAACCGTTGGATTGGAAACAGGTGGGCGGATGAGATGGTGTGATGAATGAGGCGTGTGGCGAGCTCGTGGAAATTTAGGTCCACGTACGAAGCTCAGCAATCATGCGAATAATTTGGGATGCATGTCTCACACGTGTCGGATAATTAGAATGCGATGGTACTCGTGCTCAATGCACTTTCCAGGTTTCAATCATTTATGCCTTTTTCTGTTTGTTTCGGATTCGTTTACTGCGATAAGATTATGTTCGTTTCACCGTTCAATGCACTTTTAACAAAAGGATCACCTCTGGCATTGGTTTCATTCGATTCTCAAATTTTTAATAAAATTTAATTTAATAGTTAGTATTGAATAATAACATTGTTATCATAGTTATTATTTATTTTAATTAAATTAAATTAACTATTAAATCAAGCACTTTTTTAAGGACAATTATAAAACTAAATCAGAATTTGTTTTCACATTTTTTTCTTTCACGTTTCCTCTTTTTTTTTTTCACGTTCTTCTTCTTGACACTCTTCTTCTCTTTTCCACGTTCTTCTTCGCACGCCATTGCATCACACAAAGGAAGTCCCAAAAACGCACTCACGCTCTTCTTCTTCTTCTTATGCATATATATAGTTAGTGACCACTAATCAATGTTATGCACATTTGTGGTTAGTGACATCTAACCATTGGCATCTAACCACATTTATGCATATCTGTGGTTAGTGGCCACTAACCATTGCTATGCACATCTGTTGGTTAGTGACATCTAACCATTGGCATCTAACCACAGTTATGCATATATGTGGTTAGTGGCCACTAACCATTGCTATGCACATTTGTGGTTAGTGACATCTAACCAATGGCATCTAACCACATTTATGCATATCTGTTGTTAGTGGCCACTAACCATTGCGATGCACATTTGTAGTTAGTGACATCTAACCATTGTGGTACAAATTTTTGGTTAATGAACGACTCTTTTTTTGTTTGAAAAAAATACCCATAAATTTTTTGATAAAAGATGAAACAAGAGGTGCTTTAGCAGGAACGAAAGAGAGATGAATTCGTTTCAGTGGTGAATTCATTTCAGAAAATATGAGAGAGATGGAACGACAGTTTGAATCGTGATAGTAACGTTTTAATTTTGTTACCGTATCTGAAGCGAAATTTTAGCCAAAAATAACTCCAAAAAAATAGGGATATTGATTAACCATATTTTTAATTATTAGATAAGTTACCTATATACCCTCTAGTAAGAATTACTAAACATTTCTTTATTACCGTAAGTCATACTCCATCACCTCTACTCTAGGTTGTGTTTGGCAAATGGCAAAACCACTTTGATAGTTTACTGCGAATAGCTTATAGTATACAACTTCATATTCATTATATGTGTTTGATATGAATACTTTATAACGTTTTTTAATAGCTTAAAACATTTTTTGCAATGCTAACTAAAATAGTGTTTAAGCTTATAACTATTCTCATTTCATTTTTCTACCATTTTTACACTTATTAGTTTAATTAAATTGTTTATTTATCCTTCATTAAATGAATCTCCTCTCTTGTCTTTTAGCATTAATTACGAATGCCCAATTATAACATTTTATATTTATTATAAGCTACTCAACTGCTAGTTATATCAAATATATTAAATTCTTGTCAAAAAAGAAAAAACTAATATTTTTAATTCAATATGTTAACTAATCTACTATCAACTATCCGCTATCACAAGATTTGTATTCTCAAGAGGTTGATCTAGTGGAGCATGACAGAATTTGCATTCGGCAGGTCTCGGAGTTCAAATTCCCACTAGTCCCATTGGGATGAGGTAAATGTAATTACTTTCATAAGTACTCAAAAAGCATGAAAAGTCTTCTTTGCCTTAGACTAGAGAGTCATCCCCTCATCCTAAAATTTTGGGAACAAATAAAAACTATCCACTATCAGCTCATCTGTTATAATCTCGTTTATCTCCTATCTACTAATACATCCATTATCCGCTCTTTTTTACCAAACAGAGCCTTTGTGTATAATCGATTTTGAAAATGTAACTTGGTTGAATTATTTTTGGTAGAAAATTGTGATTTTAAAGATATAAAATTATTTTTGGTATGTTTTGTTATTTTCGAGTGAAATTGATTTTGTTTTAGAATTGATTATAATTAGAAATTAGAATATGTAGATTTTACTTTAAAAGTAATTTACTCTTAAACTTTTGACAATTTTGGTCCCCAATTTTTTAATTTGACATTTTTTATCTTTAAAATGATGGATTATTTGCACTACTCAAAAATCTTGAATTTTGGAAAATTGGGGGATCAAAATGGCACAATCTACGATTTTTAGGGACCAGTGCATTGAAAAAATCACTAGGACTAAAATTACCAAATTATCAGAGCAAAATCGTCTAAAGTAAAATAGAATGACCAATCTCGCTAATCAAAGAAACTTGGGGAACAAATAATGCAACTAAACTTTTATATTTGCTCAATGTGTAATATTTATGCTAGCTCCCTCCACTAGTGTCTAGAAGTGAATTCAAACATTGTTTTTGACAGTAGAAGTGAATTCAAACATATGCTTATGAATTTACCAACATGCAATCTCTCTTCTCACCAAATAAAAAAGTGAATAATTACTAAGAAAAGATAAAATTACTGAGGCTTTTTGGAAGAAAAATCGTTGAAATAATTAGGCTACAAAATTTAATAATAACTATTTACAAACACGCAATTACATCATTCTTTCAATATTTGCCACTATAACACGTTTTGGAAATCTAACTTTCAAAAGCTTATACATATGAACTTTATATCAGCAGCACCAGTGGTCTAGTGGTAGAATAGTACCCTGCCACGGTACAGACCCGGGTTCGATTCCCGGCTGGTGCAATCTTATTTTTCACTTTCCATTTTACATTATTACGAATTCATTACCGACACATGCAATTCAGTATTAAGAACAGAGGTTTCAAAGGAAAAACATAATATACCATTTCACAAACATTCACTAAATCAGTGTTCCACTAAATCGCAAACATTCACATCTAAAAAGAGATCAAAATGCTCCACAATAACAGTAACTATCTCACAGACTTTCAAACTATTAGAAACAAAAACGAAGTTAATAAGTTAATACATTAGAATTTATCCACTAATACACCATTTCTAGAAACCCCATATGCTTCCCTACTCCTAGTTTTCTTTATGCCAGCCAGGAAATGGACCTTTGATCCCTCAGATGAAATGCTAGTTACTTTCACCCACATCAACACTTTGGTCTTCATACCTTCTATCTCTGACAGCTTCCCTTTCTCCAAGTAACCAGACACGACGGTGGCAAACCGCAACACTGATGAGTCCCTATAACCTACTTCACACACTTCAGGAATGTAAACAACCAGCTTTCCTGTTTCTTCATTGAATTCGTAGTTTGTTGCATCGCGCGGAAAGATTCCTATGGGTAGATCATAGTCCTTCAGTAACTCTATCAATGGCTTTTGCATCTTTCCTGTTAAGTGATTCTTATTTGAGTTAAGTAGAAAAAAGGAGTAATTGAGAGATAACTTTTGATGCTAACTACAACTTCCGGTCCACTTTATAAAAAGACAATGTTGTTTTTAGTTCATTGAATAACTGATGTAACTGGTAGTATTTAATGAACCAAAAACTGCAGCGTCTCTTATAAAGTGGACCGGAGGTAGTATAAGTGTCGGAAAGAACATAGAAAAAAACTAAGCAGAGAAGAGTGTATATTATAGAGATACAAACCTTTTAGTTTGTTGACCAACCATTTGGTTCCTCCTTCAATACTGTTTGACAGTGACTGATAAAAAACAATGGGAAGGTGTTAATATAAACATCATTCAAGCAATGAAACCTCTTTTTCAACATTTGTTACAGTCTAACGGAAACATTATAGCCCCCAAGTCATTCATTAAGTCATTAACAAGCCAACATAGTTGCCTATATCAAGTGAGAAGCTTCAAATTCCAAGTAAAAATGGTTAACAAATAGTACCAAGCATGCATTGAGATAAATATATCATTATAAATCATTGGGGCTTACAGTGACACACACTAACTCTAAGTTTGTTAATTAAAAACTAGCCATCGTTAAAACATATGCTGCTCTATTGAATCACTGATACTGGGCAAAAATTTCTCAAATTGATAGTAGAAAAACATTCTTACACAAATGGTATCAATCTATACACACATGTTACAGAGCTTTTCTATAAAAAGATTATCTGTTAAGAATATCTAATTGATTTTCAAAATGTTAAGAATAAAACCATAATCTTGTGCCCATTGTCTATATCTCACATTTAGGCTTCCTACTTTCTATTTACCAAAACAACATAGAAGCAAAATCTCAAAGTGCACAATTTGACAATAGTGCAAAATCTCAAAGCTCCTTAGACACAAGCAAATTATCAAGTATAGAACACATCTTACACATTTATAGTCAGTATCTCTTTGTAATTTCAATCCAGTAAGTCTGTGCTACAGATATATTGGAAGTGTCGGCGCTACAGAGATGTACATCAGTTTTCTATTCGTGCACCGACAATACTCTAGCATCTACATGATTAAGCCACTAGATTGGTAAAGCCTATAAATTATTAACCTATAGGCTTAAACGTGTGTAAACCCTTCCCAAAGTTTTAAATTGCATCACGTTCACATAGCGATCCTTGATATCACAGAGAATCTGCTCGTCAAAACGACATCAAAAACTTTGATATCTTGAAATAGATCGCAGTCACAAATACATGATGCACAGAGGTCTTACCATCTAGTACACCTCCCACTCCCACTTTGAACCTAAATTGTCCTAGTTTTTTGTTTTCCCACATGTTCTATCTAATCCAGTTCGAGGCACGGTTGGACGCTAAATATGAGCATCTCT
The DNA here is from genome assembly GCA_963573325.1 of Astragalus glycyphyllos. Lineage (NCBI taxonomy): Eukaryota > Viridiplantae > Streptophyta > Magnoliopsida > Fabales > Fabaceae > Astragalus > Astragalus glycyphyllos. The sequence continues at coordinate 13,022,037 of OY754312.1, read as the reverse complement.
CTCAGTGGGGATTCGAACATTAGTTCGCCACGTTGGGAAGACTAGCCCCTTCTTTTAGACCTTTTTTTTATCAGACCCCTTCTTTTAGACCTAATCTTCATTGGTAGAACCTAATTGTCTTTATCAGACATAGATAAAATCCAAAATTTCTTAATAAACTAAAATTATCACATTAAGTTTCATATTCCGGGAATATCCCAAAAGGGCCGCATGCCTGCGTGTGTTTCATTGCCATGACTAACCAATAAAATTATGCTTCTACTTCTCCCCACTAAGTCTAACCGAATCCAAGAATCATAGATTACGCAAGGCATGAAATTCCACTGATTTTCACGAGGGAAAAAAGGGTTATAAGAATAATTCATGCACTAGATAAAAAAGCAATAAAAATAAAATAAAACTGAATTTTAGTAAATAAAAGAGGGAACAAAAAGGGTTTTAAGAATTGAAGAGTACGTTGAAATCATCACCGACAGAGTTAAGCTCCTTGTTGGCCTTCCGGCTGAACCAGTAAGAACCCACTTTGTTCAATATCTGATCCATTTCCTTCGATTCGCCAAACTTCTCCCTTTCGAACCAACAACACAACTAATCAAAACAGAATAAAACAATTTCAGAAATTCTTATTGTTCTTACAAAAGTCAAAAGTGTGAATGCTGACAAGTCTTCTTCTTCTTCTTAATTATTTTATTTTCGTTTACTAAACTAAATTAAAAATAAAATTGTTTTTATGTCTTGTGCTTTTTTTTTTGTTCCGACGTACACACTGTCCCAACACTTTACTAATCTCTGCTCGTATTTAGGATCAAATTTCTGGCAAACACTGAATTTGTTCACCGCGAGATTCAAACCTGGGAGCACTAAGCGACCCTCACTGGGCGAACGGTGTTGATTCTGTGCTTCCATTACTTTTTATATGATCACAATATTAATAAATTAATATATGAACTTAATTTATCTACATGTCACGTATAAATATTTACACTATCCACTATTTAAAAATTGACATGTCATCAAAAATAAGTGAGTCAATTAATAACTACATTATATCTCACTCATACCATGAATTGTTGTTGATTGTAGGTTGTGATGACAAGTAGCAAGGTGTATGGTGTACACATGATGTAGTGCATGAGTAACACATGTTATGGTGCATGCATTGCAAGAGACACTTGGTGTGGTGCATGCTTTGCAAGAGACACTTGGTGTTTTGCATGGAAGGCAAAGGACAAGTGTCTTCATGCATGTAAGGCACATTTGGCTTGCTTCTCCTCTAAATAGGACCATAGGCAAGCATTCACAACACACCACAAGAGAAGAACAACAAGAAGCAAGAGAGAAAGAGAGTCTTGCTCAAGAGAGAAGAGTGATCCTCATAGAGAGTTTCTTTGTGAGAGAAATTGTGAGCCAATTTGTGAGAGTCTTTCTTACAAATTGAGAGATGCATTATAGTGAGATACACTTAAGGGTGAAGTTGTTGTATTCTCATTCTCATTATAGTGGAAGTTTAAGAGGCCTAAGGGTCCCGTGGTTTTTTCTTTCTCACTTTGAGAAGGTTTTCCAAGCTAAAATTCTCCTTGTGTCATTACTCTTATTTTTCACGTTTCCGCTAGTGTCTATTTTGAGTTCACGGAGGAGGGAAATTATGGAGGTCATTTCCCAACATATATATATATATATATGTATATATACAGAGAGAGAGAGAGAGAGAGAGATTTAAGGATTTATTTAACTACTCAATAAATGTATGTACTAAAAAAGTTTGTAAATGGATTCTGAGTATAAATGAGTCTCTAAACTTTTATCAAAAAAGTTTGTAATTGGATTCTGAGTATAAATGAGTCTCTAAACTTTTACCCTTTTGGATGGAGTATTTTAGGGGGGGTGTTAGCCTGCATTTTCGACAGGCTCAATTAAATGCAGTCAACGAGGTTTGACTAATTTTTAAAGTTGACCTTGTATTTCAAGAGATAAGTACCAATTTCGACACTGAAGTGAATTAAGTTATCAAGTTGCATTAAGCAGATTTCGACCTTAGATTTGGCAAAGTCGAAGAGGCTGAAGGCAGAGATTTCGACAACAAGAAGTTGAGGGCTGATAACGAAATAGGATCAAGCAACCGTTGTCGAAAGCACGTGGCAGTTATATTTTTTTAAAACTTTGTACAGTTATTTTCTATTTGTATAAATAGTAGTTTTTCATAGGAAAAACGGGTCACAAACTCATTACAGATTCTCACGCTCTAACTTCCAACATCATAGAGAAAACGAGTCAGAGAAGAATGTATGATCATGTGTACCAACTTTCTTTTTAATTAATGCATTTTACTTTGTTTCTTTAAGCAATTTTCTGCATTTATATTTGCTCTCTTCATCTCTGTCTGAAGTAATTTCGACGGTTTCGCCCGAAACTGACAGTTATCTTCCTTCTTTTCTTTAAAAACTGTAAAACATTCATAATTTCTGGAAAAAACTTTAACACAAATGGTCTTAGGATTTACTAGTTGATCCTGCAAGTAGAAGAAATTTCAAACTAGCGGTGTTTACCAAAAACCACGGTAAACAAATTGGCACGCCCGGTGGGACATTTGTGCTAATTTTTAAAGTTTTTTCGTTGAAATCTTAAAAAATTTGTGCTTATCTGTGGATGCGTTTAAGGAGTGGAAAACATCTTTCAGAGATGGCGCGCTCTAGTACAAATGTTGCAAGAACAAGCGTCAGTTAGTGGCGCTAACGCTGCAAATGTTGCAAGCATAACCGTTGCTATGCCTTCTTCGACAACAATGGGAGTAACTGCCATAACTTCTCCCATAATTACTCCTGTGTCAATGATGACTACTGCAGCATTAACAAATGTTAATACTATGGCTTTTATGCAACCAATATTAGGACCAACAAGTCCTTTAATGGCAAATCCAGTGATTGGAAACATGCCATTTAGTATGAGTGGAAGGGCTTTCCCATATGGCATGCCAACGGCGTTGATGACTGGCCTTCAGACAAATTCGTCTACATTTGCAGATAATGCAATTACAGGGTATTCTCCTACACATAGTTCATCAGAGGGCTTCCATAGTCGGAATGCCCAACCTAATTTGACTACGACATCTTTGTTGGCATTAAGACAACAAATGGATGATAGTAACCCTGATATGGTTAATATGTTAACACAACAAATTGGTACTGTGTTTAATCCTTTAATACAAAACACTAATAATAGTTACCAGATGTTGGCGACACAAATGGGAAGAATTACTGATTTCTTTGGCACTCCACCAATGGATAACCAGCAAATTCCCCAAATTCAAAATGTTAAGCCTGTCGAAATCCCTTTAGAAAGGCCTAACAATGCCATTCCCATAAATCAGGGTAATCAGGGACAACAACATGTTGTCGAAGAACCTATGAGGATAGAGGCAATCCCTGATGTTGTGTTAGTAAATAGAAACCAAAATGCAGACGAAGTGGTTAGACAAGTGCAACAAAACAATTTTGGGGCGCAAAATAATTTTGCTAATTTGATCGAAAACATTCTAGCCCAGAATGGCCTTAATTTAGGCTTGCACAGGCCTAATTTTGTATCACCTTTGTCGGAATATACCTTGCAGACAGAGCTACCTAGGGGATGGAAAATTCCTAAGTTCACAAAATTTGCTGGAGAAACTAGCGAATCCACTGTCGAACACGTGGCTCGTTATCTTACTGAAGCTGGTGATATAGCGCATAATGAGAATTTAAGAATGAAGTATTTTCCAAATTCTCTAACTAAGAATGCGTTTACATGGTTCACCACTTTGCCTCCAAATTCTATTTTTAGTTGGAGTCAGTTAGAAAAGGTCTTCCACGAACAGTTCTATATGGGCCAATGCAAGATTAGTCTTAAGGAATTAGCTAGTGTTCAACGCAAGGGGGCGGAATCTATTGATGACTATCTCAATAGATTTAGACTTCTCAAAGCAAGGTGTTTTACTCAAGTGCCTGAACATGAGTTAGTCGAAATGGCTGCTGGTGGTCTAGATTATTCTATAAGAAAGAAGCTAGATACATTGCACTTAAGAGATATGGCACAATTAGCTGATAGAGTTCGACAAGTAGAAAGACTTAAAGCTGAAAAAGCTAAATCAGCCAGGTTTCAAAATAAAAAAGAAAAGGTTGCATATGTCGAAACTGATGATAGTGACCAAGAATTCGACATATCTTATGAAGATGTCGAAGAGGAGGTTAATATAGCAGAATTAAAATCAGGACCTCCTTATACTTGTAAATTGTTGAAACCTTCAAATGGAAAAAATCCTGTTGAGCCTAAAAATGATAAGTTTGTTGCAAAAACTTATACTTATGATGTTTCTAAGTGTGATGAGATATTTGATCTATTAGTTGCTGATGGTCAAATTTTGGTGCCTAAGGGCTTGAAAGTACCACCATTGGAACAACGACAGAAAAGAGGTTTTTGTAAATTTCACAATTTCTTAGGCCATAACACTTCTCGTTGTGTTATTTTCAGGGATTTGGTTCAAAAAGCCCTCAATGAGGGAAGACTGAAATTTGGTGACAAATCGAAGCCACCAATGAAAATTGATGCTGATCCTCTACCAACAACTGATGCATTGCATGTCGAAGTTGACATCAACGTGGTTGAAACCACAGGAGTTGTTGATGATAATGCTAAAGTGGAAAATGTTGTTGACAAAGTGGATATCGAAATGGTCACTGAAGACCAATATCCTGAAAAAATGAAAATAGTTTACCCAAAGGCAGAGGAAGAATTGATTGATTTCCTTAACTGCTGCAAAATTAACAATACTGAAGTGATGCTTTGTCCAAGATGTAGTTCTGTCTTCGACAAAGAGGCTGCTAAAAATCTTGAGGGTTTTAAGCCTCAACTGAAGCGCAAAGGAAAATGGGTCGACAAGAGGCCAAAGTTCAGCTACAGCAACAGAGGTATTCAGTACAAAATCACTTCGACAAAGAATCCTCAAAAAGAACAAATCAAAACCTATGTACCTCCAGCAAAGTCTCCTGTCGAGAAATGGGTACATTCTGGCGGAAAAAGTACTGGCTATTACCCAGTATATTATGCTGGAAAGAATGCTGGAAATCAGCAGAAATCAGCAAAAATGGTCAAAGGTAGTACTAGTGCTACTGGCCAGAACAAGGCATTTGAATCTAACAAATATGCCTATAGTAATAACTACAAAGGGAAAAATCCCATGACAAGAACACAATGGCGTAGGTATCAACGCCAGAAAAAAGTTGTTGCTGCTATAGGCAAAGTGGAGAATTCTGACAACGATAAAGGTAAGCAAGTATCTTTAAAGCCTCTTGAAATGGCTAGAAAGCCAGCTACTGAAAGGATATTTCCTCCACTCTCAGTAATCAAAGAAGGTCTTAACTTAGATGAAGAAATGGATTCAGATTTTGCTGATTCTGGGTCAGAATACGACGTCTTATGTGGCGTAGTATCAATTCTACCAATTGAGTATGATGTAGTTTCTGAAGTGAATGACGTCGAAGAAGATTTCGACGAAGAGACTACTTATAAGCCAATCTGTTACTACGTGCTGAAGAATGGTTGCATGGAAGAACAACATGCTGTGTTTGAGAGACCAGATTGTGGAATGATGAATCTTCTCAAACCCTTGTACATTCAAGCAAAAGTGAATAACATTGGTGTCAATAAGATCCTGGTCGATGGTGGTGCTGCTGTAAACTTGATGCCACAACATATGTTGAAGAAAATTGGAAAGTGTGAAACTGATTTGAAAACACACAATGTTATACTTACAAACTATGAAGGCAAAAGTGGCCATTCACTTGGGGCCATTGAAGTCGAGTTTGCTGTAGGAAGTATTAAGAGACCAACATTGTTTCTGGTAGTTCCATCAAAGGCAAATTACAACTTGTTGCTAGGAAGGGAATGGATACATGGTGTGGGTGCAATACCTTTGACTGTCCACCAAAGGCTTATCATTTGGCGAGAAGATGGTTTGGCCGAAAATATTGAAGGTGATCAGAGTTATTTCAAAGCTGAGGTAAATGCTATAACCAAGAAAACTTTCGACAAACAATTGGCGAATATTGCGCCATGTGCATCTTCTAAATTTGGATATGAACACCAAAACAATATTAGATCTTCCGTTACACTCCACCCCAACTATGGATTTATTTGGGAGAGAGAGGTTATAGACGAAGACAACCACCCACAAGGCTTTGTCAAGCCTACAGGGTGGGATGGACCATAGATAATTATTTATGGATAAGCCCAGTGCATGGGATAGAATTACGGCCTATGTGGCCGAAAATAAACAAAAAGCGGTTTTAGAAGCCGAGTTACAACAACAAATGGTTGATGAAGCCATTGAAAATGAAAATAAAGACAATTTTGTCGAAAACCAGGGGCTTGATTGTGTCTACGATGATGAGCCTCTAGGTTTTGAAAAGGATCCATTGGGTTCGACCAAAAGGATTCAGGCACAAGATCCCTTAGAAGAGATTGATTTGGGAGATGGCTCCATAAAAAGGCCAACATATATTAGTGCAAAGATTGATCAAGCATTGAAGGTGCAGATTGTCGAATTGCTGAAGGAGTACAAAGATTGCTTTGCTTGGGACTACAGTGAAATGCCAGGATTAAGTCGAGAAGTGGTTGAGATAAAATTACCAATTCGACCAGGAAAGAAGTCAGTGAAGCAGACTCCAAGAAGATTTGCACCAGAGATCCTGTTGAAGATCAAAGCAGAAATAGAAAGATTACTAAAAGGCAAGTTCATCAGAACTGCCAGGTATGTCGAATGGCTTGCTAATATAGTTCCTGTAATTAAGAAAAATGGTACACTTAGAGTTTGCATAGATTTTAGAGACTTGAATAATGCTACACCTAAGGATGAATATGCCATGCCAGTGGCAGAAATGCTAGTTGATTCAGCAGCAGGTTATGAATATTAAAGCATGCTTGATGGTTATTCTGGTTATAACCAAATATATATTGCTGAAGAAGATACATCAAAAACAGCATTTCGTTGCCCTGGGGCTTTAGGCGTTTATGAATGGATAGTAATGCCATTTGGCCTAAAAAATGCTGGTGCTACATACCAGAGAGCAATGAATTCTATGTTTCATGATTTTATTGAAAAATTTATGCAAGTGTACATAGATGATATTGTTATTAAGTCTTCGTCAGAAAATGGTCATTTAGGCCATCTTCGACAATCATTTGAAAGAATGAGAAAATATGGATTGAAAATGAATCCACTCAAATGTGTCTTTTGTGTGCGTGCAGGTGATTTTTTGGGTTTCGTTGTACACAAAGGCATTGAAATCAATCAAAACAAGACGAAAGCAATCTTGGAAACGAAAGCTCCTTCGACAAAGAAAGAGTTACAGTCATTATTAGGAAAGATTAATTTCCTTAGAAGATTTATTTCAAATCTAAGTGGCAAGACTCAAGTATTTTCGCCATTGCTTCGACTGAAAAAGGAAGATGTGTTCAGATGGGATACAGAACACCAGAAAGCCTTTGACGAGATTAAAGCATACCTGATGAAGCCTCCTATTTTGGTACCTCCTTTTAGGAATAAAGGAATGAAATTGTATGTAGCAGCATCAGAATTATCTATAGGTAGCATGTTTGCACAAGAGGATGAAAATGGTGTCGAAAGAGCCATATATTACCTCAGTAGGGTTTTAAACGATGCAGAAACTAGGTACCATCCTATAGAAAAATTGTGTTTATGCTTGCATTTCTCTTGTACAAAACTGAAGCAATATATAAAGCCTATTGATGTGTATGTTTATTCGCATTATGATATTATTAAACATATGCTGTCGAAACCAATTTTACATAGTAGAATAGGTAAATGGGCTTTAGCTCTTTCTGAATACTCCTTAACTTATCAACCTTTAAAGGCTATTAAAGGCCAAATAGTGGCTGATTTTATTGTCGACCATTTATTGGTCGAAACCACAGTAAACTTAGTGGATACTCAACCTTGGAAGTTATATTTCGATGGTTCAAGCCACAAAAATGGTGTTGGAATTGGAATTTTAATTATCTCACCAACAAAAATTCCAACAAAGTATAAGTTTAAAATCGAAGGATCTTGCTCCAATAATGAGGCTGAATATGAAGCCTTGATAGCAGGACTTGAGATCTTATTAGACTTGGGGGCAAAACATGTCGAAATTAAAGGCGATTCAGAACTAGTTGTGAAGCAATTAACAAAAGAATATAAGAACATTAAAGAAAACCTAATAATGTATTTTTTTACTGCCAACACTTTGTTAAAACGATTCGATAGAGTTCAAATTAAACATGTGCCTCGACTTGACAATCAAGAGGCAAATGATTTGGCACAAATTGCTTCAGGATACAGAGTTTCTAAAGAAAAACTAGAAGAATTAATAGAAATAAAAAATAAACTAATTTCGACAGACTATCCTTTAAGTGAATTGTCAAGCCAAAAACTTGGGGGGACCGAGGAAGTCTCGTTATCTCCAATTATTGAAAATTTTCAAAGTTTTGAAGTTTTTGCCATTGACAATATGTCGAATGATGATTGGCGAAAACCAATTGTCGAATACTTGGAAAATCCAACAGGAATAACCAATAGAAAAACCAAGTATAGAGCCTTAGGCTACGTGATTATTGGAAATGAGTTGTTCAAAAAGACTCCTGAAGGAGTTTTACTTAAATGCCTTAGTGAGAGTGAGGCATATTTAGCAATTTTTAATACCCATAGTGGAACTTGTGGGTCTCATCAAGCAGGCCACAAAATAAAATGGCTTTTATTTCGACAAGGAGTGTACTGGCAACTATGTTAACAGATTGCATAGAGTTTGCTAAATGTTGCCAAGAGTGTCAAAGGCATGCAGGAGTTCAACACGTGCCAGCAACTGAACTTCATTCAATAGTGAAACCTTGGCCATTTAAAGGTTGGGCTTTAGATTTAATTGGTGAGATTAAACCAACTTCGTCGAAAGGACATCGTTACATATTAGTTGGGATAGATTATTTTACTAAGTGGGTAGAAGCTATTCCATTAATTAATGTTAATCAAGAGGCAGTAATCGATTTTATTCAAAACCATATTTTATATAGGTTTGGAATTCCAGAAACCATTACTACAGACCAAGGTACAGTTTTTATTGGTCAAAAAATGGTGGATTTTGCCTATGAAACTGGTTTCAAGTTACTGACTTCGACACGATACTATGCTCAAGCCAATGGTCAAGTTGAAGCAGCTAATAAAATCATTATTAATTTGATTAAAAAGCATATTGGGCAAAAGCCTAGAAATTGGCATAAAACTCTTGACCAAGTTTTTTGGGCTTGTCGATATTCTCCTAGAGAGTCAATTAATACTACTCCTTTTAGACTAACATTTGGACATGATGCAGTCTTACCAGTCGAAATTTGTTTACAGTCAGCCAGAATTCAGAGGCAATTTGAAATTCCATCAGATTATTATTGGAATATGATGTTGGATGAGTTGGTTGATTTAGAAGAAGAAAGATTAAATGCGTTAAATGTCCTGATAAGGCAAAAAGAAAGGGTAGCTAAAGCTTATAATAAAAAAGTTAAGTTGAAAACTTTTGCCTTAGGAGACTTAGTTTGGAAAGTTATACTGCCCATGGACAAAAAAGATAGAGTCTTAGGCAAAAGGTCACCGAATTGGGAAGGACCATTTCGAGTGTTGCAAGTATATACTAACGGTGCCTATGAAGTCGAAAAATTAGGTGCTGATGGTCGAATGTTGCAAATAAATGGCAAGTATTTAAAAAAGTATAGGCCAATACTGCAAGAAGTCAAAATAACGCAGGACTAAAATTATAAAGAAGATTTAAACATGGCATTTAGAAGTTAATAATTGCCAGAACATTGTCGAAGTTACAAAATTGGAAATCAAGAAAATTACAATTTAAAGTCGAAGGTTGGTTTTGAGCCTTTCTAAAACAGATTTTGAATGCTCTAGTCTTGTAGCAGTAAGAGCTTCGTCTTCGACCAAACTTTGAACCTTTGCTTCATGTTGGCTATGTCTTTCCAAGTGCTCGATTGCTAAAGTTGCTTCTGCATTAATCACCGGTTCCAAAGATTCAAGAGTTGTCTTACTAAGTGAAGTTTTCTTCTTTTCTTCTGCTTTGAGCTTCAATTGCAACTTCTTGATCTGTTCTTAATATTTAGTAATAGCCCTGTCACAATCAGCCATCTCTTGAGCATTATTTGCTGCTTGGGTCTCCAAAGAAGAAATTTTGGCTTGTGAAGCTTCGACAGCAGCCCACTCTTCTTGTTGCAATTTGCAGCGTTATACTTTTTCTTTTGAAGGTCCCTGGTGATTTGTTCTAAGAGAGGCTCGAATTCGACAATGAAGCCAATGAGGGATTTGCTTGATGTCGAATTGTTGAATTTACGCAGTAGCGTTTTGGTCTCAAAAGCTGTTATATGATTTTGCTCGATGGCCTGAAATAAGTCAGCTTCAAGAACCCTAGCTCGAAATTCCTTAAGGAGGTCTTCCTTCGAACTATCAGACATTTCGCCAATGGAAGTGGTCGAAGAGCTTTGCTTAGTCGAAGATGCCCTACTACTTAACATGAATTTCAAAGCCTCAAGAGGATTCTTACTTTTTAGTTCTGTCAAAGCCTCTTGGCTCAGAGCGTTGCTTGATGAAGGGGCTGTTTTAGAGGTGTTTTGTTCCTTTGGTGATTCGTCGACGTGCTCTGAGTTATCTTCAGATTCTTCTTCTTCAAAGTCGACAACATCATCATCAATTTGTTCTTCTTCGTTGCCTTCGTCTTGATTTTCTTCTTCTTTTTCTTCTTTGTCACTAAGATTAAGAGTTGGAATCTGATTATCTTTCTCAAACTCGACACCAGCAGTGTGATCAGCTTCATTCATCTCGTCATCTTTCTGCTCTTGATCCTGGTCAGGAACTTCTTTTTCAAGTGCATGCTTGTCTAATGAAGGCTCATTGGTTGTCAGATCAGTCGTTTGTTGGTGAAGAGCCTCTTCTATGATGTTAATGGGACTGGTCTGATTTGGTTGTTCCTCGACCACGTTTTCAGCTATTGGTTCGACAGAAGGGGACAGAGTCGAAGTTGGTGTTGGTTGTTTTTGCTGAAGCTCAATGTTGCTAGCTTCCTTTCCCTATTATAACAGAATGATGAATTTATTATCATATTGAATCAAGACGATTAGATAAAATAAATTAAGAGTTTGTTAATTACCTTCGAAGTTGTCTCTCCAACATGAGAACCTGCACTTTCAGGTTTCTTAGGAGTTTTTGCTTTCTTCTTAGCAGGTTTTTCTAGATTCATTTGAGTTTTTTCTTATGGTGTTTCTTTGTCTTCTCCTTGTTGTTCGACAGGAGCTGTTGGAATTGGAGTTTTGAGAGTTTCTTGAGAATGCTTTCTTTTCTTCTCTCTCTCAACCTGAGTTGTAGGAACCTCAGTTTGTTTGGGACTGTTCATTGGGCTGTCAGACTGAAAATTCGACACTCATGTTAGTATGAACAAGGAAAAGAAAGGTAAATGATTGAAAAAGTAAAGAGGTAAGATATTCGACCTCTAAATTGTCGCTCACAATTTGCATGTCCTTTTTCTTCATTTTCTTAGAGGGAACATTAGAAGTAGAACTTCTTGTCCTCTTTCGACTCTGTAAAACAAAGTTTAGTCAGGTGTCAAATTTAAGGTTTGAACATAATATTGCAAAGATTTCACAAAGACACTTACTTCTTGTTTCTTGGTTTGTTGAGATTTGCTTTGCTTCGAAGCAGTGCTAATTTCTTTCTTTGTCCCTTTCTTTGGAAACTTGGTTGAACCAGTGGTTGTTGGAATGGGAATAGCTGCAAACATTCGACAAATTATGTAAATATATTTGCACATGAAAGAGAAATTGAAATTTTTCTAAGAGTCTTATGCATCACCTGTTGCGATGGGAGATGTGATTCGAACATGTTGAATGTCCAAATGGAGATCACCTCTAAACGTGTGTATGTCATGCTTAGTTGGAATCACTTTCTGGGCTGTTTTAGTTATAAAATAATTTTGTAACGCCATAGTCGAACCACACACAAACCATTCAGGAATTGGTGGTCGAAATGCCAAAGCCATTTTACTGGTTGGCAAAGGTGGAAACTTAATTTTATATTTTAAAGCATAATCATATTTGTTTGTTATATAAGGTGGAATATGCATTGTCGAAATCTTTTTGAGAATTTTTTGCTTTAAAACACCAGCAGCCCCTGAAACTGTTCGACTAAGACATTTTGGATCATATACAATTTCGAAGTAATTTTGAAAAGCTTGAATTTCTCGAATATGCGTACCTTGACTTTTGTCCTTCTTGTTCTGCAAAGGAGGAAAAGCAGAGATTAGGTTGGATAACAGGGTGGACTCCTCGACAACAGCAAGCCTAGTTGTGTAATAATTGGTCCACCACTTAAGAAATTCCTTGGTACAAGCAAATGATGGCTCATATTTTAAGGGATTAAAAGTGGGAGTGTTTTGGGCAGCAGTGTCGAGACGTTGCCAGAACTCTTTTTCATTGTCTGGAAATTTCAAAGCCTTTTTTGATTTGAAAAAGGGAGCAGGTCGAAGTTGGCACAGTCCGAATTGCCTGGCCACCAAATTTGGTTGGTATCCAGCCATACCAAATTGAGCTTTTCCCTTGCTGGGTGAAATTCTGATTGATAGGAGGTTTGGGGTTAAATAAGCTTGCCAGATATCATTGACCTCTTCTTCATGTTCGACAGATGTTGCAGGAAATTCTTTGGTGAACCAACTTGGTCCACGAGTTCTTGTAATGAATGGTGCCATCGAAGGCGTGAAGGTATCACAGTTTTGGAGCATGGTGAAAGCATCAGAAAATAGATCTTCTATAGACTGACCTATTTCCCTGGGTTTTAAAACGGCAAGTCTTAAACCTTCGATACTCCTTTGTTCGACCATCTCACCATGGTCATTTGGGCAGAACAGTTGTAATCTTGACTCGAAAGTGGCAAGGAGCCACAATTGAAATAGCCAAATAGGGCCTGAAATTAGAAGTTTACCTTGAGGTTCAAGTTGTTTCAAGTCGAGAGCTCCATTACCTAAGGCCTCATAGAGAGGCTAGAATGAGTTTGCTGAGACAGAGGTTTCGACCTTCGTGAATTTGAATGGCCAGATTCACATACATTTTGGCTACCTGAAGTGACGAAGAGCAGAAAATGTAGTGAGACAGCCACAGGGTGAGGAAAGCTATGTGTTCTGTGTCAGCGACCTCTTCAGTATCAGTGATGTGTTGGTCTTCGATGTACCCAGAAAATGTGGCACGTTTGAAGTTGAAGTTGAAGTCATAAGTGTTGGTGGTGTTGTTAGGGTTGAAGGTTTCTCCCGTGGGTCTAAGCCCAGTGATGGCAGCCACATCAAGCAAGGTAGGAGTGAGCATGGCACACTTCAGATGAAGGCTATTAGTGGTGAGTTCCCAAAAATGGAGTGCTGAAATGAGCATAGGACTTTGGTATTTAGGGCCATACCTCGACAATTGGATTAGGTCGATGATCCCTTGGGTTTTCCAAAGTTCGCCTTTTTTCGACTCAACTTTGTTGAGCCATTCGACATAAACATCATTTCCTACATGAGGCGCAGACCTAAAAACCCTGGCAGGGGCATTCATAAACCCCATTTCGTAAGGCCCTTGTTGGAAGATCCTAGGGCTATAACGGTGATAGCTAGGGAAAATTTTCTTGGATTTTTGGTGTGTCTTCAAGGGATTCAGAAAGAGGCCCAAGGAAAGCAAACTTATGAGGTTCAGGAGAAGGAACGAGTACCTGAGATTTCCAAATCTGAGTGCGTGTATCATCAAAATCAGGTTCAGCAACGAGTTGTTGTTTTCCAGAAACACGAGAACTTGAAGCAAAAGCCATTTTCAGCGATTGAAATGGAGTTTAAACAGTTTAGAGGTTCTCGTAAAAAACCAGAGAATAAATTTGGAGCTTTAATGGAGTTTGACAGAGTTTCTATGGTGATTTTGGGTTCTATCTTAGCGAAGAAGATGAAGGAATTTGTGAAGGTCAGTACAGAGAGTTTTTGTTTGCAATATCAGAAGATGAAGAGAGTAAAGAGAAGAATGAAGGAGAAGCAACGCCTTTTGTAGTTGCTAAAGTAAATAATAATAATAATAATAATAATAATAATAATAATGTAAGAATAATAAAGGCTATAAACGTTTGGGTTTTTGGCAACTTAGAGAGTGGCCCTCTAGCAATCATGGTCTGACAGTTATGGAGAAGTGGATATTGTGGGGAGTTCCAGAGCAAACATGGCCCACTATCTCTGAATAGTTGGCGCAAAAAACTGTTCATTTCAAAAAGTGTCTTTTCAATTTTGAAAGCTGATGGTGGTGACGTTAGCAGATTTGACATTAAGCTGTTGGGTGAATTCTCAAAAATGTCATTTTCTTCCTTCATTTAAATTTTAGTCGAAAAAGACATTTTTGGGGGGCAATTTGTTAGCCTGCATTTTCGACGGGCTCAATTAAATGCAGTCAACGAGGTTTGACTAATTTTTAAAGTTAACCTTGTATTTCAAGAGACAAGTACCAATTTCGACACTGAAGTGAATTAAGTTATCAAGTTGCATCAAGCAGATTTCGACCTTAGATTTGGCAAAGTCGAAGAGGCTGAAGGCAGAGATTTCGACAACAAGAAGTTGAGGGCTGATAACGAAGTAGGATCAAGCAACCGTTGTCGAAAGTACGTGACAGTTATATTTTTATTAAACTTTGTATAGTTATTTTCTATTTGTATAAATAGTAGTTTTTCATAGGAAAAACGGGTCACAAACTCATTACAAATTCTCACGCTCTAACTTCCAACATCATAGAGAAAACGAGTCAGAGAAGAATGTATGATCATGTGTACCAACTTTCTTTTTAATTAATGCATTTTACTTTGTTTCTTTAAGCAATTTTCTGCATTTTTATTTGCTCTCTTCATCTTTGTCTGAAGTAACTTCGACGGTTTCGCGCGAAAATGACAGTTATCTTCCTTCTTTTCTTTAAAAACTGTAAAACATTCATAATTTCTAGAAAAAACTTTAACACAAATGGTCTTAGGATTTACTAGTTGATCTTGCAAGCAGAAGAAATTTTAAACTAGCGGTGTTTACCAAAAACCACGGTAAACAGGGGGTAATATTATTTTTGGGGGAAACTAAAATATCTTAATTCAAAAAACATTTTAATTTTCCCCAAAAATAACATTACCCCTAAAAAGACCCTATCCAAACACTCATTTAGGATGGTTTGGATAAAGTGTTCTTTGAGAGTAAAATAATTTTTTTGGGGAAATTAAAATAATTCAGTTCAAATATGTTAACTAAAATATTTGAATTCCAAATTTGGACTAAAATATTTCTAATTCCAAAAAAAGAAAATACATTCCTCTCAAACAATACATCACCCAAACACACCATTAAATAATTTGTAATGGACCATGAACTGAAGGACTGATTACAGGTTATTTAAAAGTTTGAGTACGTAATTACAGTTATTTAAATGTTCAGTAATCTATTTAAAATTCGAGTATGAGTTATAATTTTTTGACAAACTCACTAACTCAATTACAATATTTTTTTTTAAAAACCAAACAAAATAATTAATTATTTAATTAAATATTACTTCATATGTAATCATTAAGAGTAACAATTTAGGTAATCTACGTGTTTATCTCTATTTAATTGCGTAATGTAAACATTAATATAAATTTCTCAACTAATTAAAATGCTCGAAATTTAATTTTTTATCATAAAAAAGAACATTGAAAATCATTAGTGAGTATAGCTGAAATACATTGTGGAATATGTTGAAATTGTTGGGGCTCATATCCCACAACACCCTTTCAAAAAAAGTTACCCTTTTTAATTAATTGTGTAAGAAAAGTTAATTATTTTAAAAAATATCATTTCGTTATGAATTAATAAAATGTGAATTTAGATAAAACAATGACTTAATTTAAAAAAAATACATATTTTTGGACTTCACATAGATGTGCCTCGTTCTATACTCCTATATGTATGTCCAGGTAAAGAATTAAATGATACATATTACTTGAGTAAAAAATATTTGTGTTGTGGATGTTTTTTTATTTGAATTTATAAAAAGAAACTGCTTTTTAAGGTAGATGAAATGGATAATTTTTAGATATATGTTAGAAAGACAAATAGAAAAAGGGGATGCGATTAGCTGTGATCCAATTTTGTAAGTGAATGTCAGAGTCCATTTAATGGCCCATGGCCCATAACTAGGATAGAAGGGGGGTTTACACGAATGGGAAAAGAGGGTGCACATACTAAAAGTTTCTTTTGTGAAATAAGTTTATGATTATTAATCAGTGAGTAATAAAAAAAATTTAATTAGTATACTGCATCTGTCTATCAATATTTTACAGCTAGACTAATCACAAACTAACTAATCAATTTTTTTTACTTTTATCTCATTAATCTTGATTGTCATCATCATTTCTTAATGTTTGAAATGTAAAAAAACTTCATGTTTTTTTTGGTGAGTAAAAAATTTTATGTTGTCGGTGCATACGAATTAAACCGTAAAAAAAATAGATAAAGGAAGATAAAATATAAAGAGTAACAAATCCAAGGAAGAGATAGAGAGAAAAATTTTTAGAGAGAGAGATTAAAAGAGTATTCTGTTTCAGTTAAAAAAATGCCTCCTCATGTACAAGTTTTATTCTATATTTTTTTATCTGTACATGCTGTATGTATAAGAAGGGGTTCCCATTTGGCGCCAAATCAAGGAAGAGCTTGACTTGGAGCCTAATAATTAAAGCGATGAAGGCTAGTCTCTCAACTTGGAGGAGCCACCAATTGTTATTTGGTGGTAGAGTCATACTAATTAATTTGATCCTATCTTCCCTACTGTTCAAAACCTTTCATTTGGATCTAGATCTAAAGATAAGCAATTGGTAGGTTAAGTCTTGAGTTTGTCCTTTCCTATCCCGAGGTCGGCTTGTTGCTCCGGAAGTCGGTGTCCTCTGATGCCAAGCTTTTCAGAGTCGTCTTCCCCAGAGGTCGGACTCGGCGGGGTTGGTCTGATACTAAAGTCAGCAATCAGAAATCAGTGAGAGGTACAAATGAGTAAAATTGTACCTGATATCAGGGGTTGAGGCCGTATTTATAGATGAGGAAGGGGGAGCTCTTGCGAGACTTGACTGAGCCTGAGCTGTTAGATCGAAGCTCCCCAATCAGGACCGTTGATCCTGATCCCGTGCTTCCTGCGCGTCGTTGAGCCGGATCTAGCACTGAATTGTGCCGTTTTCCATGCGGATTGGGCCTCTTGTCCCAATCCAGAACAACTACCCTTGTATTTCTTCTGATTCTATAAATCCACGAAGAATACTTTAGAGGAATTGACTAGAATATACAAAGGAAATTCTTGTGGGGAGGGAGTGAATCAAACAAGAAAATTGCATGGGTAAAATGGAGCAATGTGTGTCATTCCTATCGTTTGGGTAGACTAGGAATAAAAAATTTGGAGCTTTTCAACATCCTTCTTTTGGCTAAATGGAGGTTACGAGGAATGGTAGAAAATGAGGCAATATATGGCAGCCATTACTTGAGCACCGGTACAACACTTTGGATAGGTGGGGCGTGGAAAGGGTAAGGAGCAATCTACACTTAACTTGGTGGAGGGACATTTTGATACTTGGAATGAGTGGAGAAGCTAATGAGGACTGGTTTGGAAAACAAACCAAAAGAAAACTGGATGTAGGGAACAAAATAACCTTTTGGGAAGATACTTGGTGTGAGAACAATGTGTTGTGGGAATTATGCTGCAACTAAAAATAACAACTAAATATAGAAAGTCATTGGTAAAAATGATTGTGAATGACATGTAAAATAAACAAGGAGAATGTAAATTCATCATTACACAAAACTCTAAGGCGTGTATGACACTAAGTTTTAGGTTCAATTCGGTTCCACCAATCACTCTAGATTGGATGCCATATGATGACCAACAAATCCCCTTTATGATACAATGAAGTTCCTTGACATGCTCTGCACACCCACACCTAGCGTATCTTGTATAGGAAGGGGATGTATATTTTGATTGTTTAGGTGTTGTAAATCACATAGAGGTTTTAACGAATTTAGAATAGGTCGCATAGACTAAAACTTAATTAACATGATTCAGGTAATAGATATTATTATTAGGATGTGGTGAAGCAACTTTTTTTTTATACAAATAGAAGGAAATAAGTCTCGTTAAAACCTTTTGATGTAAAGCAACATCAAGAAGGAAAAATAGAACTTCCCCCTAAATTTATTAAAAAAAGAAAATAAAGTCAAATTAAGCAGTAATAGGAAGCCCTTAATAGAGCCCCCCCTAAAACACTATCCTAGAGACAATTATAAAAGTACTAAGTACTAACTTAAAATTGTAAGATCAAAATGAGATAGAGTCAAAAACTATCTTTGAACGAGTATTATAGCTACAATTCGTTGGATCAAAATCTATTTTTGCTGAAATTTCTAAGACGAACTTACAAAAGTTAGCTCAAAATGAGACAGAGACAGAATTTTGTCTTTGAATGGCATTATAACCTACAGTTTTTGTACCAATTTCTTTTTTTGTCAAGATTTCTTCTTTTGGGTGGTGATCCCACCTTAAATTCAAGTTTCTACAAATATTTCTTTTGTCATGCTTCTTTCTGCTATTTCCCTACCTCCTTCTTGTCTTCCACGATCCAAATTTGGTTTCATAGTTTTTAGTTGATTAGGGTTTCAATCTGAAACCACTAATCCTTTGTGGTGATTTCTTAATTTTATTTCCTTTTTTATTGTAACTTTTGTTTGTTATTTATAGAGTATCT
This sequence comes from Astragalus glycyphyllos, assembly GCA_963573325.1. Taxonomy (NCBI): domain Eukaryota; kingdom Viridiplantae; phylum Streptophyta; class Magnoliopsida; order Fabales; family Fabaceae; genus Astragalus; species Astragalus glycyphyllos. The sequence goes on along the minus strand of OY754312.1, from coordinate 13,003,178 downwards.
TGAATCAGAATAAAGTACGATTGGGAATAACTTATTCTTACTGATTCCTTGATTGACCTAAATGTGCTTTGTTTCCTATATTAAATTAGGTTTAGGGTTGGAAATGCGATGCTCATTCACTGCATTCACATGAGTCTCTCTCTCTCTCTTCTTAAGTTTTTTTTTATTAAAAATTAATCAACGGTCAGGATTTAAAGATGAGTCAATCTAATGGTTTTGGGTACCACTAACTGTTGTGACTGCAGTCAATTATTGACTGCAGTGAATCAGCATCCTTGGAAATGGGAGGTTGTGGTTTTTTGGTCGAGACCAGGGTATCAACCGCCGAACGTAGCGACTAATCCCCTTGCTGGATTGGAGGCACCTCGAAAGGTGGGGCCCAGGAATTTAAAGCTTCTCCGTACCCAAGCCGAGGATCGAACCCCCGACACTTAGTTAAGGGAGGATGAGCCCCAACCTGGGTTAATGGGAGGTTGTGGTTGCTGAAGCGCGAGAGAGGATTTTGCTGATGTGCTTACTGATCCGCTGATCACAAGTTTTTGTATATTTTTTATTTATGTAATTAATTTGTAGTTTTTTTTTGTTTCTTTAATAAATTCTGTAATTTTGTTTATTTTGAGATATTTTTCATATATGTCGTTAAGGCATAATGGTAACAGTTAAAATTTATTTTAAACACATAAAAATTGGGTTCGACCCTAGGCAGTGGCAGACAATGTTATTAAAGCCGGACCGGTAATCGAGCCGGTCAAGACACTGGGTCACTGGTTCTTTGGTCGGGCCGGTGGGTCTTTGGTCGGACCGCATGAGCCGGTCTATATTAAATAAATTCAAAAATTATAATATATACTAAGAAAGTATTTGTATTTATAATTGTAATTAAGTAAAGTGATAAAATATTTAAATTTAATAAGAAATAAAATATCCGCAAAATTATAAATATGTCATGATGACCGGTTCGACCGGCATGATGACCGGCCCAACCGGCATGGTGACCGGCCCAACTGGCATGATGACCGGCCCGATGACGTCATAGCCGGCCCAAATGCAGAACCGGTCTAACATGCTGGCCGAGCCGGGTGGGGCACCGGAACCCGGTCCGACCGATCCGACCGGCCGGTCCGGTCCGGCTTTAATAACACTGGTGGCAGACCTAAGTGTTCTCCAGGGTGCAACACAAGTTGTGAAAAAGTCTAATCTTTGTTACATTTTCAGCAATATGTGTGTTTGAAAATTTTCGCACCCCCTAGTCTAGTCTTGAATCCGACAGACCGCCACCTAAAAAGAGAGCTTTTTAAGACTCGTGTAGATTTATGAGAATATTTGTCGATCCTAAAAACATGCTCCCGTTTTTGCATCTGTTTGTAAAAAAAATTGTGTTTGGTCGACCTTTTTATAAAAGAACCGGTCTTCTTCTAAGACGAGCCAAATGGTTATCACGTTTAATTCCTTTGGATAGTCAAGTTGAACAAACAATAATGGAAAAGAATAACAACTTTCATTTTCTTAGAAGATGAAAGAAATATATAAAATTAAAAAGGGTTGCTTTAATTGATATTAGAGAGCATGCAAGTTGTGTTTTTCTTTTTTCAAAAAGAAAGCAGGGGATACGTAATAATTACGTATAACTTAAAATCTCATCATTTTGCATTATGGTTATCAAAAGCTCTTAAAATATCAGTATAGTTTTCGTTGTTCAGTTGCAATTCAAAACAAATCAAATTGCAAGGTTGAATTTGACTCCAGAAATTAAAGTTGATTAATCGCAAAATTTGTTTTTTTAAAAGGGAATTTGGTTGCGCGCGTTGTTTTGTTACAACTTCACTTAATTAATTAAAATTAAAATTAATATAGTCATTGTTTTTTTACAGCAAAAGATTCATTTCATTTAGAATAATAGGTAAAATACATTATAGAATCTCATAGTAACAACGAGGACTAGTTCTAAACAATGTCACCTTTGTTAGGGTATGAGCAGTCATGTTAACATTCCTTTTAGAGTACTCAACATGAGAGTATTTGGTTACTGATTAGTTTAATAAATTTCACTATAGACACAACATTATGATTACTCCCTCCATTACCAATTTTTGGTACTTTTGGCTTTTTATTTTTATTTCAGAACAATGAGACTTTTAAAAATTAAATGTACAATTCATCAAAAGTGTTAAAATATACCCTTTATATTTATTTTGTATTTTACCCCCAGTTTGGTGAACACCGGACATCATAAGCAAAAAGTCATAAAATTTACTATTATTCCCATCTGGACCGGCCGACTCTTACATCTGATCGGCCCAAAATATCTCGCCTCTACCTCTCCCAGAAAGGAATGAAGCACAATCAAGGAAAATATCTCTGATTTCCCTCGATCCATCTATAACGCTCAACTCGGGCATTAATTGTATTTATTAGCATTAATACCAATTGTACTATAAATATAGCCTAGAGAGGCCAATAAACGAATCCACATTCATTTTCTCTAATTCAATACGTATTCTTTACATTCCGCAGAGAATATCACAACTCGTGTTCGGTCCTTTCTCAATACGTATTATAATTAGAAATTTATAGTGAAAATAATATGCGAGATAGGCTAGAAGAGAGAGAGAGGATAAGAGAGAGAGATGGAGAGGAGAGGGAAAGAGAGGTTATGATATGAGAATATATATAGAAGAGAGATGAGAGGTAGAGAGAGGGAGAGAGAAAGGAGAGGTAAGAATGAAATAAGAGAGGTCTCAGAGAGAGAGAGAGAGAGATATGAGAGAGGGGGAGAGAGAGAGAGGATAGAGGAGAGAGGGATAGCGAGGATTAAGAGAGAAGGAGAGAATAGAGGAGAGAGAAGATAGAGAAGCGGGATAGGATAGAAAAAAAATTATAGAGTCTGAAATAAAAATAATATTTTTGTAATTTTTGGGGTGGACAGAAAGTTGTACTATGAGACAGAAAGTTGTACTGTGTTTTTGTGGGGGATGAGAAATTTGGGGTTTTGTCTAGTCCCTTGTCTCCACTGTTTTCCAGTATCATGAACAGTTTTTCAAATCAAACAGGGTACAACTGGAGTTGTCCAGTTCAGTCTCTTGCTTTTCAGCAAATCAAACGCGTTAGAGTCCTAAATTGAGGATTAGTTGTCCCAAAACTCTTTTATTTTGATTTCAATTATCCATATAAGATAATACTTTCAAAATACACGTCATTTTTAAAGAATTATTTTATAGATAAATTCCTCAGTTAGTGTGTAACAAAAGTAATTTGTATTTAGCTAATACTAATTTGTATTTAGCTAACACTAATTAATGATACCTTAGTTAGTGTGTAACAAGTAAAAAGTACTACTTTCCTTGTCAACATTAAAATTATTACAAATTCAATGACAATAAATTAATTAGTTTAGGTTGAATTGGAAGCTTCTCCCAAAAAAATTTGACATTTTGCACAATCATAATTGGGTTGATAAAACCTAGATCAATAACATCAAATGCGGGTTTGATCTATGCAATTCATTAGACCTACCTGTGAATACTTGAGTTAATTTATTTCTTTAAGTTTAAACCTAAAAAATTAAGTATATTGTATGTTTAAAGCAATGTTCTTAACCTATAAAATTGAGTTTATTTCTTAAGTTTAAACCTAAACCCTAAATTGTAGATAGTGTCGATGTCGATTCACTACAAGAAATTTGACCTATAGTGACAGCAAAAATCCGTGGGTAAATGGTCAAAAAGCGTAGGTATAGGCCGTAAAACCTATACCAACGCACGCGTGTCACCGTGGTCGATTTCGGCCTAGGTCCATACATTTTTGCTGTCGCTATAGCATACAGCGATAGTACATTCAGCCATTGGACAAAACATTGGTGTTATACCTACGGTTACTTTTCCATTGGTATTGGCATTAACAACAACTGTTATTTTTGCTATACCCACAGCTGAACCTCCATCACTATATATTTAGTGACGATGTTATCACCCATATACACTATATATTCCTCGTTTATTAGATTTTATTAAAAAATAATATTAAAAAATAATAATTAATTTGCAGTATATATAATTTTTAATTAACATTAATTAACACTTATGAAAAACTAAATATAAAACAAAATAAAATAAAACTCTAATCATATTGAAAATTAACATAAGTCTTACAAGCATATCAAATTACAAAATAGTTAAAAATGTCAATATAAGAGTACCATATTGGCATTTAAAAAGCTTATAATAATACCAAAGTTACAAAGAAAACGAATTCCATTCACTTAAATTTCTAAGCCTACTCCCTCAACATAAAATTAGTTTTTAGTCTTCATTAGTGTCATTATCTTCACCATTGTCTGGACTTGGAGAATTCATTTCGCCAGGTGCACTGGAAGCATCGGTAGCCTATTGAAAATAAAATAATATAACTCATATATTCAACTTAAATTTTTTCTTACATCATTAAAAAAAACTCTAGGAGTAAAATATAATTCTTCCTATTGTGTAAGACATTAAGCACAATTGTGTTTGTTTAATTCTTCCTATAACATCATAATATTAGACAGATGTCAGACAAACAACATTGATTACAAATAACCAATTTATGTTGTTTAACACATGACACACTCACATAAGATGCAAAGCATGGACAAAATGCCAAAGGATGGCATAAAAAAAAAGGACCTCTAATATCTAAACCTAACTCCACCATACTAGCCATAAGGTAAATATAACAAGCAACGTTCCAATAACTGAGATAACCAAAAGGTATGTATGACTTGACAATGGTTTAACCGATTGAACCATTCAGTTAGTTCGATATTTAAAAAACTAGTATAAAAGTTTATTTGTAAGACCTAGCGCAACTAATTGTTATAGCGAGATATTTTCCATGGTTGCTCGAGTTTGAATTCTGAATTTCCATTTTTCATGTATAAGTTTTTTTTTGTCTAGAGGTCTTTGACCCCACTCCAATGTTCAGGGAGGTAAGTAACATTAATTTGGCGCTAATTTATTCCTTCGCCGAGGAACGAACCTGAGCACTAGCCAAATATGCCCCTTTAAATGAAGTGCATTAACCACTTCTAACTAAACTTAAAGTTATTTTGCATGAACGAGCTTACAAGTAGTGCTTATCATTATCTCTAGAGTAAAAAAAGAGAGAATTTGTTCACGTGTATGGTCCCATTACATTAGTTACATACGTTGGTTGGTGGCTAATAGTAGCTATAGCAATGGGCATAGACAAGTGGGAACACATGGTATCGATCTCATCTCACGTGCACCCAAATATGGGTCCAAAGAGTTAATTTGACCCCTACCAATTGGGGCATGGTGATCATGAACAAAATTTTGACCAAAAAAAGTTTTGAACAAACGAAAAAAAATGAAATCAAAACAAAAGAGTGTTTGGCTATTCACATTAAAGCGACAAAAACGTCTCTAGCAAATTGAGGCATTACAGATAGAAGATGAGGCTGCATTTGGACTTTAGAAAAAGGGGTATGCGACTATACGTCAAGTGGTGTGCGGTAGTTAGAATGTTAGATCATATATATTTATTGGAAATCAATTTACTCCTAGAGATATTCTACTTTATATCTCAATGAACTAAGGTAATCAAAATCGGACCAGACATTAAATCGAAAGAAATAGTGGTTCATAGGTTCAACCGGTTGAATTGGGGGTTGAACTGAAATTAATTAAATAAATTATTTAATATACTTTTTACAATATATAAAGGAAAAAAAACAAAAAAATTATTGTATGACATAATAAAACTATAATATTCAACAATCATAGATAGTTAAATACTATAACGTAAGTACTCTCATACTAATATTAGTGTACACATTTGTTTTTTAATTATTTATTTATTTATTTCATCAATTTAATTATAAAAAATGATAAAAAAATATCTTATATACCAAAAATCAACATCTTTTATCATTTTTCTCCAAAAATCAACATGGTATACCATTTTTTAAGGAAAATAAACCAAATCCAGTTTTCTGCACGGTTCCCCGGTTTTTGGCCGGTTTCCTGTCTGGTTCCCGGTTTTTGACCGGTTATCCGGTTCTCTCCCCAGGCGGTTCTCAGGTTCATTTGGACCGGATAGGGGTCTGGTTCCCTGTTCAACCGGTTGAACCGGTCGGTCCGATCCGGTTTTGGCAACCATGCTCTGAAGACGTTAAATTTTATCGATCTTAACCGTCAAACTAATAGTTCTAATTGAGTAGATCAAATATGAAAATTTTCATAAATTCTTAAAAATGTTTGCTTTTTTCCTTCAAATAAGTTCAATTCAACGTATATTATATTTTACAAAAATACAAGTAAACTATGACTATAAGATTCAATAACTACGTATATTCTATTTCTGTAATTTTTGGTATGCATAATCATTAAGATAATAAACTATTCAATGGTTGGATCGGTAAAATTTAATGTCTACAAAGATATTAAGTGGAGCAACTCTTTTTGGTATTTGCTAACCACTTAATATAAAACTATTTAGTATTTGCTAACCATTTATTTTAGAACTTCATTGAAAATTTGTGTTTGATTATGTCAACACAGATAGACTAGCTAGACGCGTTTGAGTAGTCTTTTTTGTTTGGTTACAAAAAGTTTAGGTGAATTGGGCTCTGGGGGCTCACTAGAGGCTCTTTGAGCGCTTACAGAGGTACTTACAGATCCCCCATCAAAGAGGTCCTTACATCGGCAGCGGGAGTTGAACTCACGACCTTGTGGGGAATGAGTCAACTCCTTACCAACTGAGCCAACCCTCGTTGGCGTCTGAGTAGTCTATTATTAAGGAGTACTCTAATCTGCTTAAGTTTTCCCCAAAACCTTAGTGTGAGGTTTATTTAGAGACAAGCAGGGGCGAACCTACCCTCCGATGAGAGTGGTTAAGCGCACTGCATGAAAAAGTAAAGCTAGACTTATATTCCTATAAAAAATTATTTTGCACACATTGAAAAAATAAATTACAATTTTGCACCCGACTCACACAAAACCATACTCACACAATCGTTCCTATCAATTCTTTCCTTCGGTGTGCACGGAGGACAATTATGAATTGTGTGATTTATTTAATTAAATATACATAAGTTTTATTTTTATTGTACATTTAGAGATGTGTGATTTTTTCAAAAATATGACCCCTAACCCTGGTTCTAAATCCGCCAATGGAGGCAAGTCAATGAGGTTGGCTATAGCCTTGCTTGAGTAGCTCTTCCATTGTCTAGCTCTCATGTTTTCCACCATATTTTTTTTTCCTTCCATTGTCTAGCTCTCATGTTTTCCACCATATTTTTTTTCCGCACAATACTGAATTTATTAAAAAAGATTAAAACAAAGACAAAAGAGAGATCATTGGGAGACTAGACCAAAACCCAAGGTAAGAGAGAAAGTAAAGACAAAGCAGTAATAGAGAACCCTAAGCTAAAGCTCCTAAAACAGCCGAATGAGAACTAAAAAGACAGATTAAGCGGCTAAAATACAAAACCAGATTAAAAGGAGTCAGAGACAGAATTTGCTTTTGAACGAGTATTGTATCCAACGATCAATTTCTTTTTTTGCCTTAATTTTTTCTTTTCGGTCTTGGACACAACCGGTTCAAAGTAATCATACCGCATAGCTGATTCATGGGAGTCAGAAATCACAAGATCACAACGTCGTCTGACAACTCACCCCAAAGCTTTCTTAAAATTTTCATGTTTTCCACCATATTCTATGATGTATTTTTCACTAAGCTTTCCCCAAACCTTAGTGTGAGGTTTATTCAAGTGATGTTATGCTTATACAAATATATTTAAATAACTATATTTAAATATTTTTACATTATGTTCAATTTATTGTTCAATGGCGCTATTGGTGTATGTCTAATAAATTATTGTACAATTATTTAAAATAAATATATATAGCATATTAGATGAGAAAACTTTTATAATAAAGGAGAGAGAGGGTCGAATTGTAGTAATAGATCAAATATGAATGCCTAAAAACTAAAATACTTTTAATTATAATCATTTAAATATATGGTTATAAACTCGAGATTTACTCTTCTCGCTCTCTTATATTAAGGAGTCTTTTTACTTGAAACATCATATTCTGAAAATTCTACTTCCTCTGCATCTTTATGGTCTGGCATCTCTGTTATCTCTGAACTTAGATCCTCTCCTCCAAATACATTATCTCTTTTTGGTTACAATACAATACTTCTAGTATGGCAAAGATTTATGATTCTAAAAAATTCCTTAATAATAAATACTAAATTTTTTGATAACCACACAAATACTAAACTATGGTTAGTATTTACACTAAACTGTAAATACTTCTAGTATATATAAAATATTAATATTTATGATCTCATTACGACCTGAGAGTGTGATTTACAATACTAAACATATGTTTAGTATTGGTTACCAAATGGGTAGAAAGGTAATTTACCTAAAAATTAACAAAAACTTGTGCTCCTTAAAACCAGCAAACTGTAAAGCCACTAACCACACTAACCACAGTTATATATATCTGTGGTTAGTGGCCACTAATCACAGTTATGCATGTCTGTGGTTAGTGGCCACTAACCATTGGGGTACTAATTTGTGGTTATTGCCACTTACCACAAATGTGCATAACATTGGTTAGGATTATAATTTGCTCTTAATTATGATAGGCATAATTTATTTAAGCTACTAATAAAGAAATTGAATTTCTAATGTACTATTCTAATGAAGACATTGAGACTTATGGTATTAACCACTGTTACACTATTCTGTGGTTAGTGGCCACTAACCACCACTATGCATATCTGTGGTTAGTGGCCACTAACCATTCGGGTACTAATTTGTGGTTATTGCCACTTACCACAAATGTGCATAACATTGATTAGGATTATAATATTTATATTATATATAAATATATATGTGGTGGTTGTAGGCGGTGGCCGTAGGCGGAACTCCGGCGACCGGCGCGACGGCCGACGGCGGAGCTCCGGCGGCCGACGATGGCGCTCCGGTGGATGGCGGCGGTCACGGTGGCTCTCCAGCGATCGGGCGGCGATTGTGGTGGTACTATTTATTTTAATATATATATATATATATATATATATATATATATATATATATATATATTATCCATCAACACCCTTATTTTTTTAAAAAAAATACAACACCTCCATTTTTAAAATGACAACAACACCCTTATTCATTATCAACCATTAGATTAAATTGGATTAACAAAAAAGTGATCTAATGACTAAAATCAATTTAGTAAGAAAAACTAAGGAAAAGACTTTTTTTTTTTGTTGAGGAAAACCAACTTAGGCCATTTCATTCATTAAAATAGAGGTGATACAATGAGGAACATAGTTATGCACCTGGTGACGAGCATAAGATTGCGCCGCCCTAGCTAAGCTATGAGCCACACAATTGGCTTGTCTCCTAATATAACTGATGGAGCAGTTATGTAATTGAGAAAACAGATTTTTACAACTAGAAATAATAGCACCAAATTCATTAGCTAATTTAAGTCCACCGTTGAGAGTGTCAACCACTTGCTTGCAATCAAGCTCAATATCAACATCATGGGTGCCTCTTTGAATTAGCCAACGTAACGCTTCCAATAAACCCGTTGCTTCAATTTCTTGAGGCTTTAGAAAACCATCAAAGCAAAGTGATTTTGCTGCAATAAAATTCCCCGAGTGGTCGCGGATGCAAAGCCCCAAACCAAACTGATGCTGCTGTCCGAACCAAGCACCGTCAACATTGCACTTCATTCGCCCAAACGGAGGTGGCTGCCACCGCTGCATCGCCAAATCCGAGAGCTGTTGCTGCTGAACTGCAGAATTTTGTGGCTGCTGTTGCTGCTGATGTTGCAGTTGCTGCTGTTGCTGCTGCAGAAATTCGTGGCTGCTGTTGCTGCGGAACTGCAGACTTTGTTGGCTGCTGTTGCTGTGACTGCGTGGTTGCTGCTGTTGCTGCTGCAGAATTTCGTTTCTGCTGTTGCTGTTGCTACTGAACTGCAGAATTTGTTGGCTGCTGTCGCTGTGACCGTGGGTGCTGCTGCTGCTGTTGGTGGGCAGCATTAGTATTGTAAACTAGGGCCTTACGACCTATATCATGCAAGTTGGTCATTTATTTCCACAAATCTATACGTTAGCAGATCATTTCATTCGATCTATAAAAAAGATAGCATATCATTTGTGTTTTTTAATACATGAAAGCGCATATCATTTCATTACCACCATTTTGGATTTCGCAACATTTCTTACCAGTTATGTTCCTCACACGCTACGAGTTGTGTACGAAATAATAAAAATAATAATGAATAAATTGAATAATAATAATAATAATAAATAAAGTAGTAGAAAATAGAAACTGAAAAATAACCATATTTAATATTATAAAAATGATTAATGCACTTTCATATTTAATCATATATAATAAATTATTCAGATAGATGAGAAAGCATATGTTACTCTTTTTTTGAAAAAGATGAGAACACATATGTTGAAAGTATTACAAGAGAGAAAATTTAAAAAATATAATATTTTTTAATAATTATAATTTGACTTAAACTTGTTTTTATTTAAAAATATTTGCAAATTTTGTTTTTAGTCATTTTGTATTTTTCACCTACTTCTAATAATCCTTCCTTTATTTTCCATCACTCATAATTTAATAACAAAAAATTATCTAGTTTTTTAATTTAAAAACGACATGATAGACACCCTAAAGGTCCACTTCGAGTGCAGATCAAGGATGAATGCAGTGGGAGAAAGTGAAAACAAACTCACTATTGTGATTGCGAAGGGTGCCTCCACAACCATTGCTACACACTAGACCATCACAGTTGAGCTTCCAGTAGCCTAACAGAGGAGGATACTAACACCCTTTATGCAACTAAGAAGATCAGCCAGTGACAGGATGTGGTTATCCACTCCACCTAGTTCCTGATCTTGATAATTGAAGATTGATTACAATTGGATTTATGAGAGAAGATCCATTCATTATGGTTCCTCCATATCTGGTCAAGGGTCACACCAAAAAGCAAGGTCCAATAATATTCTTCCTTTTTGTCTCGTGTAACCACCTTTTCTGGTTTGTATCACTAAAAGGGATTTTTATTTGCCAACATTAAAGCAGCTCCAATTGCTGAAGCTATTGCAACAGTCTCTAAGGAAGAGAAGACGACATCTTCCTTATGAATCTCTCATTATTGGTTAGTAAATCTTTGTGGGCAAGCTTCCATAGGAAGGTACGAAGACACTCAACACCTTTGCACTTCAATTCCATATGTCTTTAAAAATAGAACCTGCATATGAGTGGAAACGTAACGCCAAATGAGATGAATGAGATTCTTAGAAAATCCTATGTCCTCCAGTGTGTCATTCACAAAGGCCCAACTTAGCCTATCATAATAAGCTTTTTCAATGTCAAATTTGATGTTCATCCATCCTTTCTTACCCCCTTTCTTCCTCAAAGAATGAAGAATCTCCTGAGCAATTATGATGTTGTCCTGACCGTGTCTCTTGGAATGAAGGAGGTCATATAATATTGCCAAGACCACCCCTAATCCAATTAGTAATCATCTTGGTTATAGCCTTGTAGAAAAAATTACAAAGCCCAATAGATCTAAAGGGTTTCATAGAAGAGACATTGTCAACCTTAGGAATGAGGAAGTGGAATTAAGGTCTTTAATTTTCCAAGGGTTCTCCCAAATGTCCTTAATTAACCTGCAAAAGGATTTCCCAATAGTAGGCCATTGGCTATGGAAGAGAACAACTTGAAACCCATCAGTCCCAAGTGCTTCGAAAGCACCAATTTTCTTAATTGAGTTCTAGATCTCATTCTCATCAATACTTCTGTTCAGATCATAGATGAAATGATCCTCTAGAGTAGGAAAATGACCAGTAAAATGATAAGGGTGAAAATCCCCTTTAGTTGAGAAATGGTCTCTGAAATAATTGGTAGCCAAGTTCTTCAACTCAAGGGGATTATCAATCCAGGACCCCTGAAAATCCCCTTTAGTAACTCTGTGAAAGAACCTGGTATTTCTATCCCCAAATTCTAGCCATTTGGCCCTAGATTTTGAAATCAAAAGATCTCTTCTTTGGCTGAAATGTCTTCATATTCTTTCCAAGTCTCTTTTTGGAGTTGTAAAAGATGATTGTTCCACCCCCTTCTTAAATTCTTGTCAATATCCTTCAACTTATTTAGGAGGATACTTTTAGTGGTAAAGATATTTTTAAAGTTGGGGTTAATAACACGAGGACATAATCATTTTGATTATCATTGTAAACAGACATTTTGTTAACATACCTTTCTTTCAGCGATTTACGTTGGACCTTGTTAGCCTGAGAGGCTAGCTTCTATACCCTTGCAAGATTGCACTCTTCCCAGTTTGTGTCATATATTATGTTGTGCATGATTGGGTTCCAAAGAGAAAGTTGCTTGATCGATCTTGTGCTTCGGTTTGTTGTTCATAGTCCTTCCACAATTCTTGAGACTTTAATTTTTCAACAAGGATAGAAACACGCTGATGTGCTCATTGATTTGTGCATTGATGTCCCTTTGATATATTTTTATTTATCTATAAAATATATTTGTAATTTCTATTGAAATTGATACCATTGTAAAATTAAAATAACGATGCTACGATTATAAAATTACCATTTCTTACGGTTTGAACATCATACTATATGTTTTGAGTTTAGTTTTTTGATCAAATATGTTTTGAGTTTAGTATCTTAGTTATTACAATTGACGAGTATTAATGTATTAATTATACTTCGTAGGTAACTGGACCGTCCAAACCGGCTTGATCCCTTAAAGACCTCGGCAGACCAACTCGACCTAACGACTCACCAAGGATGTGACAGATGGCAATCATGCAAAACTCCACGTGTGCTCGGCTTAGGGAACAAAAGACCGGATAATGACGAGACATACTCCCAAGATAGGTGGAAGAAGGAGAAGACAACAACAGGTGAGCCCGGCATGCAATGATCCCAGCGGTTGAAACAGAGCTCGCCTAAAAATGACGACCTCGACATAGAAAGAAGGAGATCAGACAACAATTGTACTACCCATAAACGTGATAGACAAAAAGCTATCCGGCATTTTGTAATCTTTTCCGACTTCTAATAAATTATTCAAGTACATTGGCGCCCACCGTGGGGCCCAGTAAAACGATTCCCGAGCCACACCTTTTTTTCTATGTTCTTCGAAATCTAACCGGGAAAATCCTGGAGACATGTTCATCTTCTCGGGATACCCTTCAATCATGCATGCCTTAATATGCGGAACGGAAAGGGGAAGAATCGAAACCTCTTCTTTGCAACTGAGTTCGTTTTCAAGACCACGAAGGAAACAACGATAGAGCGATTAAAGAAAGGATAGTCAAGTAAAAGAAAAAATGACATACTTAATCGATCGCCTTCTGCCGTCCACCGTGTGAAGTTCCTTCACCAAGACCTTCCAGATAAGTTTATCGATTAATGTTATTATTAACTATTCTTGATTATATTATTTTTGTAAAAAGATTTTCGCTTATGATTGTACTTACGGTTATGATCATGTTTTCATATCTATCACCAGAAAAAATATACATAAGAAAATGGTTGTTTTCGTGATACATGTACTAATCAAAGCCAGTTTATTGAATCGTATTTCTGGAAAACATTGTCATTGTGGGATGGTTGCATCCAAATTGTTAAGGGTGGTTGCACTTTCTTTATGACCATTAGCGGCCGTCTTCCGCTTTTGACTATTGCGCTACGGTAAATACTTATGTAGTACTGGTTTATTATGAGTTCCAAATTGGTTTAGATCATTCCAAATGGGCTTCGCACCAAAGACCCAATAAGGACATTGCAGCACGTCGTTATTCACACCCTATTGATGTATAGGCCAAGATCGACTTGGCGAGGTCGAAAGGCGTCACAAAACTCTCGTGCCCGTCTTCCGCTTTTGATATTGCGCTACAGTAAATCCTTTAATTAGTCATACTGTTTTGTGTTCTTGATTGGGTTAGCTCTGTGCCAATCATGCACGCTAAAATCTGTACTCCTTACTCCATAGAAAGAAACATCTTCTCCTTAAATGGCCACGCCACCATGTCATGAGCAAGTGTTGATCAATTGTTCTTAGAATCTAATAAATATTATTTGAAAAGCATAGTTCGAGTTCTAAGCGTGCATGCCATGGAAAGTAGGATCAAGATAAGAGATTAAATACTTCAAACATATACTCGATTTTTCATAGTGAATGGATGGCATAACAAATTCATGCCAATGTCTCAATATTACTGTAGATATAGATATGCCAATACATTCACTAATACCATTCAAATTCCTCCCAAAACCTGGAAAACTTAAATGCTTTACTTCTTGCAAGGGCCATTTGAAGGAAACAACCTAACCTGATTCACCATTCTCAATAAAAAATGGTTCTTCAAACTACTAACATATCATCATTTAGATATTACACACAATTACTTATCAGTAATTTATAGCATAGTTAGTAGCTACCAAAGATACAATAAATAGGAGCAATAAAATCGTTTCAATTCCCAGAATAAGAATACAAAGGAGGATCGTGCATCATACCGTGAGATCGAAGCATGTACTTCTTGATTTGCTGCTTGCATCAATTTTACCAAAGCTCTTGCTTTGGATGCAACAGAAGTCTTCATGCAAGGCCTTTCTTTCTTGCTTGCCCCGTGCTTCCACTATGGTGTACATAATCATCAATATCATTAGGAAGGTTAAAGTTAACTAAATGGACAACATGAGAATTCAAGAGTAGACCATGTGCGGCCATATCAATGGCAACCAATATGAGGGTGTTGCCACTTTTATTGACCTTAATGCCAATTCTCTTTCCTGTTGAGTACTATAATTGTGAAAAGTAGTTGCTGAAAATTATAACGACACAACCAATCTTCCAGAATTGTTGCATGACCTGTACTCTTCTTTGTCTCCACAAAAACTAAAGGGAAAGTTTGCTTTCCTTGTAGACCATTTTCTCTCTATGCATGAAAAAGGTCCATGAAATGGCATGGTAAGTGATCTCTGGGAAGAAAATTTTCACATATGATCTTAAACTTTAAATATAACAAAATGTAAGAAAATAGCTGTTACTCTGTTAGATTCAGAACGAAGGGAGAAAAAGAATGCATTTGTCTTGTCTTCCTTGAACTTATTTAGTAGACAAATAGAACACCAACTTGCGAAGTTTGGGTTTTGCAAGTTCTATGAATATATGAAAAAAATACTTATCACCAACCAATAAAATTGTCATCGAATGTTTGATGCTACTGATAGATTCAACTTAGTAAAATAGTGAAAGATAAAAAGAGTAACCATACTTGAAGCTGTCAAATTTGTCACATTACTCTTAGAATCGCTATGTTGTTTTTTTGTCAAAAACAACCCAGAGAAATTAGAGCCCAGAAATCAATCAACCAACCTCACAAAAAGGAAGAGAAATTAGAATAACTGAAAAACAACCTCTGTTTGTTGGCAGTTCCCCTACCTTCTCCCTTTTCCACCCGTCCTCATCCTCTGACTTTCTCTGATTACGGTTTTTATGTATGTATATCTTATCTCATAATAAAAATTGATAATAAAAACTCCATACTATACTTCAACATGGTTTGAAGAAAACAAAGAAAACTCCCATGAAAGATCTTGATGCCTCCTGTCTGTCTTCTGCGATGAGAAAATGAACAAAAAAAAAAGAATACATGAATAGTTGAGAGAAAGGTTCGGCGTTGCTGTCAGTTACCATCGACTTCGCAACAATTTAACATGTGGGTGCCTTTCGGACTCAATTTGCCATGTGGTGTATGAAATGTAGCGATGCATTATTTCAGAATGTGCTAGTTGTGTACTTGAAGGAAGAGAGAGTAAGAATTGGAATGAAAATATAGAGATCAAGAAGACATCACATACCTTAACTTCCTTGTCTTCAACTTCTTATTCTTTTTCTTTGGTTTGATGTTTTTCACTTCCCTTCTTATTCTGTACGTGGTGATTGTTGTTAACATGGTTTTAAAATTTAAAAAAAGAAATAATGTGAGAACCAGGAGGAAAACGAATAAAAGTAGGGGTTGTGTTTGTTTCAATTGTTCCAATAAAAGTAGGGGTTGTGGTGATTGTTGTTTGGAGCATCTTAGCAGTTACAACCATGTAAGTAGTTTTTTTTAAGCAAACCGTGCTAATAGTATGCAGGCAGTTACAATTTTGAAAAGGGTAAAGTTGGAATAAGCAAAGTGATACACCAAAAAGTAGTTATAGTGGTGAATTCCCTTTATATATTGGTATAGATTATTATGACTACTCATTTTTTAACCACCCATGATTTCTTGTTTTTGACCAAAACTACCATGATTTCAACCGCTTGAAAAACTGCCAATGCCTATTATGGCTTCGCATGCCTTATACCCATAACTCTCATGTTTAATGTTTAATATTATGATATCAAAATAATATGATGATGAGTCCTTTGCTTATCCAATTGAAAAACTCTTACGGATTATACCGTCTTATTCTTGGCCACGAACGTTGTCACATTCGTTTGCTCATGCATAAAACATATTTTGTTTAACAGTTCGGCGAGTTTCAACATCATTTTATTTTTAAATTAATAACAGTAATATCTCATTATTACTTCAGAGTTATCAAAATTTTGACAAAATCTTATTTACTAGAGAACCGTCAAATGTCTTTGAAAACTTCTTCCAAAATAAAGGTCAAATCCCCACGGGATGCTCCTTTTGGCTCTGCCAATAAAAGTCTCCCCGAGACACAAATGCAACAAGGGTCAAATCCCCAATGGATGCTCCTTTTGGCAATGTCAATAAAACTCTCAACATGACATGACTATCATGAAGGACAAACCTACAAATAATGAACCTATAAAGTTCACACAAAACCAAGATGTTTAATTGCTGCACCAACAAGCAGTTTGGAAAAACCACCAACCACCCCCTAAAGGCCTACATATACAATATCAAGCCTGTGAGGAATTAGCAATGATTCAACAGTGCGAACGGAGCCAAAGCGACTAGAAAAACTACTACCAAGACTTGCACAAATCTCCATGAGACAAGGGTTCCCCCTTTCCAAAGGGCTACTCCCACTACCTTCTACCGGAATTGAAGTAAAACCAAAGTTAAAAAGCAGGCAAGGACTTGCACAAGTCTCCATCAGACAAGGGTTCCCCCTTTACAAAGGGCTACTTCCACTACCTTCTATCGAAATTGAAGTAAGTAAAACCAAAATTGAAAAGCAAACAAAGACTTGCACAAGTCTCCATGAGACGAGGGTTCCCCCTCTTCAAAGGGTTACTCCCACTGGCCTTCTACTGCAATTGAAGTAAGTAAAACCAAAACTAAAAAGCAAGGCTCTGCGCTAAGTCTCCATGAGACGAGGGTTCCCCCTCTTCAAAGGGTTACTCCCACTTGCCTTCTATTGCAATTGAAGTAAGTAAAACCAAAACTAAAAAGCAGGTCTTTGCACTAAGTCTCCATGAGACGAGGGTTCCCCCTCCTTCAAAGGGTTACTCCCATGATCTTCTACTGCAATTGAAGTGAGTGAAAACAAAACTAAAAAACAGGTCTCTGCGCTAAGTCTCCATGAGACGAGGGTTCGTCCTTCTATAAAGGATTACTCCCACTACCTTCTACTGCAATTGAAGTTAGTAAAACCAAAACTAAAAAGCAGGTCTCTGCGCTAAGTCTCCAAGAGATAAGGATTACTCCCACTTGCCTCTACTGCAATTGCAGCGAGTAAAAATTAACCACTCGATCAAAGAAAGAACTGGGATCCCTTTAGGATCATTCAAGACCAACAAAAATCAGTGGTTACTCACCCAATTATAGGTAAAAAGGATGTTTACTCATGAAACAAAATCCTAAAACCTGGGGATAACGGGGTCACACGTGAACCCCTAAAAGCAAATCGGTTAACAAGATTAAACCGAGCTCATATACATCGAGATAACTTGTGGGACTAAAATTCTCAAAGTCGGCCATGTCCACAAGAGCAAAGTTACATCAAGCTAACTTGATGAGCTGAAATTCTCAAAATAATAAAGAAACTTAGCGTTCAAAAGTAAGGAAACTGAACAAAAGACTTGTTCCATTCAAAGAGCCCGGAGGCATTACAGGATAAAGATAAAAAGCCCGGAGGCATCTATAGACTTCCTTGGAGTAAGTAAAAATTAATCACTCGATCGGAATAAGAACTAAGATCTCCACGAGACAGTTCAAATCCAATAAGGTCAGTGGTTACTGGTGTGCGAAAAAGTGTGCAAGTATACACAGTCACAAACAAGTAGTATAATAAGATCGAACCCACAGGGATTGGATTAATTCTTGTATGCTTAAGAAGATATAAATTAGTGCAGCTACACTACTCACAATTTTGGATGGAGTTGAAAAGAAAACAGAATGTAAATATGCAGGAAAATGTAGAGGAAATGAGTTGAGAATGATAGTTGAGATGTCTTCACCAAATAAGTCACTTTCAAGAGTTATGTGCTTTTATGTGGTGCAGATGCACTGAATGCAGCTGCATCAGTATGTGCCTTTCAGCTACTTTATTCAGAGTTTCGTTACAAGCTTCCTATGTCTAGGCATGCTAAATAAGTTCACTCCTGCCTTTGAAGTACCCACTATATCACCCTAAGGACTATGTTATCCTATGTCTAGGACTTAACATGGAATTAACAAGCTTTCTTTATTAAACAAGTTAACAAAGGCTTTATTAAACACCCACCCTTGTTATTTCTTGATTTCAAGTTATAAACCATGTCTGTGAATATAACTCTACTTATTCTAAGCAATCAACCTTAAAATAAGATGGATGTAGTATAACACAAGAACTAAAATGCATACACCACTTAAAAACACAATAACTTTCTCAAAAGATCATAAGGTTAGAACATCTCAACTAAAGAAGTTTAGGTCATCATAGGCATTGCAAGGCAAATAAAGATGAAATAAAACATGTTGAAGTAAAGGAAATTACAAGAGAAAACAATAGGGTAGAGATTACACCAATTGAAGAACTCTTGCATATGTTTGCAAAGCAGTGCAGATGCACTGATTCCTTGCACTAGCTAACTCTATGAAGAAGTGAAGGGAGAAGTCGTCAATTCCTTCCTCACCTTCTTACAAACTAACAACTAATTTAAACTATAAAGAAAATGAAATAAAAGTACTCTCTAAAGTGATCTCTAAGAAATGAAAATGAGATATATGAGATGATTTTTCAAGTGAAGAATGAAGGTCTTTATATAGGCTTTGAGCTTTCCTTCAAGTGAGGGTGGTTTGCTTGGAGATTAAGTTAACTTTGAGGAGCTAACCATGGTTACTTTTCAGAACTTGATAAAGCCAATTGAGTCCAACACTCAACCTTAAAGAGAGGTCCACTTATGGATGGCCAAGTGTCCCATGTGAAAGGATCTTCATGATGGTCTTTATATGGTAGGCGCCTCCTTTTGCAAGTTTCCATGTGCCTCCATGTGACTTGTGACTAAGCATGATGTTATAGAGATATTTATGCCATGGTATGAATTGAGGTGCTTCCATTGTGGAGTAATTCTGTCTTTGGTGCAGGATGGTGCAGATGCACTAAATCTGGTTGCACTGTGGTAATCTGGTGCAGCTGCATCTAGTGCAGATGCACTACTTGTTTTCCGGTGCAGATGCATCAACTGCAGGTGCACTGAACAAACACATCAAACATACCAATATATATATACAAAATGCTAAGTCATGAGTATAAACTTTGAATGTTGTTTATTTTATTCATACTACTATATTTAACACATATTGTACTTGATTCTAAACAATTATTTAGGTTTAGATGCGTATATAACTCTATATAAAATAAAGTTATCAATTACTCACCCAATTGTAGGTCGAAAGGATGTTCATTCGTAAGACAATCCTATAACCGACCTGGGGAAAATAAGGTCACACTTGAACCTCAAAAATACCTTAGTCAAAAGGGTAAGTTCGAGATGAATAACTCGTTCAAAAGGATAAGTCTGAGTCAAATAACTCGGCCATAAGTATAAGCCCGAGTTCAAACCCTTACCACGCCATGCTCGAGGGGCTAACCACGTGTCAAGTTAATAGAATGAGCTCGGTTCACAAACATAATCAGCTCCCTCAAAAATTACTTGACCCTAAAACAACTCAGTCAAAACAAGCAAGGCCGAATACACCCCTACAATACCACGCTTGAGGGGCTAACCCAGCAATTAGGTCAATAAAATGAACTCTGCTCGCAAACAGGATCAAATCTATAAAAAGATAATTGGCACCCTGAAACAACTCGAGCAAAAACCATAAAGCCGAATGCAAAGTCATGCTCAATAAAGGGAATAAAGCAAGCACAATGACTTGCAAGAAACCAATAAATTCACTAAAGGTCAAATCTTAAGGAGATGCTCCTTCTCGGCCCCAGTCGAGTAAAACACTACTAAAGATCAAATCTCAATAGGAAGCTCCTCCTCGGCCCATTTCGAGTAAAACACTATCTCAAAGACAAATTCCTAAGAAACGCCTTCGCGACCTATGTCAAGCGAAAGACAACAAAGACTGTCCACATGCATAATAAATTAAGGCATGCAACCTCTTTAGAAACATCGCCTTCAACCTCAACATCATGCCTAATCATCTTAATTCCAAACAAAGGCATACTTTAGGAAGCCGAGCTAGGCTAAGAAAATGGACGCTTGGTTTACTTACTCAGCACCTGAGGCAAACTACTCAAAAGGAAGCTCACCACTCACCGTGTAAAAAACGAGCGAAAGATGGAAAAGACGACCAAGGTGATAACAAGAACACCTGGTTAAGTTATCAAAATCATCATCAATGAAATGAATCGAGTCCAAATGCATTCTCAGCCTTCCCATATACTTGGGGGCTGAACTCATCAAATGCATTCTAAGCCTTCCCATGTCAACATGAGGGGGCCAAGGGCCTGGTGAGCAAATTAGAAGGCCAAACCTCCTCGAGGTGACCCAACTCGTCAACAACAATATAAAGTCTCCAAAAGACAATCAAGGTCAAGTCTCCGTGAAATGAATCGAGTCCAAATGAACAAAGACCTCCACGAGGCGGCCAAGGTTAGAGCCCCCCGGAGTTGACCGAGTGTAAAAAAAAAAAACAAAGACCTCCATGAGGCACCCAAGATCAGGCGGATGAACAGAGTCTAAATGACCAAAGAAAGAAACAAGTCTACGAGATGAGATGACCTTGACTTCACTTTGACTGATAAGGCCAATTTCCCACAAGACAGGGTGACCTTGAGTCCTGCTTAAGAGAAAGACAAGCCTCCAAGAGATCGATGATGCCTAATCTACAAGAGACGAGTCGACCTTGATTCTACATCAAGGTTAAAATAAGTCTCCAAGAGACAAAGAGACAACTCACTCCGGGCACATCAAACCTGAATGAGCTCCCCATAAAAAGGCAAGAGATAATAAAGAACCCATACTCGGGGGGCTCATGACATGATTCGCCAACTAAAGGTTAAGAAGCCTAAGGTCGACCTACAGCCAATGAAACCGAACTTGGAAGCTCAATCATAACTTCAAGGTCGCAAATCAAACAAATTTATGGACTTGAGACCATAAAAGGAAGAATCGAACAAACTAACACCAGATATTCGGTCGTTCCTTCATAACTGCAATGATAATGACAACATTCGATTAATGGGTTAAATCGAATGGTCTACAGCTCTTCTTCTCATATGATTGCAGGTGCATTTCAAGACACGGTTTCAAATAAAGTTCGGCGAAGACACCAAAGGAACCTGACAGCAATCAAGAACCTTAAGCGCCTCACCCTTGCAGAGCTCGCGCTTGGGGGACTGTGGACCATCCAAACCGGCTTGATCCCTTAAAGACCTCGGCAGGCCAACTCGACCTAACGACTCACCAAGGATGTGATAGATGGCAATCATGCAGAAAGTCCACGTGTGCTCGGCTTAGGGAACAAAAGACCGGATAAGGACAGAAGGAGAAGACGACAACAGGTGAGCCCGGCATGCAATGATCCCGGCGGTTGAAACAGAGCTCGCCTATAAATGACGACCTCGACATAGAAGGAAGGAGATCAGACAACAATTGTACTACCCATAACTGTGATAGACAAAAAGTTATCCGGCACTTTGTAATGTTTTCCGACTTCTAATAAATTATTCAAGTACAATAACAATTATAAAAGAATTTTTTGGAGAACTTTTTGGTACTACTTATAAGCAAAAGTTACAAACTTTTGATTACTATTTACCCTCATTTAAAATATTTATCTTTTTAGTATTCGATGTATTTAATGTCTCACAGTGTTTCATAAAATTATATATGGAAAACATTGTGAACACAATAAATGAGTTTATTAGTTATAGTGTTTTATTATTTTCTCTTATTATTGTGATCGGGGACAACTAAGATACCCGTAACATAAATTTGGGTTCTGCATTCATAGTGTGTTGTTAGTGCATTTTCCACTTGGTCAAAAAAGAAGTCGTCATGTTTCCACTTATGTTTGCCTTATTTTATTGGTTGCAAGTGCAATATTCAACTAATTGACGATAGTATTTAAGAATTTGCCATGAAATATATTAATCGATAATAATTGGTCAGAGCGGTAACTGTTGGGGACGCCTCCTTTGTCTTGGGTATCCAAATGTTGTCATTATCATTGCAGTATCTTGGGGACGCCTCCTTTGTCTTTCATCTCGAAATTCTTCCCTTTACCATTGTACTTCATAGAGGTAAGTTTGGCCAAATGACTACTTATCTCAGCCTTATCACTTTTTTCAAATGATTTCTCTATTGATTCCAGGAACTTCTTAGCATTCTCATTCTCAGTAATTGAGCCCCGGAAAACTTCCGGAATTGATTTCTTGATGATCATGAGGCACATTCGGTTGGACCGATCCCATTTCTTAATTTTGAGCTCATAAGAGTTCTCCGGAGTGGGAATGGGTCGTTCCTCCCTCAGTGCTTGGTCTAAGTCCATACATCCAAGAACGATTTCAACGGATTCCTTCCAAGACTTGAAATTCATCCCATTCAGCATAAGGATTTGGTTAATTTGAGTAACAAAATTTGGAGAGCTAGCAATAGCAACTAAAAAAGAACATACAATCAACATTAGTAGCACATCAAATTATAAATAATTATTAGATGTGCAAAAATAACTTTAATTGTGAATTAAAAGACCCAAACAAGATACTAAGCGCACCATTAGTCCCCAATCTTTGAATTGCAAAGACTAACTGCAAGCAGTACTCTCAACGCAATGATCAAATATTGGTAATAAGTCCTGTCAAACAATGGTTGCCTTTGGGCACCCCAATTGCTCACATGGATAAATAACTTTATAATCACCACACATTTACCATCACATGCATGTTATTATTCGGCCAAGTTGCGCCTTCCTTTGGGCCGACAACAACTCGCATGAATAATTTCACGCTACATCTTTTGTAAATTTAATCAAATTGACCTACGTAACAGAGGTTACTTTGGCAACGTGTTGTTTCAATCAACTCAATTAAAATATACTAGACAATTTTATTAATAATAATATGGGAAAGGGTCTTAATTCACATGTTTCCTACACACAAGTGTAAGAAAAAAAACTGAACGTACGGTTATGGCCTCCTAAACGCAAAAGAATGAAATTACAAAAAAAAAATTACAATTCTTCGGCACAAAATTAGCTTCTCTGAGCCGTGTCCTCATATGGTGTTGTCCTCTTTTGTCTTTCTCGATCAATTACAATATTAGAAATAAAATAAAATAAATAAAGGGAAAGTCACGGTGCGCAGACCATATTTAAATTAAAATCACGACACGTAGGTCGGCCCGAAATAATTAAACGCATAAACAACACCGAAATACTAAGGCCATAACCATACACCACAATACAAATTATTCAATGATAAGATTACTAAAATATTATTGAAAAAAAAATATTTACATGTAAATATTATAACGTAAATGGACAAATATTTACGTTTACAATCAAGTAAAATATCGTGATTCAAGAGCGAGATAGAATCTCTATTACCATATATAAAAGATATGATCATGATATTATAATTTATGGTCATTAAAAAAAACTGATATCCGAATCCATAATAACCATCATGTATAACAATAAATATTATATATATACATGTAATCAGTAAAACAAGAAAGAATCAATTGAAACCAAATATCACA
This sequence comes from Astragalus glycyphyllos, assembly GCA_963573325.1. Taxonomy (NCBI): domain Eukaryota; kingdom Viridiplantae; phylum Streptophyta; class Magnoliopsida; order Fabales; family Fabaceae; genus Astragalus; species Astragalus glycyphyllos. Next base: position 12,978,937 of record OY754312.1, on the reverse strand, counting down.
TTATATAGATTATGAACTTCAACGCTATCGATCCTTGCAATATATTTTCTCAGTAACCTTAAAAAAAATTGAACAATCATTCTATGTAATGTTCACATGACACAAGTATATATATAAAAGAAAATATCTTTTCACCTATTCACAACACATGATACTGATGTTGGAAAAATTTGTGAAGCAAAAAAAATACTAATTCACAAACACGATATTGATATTGGAAAATTTGTGAAACCAAAAAGAAACACACCAAAAGAAAAATACATGATAAAGGTTCTCATCACCAAAATAAATCCCAATAAATCAACATAGAAGAAAGCTCTGATACCACTTGTTGGAATTAATAATACAAGCATGAATACACTATTGCGGAAGACAAAAAACATAGGAGCATGCTTCTATATAATCAAGAACAAAACCATGATCTTGACGACCTTAGGATCTACGACATGTTGATATATCAAGGATTAGATAAATACTTGGATCCATAGCAAAGAAGTGGAGAACGGATCCTGAGAAGAAAGAGTGAGTGATAAACGAGCAACAGCTACTCGTCGGCTTTATGGTTCTTCTTCAACCGGGACTCCTAATGCCTTAGACTCTCTTCAGATGGGGAGAGGAGAGTAAACGTGTGTGTTGCGGTTAGTCCGGTATATTGGGGACCATAGCCTACTTATAGTGTGACAGTCTATTAGGGTTCCCATTATCCCTCTAATGGACTATCACTGACATCCACTCATATTGGACCCATATCAATAATAATTAATTATTAATTATGTAATTAGAAATCCAATATAGTCTTTTACTTATTTTGATCACATATCAATCAAAGCTCCTAATTGATAAATAGCTAATATAATTAATAAAGAATATATGCCCATTATTTATGATATTGGAATAAAATATTCCAACAGTAACTAGACTCAGATTCCATCTCAAAATCCCGAGCTCGAATTTCCAGTGTGATAAAAACTCTTAACCCTATTTGTCTACTTTTTGTATGGGATAGAATTGTGGATTCAACTTGAAACCATTTGGTTGAGATGTAATGTATTGATGGATTCGGATGAATTTGGCATACCCTATCGATAAGCTGAAAATCTATCTAGTAATAATTGATGGAAATTTATGTCTTTCACCTTATTTTGTTGGTCAATGTCTTTCACCCTCTTTAAGTCTCAACTTGCTCAAGTGAAAACCAGGCCCCATTTTGAACATCACGAACACGAGCATCCCACATGAAATTCGCTTGCCCATTCACTCTCATAAAATTTTCCTATATAAATAAATAAATATTCCATTAACTACAAAACTAACTGTGTCAAGTACTGAACCCCTGTCCTTCCCTAAAAAAAACTTCACTTATATATTTCACTTCTCTCCTTCTCTTGTAAATTCACCACTCTCTCTCTTTCTCTTTCTCTCACACACACAAAACAAAAATCTAATCAAATCTAACGTTTCAAACCTCAAAATCTCAATACATAAAACATCATTCAAAAACAACATCATTTGTTGTTATCATAAAAAAAAACAAACACAAGATGATACCAAATCCTCCAAACCCATCATCTATACACAACAACCACCGTTTTCCACCAACAATAACCGTCCCCGACGCCGTAGCACGTTACCACACACACGCCGTCTCACCAAACCAGTGTTGCTCCGCCGTAATCCAAGAGATCGCCGCTCCAGTTTCCACCGTCTGGTCCGTCGTTCGTCGTTTCGACAATCCACAAGCCTACAAACACTTTGTCAAAAGCTGCCACGTCATCCTCGGCGATGGCAACGTAGGTACTCTCCGTGAAGTCCGTGTCATCTCCGGTCTCCCCGCCGCCGTCAGCACCGAACGTCTTGAAGTTCTCGATGATGAACAACACGTCATCAGTTTTAGCATGATCGGGGGAGATCATCGCCTTGCTAATTACCGTTCTGTTACTACTCTTCATCCTAGCCCTATCTCTCACCCTGACGGTAACCACCGCTCCGGCACGGTTGTTGTTGAATCTTACGTCGTTGATGTTCCGCCGGGAAATACTACTGAAGATACTTGCGTTTTTGTTGATACTATCCTTCGGTGTAATCTTCAATCTCTCGCTAAATTCGCTGAGAATTTGAACACTGCAAGACCGAATCAACGATAATTTGCACTGTTTGTTAATTTTTTCCTTTCTATTTTTTTTTTCGATTTTTGCGTTTTTAATTTTTACATGTAATATTAGTTATGAATTTGTTAAATATTATTATATTTTTATTTCTAGGTTAATTATGTGAGTTGATCGTTTTACTGTTTCACTTTTGTTGAGAAAGTGGAAATGAAATGAAACAAAGATTTCTGTAATGTTGATGTGATCTTTGCTTTCATTGTAGTAACTAGCTAGCTAGGTTTAATTATAATATTGTTGTTAATTAATTAACGACGCGTAATTATTTATATATAAAGAAGGGCATTAATTGAAAGGAGAATTGGAGTTGCACACGGACAATATTTAAATGTGATGTGATTAAATGAAATCACGAGTTTGTGGTGTTTTTTTGAATTGATTAATTGCAAGTTGGGTGGTAATGGTGATGTGAATGATAAGTTACAATCACATGAAATGAAATGCTGAATGCTTTTGAAATTGAGTTCCCATAAGTTAAGGCGAATGTGACGATAGGTATTATTAATGTGAGATGCAACTTGCAGAATGGGGTTCTGTTCCTCCCTTCACTTTCTTTCTGTCTTCCTCTGCTTAAATTATTACTCCATGTACTCTCTCTAGCCAGTCTAGCTCATTTTTTACCACCACAATTTAAATTACAAAGTCGTAGTTCCTAATTGCTGGTTGTCTTAACAATTTAAGTAATATGAAGACGTCAGTTCTCGATTTCGAACTCTACTGTGAATAGTGGTAATGTATGTGGTTTTGCAAATATATATATATATATATATATATATGCGCAATATTCCAATTCTTTGAATTCTAATCTTACTTAATAAATAAGTAATGGAAGCTTATACCAAAAATGTCTTTACTTTTACTTCCCCATTACATTATTAATGTTCAAGTTGTGCTACTAAATTGAGATTTAATTAAATAGATGGAGAATGAAACATGTATATACTATAATATAAGAGTAATATAGATCTAGCTGTATTTGGCTGTAAGGTGACTTTTTTGAAGGGTGGTTTTCAAAGTTAATGTATATTTCCTGAGTTCCAAACCATTGATGACACTAAATATTATAATTTACGCAAAGACAGAAAAAGACATGCAAGTTGCAGCATAATAATAGTACTATATTTTGTTGTTGTTGAGCCATAGGGGCTTTATTTAATTGAGTATGAAATAAAATAAAATAAAAAAAGAAAGAAAATGAAAGAAAAGAAATGTCGTCCAGCATGGGTTTGTTTGTTTGTTTGAACAAATCCTTTGGTACGTCGTCGTCGTTTTATGCAAGTTGGTGAGCAAGTGGAAGATAAGTTAATAAGCATAAGCACGAGAGAGAGGGAGAGAGAGAAATGCTATATATTCGTGATCCTCGTGCAGTTTCTAAGTATCTACTAGCAGTATACCCGTGCATACGTATGAGTACCGTCGTATTTTTTTTTTTTTTTTGGTATCGGACTTCGCGGGCGATTCACGCAGTGTCTCAATGCTGTCAACGAAGGACTAATCTGTGCCCGCTACTTGGGGCTCTTAATCATTTCGCTGGCCAACACCCTATTTGACGTAGGCGGGAATCGAAACTGGGAGCAAACCGGATCGACCCCCATCACGTCCCAGCAGGAGCCTGAACCACTGGGCTAGGAGTGTTGGTTTACCGTCGTATTTTTATATAACTTGACTAAGTATAGAAATTAATTAGCCCAAATATATAAAAAATAAATATAAATAAAAAACCAAAAATATAAAAGTATAATTTTTCATAACACCATATAATGTCCCTTGTTGAAATTCAAAAACAAATTTAAGAGAAAATATTTTCTTGTTGGGACAGAAAACTAAAAAAATGTTTTATAAAATTAGTCTGTAGATATTTTTAATAAATTGTTAGTCTTCCATTATTTTATTTTTTTGACAAAATGTTCTGTTACCCTTCAATACATGTTTTCCCGTCGAAGACTTAGATACTATATCGACAAACTCGGCACGAACCATTATATCATTCTCCTAAGATTCAAAAGTAAAATAATAACAGAATATTTGGCTAAATTTTTTCCCGTTATAAATTTGGTAAATTATTATATTGACAAATATTTTTACAGTGACAAATATTTGTCGCATGTTTTTTTAAAATATTTATCAGTAGTCTCAATAATCATCAAGTCTTTTTTTTTCTAAGAGACAAAAAAATGTTATTTTGTAATTTTTGTCAGTGGTTAAGTCGATTAGTTTTAGTAGATTAGTAGATTATAGTACATAATAGAAGATAGATAGTAGATTTATGATAGTAGATTTATAACAAATATTTATCCCGTGTTTTTTATATATCAGTCATAGTTTTTTATCCTTGTTTTAGGTATTAGTGACAAATATTTGTCACATGTATTTTTAATATTTATCAGTAATTTGAATAGTTTGTAAGTCTACTCGTTTTTTCTAAGAGGGTAAATTTTTTTCTTTGAATCGTTGACAAATATTTTTACAGTAACAAATAGTTATTCCGAGCTTTTTCAGGTGTCAGTGAGAAATATTTCTCACGTGTTTTTCGAATATTTATCAGTAGTCTGAATAGTCACTAAGTCTTCTCTTTTTTTCTAAGAGAGTAAAAATATATTTTGGAATTTTTGCCAGAGGTTAAATTGATTGGTTTTAGTCAGTTGGTAGATTATAGTAGATAGTAAAATATAGATAGTAGATTTATAATAATTCAAAAATTATAATCAGCTATGTCAAATATAAATTCCGCATTTTTTATATATTAGTAACTGTTATTTTTCCTTTTTTAGGTATTAGTAACAAATATTTGTCCTGTGTTTTTAATATATCAACGACAATTATTTGCTCTTTTTTAGGTTTTAGTGATAAATATTTGTCGCGTGTTTTTTTAATATTTATCTGCAGTCTGAATAGTCATCAAGTCTTTTTATTTTTTCTAAGAGACAAAAAAGTTATTTTTGAATTTTTATTAGTGATTAAGCTGATTAGTAGATTATAGTACTAGTAGAAGATAGATAGTATATTTATAATAGTCTTCACAAATTATAATTATATATTTAACAAATATTTATCTAGTGTTTTTTATATATTAATATTAGTGACAATGATTTATCCCTATTTTAAGTATCAGTGACAAATATTTGTCACGTGTATTTTAGTATTTATCAGTAATTTGAATAGTTAGTAAGTCTTCTCGTCTTTTTCGACAGAGATTAGAAATTTAGTTTGAATTTTTTTGCAAGTGTTTAAAAGATATTATCTTTCAAGTTCTTGCTTTTATTTATTTTTCCATTGCTCTTATTTCTCTCTCTCTCTCAGCTAATAACTCTAATCAAAACACCCACTACCAAATTTACTAAAATACCCAAAACTAAAACTTTTATTAAAACGACATTTGAGGGGTAACTAAGTAAATTTCTGCCAAATAAACTTAAAAAAGCTGATACAAACAACAAAAAAACTGACACAGAGCAATGAAATGACAAATAAGGTAGTTTTTTTTTCATTTATATCCTTATTTGTCATTTCATTGCTCTCTTTGTGTCATTTTTTTGTTGTTTGTATCTGTCAGCTTTTTTAAGTTTATTTGGCAGAAATTTACTTAGTTTCCCCTCAAATGTCGTTTTAATAAAAGTTTTAGTTTTGGGTATTTTAGTAAATTTGGTAGTGGGTGTTTTGATTAGAGTTATTAGATAGATAGATAGATTAGATTAGATTAGACTAGCCCACCCATTATTTCGTTGACCTCCATTGTGGAAATTGTTTTTAAAATGAAAAATAATATTGATATGCTCTCTCCTTTGGTATATAAGGAAAAAGTATATTTATTTTGTCATATTATTAAATAGTGCTTATAGGGAGAGGGAACAAATCAAATCCCTCACCGGTGAGCCATTTAATATGATCGTAGAATATAGTATAAAAATTCACCAACTTAATTTTATGGCAAAAAATTGCTCATATTTTCTTTTTCCAAATGCAAATCGCTTTTGGTTTTTCAACTTAATTTTTTTTCTTAATATTTTCACAATGTTCATTAAGAGTTACTACGTTTTTTTACGGCAAAATGATATATTAATTATATAAACGACGTGATTAAAGAACACAAAACCTATATACAGTGTAATTCCCTCTCAATCAAGAATAATTAAGTCGTAGGTCGAAGACTGAGGAAAAAGGGAAAAAGGTTAGAGTGTTGAGGAATGCCATCAGACTAAATCCCATGAGGTAATTGCTGATAAAAGTGAACTCAAGAGAGGCCCTCGGGGCATACCTGATAAGTCTTATTTTACTATGTTTTTAGTATTTGATTTAAATAAAAATTGTAGAATTTTAGTTTTGATTTGGAGCTATTTTACTACCAAATGTTGGTTTCTATTTTCAGGATCAAATAATGAAGGAATGGAAGAAATTCAAGTGATTAAAGGCAAAGAATAAAAGTTCAAGGACTAAGGAGCAAAATCAAGCAAATAGAGTCAAGAAATAAGTGTTCACGCACGGTCCGTGCTTACTACACGCATGGACCGTGCTCACTGTTACAGAAAGTAGTTAAAAAGACTCAAGACACGCACGGTCCGTGCGCACCACAAGCATGGTCCGTGCGCACTGTACGTTGCAGAAGCTGGAGAGTTTGAAGACCACGCACGGTCCGTGCTCCCTACACGCACGGTCCGTGCTCCCTGTGCTGAATCAGAATTTTACAAGTTTTACGGCACGCACGGTCCGTGCACCCCAGCAGCATGGTCCGTGCACCTTTATCTGAAGCTAAAAATGTTACAAAACTCTTCCAATTCTTTCATTATGGCTTGTAATTCGAATTTAATCCTTTGTCTACTGATCCTAGGCTATAAATAGGACCTCATTTCAGCTGTAATGGGACCTTAGCATACTTGTAATCTCACTCCAAAGTTTAATCTAAGTTCTTGCAATTTTCTTAAGCTTTTGCTCTTTTATTTTCATGTTCTTTACTTTCTTGCAATTTTAATTTCTGTTCTTTACATTTCCAGCACTTTACATTTCAGTTCTTTATCGCTTTGTTTATATTCTTGTCATTTACATTCTGTTATTTATCTTTATGTCATTTTCTTTTATGTCATTCTCTTCTACTCCCTTGTCTACGATGATCATGTGTGAGTAGACTTCTTTAGTCTTGGGATTGTGGGACACAATCTAATGATGGGTCCCTAAACAAATCCAAGACTAAACTCTATCTTATTTAGAACTTGAATTTTAATCTAATTCCATAGAACTGAATTTTATAAAACAAATATCAAACGAAGTACCGAGAGGTGAAGTTTGATATTGGAACAAATGGAATTAGACAAGGCAAAGCAAAGCATGAGAATAGCATTGCTAGCCTTGGGACAATAAGGTTGTGCTTAATGGGTCTCTGCGATGATCAACCATGCATGAGAATAGGTTTGATCATTGTTTCGAGACACATTCTTGCATTCCGAAAGGAAACTTGAATTACACCAAAAGAATACCTTGTCCTTAAAACAATTTCAAAATAAGATAGAGAATAGTTAAAGGGTTGTTCATTTCCATCATTGTGATCTAACCATGATCCCAAGGCGTCTTTTATTCTGAATTTTACAAAACAAAAAATACTCTTTTTATTAAAATCATTCCTTTCAGCTAATCAACATCAAAAATTAGATTAGTAATCGCAAAATACTCCCTGTGGATCGATACTTTCTATTACGCGATAGAACCGTGCAACTTGCGGCCTATCAATACCACAAGACAAACTCCCCGAAGAAGGGGTAAACCCGAGGGTCAACGAGCTAGACCAAGGGAGAGTGAAGTCTCAGCCTACAGAGTGCCACGGCTAGGGTGACTCGGGTGCCTGAGTTATTGTCTGAGAACAGAGGTCATCAGCCGAGTGATCAAGTGGCTGAGGTAAGGCAGGCTTGCTTGGAAGGCAAGAAAGAAAAGACACGAAGACAGAACGTGGGAGCAGTTGAAGATCAAGTGAAGGAGCGAAAAGCGGAGCGAGAGGGTTTTACCCCACTAACCGTGCTAGTGGGGTCGTGGGTAGTTGCTCCGTATCTTTATGGCCTAGGAGCGATGGTAGGCGTTGATCTTAGATTTATCCAATGGTAGGCAAGTGTTGGCTCGAATAGTGGCCGACGAGAGCCTATGTATATATAGATAGCACAAAGTAAATGTAAAAAGACACACATCAATCAATCAAAACTCTACGTTTATTTCAATTTATCTTATTTTACCGCACTTTATCTTTACTTTATGCATTAGTCAGTAGAATAATCCAACCCTCGCATGTCATTCACCCATCGGACCCTTTCTAGAGGAGTTAGGCTACCCACAGTCGGGGAGTAGAGTTCCCTCCTCGGTGCAATTGCTTGAAGAACAGAGGAATCAAAGACTGTCCAAACCTCTGGCCGACCCCACGACTAAGACAAAAGAGTTTGACCACAACACACCTATAATAGCATCCATATCTGTGATAACTTGCCTTCAAACAGGTTAGCCTGAGTTGGGATTCTATTCAAAAGGATACACCATGCAAAAGCAACTACTCTAGGAGGTGCCAGAGTCTTCCATTTCTTATCTAACGCAAACATCTCCATGGGAGCCCTGGCGACAACTACTGGGGAGCTTTGGAGGAGTAGACCATATCCCGATTTATCTGAGTACATACCATCTACTGCGCCCCCTAGATCCACCTATCCTCCAATGGGTTAAGAGACACTAGGGAAACTAAGGACAAGTCCTCTTGGAGCCCTTCTTCCCGAGCAAAAATACTTCTCCTCCAAGAAAGTGTCCAGTCCCTACCACCGCCCTCCAATCCCCTAACCTCCTGAACACAACAGTCCTTTTGGTTAGAGATGAAAAATAGCCTTGGAAAGGCGACCTTGAGGGGTTCCTCCCCCCCCCATTTATCGTGCCAAAGCATGACTAACTATCCATTCCCCACCTTTCTAACTATGCCATTCGAGAACCAGTCCGCGCCAGGGTCTAGGACAACCCCCACCCTACAGATATATTTGCACCACAAAGATGAGTAATATGGAGGGCTTATTGTATTGAAAAGAAGGTTACCTATTGATATTGCACCCGTACTTCGCTTTGAGGATCCTAACCAAGATTGAATTGTCACCCAAAAAACAGCCTCCACCTCCACTTGCCAAGGAGGCAAAAATTAAACAAATGGAGTTCCTTAATACCCAATCCCCATTCGTTTATTGGCCTGTAGACTTCCAACCACTTTACACATGAATAAATTGAAAGTCATACTTTTAATTTTTTTGGAAAAACATCTAATAGGAGATGTCAACACCTTAACTGAATCTCATTATTTTAAAGAATTAGTCTCTCCAGTTATGATAAGAGATATCTTGATTTGCCAAAAAAATTTGACCAATTATGACGGGCTCAACAAAATTTATGTGCTCAAGTTTTATGGGCATCTAACTTGAGCTCTTTTCGAGACCCGGATTTTATGGTGCAATAGTTACCGTAGAGTCATTAGATTTAGAGAGAATAATAGTTTTTACGGTGACCACAAAAGATTTGGACACTATAGTGCCTGTATCTGAGTCCGCACATGTATGGGCAGTCACTTTAGTGTCCGTCCACATACTCTCGGGCACCCAAGTGCTCGTACCAATATCACTCGTTACCCACGCCCGCTACTTGCACTTTAAGAGAAAAATAATAATAAATAACATAAAAAGCATCCTAATTCAATTCAATTAAAAACCAACCATTTTTTTTTCAAATCTATTTTTTAAAATATTACACATGATATCATTAATTAGGTGAATTAAAAACATCCAAAATATTAGTAGTTTGGATTTATTTTTTTTAAAGTTGGATATATTTAAAGTGGTAATAATAGTATATAGTAATATATATATATATATATATATATGTATATAATATATTTATAAAATATAATAAAATATAAATTTAAACATCCAAAATATTATAGTTAGATTTGGTGTTTCATCGATAAATTTTCCTTTTTTTAAAATTATATATAGTTAAAATTATAATATTAGTAATATATGCGGCTGCGATCTAAGAGCGGTCTGAGCATCGTAGTCCTTGTACTCGAGCTCGCACCCATTTGTGCAGGTAATTACCCGCCTGTTATTTTTTGCGGGTGTCCGATCGATTTAGGCTGAATTGCCATCGCTAAGGTGGGATACTCGACTATGAGAGGAATTTTGGGATTGAATATTTATGTTTTCTTGGGTATCTCAAGTGTGAGAAGTCCCACATCGCTTAATAATGAACAAAATAAAGAGTATATTAGAGGCTGCACTCATAAACCTATCACCTTAAGGTTTTAGGAACAAATGTGTCACAAGTCTCTTATTATGTACTCACTATAAAAATACAAAAATAAAAATCCCAACAAGTAGTATCGGAGCTAGGTATGTAGCCCAATAACAGACCATAAGTCCATAATTGGTTGCACACATGTATGCCGAGATTCACACTTGAGGGAGAGATGTTGGGTATCTCAAGTGTGAGAAGTCCCACATCACTTAATAGTGAACAAAATAAAGAGTATATAAGAGGCACTACAACAATTTTGGTCTTTGGAAACACATATTTTTCCAACAGGTGAAAAGTGTTGCCTAAGAGATATTAGACAACATTCTAAAATTGTTGCCTTAAAACTAGTGTTTTACACATTTCGCAACACTGAATAAATGTTCCATGAAAGCTATATAACTACATTTTTAACCCGTAACTAAAATTTAAATGAGGACACTTGAGAACTGTTACAAATTTTCTTAATTAAAGGCTACATTTCATATTCGCTACCTTTTTGCAAAACTAATTTTTAATTACATGGGTTTTTTATTTCCATTTTATAAAAAATAGGAGCTAACTGTTTCTGCTAAGTTTTTTTTTTGACAAAACTTCTTTCAAACCCTACTTTGAGCTCACCACGATCTATTCTGAGGTTACCACGATCACATTGCTCACAACACACGTTCACGACACTCAAACTTCTTTCGTTGCTCGATTGCTCGCTTCTCAAATTCACGAACTCTCGTTCACCACAATCGTTCACAACGCTTCAACTAAACTTCATCGTTCTCCTTCGATTTCACTACTCTCCAAGCCTTTTGATCTCTCTCTCTCTCTCTCATGAGCACACTCTCCATTCTTCATCTCTACATCCCGCTTTCAATAGTTCTGTCAATCAAGTTCTTCAATTTCTTTTTAGTCTCCAACTCTCCCGCTCATATCATTCCCAACCATGCTTTCAGATCTGACCAGCCGCATCGAAACCTTCAGAATCTCCGTTGGGCTCAAGCGTTGTGGCATTCTTCGCTTGATTTTTAAAATGTTGTCTCTTAATGTTTAGGGAACAGTTATTACTTGTACTTAAATGTAACAACATTCTCTAAATGTTGCGTTAGACACGTACAATAAATATTGCCTCTTCATAGCCTATAGGCAACATTTTTCCACATTGTTGCCAGAAAGTGCAAAAATATGTTGCCTTAGACAATAGGTAACACTGGCATGGTCTACACCCAAAAAATGTTGCCTATATCTTCCAACAACATTTTTCATAGTTTTGACAACAATTTTTAACGGTTACTAAGACCAAAAATGTTGTAGGCTACATCCAAGAACCTATCACCTTAAGGTTTTAGGAATAAATTTAGCCTAGGTCTCTTGTTACTCACAATAAAAATACAAAAAAATAAAATATAAAAATCCTAACAAATTTATATACAGATTTAAACATGTGAAGCTATTTGAAAGCAACTCGACTTTATCTTATGCTTTATTTTATCCAAAACATAAGAGGAGTGCATAAGTCGACAGTACAAGACACAATGCAGGGAATTCCATGCAGTTGCTTGTTTCTTTATGTCTCCTTTTTTTGAAGGCATCTCCTCATTCTATATATAATTATACATATATTTTTCTATTTTGTAATGATAAAATAATTCAACAAGGATCAACATTTACTCTTAAAATGCATCTAATGGTCACCAATCGTGGTCCCACATGCAACATATGGATGAATAGAGAGAGACAATTGGTGGCGTAGTAACTGCAATTGGCCATTTATGTATTCATACACAATTTTTTTAGTTGTCTACATACAGTAACCCTATCTAGCTTATTGATAAATGAAGATATACACACAAAATATTAGGTGACTTCTCACCAAAAGGAAAAGGCAAAAGCAGCTATGTGGATGAGGATAAGGGAGAGAAAAGAGAGACGAGTGTAAGAAAAACAAAATACGTCATTTTTTTGGTATAAAAATGCGACATTTTATTGGTATATAAAAAATGTGACATTTGATTTTGCCATTTCTGTATAACTTTTAATATAGCCAGGTTCTCTGTATATTTATCGTTATTCATTTGAATTGGCTCGAGCAATATTACTTTTTAGTTTGACACAAACGAGATAACAAGATTCTACTTCTACAACAGTTTAGATGGTTAATAGTTCAAAAAATGATCTATTACATTTAATAGATGGTTAATAAATATAACAAAGTATTGAAAATCATTAACCATAAATATAACACAATTTACCATAATTTTTTTGCTACAAATAAATATTATAACAAAATACTAACCATGATTTTCAGTTTGGGTAGAGAAAGGAAAAAGAAACAAAAAGAGATTAGGGACGCAACACCTTTATCCTCCTAGCATCTGCCTACAAAGGAAGAAGGAGGTTAGGAAAGGGGGACTCAAGCATATGCAAAGGTGTTGAACAATTGAAGATCTCATCTTTGCCAAAATATTAGCACACATATGTGGTTAAAAAACTCATGTATATTTGAAAAGTATACATACGAATTTAGATGTGTATTTGAACACAAATTATCACTTTCTAATTTAATTAACTTTTTACCAATATTACCTTATAATTAATACTATAAGCATTACTAGCAAGACATTATCATCTACTTTGCATTTGTGATGGTGATAATACACCAATTACTAACAAGGTAAATTATGTAAAATTATTCTTCTCTTTCTTCATTTTATATATTTTTCTTAATATGTAAGAAATCCCAGAAGCAACACTTATTACATTAATTAAATGATTAATGAGTTACGATATTTATTATACGGTCTCTATCTCATTTTGTTTGTTTTTTAAGTAATATAAAATTGTCTCAAATTGATTGTTTTTCATAAGCAAAAAGATCATGTTGAAGGGAGTACTAGGGGTACCCCAACCCTTACATATACAAGGGCCATCGTTAAAACCTCTATGGCCAAAACCTCGTGGGAAAAGACTCAAGGAGGAAAAAGAGTATCCCAGAAAAGAGCAAGGCAAAGAGCAATTATATAGAGTTCAAACATATTAATGGATTTCTCCACCAATCAGAGATCTTATAAGAAGAATTTTGACTTTCTATAATAAACCAGCACCATGATATAAATTTTACATGATTAACGACCAATGAAACCAGATACACCACGTGACAACCATCTAGAATAAATATTTTAATCTGCACAACTTCTGGTGTTCTAACCGCAAATCGTGAGCCTAGACGTGAGCAACACCAATCAACGAATCTATGCGTGAAAAGCCCAACCAACTTTGGACTTCAAGACAAACAATCAGAGAGAAAGCTGCCACAAATCATCTAGAGCTCTTTGGGTATCGATATCCAACCAAACTTGTTGCATTAAACTTGACAGGAAAACATAACAAGATTTAACAGAAAAAGAGTGAAAATTTTCAAGCCTCCACTGCCACCGGTCATGCTCATCTCTATTAGGATAAAGAGGATGGAAAATGTCTAAAAGCAAAACCAGCTCACCCCTCTCCTCGCCAGAAAAATCTCGACCCTAGTCAAGCTTCAAACACCAATTGTTATCCAACCAATACCCATGCTCCACAATAGTGGCATGTTTTGAATAAGCCACATCAAACAGACTAGGGAATAAAGAATATAAAGAAATAAAGGAAGTCTCCCTCTGAATCTTAACAAGATCTTGAATAACAATCTTGGGAGCTTTGAAGAAATAAAGAATATATAGCGGGATGCTATTGATAACAAAATTAATAAGACTGATTCTAACCCCAATAGACAAGAAACAACTACTCCAAGACAAAAGTCCCTTTCTCACCTTGTCAATAACAGGTACCCAAGTGCATCTCCTTCTAGGATTAGCTCCCACCGAAGTTCCCAGATATTTAAAGGGGATAGTGTAAGTGTCGAATGACAAAAAAGTTGCGACAGCTTTTTGAAAATCATCTTTCAAGAATTCTCTTGTGAAAGTTCACCTGGAGACCCGAGACCAATTCAAAAATATGAAAGATAGACTTTATGCACCACAAATTATCCCAAGATCCCTTGCCTACTAGAATAGTATCTTCCGCGAATCGAAGCAACAAAAAACTAAGGCTCGGATGGACCTGAAACTCAGAAAAATAACCATCCTGCACCGCTTTCTTAACCATCTTAGCCAAACCCTCAGCCACCATAAGAAAAAGAAAAGGAGATAGGGGGCCGCCTTGCTTAAGACCCTAATGCATTTGGAAATCGTTAGTAGGTCTCGCGTAAATTCGGAATGTAATTTCCGAATTTACATTCCGAATTTATGCGTATTTCCGGAAATTTTTTAAAATTTTGAATTTGCATTCCGAAAATATGCATAAATTCGGAAATTTCATAATTTTTTTTTTCGGAAATACGTATAAATTCGGAAAATTTAGGGGAAGAAACTTACTGATTTTCAGATATAAGTGTAAATGAGGAGAGTTTTGCTTTTTTTTAAAAGTTTTTTGAGAGGTATTTTGGTCCAATTGTGTAAAATGGGGGTATAGGTGAGAAGGTGGGGGTACCAAAAAAAAAAGCTAAAATAATATTATTTCATTCTATAAGTTAATCTCTCTTCTATATTCTACTACTTCCGTCCCATTTTATATGCAGTTTAAAGTTGTTGCACACATATTAAGAAAAATAATTAGTAGTCTAGATTTTATTAAAAGTGTTGTCTAAATTACCATTTAACACTGTATCTCTTTACATAGATAAACGTGAATCATTTATTAAATGTAAAAAGTTGTTATGATTAATAAGGGCAATAATGGAAAAACATATAAGATGCTTTTTTGAAAATGTAAAACAACAACTATTTTGAGACAAATTGATTTTGCTAAAATAACTTATAAAATGGGACAGAAGTAGTACGTGGAAACACCTATTTTTAGGGTCAGCTGGATGATGGGTGATGGCTCAAATTTGGTTCAATTATTCTGAAATTGACCACACAATATGGCTGCAGCCTGCGTTGCTTCCTTCCTTTTGGTCACTGACTCAGTCACTGTGTTAGCAATTACCTGCCAAGTTCAAAGTACAGTGTCTAATTAATATTTATTTATTCTATAGCTTTTTCTCTTCATTAAGCCGCTGATAAAGGACGACAGAAGCATCTTCGCAACATGCTTGAATGCGACCCGCAAATACATAAACAACCTATTTATATTTTTTTACACGTTTTAATGCTTTTAATTTATATTTTCGTAGATTAAGTTTTAAAACTACAACTTGGATTGAATGTCATAGTTGATAACTTTTTTCCAAAAAAATAATGGCTTTCAATTTAGAATATTTTATTTTTTATTACTAATAAAATTAATTTGCATTGGATCAAAATTCACTTCATTGTGATTAATAAATACTAGCTCAACTATAGAGTCACAAAATTGTTATATATATATATATATATATATATATATATATATATATATATATATATACAGCGGCGGATCTTGACTAAAAAGATTGAGTGGGCCGCTAATGGAGAGACATGAAAACTCAAACGCATAAACAAAGACACAAAAACGCAAAGACCAAAGAAAGCTAACAACGAAGGTCGCGAAAGAGTCGTAACAGATTTTGAGGAAAATACAATTAAAATAAACAAATATAAATTAATCATTATTCTAAAAAAAATAAATGACTAAAAAGTAATTTGATTTTAATTTTAAAATGCCGAAGAAAAAAATTCAAAAATTATCAATCGTTTGTTCATAATTTTTAATTCTAATATAAGAGATGTGAACCAAATGCTATTGTATAATATTAAAAATATCAATAGTATAAGAATTATTAAATGGAGAAGTTGTTTATATCTTAATTTTTTTTTGACAAAATATCTTAACTTTATTATCAAATATAAGTTGTTAACATTTTGGTAAGTAAGTGTAGTTGATTTCATAAAGAGCGAGGTTCAGTTCTTGCTAGCACCATTTTTATTAGTTTTTTTAGCATTTTATTTGTTGACCGCGCATGAAACAAAATAAAATAGAATGAAAAACACAAAAAATCGAACACGCAGCCGTCCACTAAGAGAAAGCATTCTAAACCACTAGGCCGCACTACATAAATGTTATGTAAAGTGCAAAACATAAATATATTATTAGTTTGTTATTAAAAAAACATGGGTATTATAGTAATTTCACATTTCTTGGGGTGAGCCATGGCCCACCTGAGTCCTAACAAAGATCCGGCACTGTATATATATATGTGTGTGTGTGTGATGCAAGTGTTTTTTTTTCTTATTTGGAAAAGAAGGTTTTTTATTCAAAACAGTAAGGGTTTATTTAAATAAATATCGGTTGTTTAGTTTTAGTTCCTAAAAAAAATTTCCACCTACTTTTGGTACATATAAAATTAGATTTTTTGATTTTGGTCTCTCATGAATTTTAATAGTGCTTTAGAAGATTACAAAAATGCTATTAAAGTCATGAAAAGTTATTAAAAGTCATGAGAGATTAAAACCAAAAAAACGAAATTTTTTAAAAATGAAAAGTATGCCATTTTTTTTTGAGGAACTAAAAAAAAATCTTTTATAGGACTATGAACAAATTTAACAAACGAAATATTAGGATTCATTTTTACCAACACGCTTTCTATAAAGATTTTTTTTGATAAGTACACTTTCTATAAAGATAAAGAGCTTGCCCTTGCCAATAAGTGGAGTCCGTCCCATGATAATATTCTTGTCCGTACCATCTACATAACATGCATACTAATTAAATAGAGTCTAGTCCCATGTTATCGCAATTATTTAGAAATTGAACAGTTTAGTGGTTGGTTTAACCTACTATGAATAGTAGTCTAGTTAAACTTTTCAAATTCAAATTGAGCCACAGTTGAACCATTTGAACTAGAGCTAACAAATCAAGCTGCCTGGCCCAGTCCAAGACAACATGCAAAAATGGGTCGGGCATAAAACACTATGCCAACAAGCTGATCAATCCAATTTTTTATCCAAAGAATCCTGAAAAAGTGTTCCAAAAAACATAAAAGTGGGCCACAATCTAGCCCATGAGCCAATTGGGATGTGCCGAAATGGCCTAACATTTCTGGGCTTCTATTTAGAAATCTCAGTTTAGTCCGAAAACAGTGGCCATTAGGTCGGCCCTTTTGGCTAAGCCCAAATTGAACCCCTAATTTGAACTGCATAAATGATGCTTGAAATAGGAACTAACCTAAAGACCAAACCAAAATAAAAGAAACTAATCAGCTAACCACAATCCTTAAAGAGAAGAAGTTTAGTTGATAGAAAAACTAAGTGAAAAGGAGAATCAACAAGGATGCATGAAGTAGTTGTAATTACAGTATTATATTAGTTATTTGGAAACAGACCGTAGCTTATCAACAACTCACAAGAATGACTGAACTTGATTAGCTTATGAAACTATAATTTTAAATATGTCTTTGGTCAAATTTAATAATGAATACTAATGAACACTAGTAACTAGTATTTGAACATTTTTAGTTGAACATTTCTACGTCACCAAATAACATGTCTCTCTCGATAATAAAATTCTAGAAATGGAATTTCAATAACTCTTTCAACAGGAAGATAAAATTCTAGAAATAGAATTTCAATAACTCTTCCAAAGCATCTATTTTGGTATATGTTGGATTTATGTATAGAGTAAAGACCTATTTTAGTCCCTATAATTTTTTAAGGGACATATATGTCTTTGATAATATTTTGGTGCAAATTAATTCCTAACATTTTCAAAATAGGGACAAGTTAGTTCTCGCCCATCCAATGTTAGAGACTAATTTATCCCTTTGTTCAAAATGCTAGGGACACATTTGTCTTAGAAAATTGTCGGGGACAAGTTTATCCTATAACAAAAATTGTCAGAAACTAAAATGGACATTTACTCTTGTTTTTATTGGTTTAAATATTTGATCCCCCTGCAAATATACCCATTTTCTATTTACCCCCTGTAAAAAAAAAGTTTACGGTTACCCCCTCTGCAAATATAAACAGTTTACGGTCACCCCCTCTATTAGATTATGTAGTGTATAATGGGTATAAACCATGTACGGTTACCCCCCTGCAAAATATAAAAAGTTTACGGTTACCCCCCTGCAGGGGGTAACTAGAAACACTTATTATTTGCGAGGTTGATTTTAAAATATTTTTTTTACAAGGGGGTAAATGGAAAATTTTAGATATTTGCGGGGGGATCAAATATTTAAGCCATTTTTATTTCAAGAAACTAACACCCTGTTTGAGATGAAAGACAAATAGAAAGAAGGACCATGGGAAGTTTACTTTTCTTTATAAAATCAAATCTCCCCAACTTGGAGGAACTCAAAAAATGTATTGGAGAAGCGTTTTGGACGGTTTGGGAGGGCTTAGAAAAATTCTTCAAATCATTTACATCGTTTTATAATTGCCTTAAAATTAAAAATATATTAACCATAAACATTCTCTTATCATTGTCTACAAAATCATCCTCTCATTTAATGTGAAAGATTTCTTTTTTTTTGATAGGCAATGTTAGTGGGGTTGGGGAAAATGTTAGTTTTCGGGGATTGAACCCGGAACCTCTTTCTTGCACTCTTTTGGTGCACTCCTTCGGTATCCCTTAGCTCACCAACTGAGCTACCTAATTGGGATTTCTTTAGATTTCTATCTACTCCACTCACCCCAAAGCTCTCTCCGGTCTCCTCCAAACTTCCAAACAGGGCCTAAAAACGAGACATGAAGGGGGCATACTGTCTAGTTTTTTGGGCAACAATCAAATTGAATGGTCAACAAAGCTATCGAATGGATATTTAGGAGGGATAATCACAATGTGGAAATTAGGTTTGTTCGATCTAAAATATAGTTTCTCTGGAACTCAATCTCTAGACGAGTTCTTTTAGAGGGAGAAAATCATTTAATTTCTTTTACATGTCTCCTTCATTTTTTTCTCTTTACTATTTTAAAATTTTTCAAATTTTGATAAAATTTTAGTATCTACTTTTTATAGGGGGTAATGTTTGAAGTAATTAAATTTGTCAACAATTGTCATGATTTTTACGGGATATTGTTTGGACCAATTAAATTTTGTTTGAGTTTATACATATAAAAATCACCCACTAACCAAAATATCAAACTTATCATTTTCCCAACTAAACAATTGAAGGATGTTTAGGTAATTTAATTTTTTCACCTTTTCAAACTTTTTCTCTCTCTTCTGCTCTTTCTTCCGGTAACTCTCTCATTTCTCTATTTTTCACAATATATCTAGTTTAATCTCATCTACACACCTCATTCATTTTTCCTCTTTACTTTTTTAAAAATTTTCGAAACATTGACAAAATTGTAATATTCCATTTTTTTAACACGAGGTAATGTTCGGATTAATTAAATTTGTCTATTTTTAATTTGTCTTGATTTTCACGGGGTAATGTTCGGAATAATTAAATTTTGTCTAAGCATACATAAAAAGACAACGACAGCACCCTTGCATATGCACAAGTTTATTGCTAGTTTCTTCATAAAATCTTTGAGGAACTCAAAAAATGTATTGGAGGAGCATTTTGGTTGGTTTGGGAGGGCTTGGGCAAATTCTTCAAATCATTTGCATCCTTTTATAATAGTCTTAAAATTAAAAATCTATTAATCATAAACATTCTCTTATCATTGTCTACAAAATTACTCTCTGAATTAAGGTGAAAGATTTCTCTCTACTCCACTCCCCCAAAGCTCTCTCCTCCAAACTTACAAACAGAGCCTAAAAAGCGAGACATAAAGAGGAACTTACTGGCTAATTTTTTGGGTAACAATCAATTTGAATTGTCAACAAAGCTGTCAAATGGATATTTAGGAGGGATAATCGCAATGTGGAAATCATTGATCTAAAATTTAGTTTCTCTGGAACTCGTTCTCTACACGAGTTATTTTAGAGGGAGAAAATATCTTAATTTGTCCACACAAGAGAAATGCATCCATTGCAATTGATTTAATGTATTTATAATCAATGGCTTACATTTTTTAAGTACAATTTGTATAGAGACAAATCTTAGAATTTGGTTTAGGCCTAATTCAACTCCACACAATCAGTTTGTAAGGTGAGGGATGCTTCCACTTATAAACTCTTTTTCAGACCATATCACATTCAATGTGGGACTCTTAACACACCCCCGTCACGCCCAGGAGCGTGACCCGAGTGGTCCGACATCGGATGACCCAACAGATCTTGGATTGGCTCTAATACCACCTTAGAATTGGTTTAGGCCTAACTCAACCCCACAAAACCAACTTGTAAAGTGAGGGATGCCTCCCATTTATATATTATTTTCAAGCCATATCGCATCCGATGGTGGACTCTTAACAACAAATTTAGGCAATTTATATTATTTATTAGAAATTTACTGTACAAATTTGAGGGTTGGAAAGCATAATGTCTTAAAGGAGAAAATGCATGAAAATGCTAAAGGAAAAACTTAGGAGGTGGAACTAGGATTTGTTTGGACTTGTGGACTTAAATATTGACAAAAAATTGCTCACCGCCCAATTTGGCAGCAAAACCATAAAAATGGATGTCACACACAAGCCATGCTTGCCTTCTTCACTGCTTATTTCCATCCTCAGTATCTTTCTTGCTTTCCCTAGATCCTTCATATCAAATTCCTTGTTCAATAGCAATTTGAGTTTAGTGATCTCAGAGCTACTCTTGCAAGCTATGAGCATATCATCTACATAGAGTAACAAGTAGATGTAGCTTCTGTCATCTAATTTCTTGTAGTACACACAGCTATCACTGTTGCTTCTATTGAATTTGATGTCCATCATATTGGTATCAAATCTCTTGTACCACTGTCTAGGCGATTGTTTCAAGCCATAGAGAGATTTCTTCAGCAAACATACTTGATCTTCCTTCCCTTTCTATTCAAATCCCTTAGGTTGTGACATGTATATCTTCTCTTCTAGAACACCATGTAGAAAAGCTGTTTTTACATCTAGTTGTTCTAACTGTAGGTTAAAGTGAGCAACTAGAGACAATAGAACTCTAATTAAGCTATGCTTGACCACTAGGGAGAATATTTCTGAGTAATCTATTCCTTCCCTTTGAGTATACCCCTTTGCCACTAACCTAGCTTTGAACCTAGGTGGATCCTTGTCTGTGATGCCTTCCTTTCTCTTGTATATCCATTTGCAACCTGCTAGCTTTGTACCAGCAGGTTTCTTCACTAATTCCCAAGTCCTATTCTTGTGTAGAGCATTTATTTCTTCTGTCATAGCCTCAACCCATTCTCAGTGATGTTGACTAGACATTGCTTCGTGGTAACTACTCGGCTCTTCATTTATGAGATTTTCAGCAGTATTAAGGGCATAAGCAGTTGCTGCTCTATGTCCATATTTCTTTGGTGGTCTTATCTGCCTTCTCTCCCTATCTCTACACAGAAGATATTCACTTTCTGGTTCACTGGTGTTTGAATCAGAACTTGGAATATCTTCTCCAGCTTGATCCTCAACAGGGTCATTATTGGTTGCTTTGTGGCTTAACTCCACCTCAATTTGGAACTCTTTGTCCTGTTTTCTTGGCTCAAGTACTTCACTGTTTCCTTCACCACTTACCATCATTGATTCTTGAAAGATCACATCTCTACTTATGACGCATTCCTTCTCATCAATTGACCATATTCTATAACCCTTCACTCCATCAGGATATCCCATAAACAAACCTTTCTTTGACTTTGGTTCCAACTTTCCTTCATTCACATGAAAGTATGCAGGACGCCCAAATACGGAGATTCTTGAGATTTGGTGCCTTGCCAGTCCATATCTCTTGTGGAGTTTTGAAGTTTAGAGCAGTGGAGGGACTTCTACTCACCAAGTAACATGCTGTGCTCAAAGCTTCTCCCCAAAAACTCTTTGGTAACTTAGCACATGAGAGCATACATCTAACTTTCTCTAACAAAGTTCTATTTAGCCTTTCAGCTAATTCATTCTGTTGAGGTGTGCCTCTGACTGTAAGGTTCCTATAGATTCCATTGTCTTTACAGAACCTATTGAACTCTTCATTACAGTACTCTAGACCATTGTCAGTTCTTAGAGCTTTGACTTTCAAACCACATTGAGTCTCAACTCTCTTTTTCCAATCAACAAAAGTTTGAAATGCTTCATCTTTTGTTTTTAACAAGTACATCCAAACTTTCCTACTAAAATCATCAGTGAAAGTTATGAAATACCTCTTTCCAACATGAGTTGGTGTCTTTGATGGCCCCCCACAGATCTGAGTGAATGTATCCAAGCTTTTTTTCTGTCTTGTGTATCCCAATTGTGAATTTGACTCTTGTTTGTTTAACAAATACACAATGTTCACAGAATCCAAGTTGAGTGATTCTGTCTCCACACAGTTGACCCTGCTTGTCAAGTTCCTTCAAACCTTTCTCACTCATATGGCCTAGTCTTTGATGCCAAGAGAGTGTCTTGTTCTCTTGAGAGCTTACAACATTAGTTTCACTAGTCACAGTGCTTCCCATCAAGGCATACACGTTGTTCTTCTTCCTTGCACCCTTCATCACAACTCTTGAGCCCTTCATGATTTTCAAAGTTGAGTCTTCTCCTTTGAAATTGAAACCAAGAGCCTCAAGAGTTCCAAGTGATATTAGTGACCTCTTTAAATCAGGAACATGACTGACATTGGTCAACATCTTCACTGTGCCATCACTTAGCAGCAATTTTATTGTGCCTATTCCAATGACCTCACATGCTTTATTGTTCCCCATCATCACCTTTCCTCCTTTGAATGACCTATACTCTACAAACCACTCCCTTTTAGGACACATATGGTAGGAACACCCTGAGTCAAGTATCCTGTCATCATTTCTTGAGGATGATGCAGTAGAGTTTGATTCAACTCTTTCATCATCTGCTGCAACAAGAGCTTCACACCAGTTTTCATCTGGTTCATCCCATTATTCTTTGCCAAGAATTTCATAGTTGTCCTCACAAGCACATAGAACTTCACAACTATCATATCCATCAGATGCAATAGATGCATCTCCAGAATCCTCACTGTTGTGCTTCTTTCCATTTCTTTTGTCTGGGCAATTTTTCTTATAATGCCCTTCTTTATTGCAGATGTAGCATCTATTATGTTTAGGTTTAGATTTTGATCTATGCCTATTCTTTTCTTTTCCTTCCCTTTTCTCATTTATGCCTCTGACCATGAGACTTTCATCTTGGTCAGTTTCTTTCACATCTTTCCTCTTGGAGAGTTCCTTTGACAATAATGCTGATTGAACCTCTTCAAGGGTTATTGATTCTCTCCCATATATAAGAGTATCAACCAAGATATCATAGGAATTGTTCAAGGATCTTATTAGTAGAAGTGCTTGATCTTCATCATCAACCTTCACATCAATGTTCTCAAGATCCAATATGAGTTTATTGAACTCATGAATGTGGTCTCCAATTGATGTGTTGCATCTTGAAGGTGTACAATCTTTGTTTAAGATAGAGCCTATTTGCTAAAGACTTTGTCATGTAAAGACTCTCAAGTTTTAGCCAAATAGCTGGAACTGATTTTTCTTTGGATATTTCTCTAAGAACCTTATCCCCTAAGCAAAGAATGATTGCACTATATGCCTTGTTCATCATGTCCTTTTTCTCCTTTGCAGTCAATGTTTCTGGAAGTTTCTCTTTACCTTCGAGGGCTTCTTCAAGACCTTGTTGCACAAGTATTGCACGCATTTTCATCTTCCACAGACCAAAGTCATTCTTGCCACTGAATTTCTCAATGTTGCACTTCGCCATTTCCATGGATGCTATATTTCCTTAACGACGCTCTGATACCAATTGTTAGGAATTTTAGCTTTGAATTCGAGCAATTCTTTGCAATTAACTATCTCAGAACTTAATCGCGCAGAGAACGAAACCTAATTGACAAATCAATTAAGCTAATAACACAAAATCAATCGAATTAATCTGACGAACCCTAATTCTGCAGAATTGGGGATAAATGCTAATTGACCAAATTGAAAGAGTTAAAGACACAAAACACCACAAATTGTTTACCCAGTTCAGTATCAATTGATACTTACATCTGGGGAACTACACAACAGCGTAATTCTTGTTGCATTGGTCGAACTTGAAGCCAATTATAAGATTGTGTATAATTCTGAATTCAATGATTCCCCCTCACTTCCCAAAACCCTAGATTCCCGTGTTTGCACTCGTCTCTCAATCCCAAAGATGATTACTGTTGTTGCAAACAGAATCAGTTGCAAATTCTATATAAAGCTAGTTGAATCAGAGTTGGCGCCAAACCCGTTGAGCAACTAACCGTATAAACCGAATTTCAATTCTGGACAATAAACACGTGACACGTGGGACAGATCATAGGGGGTCAAATTGAATGTTGCCACATCATCAATAACCAAGGAAGATAATGATTTTCTTATGGCCTTGTTCACTACCGATGTAATTATAGAGATAATATAGAGTTGTGATGGTCATAAAAGTTTGGGACCAAATGGATACAACTTTAAATTCTTGAAGGAATGTTAGGGTATACAAAAAAATGATATATAAGAGCCTTTATTTTAGAATTCCATTGTTATGCGACACTACCTAAAGTAATAACAAGTTTCTTTTGACATTGGTACCAAAAATAGATAATCCATGCAAGAATATAGACCTATTTGTTTGATTAGAAGCTTATACAAAATTTTAAGTTACTGGCTGCAAAGTCGAAGGTGTTCGGAAAGGTAATCTCAGCTTTCTAATAAGCTTTTCTCCTTGGTTGACAAATTATGGATGACAGTGTGGTTGTAAAGGAAATTCCCAATCTTACAAAAAGATGACAAGAGATCACTCCAAAAGGCCTACAACTGAGTTAGCTGGAATAATCTAGAATACATACTATTTTGGGAAATGGTATCCCAACGGAAGAATTCAAAGCTTACAAGGGTTTAAGACAGGGTGATCTTTTTTTCCCGAAATGTATGGTATTTCATTAAAGAATCTAGTTGCAGCAGCATCAAAGAGAAAACTCTAACCACATTGCAGAGCAACCCTATCATTTGCTCAAAGCTAGATCAAGCAAAAATATAGGGATAAAAAAAGAAAGGCACCGCTGCTGCAAATAGTTTGTAGAGTTATACTATTTTGTTGGGAGATAGAACATAAGTGAATTTAGGGAGCCTTAGAACCATCTTAAGGAGCTCAATTTGATCCTGCTTCAAGATTCAAAGTGAACCTAGTAAGAGTAAATTCTACACAGTCAATATAGATGTAGATTTCCTGAATGTTGTTTCACTTTTTTATTTTTCATATTCTATCCCTTTCATATTTTAAGGAATGACAGTGTGTGCTTAAATCTAAAAAGCAATCAATGGTTATAACTAGCTGCAATTATATATGATTCTCATGATCTCATCAAATATATGATGCTCTTGGGGGAGCAAAGATGAGATAGAATTTTGGAGAGGGATCACTGGTTGAGGGAAAGACCTTCCCTACTTTTTAGTTTGCTACAAAAACAAGACGAGTAAGTGAATGGATAAGTGATTGTTAGGTATGGAATGGAGCTTAAAAATAGAACTTAATGAAAGGGAGAAAGAACTTCAAAAGATCTTTGAATATGTACTCACTAACCTAACTTCACAGAGAGAGGGAAAAGACAATTTCCTTTGGCTACCACGAAATTTCAATGGATTTTCAGTTAGCTCTTGCTACCCCAATATTTTTTTTGGTAGGGAAAGTAGTTAGAAATTAGTGGATTAGTAGTTAGAGGGGAGCCGAGTGAGGTTCGAACCCCGTACGCCTACATTTTCACCAACGATGTCCCTTTCACTTAACCACGTGAGCTACCCTTCCAGAACTTGCTACACCAATATATCTTGAAAGCAAACTTTTTTTGGATAAGCAATTGTAGGGAGCACTGGGGCTCCAACCCTTACATTAATAGTGAGACTTCGTTAAAACCTCGCTAGGCTGAAACTCAAAGGAAAAAAAAACCCACGAAATCTTTGAAAGCAAACTTGAATCTCAATGTGAATCCTTTTTTTGCAAAAGCATCCTAGATTTTATGTAAAATGCAATCCCTCCCAAAAATTAGAATCCTTGCTTGGAGACTATTGCAAGAAAGTCTACTCACTAAAGAAGCTATACATAAAAGAGGATCATCAATGACCCTAACGGTCTTTCTAGTCCCTTTTGTTTTGACTATCTTAAATTTGTCCCACATTTGGTCTCTGCAAATAGAGCAGATATTCATTTAGTCCCCACAAAAAGTTTTTTTTTATTAAAAAAGTCCTTACAAAATTTAAAATGATTCATTTTGGTTTCTTTATAATTTTTTTTTAAAATAGCCCTTGTAAAATTTAAAATTATTCATTTTGGTCCTTGCAACTTTTTTTTTTAAAAAAAATAGCCATGTCAAAATTTAAAATTATTCATTTTGGTTTCTGTGACACACCGGCTTTAAAATGACCTCAGGGACCAAGATGAATAATTTCAAATTTTGCAAGGGCTATTTTAAAAACTTTTTGTAGGGACCAAAATGAATAATTTTAAATTTTGCAAGGACTATTTTAAAAAAACTGTAGCAACAAAAATGGATATTTGTTGTATTTGCAAAGACCAAAATGATATTTAAGCCTTTATTTTTCTCATGTGAATTAACAAAACAAGCGTAAGAAGTTATTTACAATTGGCTAAGAGTCGATGTAATTTTGGAAGATGATGGCATTTCTAATCTTCTGAAGCCTGGTAACATTCTAAATTTTTTTTTAATAAACAAAGGAAATTTATTTGTGGGAGTACTAGGGATACTCTAACCCGAACAATTACAAGGGGACTCGTTAAAACTTCATTGGCCAAAACCCATTGAAAAAAAGACTCGATGAGGAAAAAGAGTACCCAAATGAAAAGAAATAAAAAACCATATTACTTAAATATCTGTTTACAACTACATGAGGGTCTGTCACGGTGTCACCTAGTGAACCAACACAGTGTTGCCAACAAGAAAATCAAATGCCAAACCCACGAAGGAAATAAACATCCAAGCAACATGCATCCCCTAGACAGTACCAACCATGATGATAGTTATGTTATAATAGGATACCACCGAACATAGATCTCATGAACAAACTAACTAAAATGAACAACTGAAACATACCATCTGTGTGAGCAAAGATATAATAGTACCCAACCTATTGTCTCCTTGAAACCTCACCTCCAACCAATATCATTTCTTTATTCTCTGTGCCATACAACTTCACTGTCAATCCAAACCTAACTCACCACAATGTTTCCAACATACTACTAAGTTCAATCTTACATAATCTCTCTCAGAACACAATCTTGTTTATTGCACCCCAAATTACCCAAGTGCCTGCTAGCCAAATTAAATGGCTTACCTTCTTCTTCCCCAAAATGACTCTTGCAGAAAATTCTGTATAGGATATATATGGGGAACTTCAGCTATTTTGAGTCACCCGCTACTTCATGCCACAATTTAACCGCCACTTTGCATTCAAAGAAAAGATGACCGTGAGATTCAAGGTACGTCAAGCAGAGTGGCCATACCATATTGTGTTCTTGCTCACCACGAGACACAAGTAAATCCCCTGTGACCAGCCTTCCCTTTATCAGCCTCCACCCAAATACGTGTATTTCATATGAAAGTTGCACACGCAAGACTATACGAAGAGTCAACCTGGCGTAAATGCAAGTGTAGTTGGTGCCATAGAGATAACAAGCGAGTATTGACGTTGTCATTGAGGTTGGGGAACCTTAATGGATTTTGAGTATTATAAATCTGCATTTAATTATTGTCAGATGTCAGAAGTTAATAATAAAAATGAAATTAGTTTTTTGTATATGAAAAATGCTACATGTTATCAATAAAAAGGTTACATTTACCGTATCTTGATGTTAACTGCTTATGTTAAATCGCATTAGGCTTAATTAGACACTGGTATTTCCACTTTGATAGCAAGGACACATTAATTAGCTCTAAGTTCTTAACTCCCAAATCCTCTATCTTTTGGCTTACAAATATATTTCCATGTCGCACATGACGTTGTCCCTTTTTAGTGGCTCCATCCCATAGGAAGCAACGTTGCAGCCTAGTTATTTTTGTCAATACCTTTTTTGGGCTATAAAAATGAGAAGAAATGTAGAAATTTTAAAAAAGTTAGAGAAATTTTGGTTAACTATAATTGGTTTATTTGGTTGATGAGAAATAATATTATTTTTTTGGCAATTGATGAGGAATAAGATTCCATTTAAAGGAGAGGTGGCAAACGTAAATAATTTGTGGTACATTAAGAATTTTTCTGGTACATTAAGAATTTTTCTTACAGATGATTAATTATCAAGGTGGAATAGTGGAATAACCCAGTTGCATGTCTCTACAAAGTTTATAAAGATGTAACTTGAAGTAATGAGTTCGAATATCCTTCCTTTATACTGTGTATGTAAAAATCATAGATTTTTAGCAGACAATAAAAATTTGAGTACACATTTATAGATTGGATTAATATAACTAACTTAAAGAGCTCATATTGATAGGATTTTTCATCAAAATAAAAACTTAGTTCAAATACTTGCTAAACCGTTTGTTTAAAATCACCTATCGGAGTCGACACATAACTTAATCCAACATAAATACATAAGTGCTTAAAAACTTAATACAACCAAGAAATTGTCTTAACATAGACAACTACAAGGGGGTCCTACTACTGGAGCTAAACCAAAACCTAAGCTAACTCCAAGACTTGTGAATCCGCTCCTAATCGATTTCTTCACTAAGCCTTCTTTCACCTGCTTATCTGAAAACAATAAATATGAGGGATGAGATTACATTATCTTAGTGAGTCCTTTCGAGACTCCTTACTAAAACTCTTTGAATATCTTTTATTATTTTACCTATGATGCATCCCCCTAACACCCTAGACTTACTTAATATAAAAGCTACGACGTACACTATGGGGAACCCACACTCAATATATAATTGTGCGAAACCTTAGCCTCTTGGGCCTTGAGACAGTTAATGACACCTCCCCAAGCACATCATCCATTCATTAGTTCATTTACGGTGTACTTATATAGGTACTAAGTAGTTCTCACAGACGTGTTTTCGAAAAGAATTTAACTCGACCCAAAACCGTCAAAACGCAACCTCGAACTCATTATAAACTGATACAAGTATCGTAGTAACAATCCTTCAATTATCAACCACATGAACATATATTCATTCCAATTATAAACCAAATAACTTTAATTGGATTAGGATTGGTGTTGGAGAGGAGTTGGTACCAAAAGAATGTGAAATTGAAATATTTTGATTTTGAAAATAGAAGGGAACACAGTTTAGGAATAGATTCACAATTATGGGAATTGATTCACAGAATGAGAATAGATTCACAATTTGGGAACAGATTCACATTCCTAGGAATCGATTCAGAGTGGGAACAGAATCACCATCTGGGAATAAATTCACAATCATGGGAATCGATTCACAGAGTATGAACAGATTCACAACATGTGTAGTTTGCAGACAAGTCAATTTTTCAAGTGTTTTTAACTATCCTTTGGTGCCAAAATCATCCCAATTCCTGAACCAACACAAGAGACAAATTCTACCACATGATTAAACAATAAAATCAAACATGAATCATGTTACTCAATCACCAATCAATATTTCAACCAAACATACATGCAACCAGTCATCATTTCAGCAACCATTCATTTTAAAATCACATGTATTCATCAATTTGTTCTCTTAAGCAACATAAAACAAACATGCATCAACTGAACAAAAGAAAAGGGGATAAAAACTCAGAAACACGCCAATTTACTTATAAGTATTTGTTTAATTTATCTTCAACCAAAATTTCCAACAACCACCAACACAATGCCACATAAAATTCTCAGAATATGCTCAACTAATAACTCAAAATAACATGCAAAAACTGAAATTAAAAGAAAGAGGTAAAAGAACTCACATGTTTGTGCAGAGAAAGAAACGAATTCAATCAAACAACAATGGCAAGTAACAAGCATCAAAATCCTCTCCATTGAGCTTCAAGTTTCAAAACCCTCAAATCTCTCAAGAAGAAATGTAAATTCCACTAACTTTTCTCAGCTTCTAATGCTCAAAGGAAGTGAAAAATTGTACATGCATATAGAATCCATTGAGTCAGCACGGATGGACAGCTCAAGCTTTTGGTGGAGAGAAGCTAAGAAACTTGAAATTTGAAGTGAGGAAGATGGTATTCAACTTTGATGATGGTGGAAATGATCACATGCAACAAGTTTTCATGGAACCCTCCTCCTCTCTTCTGCTCCTCTTTCTCGAGCTCTCGCCCCTTTTCTCTCTTCTTTTCTTTCTTTTCTTTCTTTTCTTCCCTCCCTCTCTCTATTCGAATGGGTTTGTGTGTGTGTGTGTTGTGTTTTAGATTGTGTTGGTTTCCTATTTATAGGATATGTGTAAGTGAGAGGCATTTGGGTCATTTTGATAGTTTGGTTTAAGACACTTTAATTGTGGTTTTATTGTTCTAATGAAGTTCAAACTCTCATCACTAGATCCCCCTTTACTAGTGTTTCAATACCACAACCACAATAAATCACACATGATATTTCAATCGACCAATCAATTATTTAAACAATAACTCATTCAATTAACCGTCAAAGTAATAAAATTACTTTGGGTGTTACAATGTATCAATAATACCCAAGACAAACACTAATATATCATGTTTTCTTGGGGCTTATGGTTTGTACAATCCCCCTTTATTTACGTCGTCAACTTTATTTTCGAATATTACTTCCATGGGAAAATTTTGTCAAGAAAAAGTCCCAATGAAAAAATATTACTTATTATCCATATATCTAATCTACTCTAATATTGTCAAAAAAAATTCTAATCTAATCTCTATTCTATTGAATTTAATATAAGATCTAATCTAATCTATATTCTATCTATTTTAATCTAATATCTATCTCAAGTAGGTAACTCAGTTGGCGAGCTAAGAGATATTAAAGGAGTGCACCAAAGGAATGCAAGCAAGAGGTCTCGGGTCCAAGCCCGGGAAACTAACACACCCCCTCCCCATTAACTTTGCTTATTAAAAAAAATTAATCTAATAACTAATCTATGGAATCTATCTATCCATCTATTTATCTATCTATCTATAATCAAACAACATGCTAGAGAAATGACGATTTTGTACATCATACTTTTATGCCACTTATTATTTTTAATGTCAAAATTGTCATTTTTTATCCTTTACTTTTTCTCTTTCGAGTTCTTTTTTTTACTTATTACTCTTTCTCTTTCTTACTTTTAACTAATTTGTTTCTCTTACATATGCTATCGCATTTTCAAATTTCATTTATTCTCTCTTGTTTACTCTTATTTCTTATTTAATATACACCAACAACTTTATTTTCTAATATTACTTAATTACTTTTAAGTTACGACGAGAAAATTTTGTCAAAAGAAAGTCCAGACGAGAAAATATTACTTATTTGTTCGTGGGTTGATATTTTATGTATTTTGTCTTCACAAAAATTTCAATCTATCTAATCTAGTATAATCTATCTCATCTAATCTAATACGACTATAATTAATCTATAATATGACTATCATCAAACAACATGCTAGCAAAATGGCTATTTTGGACAATATAATTTTCTAACATTTATTATTTTTAATGTCAAAATTATCATTTTTTTTTATCCTTTTGCTTTTTCTCTTTCTCTTTCCTATTTTTCACTAATTTGTTTCTCTCAAATTTGCTATCACATTTTCTAATTTCATTTATTCTCTCTTGTTTACTCTTATTTTTATTTAACCTTACTTATTTACGCCATCAATTTTATTTTCTAATATTACTTAATTGTTTTTAAGTTCCGACGGGATGGAGCAGCTTTAAATCCCTGGGCCAACTGTCCCACCCTTCGAGGTGCCTCCAATCCAGCAAGGGAGTAGTCACTGCGTCCGGCAGTGGATACCTGTTTACCGTGGTTTCTGGTAAACACCACTAGTTTGAAATTGCTTCTGTTTGCAGGATCAACTAGTAAATCCTAAGACCATTTGTGTTAAAGTTTTTTCCAGAATTATGCGTGTTCTTGCGGTTTCAAAGAAAAGAATGAAGATAACTGCCAGTTTCACGCGAAACCGTTGAATTTCTTCAGATAGGGACGAAGTGAAAACAAAGAAAAAATTGCAGAAAAGCAATAAAGAAAGCAAATTAAAATGCATTAATTGAAAAGAGAGTTGGTACACAGATCATACATTCTTCTTTGACTCGCTCGTTTTCTCTGTAAAGTGTTGGAAGTTAGAGCGTGAGAATTCTGTAATGAGTTTCTGACCCGTTTTTCCTATGAAAAACTACTATTTATACAAGGAGGGAAAACACTAAAACTAACTAACTGTACAGAGAATTTAAAAAAGAAAACTGCTTCAGCCTTCGACTAGGGTAACTGCCAAAATTTCGACGGCGAGCACTTAATTTTGACCTGCTATTGAATCTCAGCTTTCTTCTCGTCGAAATATCACGCTTCAATTCTTGTTAAGTCTAAGTCTTTGTCGAATTTGCCTTCTGATACAACTCTTCTGTGTCGAAACCAACATCTTCTTCTGAGAAAACCAAAGTCAAACCCCGTTGACTGCATTTAATTTAGCCTGTCGAAATTACAGGCTAACAAATTGCCCCCCAAAAATATCTTTTTCGACTAAAGCTTTATGTAAGGCAGAAAAAGTGACATTTTTGAAGATTCCTTTTCAACTGCTCTGATGACGTCATTAACATCACGTTGCAGCATTGATGAGACGTTTCAGTGAAAAGTGCCTTTTGGCGCCACCATTTCAGAGTTAGTGGGCCACGTTTTGATTTGGAACTCCCCACTACTCATTACTAGTAACTGCCCCTTTAAAGAAAAAGCTCAAAGGTTTCAAACCCTTTAAACTCAACAGCTATATAAGCTATCATTTTCTCTCCATTTTACTTTTTTCTGAAAACTTTGCAATCCCTTCTCTTCTCTTCTCTTCTTCGCGAGAACACACCTGCGCTTTCCAAACTCAGGAACTCCAGAACTTCATTAATATCTTGTATTGCTCATCAATGGCATCTTCGTCTCAAGCCCAAATTTCTGCTTCTCGCAAGCAACAACTCTTTACTGAACCTGCTTTGATGGAAGAAGAAACAAAAATCCTACAGTCTCAGGTATTAATCCCTTTCCCTAAACCCTTGAAATACGCATTTTTAGGACCTGTTTCATCTTCCAGTGATGACACTACTAAAATTAGGGAAGTTTTCCCAAGTTACCATCAATGCAACCCTAGAATTTTTCAAAAGGAACCCTACGTCATGAACTTCATGAGTAACCCAAGTAGAGTCTTTAGATCTTCACCACCAGTCGACAAAAATCATCTACCTTATCTCAACTGGCCCAGCAAGATAGAGTCGAAAAGGGGAAACATTTGGAAAGA
Source organism: Astragalus glycyphyllos (assembly GCA_963573325.1). Taxonomy (NCBI): domain Eukaryota; kingdom Viridiplantae; phylum Streptophyta; class Magnoliopsida; order Fabales; family Fabaceae; genus Astragalus; species Astragalus glycyphyllos. The sequence continues at coordinate 12,945,050 of OY754312.1, read as the reverse complement.
ACAAGGATTCTTTGACCTCATTCAGCTGTCGAAATATGGCCCAAAATACCAAAGTTCCATGCTCCTTGCGTCTTTACATTTTTGGGAACTCACCACTAACAGCTTACACTTAAAGTGGTGCATGCTTACACCAACTTTGTTAGATGTGGCTGCTATCATTGGCCTGAAACCAACGGGAGAAATTTTCGACCCTAGCACCACTGGCCACAACCACGAATTCGACTTCAAACGTCCCTCTTTCAAAGGATATATCGAAGACAACCACATCACAGACACTGATGAAGTTTCCGACACTGAAAGTATTGTTTTCCTTACTTTTTGGCTTTCATTCTATGTCTTCTGTTCTTCTTCACTTCAAGTAGCCAAAATGTTCATCCCCTTGGCTATCCAACTACACGAGTGTCGAGATGTGAACCTTGGACAACTCCTTCTAGGATCACTTTATGAAAGCCTACAACAAGGGGCTTACGCACTGAAAACCCTTAAACCTGAAGGAACACTTCTGATCTCTGGACCAATTTGGTTATTCCAATTGTGGGTTCTTGCCACTTTTGAGTCGAAACTCCAAATGTTCTTTTACTTCTTCAATGGCTCTTTTCACCAAAAAAAATTTGGGCCAACTTGGTTCACCAGGGATTTTCCTGCGACCTCACTGATCGAAGAAGAAGAAAGTAATCAGATTTGGAGAGCTTTTTTAGTTCCAAAGTTACTTTCTGCAAGAATAGCACTTGGTAAAGCTGCCACCATGTTTGGAGTGTACGCATATCATCCAAGTCTCATCGCGCGACAATTTGGATTATGTCAGCTTCGACCAAGTCCTTTCTTTAGGTCTAGAAAAGACATGATCCTTCCAAAAAATGAGGAAGAATGGAAAGAATGTCTCAACAGCTTTGCCAATAAACCCTTTATTTTTGAACCTATTGAATTTGAGCCTGTATTTGCTTGTACCAAAGACTTTTCTAAGTGGTGGAAAGATTACTTTATGAGTAAACTGGCTGATGTCGAAGAAACTACTCTGCTGACAAATCTAATTTCTGCTTTTCCTCTTCCGCAGAAACAGAAGACCAAGTCACAAGGTATGCACATTCAAGAAATTCGAGCATTTCAAAAATATTTTGAAGTTATTTATGATCCAACAAATCTTAGTCGAATTGTTTCTCAAGATGCAAGAGTTTTAAAAGAAAAACTTATCGAAAAAATTCCAACCATGGTATTTCCACCATATGTGACAAACAAATACGCTTTCGCTTTAGCGCACAATAAACTTAAATTTCCAAGTTTGCCAACCAGTGAATTGGCTTTATCACTTCATTCACCACTTCCTCCATGGTTTATGTGTGGCTTGACTTTAGCACTCAAAATTTTTTTAACAAACAAAACAGCTGAGAAAGTAGTATCAACTAAGTATGACATAAATACCTTTGACGAACATCTCCATCTCGACATTCAACATGTCTGAGTTTTATCTACTATCGCAGAAGGTGATACATAAGACTCTTAGAGGTAATCATCCTCTTTTTCTATATGATTTATTAACACATTTGTCGAACGTTTGCAGTCATTCCATTATCACCTGCTCTATCAGAAGAAACAACAACAACAACTGACAAGAAAGTGTCAAAGAAGCATACAAGCACTTTGTCGAAAGACAAACCACTCCAATCAAAGAAAACAGAGGTAAACATTTCATTATTCCTCTTTTAAATCGAATTACTGAACTCAATACTTATCAAATCTCTCATTTTATAGAGTAAGAAAAGATCAAATAGTTCAACTACTGCTACTCCTCCAAAGAAGAAGAAAAGGACTAGAGAGATGATTGTGTGCGACGAATCAGAGGTCGAAACGTTTGAAAACTCTCATAACCTCTTTTCAACGCTTGTACATTTCTTTGCTTTCTACTAACATGTGTGTTGAATTCTTTCAGTCTGACGAGAGTCCAGAAAGGATTCTAAAGACTGCCTTTAAACCCACTCAATCAAAACCTGTCGAAAAGCAAACAAGAAAGAACGACAAGCTACAAGAGAAAAAGAACCTTCCAAAGCCTACGAGCACACATTCTCGCGTCGACGGAGACACCTCAAAGGTAACTAGTATACCTTCTACTTATTTCCTTTGATGATTTGAATCAGAATAACATATAACTTTGTCTATAAATTTTGAACAAGGCCTTGAAAACCAACCTGTCAAAACATCCATCAAACAAACAACACCAACTTCAACTCCCATTGTTTCTGCACCAATCAATGATCCAATGGTCGAAGCAAAACTTAATGAAGATGACCTCAATATTGCAGCAGATGAAAGTACCCCAATGGCCCTTGCTGATCTCCCTCTTCATCAGGAAAAGACTGAGGTCGAAGACCAAGAGCATGGAGGAATTGATGTTACAATGACCGAGACTCATGCCCAAAATCAACCACAAAAGAAAAATGAAGAATTGGTTGAAAATGTCAGTCAAGATCAAACTCAAAGGGGTGATGTTCACATGGCCGAAGGCAATGACCAAATTCAAACAGCTGGAGATGACGTCACAATGACTGAGCCAATTGTCAATGATCCAACTTCACCTCTGAGACAAATCGAAAAGAAAGAGGAAGAGAAAGAAAGTGATGAAAAAAGTAAGGAAACTAGTGAAGATGAACATAATGATGACAACATAGAGCATGTTGACGAATTTCCTACTAAAGAAGATGACTCGACTGGTCTCAAACTCTCGACTGGCACTGCAATGAGTGAAGATGAATGGAAGGAACTGAAGAGTAAGAAACCCCTTGAAGCTCTGCAATTACTGTTGAAGACTAAAACTCCAAGTGAGCGAAAATCAGTTCCCTCAACCATTTCTGCGGGTGAACACTCTGAAAGTTCTAAGGTGAACCTGCTACAAGAATTTGCACCAGAGTCCTTGAGATAGACTTATTTCAAGCAATCGAAGAAGACCATATGGTGGTTTTCAAGATCAAAGATCTGCTGCACAAACTCAACAATCCAACAGCCAGTAATTCTCTCATCGAATTTCTTGTTTCATTTGAACCTCTCCTGGAACAAATCACAAGGGACCTTGAGAAGAAGAAGAACCATGCTTCACTTAAAAAGCGTGAAAGCACCCTGAAATTGGAAACATGGACTGCTGTCGAGGCCTCAAGAAACAAGATCTCTTCTCTACAGACCAAGGCAAAAGCTGACATGAAGGCTGTAGATGAATACGATGCTGAGATTGCTGGGTATCAAAAGGAGATTGAGAGATTGGAGTCAAAGATTAGGGCAGCAGAAAAGAAGAAATCCTCAGTCTTAAGGGAAATGAAGACTTCAGAAATTTTGGAAGCTGAAGTAAATAAGGAAGCAACAAATTGCATTGACCTTTTAGAAAAATTTGACGAACATGAAACCAAGGTCAACCAGTTGGTCGAAGAAGAGAGTTTCATCAATACAAGATTAGAACGAGCTAAGGCTCTTTTTGAGAATTTGAAACACAATCTCGTCTTGTAATTTGCTGTTTCATCTTCCCTTGCTTTGGAACTTTTGTAATTTTATCCTTCACTTCCACATCTTCTACTTCGACAATAGCCTTTGTTGGCATTTAATCTTTTCGACATGCCAAATTCGAGGTTTGCTCATCTTTAATCTTGCGTTACTTTAACTTCCTCCAAAATTGGCCTATACTTCTTTGAATACTTGCCATTTATTTGCAAAATTCGACCATCAGCACCTAATTCTTCGACTTCATAGGCACTGTTAGTATATACTTGCAAAACTCGAAATGGTCCTTCCCAATTCGGTGACCATTTGCCTAAGACTCTATCTTTTTTGTCCATGGGCAATATAACTTTCCAAACTAAGTCTCCTAATGCAAAAGTTTTCAACTTAACTTTTTTATTATAAGCCTTAGCTACCCTTTCTTTTTGCCTTATCAGGACATTTAATGCATTTAATCTTTCTTCGTCTAAATCAACCAACTCATCCAACATCATATTCCAATAATAATCTGATGGAATTTCAAATTGCCTTTGAATTCTGGCTGACTGTAAACAAATTTCGACTGGTAAGACTGCATCATGTCCAAATGTTAGTCTAAAAGGAGTAGTATTAATTGACTCTCAAGGAGAATTTCGACAAGCCCACAAAACTTGGTCAAGAGTTTTATGCCAATTTCTAGGCTTTTGCCCAATACGCGTTTTAATCAAATTAATAATGATTTTATTAGCTGTTTCAACTTAACCGTTGGCTTGAGCATAGTATGGTGTCGAAGTCAGTAACTTGAAACCAGTTTCAGAGGCGAAATCTACCATTTTTTGACCAATAAAAACTGTACCTTGGTCTGTAGTAATGGTTTCTGGAATTCCAAACCTATATAAAATATGGTTTTGAATAAAATTGATTACTGCCTCTAGATTAACATTAATTAAAGGAATAGCTTCTACCCACTTAGTAAAATAATCTATCCCAACTAATATGTAACGATGTCATTTCGATGAAGTTGGTTTAATCTCACCAATTAAATCTAAAGCCCAACCTCTAAAAGGCCATGGTTTTACTATCGAATGCAATTCACTTGCAGACACATGTTGAACTCCTGCATGCCTTTGACACTCTTGGCAACCTTTAGCGAACTCTATGCAATCTTTTAACGTAGTTGGCTAGTACATTCATTGTCGAAATAAAAGCCATTTTATTTTGTAGCCTGCTTGATGAGACCCACAAGTTCCACTATGAGTATTAGAAATTGCTAAATATGCCTCACTCTCATTAAGGCATTTAAGTAAAACTCCTTCAGGAGTCTTTTTGAACAACTCATTTCCAATAATCACGTAGCTCAAGGCTCTATACTTGATTTTTCTATTAGTTATTCCTGTTGGATTTTCCAAGTATTCGACAATTGGTTTTCGCCAATCATCATTCGACATATTGTCAATGGCAAAAATTTCAACTTCAAAATTTTCAAAAGTTTTAAAATTTTCCACCAGATTTAACATCTCTGTCCCCTCAAGTTTTGTCGTTGACAGTTGGGCAATGGATGAATCTGTCGAAATCTGTTTGTGTTTGATTTTTATTAGCTCTAATAGCTTTTCTTTTGAAACTTTGTATCCTGATGCTATTTGTGCCAAATCGTTTGCCTCTTGATTTTCCATACGAGGCATGTGTTTTATGTGAACAGTGTCAAATTTCTTTAAAAACATATTAGCAATGGCAAAATACATTATTAAGTTCTCTTTGATGCATTTGTATTCTTTTGTTAACTGTTTCACAATTAGTTCTGAATCGCCTTTAATTTCGACATGTTTTGCCCCCAAATCTAACAAGATCTCAAGTCCTGCTATCAAGGCTTCATATTCTGCCTCATTGTTAGAGCATGTTCATTCAATTTTAAACTTATACTTTGTTGGTATTTTTGTTGGCGAAATAATTAACATTCCAACTCCAACACCATTTTTTGTGGCTGGACCCATCGAAGTACAATTTCCAAGGTTGAGTTTCGACCAAGTTTATTGTATTTTCGACCACTGAATGGTCAACTATGAAGTCAGCCACTATTTGGCTTTTTATAGCCTTTAAAGGCTGATAAGTTAAGGAAAATTCAGAAAGAGTTAAAGCCCATTTACCTATTCTACTGTGTAAAATTGGTTTCGACAGCATACGTTTAATGATATCATAATGCGAATAAACATACACGTCAACAGGCTTTATGTATTGCTTCAATTTTGTACAAGAGAAATACAAGCATAAACACAATTTTTCTATAGGATGATACCTAGTTTCTGCATCATTTAGAATTCTACTGAGGTAATAAATGGCTCTTTCGACACCTTTTTCATCTTCTTGAGCTAACATGCTTCCTATAGAAAATTCTGAAGCTGCTATATACAATTTCATTACTTTATTCCTAATAGGTGGTAACAAAATTGGTGGCTTCATCAGGTATGCTTTAATCTCGTCGAAAGCTTGTTGGTGTTCTGCATCCCACCTAAACACATCTTCCTTCTTCAGTCGAAGTAATGGCGAAAACGCTTGAGTCTTGCCACTTAGATTTGAAATAAATCTTCTAAGGAAATTGATTTTTCCTAATAATGACTGCAATTCATTTAATTTTGGTCGAAGGAGCTTTCGTTTCCAAGATTGCTTTCGTCTTGTTTTGATTGATTTCAATGCCTTTTTTGATCTTCTTTAGTAACCTTTCTCTTTAGTAACCTTTCTCTTTCTGCTTTGATCTTCAACAGGATTTCTGGTGCAAATCTTCTTGGTGTCTGCTTCACTGGCTTCTTTCCTGGTCGAATTGGTAGTCTTATCTCAACAACGTCACGACTCAACACCGGCATTTCATTGTAATCTCATGCAAAGCAGTCTTTGTACTCCTTTAGCAATTCGACAATCTGCACCTTCAATGCTTGATCAATCTTAGCACTTATATATGTTGGCCTTTTCAAAGAGCCATCTCCCAAATCGATTTCTTCTAAGGGATCTTGTGCTTGGATCCTTTTGGTCGAACTCATTGGATCTTTTTCAAAACCTAAAGGCTCGTCATCATAGACACAATCAAGCCTCTGGTTTTCGACAACATTGTCTCTATTTTCGTCCTCAACGGCTTCAGCAACTACTTGTTGTTGTAATTCAGCTTCTAAAACTGCTTTTTGCTTATTCTCGGCCACGTAGGCCGTAATTCTATCCCATGCAGTGGGCTTATCCATAAATAACCATTTATGGGCCTTCCCACCATGTAGGCCTAACAGAGCCTTGTGGGTAGTTGTCTTCATCTACAACCTCTCTATCCCAAATGAATCCATAATTGGGATGAAGTATCACTGAAGATCTAACATTGTTTTTGCTTTCATAACCAAGTTCAGAAGAAATACATGGCGCAATGTTCGCCAATTGTTTATCAAAGGTTTTCTTGGTAATAGTGTTTACCTCAGCCTTCAAGTAACTCTGATCACCTTCAATATTTTCGACTAGACCATCTTCTCTCCAAATGATGAGCCTCTGGTGAACTGTCGAAGGTATTGCTCCCACACCATGGATCCATTCTCTTCCCAGCAGCATGTTGTAATTTGCCTTTGTTGAAATTACCATGAACATCGTTGGTCTCCTGATGCTTCCAACAGCAAAATCAACTTCAATGGCTCCAAGTGAGTGGCCACTTTTGCCTTCATAGTTGGTAAGAATTACATTGTGTGTTTTCAAGTCGGTCTCACACTTTCCAATTCTTTTCAGCATATGTTGTGGCATTAGGTTTACAGCAGCACCACCATCAACCAGAATTTTATTGACACCAATATTGTTCACCTTTGCTTGAATATAAAAAGGTTTAAGATGGTTCATCATTCCACAGTCTGATTTTTCAAACACAGCGTGTTGCTCTTCAACGCAACCATTTTTCAGCACATAGTAACAAATTGGTTTGTAAGTGGTTTCTTCGCCGAAATCTTCTTCGACATCATTCACTTCAGAAACCACATCATACTCAATTGGGAGAGTTGAGACTACACCACACAAGACGTCGAATTCTGACCCAGAATTAGCGAAATCTGAGCCCATTTCTTCGTCTAAGTTGAGACCTTCTTTGATCACTGAAAGTGGTGGAAATATTCTTTCAGTAGCTGGCTTTCTAGCCATTTCAAGAGATTTTGAAGGTATTTGTTTACCTTTCTCTTTGTTGGAATTTTCCACCTTGCCTGCAGCAGCAACCTTTTTCTGGGGTTGATATCTACGCCACTGAGTCCTTGTCATAGGGTTCTTCCCTTTGTAGTTATTATTATAGGCATATTTATTAGACTCAAATGCCTTGTTTTGGCTAGTAGCACTAGTGCTACCCTTAACCAATTTTCCTGATTTCTGTTGATTTCCAACATTCTTTCCAGCATAATATACTGGATAATAACCAGTACTTTTTCCACCAGAGTGCACCCATTTCTCGACAGGAGACTTTGCTGGAGGAGCATAAGTTTTGATCCGTTCCTTTTGAGGATTTCTTGTCGAAGTGACTTTGTATTGAATACCTCTGTTGTTGTAGCTGAACTTTGGTCTTTTGTCGACCCACTTTCCTTTACGTTTTAGTTGAGGCTTAAATCCCTCCAGATTTTTGGCAGCGTCTTTGTCGAAGACCGAACTACACCTTGGACAAAGCATAACTTCAGTATTGTTGATTTTGCAGCGATTGAGAAAATCAATCAATTCTTCTTCAGCCCTTGGATACACTATCTTCATTTTTCAGAGTACTGGTCTTCAGTGACCATTTCGACATCAACCTTGTCGACAGCCTTCTCTACCTTAGCATTTTCAGCAACAACCTCTGTGACCTCAACCACATTGAGATCGACTTCAACAAGCAATGCATCAGCTGTTGGCAAAGGATTCGCATCAATCCTCATTGGTGGCTTAGATTTGTCACCAAATTTCAGCCTTCCCTCATTGGGGGCGTTCTGCACCAAATCACTGAAAATAACACAACAAGAAGTGTTATGGCCCAAGAAACCATGAAATCCTCAATGGTGGAATTTTCAGGCCTTTAGGCACTAAAAATTGAGGATCAAATATTTCATCACATTTAGAAACATCATAAGTATAAGTTTTTGCAACAAATTTATCATTCTTAGGCTCAACGGGATTTTTCCCATTAGAAGGTTTCAACAATTTGCAAGTATAAGGAGGTCCCGGTTTTAGTTCCGCTATATTAACCTCCTCCTCGACATCTTCATAAGATATGTCGAACTCGTCGTCACTGTCATTAGTTTCGACATATGCAACCTTTTCTTTTTTATTTTGAAACCTGCCTGATTTGGCTTTTTCAACTTTAAGTCTTTCTACTTGTCGAACTCTATCAGCTAATTGTGCCATATCTCTTAAGTGCAATGTATCTAGCTTCTTTCTTATCGAATAATCTAGACCACCAGCAGCCATTTCGACTAACTCATGTTCAGGCACTTGAGTAAAACACCTTGCTTTGAGAAGTCTAAATCTATTGAGATAATCATCAATAGATTCTGCCCCCTTGCGTTGAACACTAGCTAGTTCCTTAAGACTAATCTTGCATTGGCCCATATAGAATTGTTCATGAAAGGCCTTCTCTAACTGACTCCAATTAAATATGGAATTTGGAGGCAGGGTGGTGAACCATGTAAACGCATTCTTAGTTAAAGAATTTGGAAAGTATTTCATTCTTAAATTCTCGTTATGCGCAATATCACTAGCCTCAGTCAAATAGCGAGGCACGTGTTCGACAGTAGATTCACTGGTTTCTCCAGCAAATTTTGTGAACTTAGGGATTTTCCATCCCCTAGGCAGCTCCGTTTGTAAGGTGTATTCCGACAAAGGCGACACAAAATTAGGCCTATGTAAACCTAAGTTAAGGCCATTCTGGGCTAGAATGGTTTCGACCATATTAGCCAGATTATTTTGTGCTCCAAAATTGTTTTGTTGCACTTGTCTGACCACTTCATCTGCATTTTGGTTTCTATTTACTAACACAACTTCAAGGATCGCCTCTATCCTCATAGGCTCTTCGACAACCTGTTGTTGTCCTTGGTTTCCCTGATTTATAGGTATTGGATTGTTAGGCCTTTCAACAGGTACTTCGACAGGCCTGACATTCTGAATTTGGGGAATTTGCTGGTTATGGACTGGTGGATGATAACTCTATTTTATATAGAGTTATTTATACAACTAAACCTAAATAATTGTTTGAAATCAAATATAAATTAATTAAATATTATAGAAGAAATTAGATAAACAAACATTAAAGGATAAAGCATGTTGTCATTCACAATATTTAGCATGATGTCTAGATATTGGTATGTTTGATTTGTTTGTTGAGTGTTTTCAGATAAGACACCTACATTGGAAGGACACAATACACAAGGTAAAGATTTCATCCAAATCATTTAGTGCGCCTGCACTGCATGCACCTGCACTTGATGCAGCTGCACTGTATGCAGCTGCACTGTATGCAGCTGCACTATTTTGCGAATAGTAGGAAAAAGGCCAACACCGGAAGCACCTCAAACCAAAAGAAGACAAAGGCACCACCAAATGACATTATAGCTGATCCACAATCACATGGGGCACATGGAAACTTTATAAAGGAGGCGCCCACAATAGATGACCACTTGAAGAAATCATTTCATGAACCAAATGGCAAGCTCTAATTGGACCACTCTTGATATTTGAGTGTGAAACTCAAAATTGCTTTTTCAAAGGCTGAAAAGTAACCATGGTTGAGTTCTCAAATTTACTTAGCCCTCAAGGAATTCACTTTTTGGAAGCTATATAAGGATCCCCACTTCTCACTTTGAAGATCATCTCATAACATCTCATAATCTATTTTTCTTACATTTTTACCCTCTTAGAATTTCTTGTACGTTTACTTCCAAGTTTTTAGTTCTAATTTCTTAGATAGTGGCAAGGAGAAAAGGAAGGAATTGACGCCTTCTCCCTTCTCTTCTTCATAGATATAGGAAGGAGATCAGTGCACCTGCATTGCTTGATGCAAGAAAGCTTCAATATTGTAAACTTTACTTTGTTGTTCTTTCTTGATAATTTCCATCACCTCAATATGTTTTATTCAATCTCTTTTCATCTTGCAATGTCTATCATGAGCTAAATTCCTTTAGTTGAGATGTGCTAGTCTTATAATGATCTTTTGAGAAAATTAAGTGTTATTTGTGTGTTGCATGTACTTTGATTCTTGTGTTATACTACATCCATCTTATTTTAAGGTTGATCGCTTAAAATGAGTAGAGTTATATTCACAGACATGGTTTATAACTAGAAATCAAGAATCAATAGGGGTAAGTGTTTAATAAAGCCTTTATTAACTTGTTTTAATAAAAGAAGCTTGTTAATTCCATGTTAAGTCCTAGACATAGGATAACATAGCCCTTAGGATTAAATTAGCAAGTATTTCAAGGTCAAGAGTGAATTTATTTAGCACACCTAGACATAGGAAGCTTGTAAAACAACTTTTGAAATAGTTGCTGAAAAGCACACAACTGATGCAGCTGCATCCAGTGCACCTGCACCACACGAATGCACTCAACACTTAAAAGAAAGTTATTTGATGAAAGCATCTCAACTATATTTCTCCACTGATTTCCTCTCTGTTATTTATTGTCATTTTAAACTTCATTTCAACTTCAACCAAAACCAAAAATTGTGAGTAGATAGTAGCATTAATTTACATGTCTTCACAACAATACATTAAGAATTATACAATCTCTGTGGGAACGATACTTTACTTCTACTTTATTACTTGTTTGTGACTGTGTACACTTGCACAACATCTTTCAGCACACCAGTGGAGTACCAAAGAAATCAGCAATTCTGCCCATTTGCGCTGCTAACATTTGGTAACTGCTATTAGTGTTTTGTATCAAAGGATTAAACACGGTACCAATTTGTTGTGTTAACATATTGACCATATCATGATTGCTATCATCCATTTATTGCCTCAATGCCAACAAAGATGTTGTAGTCAAATTGGGTTGGGCATTTCGACTAAAAACGCCTTCTGATGGACTATGAGTAGGGGAATAGCCTGCGATTGCATTTTCGGCAAAAGTAGACGAATTTGTCTGAAGGCCCACCATCAAAGCCGTTGGCATGCCATAAGGGTAAGGTCTACCACTCATAGTAAATGGCAAGTTTCCAACCATTGGGTTTCCCATCAAAGGACTTGTTGGTCCTACTATTGGTGGCACAAAGGCCATTGTATTAACATTCGTTAATGCTGCAGTGGTCATCATTGACACAGGGGTAATTATGGGAGAAGTTATAGCAGTTACTCCCATTGTTGTCGAAGAAGGCATAGCATCGGTTATGCCTACGACATTCGCAGCGTTAACGTCACTAACTGTAGTTTGTTCTTGTGTACTTTGTGCATTTGATGCAGAAGCATTACTTGTGCTAGAGCGTGCCATCTCTGAAAGATGTTTACCACTCCTTAATTGCATGCACAGATAAACACAAAGTTTAAGAATTCAACGAAAAACTTTAAAATTAGCACAAAGGTCCCACTGGGCGTGCCAATTTGTTTACCGTGGTTTTTGGTAAACACCGCTAGTTTGAAATTGCTTCTGTTTGCAGGATCAACTAGTAAATCCTAAGACCATTTGTGTTCAAGTTTTTTCCAGAATTATGCGTGTTCTTGCGGTTTCAAAGAAAAGAATGAAGATAACTGCCAGTTCCACGGGAAACCGTCGAATTTCTTCAGATAGGGACGAAGTGAAAACAAAGAAAAAATTGCAGAAAAGCAATAAAGAAAGCAAATTAAAATGCATTAATTGAAAAGAGAGTTGGTACACAGATCATACATTCTTCTCTGACTCGTTTTCTTTGTAATGTGTTGGAAGTTAGAGCGTGAGAATTCTGTAATGAGTTTGTGACCCGGTTTTCCTATGAAAAACTACTATTTATACAAGGAAGGAAAACACTAAAACTAACTAACTGTACAGAGAATTTAAAAAAGAAAACTGCTTCAGCCTTCGACTAGGGTAACTGCCAGAACTTCGACGGCGAGCACTTGATTTTGACCTGCTATTGAATCCCAGCCTTCTTCTCGTCGAAATATCACCCTTCAATTCTTTTTAAGTCTAAGGCTTTGTCGAATTTGCCTTCTGATACAACTCTTCTGTGTCGAAACCAACATCTTCTTCTGAGAAAACCAAAGTCAAACCCCGTTGACTGCATTTAATTTAGCCTGTCGAAATTACAGGCTAACAATACCCTAGTCTCGACAAAAAAAAAATTCCGACGGGAAAAATTTGTCAATAAAAGTCCTGAGGAGAAAATGTTACTTATTTGCTTCATGGGTTGATATTTTATATAATTTGTCTTTAAAAATCTCAATTTTGACGATGTTTTTCAATCTTAAATACAATCCAAACCATTTTCAGTTTTATAAACCGTAAATACAATTATCAAATCCAATAGCTCAACTCGTGCGAATGACGGGTAAACTGCTAGTTTACATTATATATATATATATATATATATATATATATATATATATATATATATATATAGTATTCACTTTTATTTATACGTATAGATTCTTTTTTTAGCAAAAGAAAGACTTATGGAGCCTAATTAAAACCTTTTGATGCAAAACATTCCATAGGAAAAAAACATCAAGAAGGAAAAAGAGTATTCTCTGTACAACTTATTGATAGAAAAACGAAAAAGATACAAAAGACATGGGGAACTAGACCAATACCTATGAATAAAATAACATTACATCCAAAGGAAAAAATAAAAATCCTATTAAAAGGAATATTATCCAAAGAAAGTTAAAACCAGCATGCAAGAGCATCATTATAACGACTATCATCCCAACCAGGTTGTCACCAAAGTCACTAGCAATCGTTTGCAGCACACCAAAAATAAAAGGCCAGAAGGAGACTGAAACCATCGAACAGAAAATCAGCAAAACTTGTTGCTAGGCAAACCTAACCTATTTCTAGAGAAATACTCAGCAATGAAGCTAAGAGGAAGGTCTCACCAGAAAAAACCACTTGTGTTAGTACTATGCCCAGCAAGCTTATCAGCAGAAGTGTTACTTTCTCTATAAATGTGAGTGCAAACGAGGTTCATTTGTCTCGTCAAATAAAAGCATAATTATTTCATCTATTTCTAAGCTTCCAAAGAACTATTTTGTAATTCTTGAAGATAGAAACCACTAATTGAGAATCTCATTCCAATGACAAATACTTCCTACCTTTATAAAAATAAAAAAAAACCTCTATAGCCAATAAAGCCCCCAATAATTTTTGCATGAAGAGCATAACTGTTGTCAATGGAGGCAGAAAAGCAACCGAGAATAGAAGCATTTCTGTCTCTAAAAATACTACCATAAGCGACAAGTCCCGGACAACCCTTAGCAGCGGCATTGGTATTACACTTAATCATGTAGGCGTCGGGGATCCAACTAACTTCTTTGATGTTTTCAGAGCTTCTATAATTACAAATAATGTAGAAAGTCTTGATAATCATAAACTCAACAATGGAGGAAGCCATCAATGATTTGGAAACATTTCCACATAAGCTACAAATAGAAACAAACGTATACTTACATGATTCCTAGAAAACGAACCTTGCAATCAAATAAATGTATTTCCTTTCTTTAATTATAGTGTTATTAGAGCGAACATTATGCATGACTCTTCATATATTAAAAGGTATATATATGACAAAAAACCAAAGTTTATTTACACAAAGATATGAGCATATATACATCATTATTATTCAAACCCTAACCGTCTCTGAATTTTCTCTTAACTCTTCTTTCTTGCTCACCTACCAAGAGGGTGGTTTTAGGTCAGTTTTTGACCTAGAATCACTAATCTATATTATTTGTTTCCTGTCTTTTTATCGAAATAAGTGGTTACCACATAGATCTATCTTTTATTTCGTATTTTTTTCTTCGTCTGAGTGCGGCGTTATTGTTGTTCATCGTCTTGGTGCGGTGTGTTTGATTTTCTTCCTTGTTGTGGTGTTCACTTGGTTCATAGCGACAGATTAACTTCGATAAATATCAGGTTCAACCATTGACTAGGGCCTCAAAGTAACATATCCAGAAGCATTAGTCCTCCAGTTTTATTTTGTGACATTTGTCGGCATTTTGCCGTTTCACGCTATTAACTTGGGTGCCGTGAGTTTGTTCGCAGATTCATCCTTTGTGTTTTTCGCAATGCTGAATTTGTATTATCATTGATGTAATTAATCTCTCAATTTAAATGACCGAATATGATTTTTTAGCCAAAAATTAATAATAATTAAATAATAGTGCATTCTTCATGATCTATAGACATATAAAGGTTTCAGTTTGCCCAATTTGTAGTAATTTTTTAACTGACAAATGTTGGTGGTGGTTAGTTGTTATATTAGTGGGATGGACGGGGATAGAATCCCTTAGTTCAACTCTTTGACGTCTCTTAGGCTCTTAGTGGCTATGCACCGGGTTCGTGCACTTAATTACTGAGATGTCATCTTTGAGCTTGATGCTAAAATAGTGGTAGATGACTTTAATCATTGTTCCACTATTGTTTCGGATTATGGTTGTATCTTAGACGCTTGTAGGGAGGCTTTTGGCTTTTTTAATGTAAACTTCCATGTGGAGTTCTCTAGGAGAGAAACTAACAAGGTGGCTCATACTCTAGCGGGGGTAGAGTTGTTTTTTGTTTCCTCTCAAACTTTATTTGACATTCCAGCATGTACTTTTGCTATTATTGTTAATGAAATGAAATAGACCCCTTTTGTCAAAAAAAACCAAAAATCTCTTTGACGTCTCTTAGCTCCCCACTTAAATTAGCTATTGGGAAGCTTAATTTGCATTAATTGAGTGTAAAAGTTTTAAGAAAGTGGGGAAATGAAGGAGTAAAGGTTTTTTATGTAAGGAAGTGAAAGCCAACCATGCTAAAGTTTCTATAGCAATGATTGCTTATTCTTCAAGTAAAAATTATTGAACCCTTAAAGTCATTTTTTATCAATATATAGAAACATTGTTGATCAATATTCTTTTTTCTTTGTTAACCCCTCCTCTTTCCCATGTGTGTTTAGAAGACAACCAAAAAAGTAATCTAAAGGGTGCCTTAATATATGATATATCTGTTTTCCACTATAGATATGAGAATTGTTGGTTGGTTTTTATTTGACCATTATTTCAGGGAAGTGAAGTGGAAAGCATAATGAGGAGGCTTCGAGATTACTTCAAGCAATGTTCTTGGTTGTGTAAACGTCACCAGCATAACCAATATTTCGTTAAACATGGCCTCCACATAGTCATATCAAACCAAATTTAGAAACAATTAATAATATATATCTAATACAAAAAAGTGTTATGTTCCGTTTAATTGCTTGCAGTAGAAAACTTTAACTTTATGGATATATCAACTTTAATGTCTTACACTGATGTGGCTGCAATATCAAATGGAGAAGTCAACATTTTCATTTAGACATTGTTGATTGTTCTAGCAGAAACAAAAAAGAACACGGTTCAATGAGTTCATAGATCCAACAACAATATTGCAAACAAGACTATAGTATGGGTGAGTTATAATAAGTTGGACCACTTTGATAGGTAGTCTAGATGAACGGGTACTTGAAAAATTATCTGAAACTCTAATGATGATTGATCTTGCCTCTTAGAAGCAAGAGCTTATGGTCTTCTTTCCTCACCGTTACGACAGTGACCTAATCGACACTGGTTCGACAAAAAAACAAGAGAAAACAAATATACATTGAATTTTGAGGCACTTGTATTCGTTTATCCTTATTTTTATCGAAATGACCCAGATTAGATCATTGTTTTAGTTGTGGGAACATGGAAGACCTTGAACTTCTACTTTTCAGAGGTGTTTATTGTAGTCAAAATTTCAAACAATTTTTCAAGTATGTTTCTAAATGAGCTTTTGTCCACAATACACTAATTTTCAATAACCCCACCGATTAATAATAAATGATCATGTTATATTATGGTTATTAATCATTTGCTGTGTAGACCAAATCTCAATTATATACACATAAGCAATAAAAGAATTTTTTTAAAACCTAGATGCTTATTGTTAACTCCATAATTAGTCTCCATAATTAGTCTCACTATTTTCAATAAGGTTACAAAAACCCTAATTACGGTAGGTTACAAAACTTTGAAGATCAATAAGGTTGAAGTTTTATATTTTAATTTGTTTATTTGAAAACAAAAATCCATTGTTACTTACAAAAGTAAGTAAATTTTTTTCTTGATTAAATTAATTTTTTTTTGCCATTTCTTCAACAAGTCATAAGATGGTACCACATTTAGTCACTAGGAATATATCAACCAAACAGAAACTTCGAAATGCATCATACTCTACCTACTACTTTTAGTGGAGCAAGTTGGCTAGATAATATAATATTAATAAAAAATACTTTTTAGTTCACCAACCAGTTGCAAATGAAGCTTCAAAAAGGAGGAAGAGATGGTGCAATTGCACAAGGAGAGCAAAATGAAAGTTGCAAACACAAACCAAATAGTATTGGTAGGAAGCACTTGGGGAATCAGAAACACTTTTCATTCTTTTGTAGCCATCTTAACAACCCTTTTAGTTATTACAACAATTTATCTATTGCAAGATGGAGGAGGAGGAGAAGAAGGAAAGTTGTCTCATAAAATAAATATTTCTGAAGACCCTTTGTCTTCAAAATGTGACTTATTTTCTGGTAAGTGGGTTTTTGATAATGAAACGTATCCATTATACAAAGAGAAAGAATGCAGTTTCATGTCAGATCAATTGGCTTGTGAAAAGTTTGGAAGGAAGGATTTGAGTTATCAGAATTGGAAGTGGAAGCCTCATCAATGTGACTTACCTAGGTGTCTCTTTCACCCTTTTTTTATTACTAGAAAAAACTGAATCAGCAACAGAAATTTAGAGAAGGAAAAAGGTTGTTAGCGACGCCAAATTTAGATACCAATTTAATTTTTTTCCGTCTCTAATTTCTGTCTGGATTTCAAATTTTTCTAGTAGTGATTATCCCATGGCATTTTTGGATAATGAAAATAATAGTTATAATATATAGTTTATATACCTACATGTTATGATTATTGGTTAATCAGGGTTGGCTATATTTTTGAGGTTTGTGTGGAAATGTGGTTATTTCTATGTTGAAAAGGTTTAATGCCACAGCATTGCTTGAGAGGCTAAGGAATAAGAGGCTTGTGTTTGTTGGTGATTCACTCAATAGGGGACAATGGGTTTCTATGGTCTGTCTTGTTGATTCTATATTGCCTCAAAACCTCAAATCCATGCACTCCATTGCCAATGGTTCACTCAATATTTTCAAGGTCAAAGTAAGTATTCACCCCACATAACAAGTATAGGATTATAGGGGTTTTTTATTACAAAATCTTAAGGTGAGGGGATGACGCCCCAGTCCAAGGCATGCAAAACTTTCAGGCTCTTTGAGAGCTTATGAAGGAAATTACATTGACCTCACCTCAAAGGGACTAGTGGATGATGCTACTCACTTACATTTTCTAGTACTATCTCTCAAAGCATGTCAATCATAGCAAATAACATAGCTCTTCGTATATAATTAAGTTGAACAACCTTATTAATCACTTTTTATGTCTCTAATAGTTGGTGAATTGACACTATTAATATTAATCTAGGAATACAATGCAACCATTGAGAATTATTGGTCTCCATTACTTGTGGAATCAAACTCAGATGATCCAGTAAACCATAGGGTACCCGAACGAACTGTGAGAGTCAATTCCATAGAAAAGCATGCAAGGTTTTGGACTGATGCTGACTATATAGTTTTCAACACTTACCTCTGGTGGAGAAGACCTGTCATGAATGTTTTGTAAGTGCAATTAACCTAACCATCACTTTTTATTCACTTTGGAATTAGTTTTGTCTCCAAACTTCACTTTGAGTGAAAGTGATGAAAATTAGTTTCTGAGTGGAGTCGAAAATTTTGACTTTAGTCTTTACATCAAAATTGTTTTTTTAACGGTGAAGGTTATTTAGAGAAATGCTGACAATACACTCTCTTACATTATTCTTTTGACACTCGCTGTGGTTGGTTAAAATTCATGTGTTGACTAAATTAGTGGGGTCTCATTATTTGTTTAGTGAGTTTCATTTTTAAAATAGTAGATTCATGAACTTCTACCAAATCATAAGGTGAATATTAAAAGGAGGAAGCTATCACTTTTCATATTGAAAATCATATTTATCAACTGCTCAACCAAACCCACAATTCATTGTTGTCAGCAGCTCCCATTTCCATCGCCGTATATTAATATGTTAGTTTTTTGTTGTATACATTAATTATTTATTTTATTCTATCATACCCACTTTACTACAAAATGATTTTTGATTGTGACAAAATTAGTTGAACAAGCAGGTGGGGATCATTTGGAGACCCAAATGGGGTTTACAAAGGAGTTGAAATGTTACGAGTTTACGAAATGGCCCTCAAGACTTGGTCTGATTGGTTGGAAGTCCATGTCAATCGTAACAAAACCCATCTGTTTTTCGTTAGCATGTCACCCACTCATGAAAGGTATATATATAGATCATCCATTTTCCCTTTGATATATCTATATATTACAAGTGAATTCCCCCCAAACAAGTATAAATTTTACAACACATTGAAGAGTTCCCATATTTTATATCCCTTAGCCTTAGTAGCACCGACACCTTAGATTGAAGACTTATTCGGTGTCTGACATATGTCATGTCGAACACCGACGACGACACTTTAATTACTTCCTTTTTCAAATCAAAACCAGTGCCTATGTATCAATGCTAGAGTAGCATCGACACTTCAGATTGAAGTCGTGTTCGGTGTCCAACATATGTCATGTCAAACACCGACAACGACACTTTAATTACTTCATTTTTCAAATCAAAACCTGTGCCTATGTATCAATGCCAATGTCGTTTCCGGTAACTGTGCTTCATACTACCTCCGTCCCATTTTATAAGTTGTTTTAGCAAAATGAATTTGTCCCAAATTAACTGTTGTTTTACATTTCCAAGAAAGTATCTAACATGTTTTTCCCTTATTGCCCTTAGTAATCATTACAACTTTTTACATTTAATAAATGATTCACGTTTATCTATGTAGAGAGATAAAGGGTTAAATAGTAATTTGGACAATACTTTTTATAAAATCTAGACTACCAATCATTTTTCTTAATATGTGTGCAACAACCTTAAACTGCATATAAAATGGGACGGAGGTAGTAGATATCAGTGCATTAGTACATAGCAACAATATACTCAATGGACAAATTAGAATTGTAATAATACGAAAAAATTTGCAGGGCTGACGAATGGGGAGCAGCTAAGGGTGACAATTGTTACAGCGAAAAAGAAATGATTGCAGAAGAAGGGTATTGGGGGAATGGATCTGATCCAAAAATGATGAATGTGGTGGAAAAGGTGATTGATGATTTGAAAACCAGAGGTTTGAATGTTCAAATGCTTAACATCACACAGCTTTCAGAATACAGAAAAGAAGGTCATCCATCTATTTATAGGAAGCAGTGGGAACCTCTAACTAAAGAACAGATATCAAATCCAAATAGTTATGCAGATTGCATACACTGGTGTCTTCCAGGAGTGCCTGATGTGTGGAATGAACTCCTTTATGCCTATATTTTCCAACAATGACAAACATTGAAAACATGTAAATCTTGAAAAATAGTATTTTGTGTAAAAAAAACCCATTTATACAACCTTTTCACAGGCTATTTAAAATTTAACAATTCACACATTGTAAAGCACATAGTTTCCTTTTATCTTTAACTTGTTTAAGCAACACTACTAAGACCCTGTTTGGATAAACAACTTAACTAAGCGCTTATGACATAAACACTTATCATAGAAGAGCTTAAACATAAGCTAAAATAAAACTTAACATAATGTTAAACTATTTTTCTATAAGCCGTAAGGAGCTTATGAACACTGGTTGAAAACAACTTATGAACATGTTGTAAATTATTTCCGTAAGTTCTCCTAAACAGCCTCACAAGTGTTTACACTAGTAGATAAGTCCAAATAAGTCAATCCAAACATGCCCTAATTCTAGCAAATATTCCTGTGATTTACTTGGCTCGTCTTAACATATAGACATTCATAACAAAAGGTGCATGTCAAATTTTCCAATTTGGTCATGGACTCTTTATAACCTTAGTAGCACAATCAGAACTGTGTTAGCCTGGCGTGAAAGATTGCAACATAATCACAATCACGATGTCAACAATTTAAAACCTTGATTCAAATATCATTAAATATCATAGATCTATATCCGGAAATCAAAGAAATTTATCCCAAGTAAAAAGCCATTAACAATTTAGCATCATCAAGATATGAGAGATTTAAAGAGTTTGAACATAAAGATAACTTGGGACACTTTCTGACGTCTATTCTGAATAAAACAACACTGGAAATGCATCAAATCACAGAACAGAAACTAAGCAGACTCTGTTGCTGGTTGGGTCACTCCATGCTTCACCAACAGCTTAGTCAGGTTCTCTGGTGAGCAAACTTGGTACTTAACTTTTCCAGAGGGTGAAAGAAAAACCTCAGCAAGTTCAAGTTTATCTGAGGTAAGACTAGTGCTGTCCATAGTTTTACTCAGAACCTTCAGTGCAAGTTGAACTGCTTCTTCCCTTGTGATATCATCTTTGTAGTCCTGCTTTAGAATTGACTGTGCTGCTTGGTTGTTGGCACCAATAGCTCCGGCTTTCCAACCACCATAATTACCACTAGGATCGCTCATGTAAAGTTGAAAACCAAAATTTTTGTCCCATCCTGCAAACAAGAATGAGACTCCGAAGGGACGGAGACCACCAAATTGTGTGTAGCCTTGCTTTGTATCACAGAGAGATTGAACCAACTGCTCAACAGGTATTGGCTCTTGGTAAGCAAACGAGTAACGTTGTGCTTGGATCCTAGAAGTATTGATTAGGATGTTGGCATCAGACATAATCCCAGCCACAGCACATGCAACATGATCATCAATCTTGTACATTTTCTCGGTGGAAGTTGAGGTTTGCAGCAGCTTAGATGTGACCTTCTTTTCACCTACCAGAACAACCCCATCTTTTGACAAGATTCCTATAGCACTACCAGCATTTCCAATGGCTTCCATTGCATACTCCACTTGGTAAAGACGTCCTTCAGGAGAGAAGATTGTTGTACGGCTATCATATCTTCGAGACATGTTGATCTGAGCTTTTAGTTCAAAGCAAAGGCAAAAAAAAAATGAGGGTTGAATAAAGTACTTCTTTGGTAAATGAAAATAAATAAGGGAACAATTGAAAGGACGAAAAGTGACTCGTGTAGAAGAAAATATAACCACCAAAAGTAGATTTCACATATATTATAGTCTTGAAATGAACTGAATGAAAACTTTGAGTGTTTACTCTTATTTCATGGAAACTGTGTTTTATATCAATAGTTACTTTTCAAAATTCTCCATGAATCTTTTTAATACTTTTCAATCTCAACATAGCTGCAAGCTCAATAAAAAAATAATAAACTTCAAATTAGAGTAAAACAAAGTAAAAAGACTTGGGTGAAGTAATAACAGACTGATCTATATTCCTCCCTGTAGTATTTCTCGTCTGAATTATAGATAAAAGCACCAGCAAGAAAGACTAAGAGATGGGTCCATGATTTTTGGTCAAAGAATATAGCACATCAAAATACAAATTGGAAAATGAACGCAACACTGAAGTATATGAAACCAACATCTTGAGTATAGAGTTTGAACCCACATATGTAACAAGGAGCTGTTCTATTCATAGACCCATACAATCACAGAATAACACAACTCTTTCTCTGTCATTCATCTCAGAGACAATATGCAAATCAATACCACGCAACAAACAATTCTGACATTCTGAAGCCACCAAGGGTTGTGGTTTTGAACCTGTTTCTTGAGAAACTAGTGGTTTTGGTTTGAATTGAAAAGCAAACTCAAAGACGGTGGTGACTTTCAGATGGTTGTAGCGTCGGGAAAGTTGAAGCCACCTCTACCACTGGCAACAATATCAACTGCGACAATAGAATAAACTTGGGTTGTTTTAAAGAAGAGGACTTGGAAGCCAAACTCTGACAGATTATATATGTCCCATCCGTGGCAGCAACACCTCTAGTAGTTCTGCCGGTTCAGGCAATTCGGTAACTTCCACCAGTATTGACAGATGAGATGCAAGGAGTAAGTGTGCGAATAGGCGAAGCAAAACTTTTCAAGGTCTGAAAGCCTATTTAAAAGTCTGTTTCACATTAGGCATTAGATATGCCACTAAATAGGCCATCATCTATCACTAACAAGGCCAATGGGTCTGCGACTAAAAATAATAGCACCAAACAATAACAACCAATTATTTACCAAAATAAATTTCTGAAAAACGTGCAACATTCAGCACTTAACTACATCCATGAAAACAACAAATCCAGCAAGTCCATGAAATGAGGCATTACTTCCATGAAAACCAAAAATCCATCAACTAAATTATTTAACATCCCCATTAAGCACATTCAACAGTTAAAACTTATTGTAAACTGCAATTGCAATAAATTTAGGCAGCACTCAGACATCAGCAAATTTCCTACCTGTCCAAGCACTGCCAAACACAATAACAAAAAACATATAGGCCAAAAGATAAAGACTTTAGTATAGGGACAGTGTCCACAAATCTAACTTCTACTAAGGCATTTGAATGAGTTTTTGGGACTTATACCATGATATAAATATTATATTAAGATTTGGATATACTTAAATAAATAACTAATGACATGTTCAAAAACTGTTTTCAATTTACCTCAATAAACTCCCCCATACTAGTATATGAATAAGTGCTTAATTAAACTTGTTGTTAGAATAGTTTATTGTACAAATGCTCAAAAAAGCTAATTATACAAAATACCTGCCCTAATTCATACTACCATTTCATTTGTAAGTTTAATGGGTGCTGAATGTCTGAACTGAACCCACTATCATGATCTAAATTCTAATGATAGTAATAACTATTGCCTAAAATTAACTCAAATAAAAGGTATCAGGGATTCAAAGGAAAAAAGAAGCATCACATAAATAGCTAAACCACTCAAAATGGATCAGAGAATCAAAGCAAATGAACATTAATTTAGATCATAAGTATTTTATATACAGTTAATAAATTAAAGAGTAAACTCTAAAAATTTGTTATTGAGACATCTTGGTCTCTGCTACTAGGGAATCACAAATGTGGATCATATTAGATCTTTGAGAATCATAAATAAATAAAATGTATGATACAAAATTTGGGAGTTTAATCATAAATAAACAATCATTCATGTTAGATAAATCGATTATTGAACCTCTTCTACTCTTTCAGAAAGACCCAACGCAAAAAGAGAAAATCAAAATCTTGAATCAGCTTTGTTGTTAAGGAAAATGAAAGGGGAAGTTTTAAACTTTGAAACGAATACTAACTAACAGAATCGGGATGAGAATCCAACAGAAAAGCTCGCAATAACAGTATTATAAATAGATGCTAACGGTATCAGAATCGGCAACGGGAACGAAACATAGAGAGAGGAAAATTGTAGATTTACCAGAGAAGGGAAGACGAAGACGAAGACCAAGACGGGTAGTTAGAGTTTAGGGCACTCTAAGTGGGGAGCTTGCTACTCCTGTTCTGAGCAGGAAGAGGAAAGAGGTGAAAATAAAACAAGGCACGTTTTCTTTTTTTTTCTTTTTGTTCCTTGTTTTATTTTTTGTTTTTTTGGTTATTAAAAATTTAGGGGTGAGGGGATGACATACAACTCCTATCATGCTCCCTTAGGCGGACCTTCAGGCTCTTTTTTCTTTTTGTTGTTTGGTAGGAATGACTTTGAAATTAAATTTGAATAATAAAAGTCTAAGTGTGGTGTCGATTGTTTTGTTTGTAGTCTTGTGGCTTTAGTTTCATCAACTCAGGTGGCCTTATAATTGAGGTTTTAATGAAAACTTGGTCATCAACGCAACAGATCTTGAGGCATCATGTGGTACTCTGGTGGCTTTAGTTTCATCACTTTTGTAGGTATTTTTCCATTTTATGCTATTAACTTGGATGTTGTGAGTTTATTTGCAGATTCATCCTTTTCGATTTTAGCAATATGAAATTTGTATTGTTTTCGATGTAATGAATGGATACCTTATTTTTGGTCAAAGAATATATTGCATAATTAGATATCATACACGTAAATATGTTGTCTTTCTATATCATTATGTGTTTTTCCATCCACACTCAGAGTTATAAATAAATATAAATAAATAATAGCCAAATTTACACTAAAGGTCCTTTAAGTTATTTAATTGTAACAAGTTGGTCTTTTAAGTCTTTCACTTTCATTACAAAAAACTAATAGAGCTGACGTGGTCGTGAAGGAGCCTACGTATCATTTGTTAGTGCCAACTAGGGATCCAGGTTGTGTTTCGATGTGATTAAATCGTGCATCGCAAGCTTCGTTGTAACTCACCATTTTCTGTAAATGAAGCAACAATCGACTTGTGTTCAGCTTGAAGATCCCTCATACGTGTGTTATCGGCTATGGTGACGAAATGAAAGCACCAAATGTGAAGTACTGATAATGACAAAACAAAATAAGGAATTCAAATGTGATATTTCATTCAACTTCTCAATTTCATCTATTAGTGCCAACTTCTTGAATCATGCCTAAACTGAAAGAACCCTAGCCTCACGCTGAACTCGATGACAATCAGGTTTTCTCTACTCTCAATTTTGCGTTAAACTTCCACTTCAATTTCACTTTCCAAATCTCTCTGTGAAATCGAACCACTTTACTCATCGGATTATTTTGTGAATTGTGGATTAGAAGCGTTTAATTAACTTAAGCAGCGTCTCATTTTCCGCGACGCTTGATCTTGATTGTTTGTTTCTCTTTATATAATTTGTGACAGGTTCTGGTGGAGCATAGATTATCAGCGAGAATTTTGACACGTTTCTTCTAAATATTTTGTAATCGGATTTTGATCTGTTTGTTATTCTCTGCTTTGAATTCAATCGACTTAGCAAACAATTACAGTAATGTGGTCTGTGTAAGCAAATTACGCGTCTTGTTTGGTGGCTTCTTATTTTTCTTTCTTATTATTAATTATTAATTATTATCAATAATTGATTTAGTGCTGTTGGTGGTGGATACTGGGTATAGCTTATTCCTCATAGTGTTGCTTTTGAAGTTTTCTATTGAATTTGTTTATTAATTGCTTTTATCCATTTTCTAATGCTTTAACAATACTGTTGCTGATGTGGCACACAATTAGATATATCATCATTTCCTATCCCTACACGTGTATCTATCAGTTTCCTGCATAACAGTTTCTAACAGAATTAGTTAAAAAGTCTGTTAGCCGTTATTCTTTCAGTTTTCTGGTTATTAGCAAGTATATATGTTGCTGCATAACCAATTCTGTAAGGTGATTCATTCTCAGGGTTGTGAGAAGAGAGAAACACGAGAATCTAGGGTTTCAGGGTAGTGAGGGGGTTCAATTTGGGGATAATCATAAATTGTAAACACTTCAATCAAATTGATTCAATCAAGATGGACCTAAGCATTCGCTTAGTCCCCTAGATGTAGGAATCACATTGATTCTGAACTGGGTGAACAAATTGTGTGTGTGTGTGTGTGTGATCGTAATTTTGCAATTTACCTGTTATCGCGACTATTCTTCATCTGCGAGTGAGTGAGCGCATGACTGTATCCCTTCTTCGATTGTTCAATCTAATTTGAAATTGTAGATTGTGCGCGTATTGTTCTGCTTGTTTGAAATTCTGGAATCTCACCAAGATTGAAGCTCTACCTTTAATCTTGGACTGTCTACGCGTTTTTGGTCCATTCGCGTGTAGCTTTGTGTTCTGTTTCCAACAACAATACCATTCAAATGCACCATAAGCTCATGACAAATGCGCCATAAGCTCATGACTCTGGCAATTTCAGCGATATGGGGAAATCGGCTCTCAGGTTCAAACCCGGGTGTGAATAGTGGTAGTGTGTGCGTGATATTTATTTGTCATTTTATCTAATTAGTAAAAAAAAAATTCCACAAAAAGCTCATAGTCTATGGGATTACTGTTTTATATTTTGTTTAATTATGTGTTTGGTAAACATAATTTCTTTCTCATTAGTGGTTGAGTAATTGATACACCCTACTTTTCATATTGAAATCAGGTCATGTGATTGATTCACTTGGAAGCCTAGCCTTCCTTTGGAATGTAACTATCTAGTTCTATAATAAGATGTTTGCTTCTACTTAGTTCTGTACTCGATCACCCCTTAAGTGTAGAAGATATTTTGTTTGTGATATATGATTGTTTTGTATGCTTTGTTCTTTTACACGCATCTGTATATGTTCCATTTTTTTCCTCTTGTTCTCTATATGGTTTTGGTACACTTAATAAGCACATAAATTTGCATCATTTTATTTTTGGCTAACTCTGAGAATAATGATATGGATGATTTTTTCTTCCCTACGTGCAGGAATTCCTGAGAAACAGTCGACTTCAATCGAAGAAGTGAAGTCGACTTAAAAACAAATCTATATCTATATCTATATCTATATACTATACATTTGAGAATAATCTCATTGATTATTCTCACACATGGCACCCATCTAGCCATTAGGCAATAAATACATTCATTTAAATAATTTAAATATTAATAAAATAAAATAATTATATTAAAATTAAAATATTATATGTGACAATTATTTAATATGATGTGTAACGTCTAATTTTGCATGAATACACTTAAATGTCATAATGAAAAAAACGTTTTGTTTTGTATTGCTTCAAAAGTCTCTAATAAAATTCTCCTATAAATAGCCAACTTTAGTTGATGGTTGGATTCACCCTCCACACCACTACCTCATCTTCTCAAACTACTCATTTGTGCTTCATTGCTATTGTCACATTTCATGGAGGTTTCATCATAGTAATGTGGTTATAGTGTGTTGAAGAATGTATTTCTATTTTTCTATACTTTCATGTTTTTTCTAATAGATAGTTATATGACATGTTGTCAATTAGGTTTTCTATAGAATGTTTTGTTTTGTTCAAATCTATTGTACCTCCTATTTGTAATTTATCATAAGTGGTTGTATGTAAATCTTCATATTGTAAATGAATGGTGTTGAATAAGGTAATGGTTTGATTCACTCTCCACAACACGTCATCGTCTTCTCAAATCACATTTCATCGAATGTTAATGGTTTGATTCACTCTCCACAACGCGTCAACAAATCCAACACTGCATCAAGGAGTACAAAAGTATAACCAAAATGCACATAAGGAGTTTCACCCTCTCAAGTCTCAAGATGTGTATGAACTATGAAAGCAAGTAATGTTTTAATAAGGCAATCAAAAGGTAACATATTCTTCAAGCAGAAGGAATTAACTGGGAAAGAATTTGATTATCACGCATTATAGATAGATAACCCTCAAATATACATACATATGCTATACATTGATAAAATTAGGTATTCAATCAAACGGGCCAATTTTGTTTTCCAACAAAGCCGATATTTCATCAACAAAAAATCAAATAGCAAAAACTAATCACAAAGAGGGATAAAAAGAGTTAGGTTAATAAAGTGGAGTATCTACTTCTCTATGAAATTTATATCAGATTAAGTTAATATTTTTATAAGATTCTTTTTTGCTAATAAATTTTGTGTAATATATGAAGTTTATATAATATTTACGAAATTTATATTAGGGTCAACTTTAGTGTCACCACATAACGATATTAAGATATTTAATAATTACGATAGTACAAATTTTTAACATAAACATAAATTAATTATATATTACTTTATCCACCTACATTAACCTAATATTTTATTTTTGTTTGTAAATGATTTATTTTCCCCTTTAGAAAATATATGAAAAAATTTATGGTTATATGATATTTTTAACATTTTGTAATGGATGCTAAATAATTATGAATCAACCATAATTAATAAGTTTCATCTTTTCAAAATGGTCAATTAATTGAATAACATCCATTAATTTCTGTTAATTATATCAGTTACGTTAATATTTTATTTTAATATGGCTATTTGTTATGTCAGTTACAAAAAAGTCCCATAATTATGTCAGTTAAAATATGTGTCCTTCAATATTTCTATTAATTCCGAAGGTTACAACAAAATCATACATATAAAAATGCCAGTTTCAAAAAGTACCTTATTTTAACAATATGCATTAATTTTTCTATCAATTTGTAAGTTACAATATATGATATTTTGGTGATGGTAATCAATATGAAGGTTACAAAAAGGTATACTATTTTTGATGATATCTTACAAAAAATAAAATATGTATTGGCCGAGTGTTTAGTGTGATAATCAAATTTGCCAGACAAAATAATAATTATCTCCATCACTTGGTTTTCATATATTTATTATGTTGTCCATTATTTGTGTTGGCCATAGTAGTACACTATAGTGCGAAGAATTGATCAGAACGTACCATAGAAATCAGTATCAGCGTCAACCTTGCTTTACAAGTGTCTTACACGTGTGATGGATATTCATGTTCAGTTAATTTTGTAATTGGTAAATTTCACATTAAAATTTAGATTATATGTTAAATTTCATTGGTCTAAGCAAATATCAAATTACGAAAATTGTGTTTAATATATGAAAATAATATAATATTTACGAAATTTATATTATGGTCAACCTTATTGTCACCACATAATGACATTAAGATATTTAATATTTACGATGCTTACAAAATTTAAACAAAAGCATATTTTAAATTATATATTATTTTATCCACGTGCATTAACCAAATAAATTACATAAATTTCATGTAACTATGTCCGTTACTATATTAGGCCTTTAATGGTTCTCATATTTATAACATTTACCACAAATAACATACTTTATTAATAAATCATATTTTCAAAAAGACCCTTAATCGATTAATATACATTAAGTCTTTTAAGTTATGATATTATCAAAAATTCTCTGTAAAGATGAAACTGACTTAAAGTATGTTAATCCTAAACATATTTTAGCTTTTATACTTAACCGAACCTAACTTACAGTACGATGATCAAATGATTATTTTTGTTTCTAAATGATTATTTTGACAATATAAAAAATGTATGAAAAAATTTATTCACAATAATATATTTAGTCATTTTTTAATGGACTCTACACAATATAAACTCAATCATAATTAAGTAATTTTCATATTTTCAAAAATGTCCTTTAATTGAATAATTTACATTAATTTCTGTTAGAAAATGTCGGTTACGATATGGTCAGTGTTTTTATGATGGCAATTAATTATGTCAATTGCCCATTGGGATATTATTTGCAAGGTTGTGGCTATGATGATACGTTAGTAATCAATTAATGCATGGTCTAATAATAAAGTAATGTCAGTTACGTTATGTGAATCAAAAAGGTATGATGAAACGTTAATAAGCAATTATTGTCAGTTATGATATGTTAATGCCCTCTAATGACGTACTCCCTCCGGACCTATTTATAAGCAAAAAAACACTTTTTAGGTTCATTGGAAAACTAATGTATTTAGCCTATAATGTAGTCCAGATACATTAATTTTCCAATGAACTTAAAAAGTGATTTTTTGCTTATAAATAGGTCCGGAGGGAGTAACTGACAAATTGATAATAATGGTGAAACGTTACAAAAAAATAAATAGCAATGGCCGAGTTTTGTGTGTGCCTTGATCAGTTACAATATGTAATCAAACTGATAAATTATAGGTCATTTGATTTTAAAAATAAAATTTTAAATTTTTAATTAAATATGTAGATTGTAGATTTAGTACTTTTATTTTTGTGTAGAGTATATTCATTTATACGTTATACAAGAAACCGTCAAATCATTCCCTCATTTAACATTCTCTCTCCAATTTAGTCTCTAAAACTAAAACAATTTTTTATAAATTTTTTATTTTAATAGAAAAAAATCGAAATAAATTTATGTTAGAATTATAAGTTATAAATATTTAAAGTAATGTTTGATTTTTGGTACAAATAATAGTTAAATGATGAATAAAAAATATAATTATACTTTCAAAACGTCCCTTAATCAATAAATATAATTTATACTTTCAAAATGTTCCTTAATCAATAAATATAATTTATTTTTATATAACTATGACAGTTACAATATATGGTCTTTAATATATCTAATAATTATGACAGTTACAATATTTAAACAAAACCATAATTAAAAATAATTATACTTTCAAAACGTCTCTTAATCGATAAATATAATTTATTTTTATATAACTATGATAGTTACAATATATGGTCTTTAACATATCTAATAATTATGACAGTTACAATGTTTTATTTATCAGTTATGGTTTTAATATTTAACCATCATCATACCAATTAAATTTGTAACGTAACTTAAAATAATAGAAAATTTATACCAACATTTTTCTTTATATGTTTGTTTTCATTGTTGTTATTATTATTATTATTATTATTATTATTATTATTATTTTCTATTAAATAACTACCCATATTATTAAAATAAGTTAATAATATAAAAATTGACATTATCAAAAATATAAAATTTATAGTTTTTTCTACTATATACCGTGCGTAAACGGGCCTACATATTAAATGATTTTTTTTTGTTTTTAGGTATTTTTTCTGAATAGAATTTTTAAAGTAGTAAATTTATTTAAAAATTGTGTAATAAAATCTTAACTCAAATTAATAGATTCTTATTTGTACAAGAGTATTTTAGTACTATAATATATTGTAATATAAATCTTATCAATGTGTTTTAATTTAATTAATTGAACCATAAGTCATTTTATGTTACAAATGTCATTTTATGTTATAATATCTTACAATATTATATAATTCAATTTAATTATTTATCAACCATAACAAATTTTATTTTAAGTTACTAAAACTCACTTAAGAGTTTTTAAATTACAATTTCTTTGAATAATATATTACTCAGTATAATTTTCAATAAGATTGCATTTATTTAACTTTTGTGACTTGCTATAATTATAATAAGAATCAAGTGAATTGCTATAATTATTATAATAATCATAGTAATTATAATAATAATTATATTAACTCCATCCACATCATCAAAGTTTTAGTAAAAAATAGCCAAATTCATCTTGTTATATGGTTTTAATATAACATATTTGGTTTTGGTTAAAAAAATGTAAATAAATATATTTTAAAATAAATTAATCAATAAATTAAGTTCATACAAAAATAAAATGAATAAAAAAATAATTAAGTGAAATAAATTATTAGGCCCAATTAATGTTTTCGTGGGTTCGCAATTGGAATAAAAATTTGTTCGATTGCTTAAAACATAGGTGGCATTGCGGAGTTTACTTTAAGAACCCACAATTAGGGGTGGCAATTTCTACCCTCAAGTGGGGATCCTCGCGGGGATTACCCCGTTTGGGGCCCTGTGGGCGGGAAATTTTCCCCCATGGGGATGGGGATGGGGGAGAAAATCCCTCCGCAATCAATTCGGGGATGGGGAAAGGGGTCCATATCCCCCGCCCCGCGGGCCGCCCCCAAATATGTTACATAAATGTTATTATTATTATTATATATATATATATATATTATATTATAAGAAAATTTTTAGTCTTTTAATATGTGATTTTAAATGAAAATATTAATAAAATATAAATTGGTAATTTTTAGATTTTTATTCTCACCTTTATAAATTGGGGGAGGAAAACTCCTCGAAGCGGGGAATGGGGATGGGGATGGGGGACAATATGGGAGGGGGGAGCAGGGAGTGGGGAAGTACTCCCCGCCCCGCCCCATTGCCATTCCTACCCGCAATGAGTTCACCGTTGGATATGCTAATAAAACATTAACATTTCAGTCAATGTCCACCATAGAGTTTTTGCAAAAATATACCCTAATAAAGACACCTGCTATTATGAAAATAGAATATGAAACAAATCAACGCTGTTGATTAATTAGTCTACAATTATTCCATATATTTCCGACTGACTCACGAAGGGGTAATGTTTACAGAAAAATTTTCTTGAAAACATTTTGATATAAAACAATTTTATCATGTACCCAAAGGAGTCAATTCTCATAACTAACCCAAAAATACTAATAAGAGTGTATCTTTCAAACCTTAACTTAGTACACGGGATTTAACCCTAGAACCTGATAATCCTACACAATATACGGCTTTTCGGAATTACTTAAGTCAAAGATTTATCCAAGATCATTGTCCTTCTAGATCAATCAGGCTGAGATTTTTTTTTTATATCTATGCCTTCTTAGGTCTTGTCCATACAGACGCTAAGGAAATAAAAGTTTCGGTATTAGGAATCTTACTAGAACGACATAAGGTTTTCCTTAGAAGGTAAGCTTCATTACCATTCTATGAAATTCTGGATCTATTGATTAACCTTAACGTAACGATTATTCTTGGACTAATTATGAAATTAAAACAACGGTGGCACTAAGGAGTTTTTGAAAATGAAAAGTTTAGGGAATCAAACGAGCACACCAATAGTGTCATCGTATTGATTCATAGAATTTTAGTATAAAATCATTAAACATTTCCTTGGCCCAACTTCTCTTCGAATTTCCGCAACTGTCCAAGCATAGTCTTTACGATCACGTTAATCAATCAAGTTTTAAAACGATTCTGGGAGAACAGAACCTTGATTTAGGCTTGGAACTTATCCGATAGAAGTCTCTAATTGTGACATAAGTCAGGGTTCTAGCTTGAGTCACTAAGAAGAATTAATTGCTAAACCGTATATCGATCCCGAGTATATTGATTTCAAAGGTTATAGCTCTGTGATATCAGCTAATCTTAACTGATCTTAGATTAACGACTTGGCCGTAGCAAAACAATTACCTTGGATTCAAGAATGGAATAGTCGCCCACAATTTCTTCGAACAAATCCGGATGCCCATCTATAGCCCTTCGCTTACGCTACGCACTCTAATGAAACGAAAAGGCTAGGATCCTAAGGTTTAGGTTTTGGACATTATCGGGGATGAGGCAACTAATCGTCATCATTCTCAGTAATTCACATGAAACATTGAGTGGATCCTGACCCAACACATCACATGATTTACTGAAAGGTTCTGACATTTTAATTGTCTAAGTCCCTAGCTGACTCGATCTAACCTATCGACCATAAGGTCTCTATGTCCGACAAGGTCGAACTGCTCTGATACCAAAATGTAACACCCTAATATCTCTAATCAATAGAAATACTAAGAATGTACAATTTAGTAAACATCGGAGTAACTTTCCTACTTATAATAAGGAAAAAGCGGAAACGATTACATAACTCAATTATCTCAAGTCATATATCGACTACAAAGACGACGGGAAATAACATAATCAGAGACTGAAGGATTAAATCTTCAATCTCCTCTTCTTGCATGACACCTACTCGCATCCCTTAACCTTCTACTTTTCCCTTGTTTCTCTGTAAAACAACAACAAATGATAGGGTGAGATAACATATCTCAGTGAGTTCTACCGCGACCCCTAACATTCACTCGGTTCAATTATGAAAACCCTTTTAATTCGTAATTCAATATAAATTACAAAATAGTCCATTTCATCTTTTATCACATCACCAACCACCCAAAGTAGCTTAAGTGATGAATTTCAATATTACATTTTAATCTTTAGCAGGTCACCAACTCAGAAAGCTTAAGTGAACCCCTAATTACTGTCATACCCTAATTTTGTCCGGCTTGGAACAAAACCTTAATTTTCCACAAAAAGAAATAAATTATGAAGTGAAGCATCATTCTGAAGGATGTGAAGAACTATGAGCATGCATTTTTGGGTTCTAAAAGTCATTTCAGCGCTTTTAAAATCATTTTTAGGATTGGAATGCCTTTTGGAGCAAAATTAGGGTTTTTTGGGCAAAAGGTGTATTTTGGTCATTTCCAAAATTAAGCAATTTCTCACCAAAATCATTGTTCAATCTCAGAGGAATTTATTTGGATCTAGATGATTTGGGTTATGAATTTTTGTGCGCATGCATGCATGATTTTTGGCATAAAATTCAAATTTTAAGCAAAAG
Source organism: Astragalus glycyphyllos (assembly GCA_963573325.1). NCBI lineage: Eukaryota > Viridiplantae > Streptophyta > Magnoliopsida > Fabales > Fabaceae > Astragalus > Astragalus glycyphyllos. The sequence continues at coordinate 12,910,456 of OY754312.1, read as the reverse complement.
GGCAAAATGGGAATTTCCATCAAGGTGAGGTCTCAAATCAATTTTGGGAAGGGTGATATCATGGAATTTTGGGCCCAATCATTGATTCCTAGGACATGGCCCAAAGTGGCATGATTTTTATGGAATTATCTAGAAAAGAATAATCAAAAATGGTGAAAATAAGGAAGTGTCCCCAATAAGACAAAATGTACTATTTTTCTTGACAAGCTTGCAAAACTTGGGCACCAAGGCCTCATTTGCTCCGAATTTTCCAGCTCATTTTCACCTCATTTTGTGTTTCCTCATGCCCTTGATCCATGTGAGTTGTATTCCTAGCCATTGATTAAAATTCTAGATCAAATCCTAGGCTACAACTTTGTGTAGAATGACCTAGGTGCCCTCAACAATTTTTGTGCAACAAAAACTCATAATTTTTGTGTATGACCAGCTATTCCTCACTCATTTGTGTTTTCTCCTTGTCCCTAATCCATGTGCATTGCAATCTTGGCCTTTGATTCAAATTCTAGCTCAAATCTCAATGGTTTGCAAAAGCACAATGTCCTATATACCCTTAATTTTGCACCTCATATAAAACCCAAAATAGGAGACCATGAGGAGACTCATTTTTTTTACCCTAGCACCCAAATCTCTCCTCTCTTTCTCTCATTCCTTCGAAGCAACCAGCCACCATACCCATATTCTTTTCTTCAAAATTCTTCCAAAAAAAATCAACCATCAAACCTTGTTTATTCTTCATCCTTTCAATAAATCTACTTCTAAACTTGCATAATCATCAAAGTTTCATCAAAAACCATCAAGAATCAAGCATTTGCGAAAGGTTCAAGAGGTTCTTGTGGTGTTCTTCAAGTGTTCTTGCTTCTATTCTCTTTCCTTCTTCATTTTCTAGCTAGATCTAGAGGTAAGCTCACTAACCCTTGCATTTTCTTTAATTTTCATCATGTAATCTCTCTTCTATTCCTCTTTCCTTCTTGAAAGAAGCTTTGAGGACTCATTTCAAACATTATTGGACAAGGACATTGGGAGCCTTGGGTGTTTGAGATGAGTCCTTGGCCTTGAAGGAAAGATTCTTGTGTTTTCTCATCATTCATTGCATTTCTACCTCACTTGCATGATTTTGGTGAAATAAAACCTTGTTTTCCTACCTATTTTGCTTCGGCCATAGCATGGATTTTAGGGTTCTTGTGTTCATTTTGTTCATTTCATGATTTTAAGTTGAATTTTGGCTTGATTTTGATGTTGGGTGCCTCGGGTTGTTGCTTCAAAACCTAGGGTTTTTGTTGCCTTTTTACTTCTTTGATTTTGTGAAGAATAAAATACATGATATGCTTGATGCTTACTTTAGAACATGGCATGATGATCTAGGGTTTAGTCTTGTGAATTGTTTCATGTATTAATTGTGAATTTTAGCATGAAATTTGATGGTGATTTGTGCTTAGCATTGCTTCGGCCTTAGGCCACTTTTGTGCATATTTTGTGCTTGAGAACGTGTTGTTTTGATCTTGTGTGAATAAATGCAATTGTGCAATTGTGTTTTTACCCTTTTACCTTTTTACTTTACCATCTCATTAAATAATTACCATTTACCTCATGCATTTTTACTCTACCATTTCATTAACTTCTCACTCAAACTTTTTACCACTTGTAAATTTGCATAAAAAAATCCCAAAACATTTCAATCATTTGCATTTTAAACTTTTACTACTTCTCATTTAAAACCCCAAAACATTTTAACCACTTCTTACTCAAAACATTTTCAAACTTTGCATTTCACTTATTTGCATCATCTATGCGACACCTTGCATGCTTGCACACACATTCACTCATACTTGTATACCATGCATAATAAATGCTCATGCATTCTTGTATGCTCATGCATTCTCTTGTATACTTATTCATGCATTCTCTTGTATGCTCATGCATTCACATGCTTGCTTAATCATGTATCATCGCTCACATGTTCATTCATTAAACCTAGAATACTCTATGCCTATGATCAATTGTGTTCACTTGTTCTTGATGCCATTTGAATGACTTGATTTAATTGTGTGCCCTTCCTTCCACTAGTATGTATTCTTAATGAAGACGTAAGCCTACTTTTCCGGTTGTAGCATAGGGTCATTAAGGTATATGCACCCCTTTGAGATTGCTGCCCGTCCCGTAGCAATTCTCACACACACACACAATTGTCTTGAGAACTTTGTCTTGCATCCTTAATAATTGGATCTCTTGATTATATTGGCATGTTTAATCTTGGTTAATAATCAACATGTTTATGATTGCTTGATTGGTGAGTATGTTTGAATCTTGTTCACTCATGGTTGCATTTGGTTATGGACTTGGAATTGATTGAATAATGTTCTACTTATTTTCCAAAACCCATTTTCTAAACTCATTTTCAAACGCTCCTTGCTTTGCGGAAACATTTTCTTCCTCCATTAAATAAAACAAATTGTCATTGATGATCACTCGCGCTGTTGCCGTTTAGATCGCTAATGATGATTTTATTTTCAAAAAAGAGTTAGTAGTGAGGCCATTCTAACCGTTGTTGTTCGGTCTTCACAAACGCTCACCCAATTGCGAAAAACTCTTAAGCCGTTTTCAGACGCAAAAACCGAGAACTACGTAGCTTTGATCCCTCAACCCAGTGAGGGTACGTAGGAGCGGGTCCGTCCCGTCAAGCACCCTTTTAAAAAATCTTTGTTTTGTTTCCACTTTTCAAAGATAACAAAAATATTCCTGTCTTCCGTTTTCAATAAAACGATTTTTCAAATAAAAAAAAAAGAAAAGAAAAGAAAAGAAAAGAAGTAGAACAAATCGCTTTCAACTCAAACCTTTGTCAAACCACATATCGAGTTAATGGTTCCCTTTCAGTAGAAAGGGCGTATGGGATGCTAATACCTTCCCCATGCGTAACCGACCCCCGAACCTACATCTCTGATTTCGAAAGACCACTCGCTTTTCCAAAAAAAGGGTTTTTCCGATGTTTTCCTAAATAAATATTGGTGGCGGCTCTACTATTTTTCACGTTGCAAAACGAGAAGTCCCAAACCGGATTTTTCGGGCGCAACAGCTGGCGACTCCGCTGGGGACTTTTTATAAAAGGCGAGGGTCAAGCCTAGTTAACTCGATGTGTGGTTTAAATCGTTTGAATTGAAAGCTTTGTTCTACTTCTTCCTTTTCTTCCTTTTCTTTTCCTTTTCCCTTCTTTCTTTGTCTGTGATGCTTGATTGTTTCTCTAGCATTATCATGATGTTATGTTGTATTCATATGCATTTGTTTTCCTTCTATGTGTGCTCCTTGCGCATTTTTCTCTTTGTTCACATACCATGTTCATGCATTCCTCAATTCCCACGTCCCCTCTTCTTTGCTCCCTTTCTAAAGGTAAATTCATGCATTTCTCCCCCACCTTATCATGATCCCTTCCTCTTGGCTCCCTTTCTTAAGGTAAACAATGTTTGCGATTGCTTATTGACTTCCTGTGTTAATTCTTGAATTGGAATGCTATATGATATGCAACATGCTATTGTATGCTTTTGTCTGGACTGTTCTGGGTTTTCATTTGCAGGTGGGGGTTTATGATGGGTAGTTTTAGGCGGTATGTCCTTGCTACACACACTCACACCTTATGCTTATTGTGCTTTGAGAGGGGCCTAAAACCCAAGGTCTGACAAAACTTAGGGGAGTGGAAATGAGTAGTGACTGGCAATTGGACCGTTGTCCTTCTGACTCTCACGAAAGTTTCAGCCGGAGTATGCTCTTTCACGATGCCTCACACCAGATGGCGTACCATCATTGTGGGTGCTATTGTGAGAGAGAATTAGCTCTGGTAACCTGGTGAGGAAGTGATTAAAGCCAACATGGGAGGAACATCTGAGTTGCCCTAGAACCTAGGTTCCCGCCTCGTAGGACACAAGGACATACAAATTGTGTGTTGCATTGTAATCTAGGCATGTTTTCCAAAAGGAGTAGAAGGAGATTTTTCCAAAAAAAAAAATAATAAAGCAGAGAAAGAACTGCCGTTGTAGCCTTTCTTTTGCCGGTCCGTACGAGATAACATATGGCCCACCCTTTTCAAAAAAAGGGAACGAGCTGCCGCTGTAGCCTTTCTCTTATAAAGTAACATATGGTCCACATTTTTTCAAAAAAAAGGGAGAACGAGCTGCCGCTGTAGCCTTTCTCTTATAAAGTAACATATGGTCCACATTTTTTCAAAAAAAAAAGGGAGAACGAGTTACCGTTGTAACCTTTCTCTTATGAAGTAGCATGTGGCCCGCATTCTTCAAAAAACAGGGAGAACGAGTTGCCGTTGTAGCCTTTCTCTCACTGGTCCATATGAAACAACGTACGGCCCGTATTTTCAAAAAAAAAGAGCTTAAATCAATGCCAATAAAGATTTTGCCCTAATCTGCATATGCATAAAACATCATCAGCATTTGCATACATCCTCGCGTTACATAAAACCCATGCATGCATCATTGCATCTTACTCAAGTTTGTTTGCCGAGAATCACAAAGTGACAAAGAATCTTGCCAGAGGAACTTAATGGAATCAAGAAGTGAGACAGTGCATGCTCCAAGGTACCCGGGTGTAAGAAAGGTAGACGTCACCAGCTTGAAAGGATATGTTGACCTAATGGGACCTATTGAAAGGGGATCGTTTGACAGCTCTTATGGGAACCTTCGGAAGTTGTTGTTGCTAGAGGTACAGACTGAGGCTATCGTGGCTCTAAGAAGATTCTATGACTCCGAAATCAGATGCTTCCTTTTCAAAAATTTCCAAATGGCTCCCACTTTGGAAGAATATCATCAGATCTTGGGTTTCCCTCAGACCAAAGCTGCTCCCTGCCAGTATCAAGAGCAGTATTACACGGATGAGAAGTTTGCTGCATTATTGCAAGTAAAGGTAGAGGACCTGAAGCTCTAGAGGCAGAGGAAGAACCTTGTGGTAGGTTTCCCGCAGAGTTATCTCGAGGGTATGATGGATACTCATGCCAGAAACAAAAATTGGGTTGTCTTCAAGCAAATCTTGGCCTTAACAATCTTCGGGATTGTTCTCTTTCCGCAGATTGAAAGACTTGTGGATGTGACTGTCATTGGCATTTTCTTAGCTTTCCAGAATGAGAAGAATCCTATCAATCCGATCCCTGCAATGCTTGCTGACACTTATTCCGCTCTTACTCACCATTGTGAACTCAAAAGGAAGAAAATCTCTTGCTCTTCCCATCTGTTATATGCCTGGCTTCTTATCCATGTTTTCACCAATCCGAAGAAAGTGGAAAAGTTGATCGACTATGCTGTATCTTGTGAGGTGAAAACCATGAGTATTCAAGAGTGGATCCAGTTTCTAGGGAGTCTAGACGAGCACTCAGTTCGTTGGTATCTTTCATCTTGCTGGGAAGCTAGACCTGAGGTAGTCTTCCGCTGTGGTGGTTTTCAAAATGTTCCACTGATGGGCACTAAAGGGTGCATTAACTACAATCCCTCCCTGACGCTGAGACAATTAGGATATCCTATGAGGAACTCGCCTACTGAAGAGATGGCATTCCCGTTTTACATCTATGAGGGAGGTCCAAAGGATGACAGTTTGACTAGGAAGATTTTGCAAGCTTGGAGTATGGTGACTCGTTATGGAAAAGTAGAGATCTCTCAGAGAACTAGTGGTGTTACCTTTGCTCAATGGCTTGAGAAAAGGATTCAGAGCGTCCGATTGCCTTATCAGAAATTATTGCAAGTTGAGAGGGAGGTAATAGACTCTGGTACTCCCGTTGTTGAAGAGTTAGGTGAGGTCAAGTTGGCTCTAATGAAAGCAGAGGAAGAGAAAAAATCCTTGCAAGCTGAGATAGAGAAGTTGACTCTGAACAACCAAAGATTAAAAGAAGATAATGCTCTCAAATCTGCTGCCATTGAGGAGTTTGACAAGAAACTCAAAGTAGAAGAGAAGGAAAAGCTAGAAGCTCAAAAGTATCTGCAAGTAGCCAAAGAGGAAATCAAGAGGCAAAAGGCTAAACAAAAGAGAGCCATTGAAGAGACCAGTCAGTGGAGAGATCTCTATGAAAAGACAAAGATGGATGAGAGGACTGTGAAGAGCTTGCTTGCAAAGTCAAAAAGAGAGTCCCGCTTGCTACAGGCTGAGTGGGAAAGCAAACTGAGCAGTGTCGCGCAAGAAAGAAATTCAGTTGAGAGCATTCTCAAAGAATACAAGCAGGCTCTAGGATTTGAGCGAGAGATTTCTGATGAACTGAAAAGAAACCTTCGACACATCAGTGATGCATACAGGCAGGTGAAGGATGAGAGTCAGCATTGGGAACACCGCTTTGTTGAACTGCTTGGCAGGATTGAAGAACAGGCAGTTATCATTGAGTTGAAAGATGAAATTCAACAGTGGAAGGCTAGATTCTCTGAGCTTGCAGAGTTGGCCAACCAAGCTCTTGCAGGTGTACCTAAAAAGCTAAGAAAGGCTGAGGTTGAGATGTTTCCCTTTAACACTCCACTGGCAATTTACAAATTCGTGAAGTTTTGCAGGGCCTTGGTTGAAGAAGTCAGAGAGAAGACTGGAAGGGTTCCCACAGGCAACAAGAGAAAGAGAACTGAAGATTTCAAAGCTCTATGTAGTTAAGCTCTTGTTTGTAATTTTCATTGTACTCTCTCTTTCTGGATGACCGTATTTCCATTTGAGTATTCTACCTTTTGAAATGTAAGGTTTGAAGTACTTGCTTGAATTTGAATGTATGGAGTATGTTTTGTTTCACTTATTGAATCCAATCTTGTCGTGTTTCAAACAAAAATAATGAAAGTCCACTGTTAGGCCTATGGCAAGACATGGCACACTGTGGTTCACGGCATAAGACAAACTAAAACTAACACCCATTTGCATTGCATTCATTGCATTCATTAATACCCCTGCTCATAAAAAAAAAAGTTTCGTCAGAGCAAGTCAGGCAAGCTGGTTCTCCGTCACCGATACTTCACCCGACTGCAAGCAAAGTTGATGGCCAATCTGCAAGATTACCCAGAGATTGAGACCGAGAGTAATCCAGAGCACGAAGATCTGGGTGTGCAGATTATTAATCCTGAGCAGCTGGCTCAGGAGAACCAGGTTCTAAAGGATAAGGTTGGGGCCATGGAGACCCAAATGCATGAGATGATTGCTTTGCTACAAAGCCTAAAGAGTGGAACCGCTGCTGAAGGTACCGCTGTGGTGGGTCCCGATGGTGTCATTTCTTTTATACCTCCTCCAGTGTCAGTTAATGCTACAGCCACAGTTCCTCCGGGGTCTGGAATCAGTCATCCCGTCTTTGCTTCAGGGATGAATAGGCAGAATCAGTCACAAAGATATCCTTGGGGGATGCCCGCCGAGTACATGCCGCAAATTGTTAGACCCATTCCTGCTGACGCTGTTGGGCCACATCAAGCTACTGCTGCCGTGTCTGGGGGAGCTGCTGGAAGACCGCAGGTCCAGACTCCTAGTCCTCATGCTGTGCTCAGCCCTACTCCGGGGCTTGTTGCACACCCTCACAATGTTCCTCAGCCTGGAGGATATTACTATAGCATGGGCAGTTGTTGCACCCCGAAAAATCCGGATTGGACCTTTCATCGTACAACGTGAAAATTTGTGAAGCCGCCATCAACATTTTTTATTTAGGGACCAAAACATGGAAAAAGGGTCCTTTTTAAGGCGGGTGGCCCTTTGAGAACTAGAGATGTAGGTTCGGGGGTCGGTTAGGTGTGGGGAAGGTATTAGCACCCCACACCTCCTTTCTACCGAAAGGGAACCTTTAACTTGATGTGCGGTCTTGACAGAGTTGATTTGAAACAATTCATTCTACTTCTTTTTATTTGAGAAAAGTGTTTTTTGAAAATGGGGGAAAAGAAGAATCTTTTTATTATTTTTTAAAAGTGTGCTTGACGGGATGTGACCCGCTCCTACGTATCTCCCGGTGCGATGGAGAATTCAAAGCTTACGTAGTTCTCTTTTTGCGTCTGAAAACGGCTTAAGAGTTTTTCGCAATTGGGTGAGCGTTTGTGAAGACCGAACAACAACGGTTAGAATGGCCTCACTACTAACTCTTTTTTGAAAATACAATCATCATTAACGATCTAAACGGCAACAGCGCGAGTGATCATCAATGACAATTTGTTTTATTTAATGGAGGAAGAAAATGTTTTCGCAAAGCAAGGAGCGTTTGAAAATGAGTTTAGAAAATGGGTTTTGGAAAACAAGTAGAACATTATTCAATCAATTCCAAGTCCATAACCAAATGCAACAATGAGTGGACAAGATTCAAACATACTCACCAATCAAGCAATCATAAACATGTTGATTATTAACCAAGATTAAGCATGCCAATATAATCAAGAGATCCAATTATTAAGGATGCAAGACAAAGCTCTCAAGACAATTGTGTCTGTGTGTGAGAATTGCTACGGGACGGGCAACAATCTCAAAGGGGTGCATATACCTTAATGACTCTATGCTACAACCGGAAAAGTAGGCTTACGTCTTCATTAAGAATACATACTAGTGGAAGGAAGGGCACACAATTAAATCAAGTCATTCAAATGGCATCAAGAACAAGTGAACACAATTGATCATAGGCATAGAGTATTCTAGGTTTAATGAATGAACATGTGAGCGATGATACATGATTAAGCAAGCATGTGAATGCATGAGCATACAAGAGAATGCATGAATAAGTATACAAGAGAATGCATGAGCATACAAGAATGCATGAGCATTTATTATGCATGGTATACAAGTATGAGTGAATGTGTGTGCAAGCATGCAAGGTGTCGCATAGATGATGCAAATAAGTGAAATGCAAAGTTTGAAAATGTTTTGAGTAAGAAGTGGTAAAAATGTTTTGGGGTTTTAAATGAGAAGTAGTAAAAGTTTAAAATGCAAATGATTGAAATGTTTTGGGATTTTTTTATGCAAATTTACAAGTGGTAAAAAGTTTGAGTGAGAAGTTAATGAAATGGTAGAGTAAAAATGCATGAGGTAAATGGTAATTATTTAATGAGATGGTAAAGTAAAAAGGTAAAAGGGTAAAAACACAATTGCACAATTGCATTTATTCACACAAGATCAAAACAACACGTTTTCAAGCACAAAAATATGCACAAAAGTGGCCTAAGGCCGAAGCAATGCTAAGCACACATCACCATCAAATTTCATGCTAAAATTCACAATTAATACATGAAACAATTCACAAGACTAAACCCTAGATCATCATGCCATGTTCTAAGGTAAGCATCAAGCATATCATGTATTTTATTCTTCACAAAATCAAAGAAGTAAAAAGGCAACAAAAACCCTAGGTTTTGAAGCAACAACCCGAGGCACCCAACACCAAAATCAAGCCAAAATTCAACTTAAAATCATGAAATGAACAAAATGAACACAAGAACCCCAAAATCCATGCTATGGCCGAAGCAAAATAGGTAGGAAAACAAGATTTTATTTCACCAAAATCATGCAAATGAGGTAGAAATGCAATGAATGACAAGAATCTTTCCTTCAAGGCCAAGGACTCATCTCAAACACCCAAGGCTCCCAATGTCCTTGTCCAATAATGTTTGAAATGAGTCCTCAAAGCTTCTTTCAAGAAGGAAAGAGGAATAGAAGAGAGATTACAAGATGAAAATTAAAGAAAATGCAAGGGTTAGTGAGCTTACCTCTAGATCTAGCTAGAAAATGAAGAAGGAAAGAGAATAGAAGCAAGAACACTTGAAGAACACCACAAGAACCTCTTGAACCTTTCGCAAATGCTTGATTCTTGATGGTTTTTGATGAAACTTTGATGATTATGCAAGTTTAGAAGTAGATTTATTGAAAGGATGAAGAATAAACAAGGTTTGATGGTTGATTTTTTGGAAGAATTTTGAAGAAAGAATATGGGTATGGTGGCTTGTTGCCTCCAAGGAATGAGAGAAAGAGAGGAGAGATTTGGGTGCTAGGGTAAAAAAAATGAGTGTGAGGCCAAAAGTTCTCTTTGAGGTGAGGTTTCTAAGGTATATATAGAGAGCAACTAGGTTTAAGGGTATTTAGGACATTGTGCTTTTGCAAACCATTGAGATTTGAGCTAGAATTTGAATCAAAGGCCAAGATTGCAATGCACATGGATTAGGGACAAGGAGAAAACACAAATGAGTGAGGAATAGCTGGTCATACACAAAAATTATGAGTTTTTGTTGCACAAAAATTGTTGAGGGCACCTAGGTCATTCTACACAAAGTTGTAGCCTAGGATTTGATCTAGAATTTTAATCAATGGCTAGGAATACAACTCACATGGATCAAGGGCATGAGGAAACACAAAATGAGGTGAAAATGAGCTGGAAAATTCGGAGCAAATGAGGCCTTGGTGCCCAAGTTTTGCAAGCTTTGTCAAGAAAAATAGTACATTTTGTCTTATTGGGGACACTTCCTTATTTTCACCATTTTTGATTATTCTTTTCTAGATAATTCCATAAAAATCATGCCACTTTGGGCCATATCCTAGGAATCAATGATTGGGCCCAAAATTCCATGATATCACCCTTCCCAAAATTGATTTGAGACCTCACCTTGATGGAAATTCCCATTTTGCCCTTTTGCTTAAAATTTGAATTTTATGCCAAAAATCATGCATGCATGCGCACAAAAATTCATAACCCAAATCATCTAGATCCAAATAAATTCCTCTGAGATTGAACAATGATTTTTGGTGAGAAATTGCTTAATTTTGGAAATGACCAAAATACCCTTTTGCCCTAAAAACATTGTTTTTTTACAACAAATGCATTTCCACTCTAACAATGAATTTAAAAGCCCTAGAATGACTTTTAAAAACCCAAAAATGCATGCACAATGCTCTTCACTCTTCAAAATAAAACCACACTTCTCAATTTATTTATTTTTTGTTGAGAATTAGGGTTTTGACCTAGGCGGACTGTAGAAAAAGAAGACACGATATTGGTCACGCAGTTCGGCCAATCTTTGCCTACGTCTGCGACTACAGAGCAGCTGTAGTTCCGTCTTATTAATTGTGTAATTGTAATTTGAGTACAAGCACTACTGAGTTTAAATAGGCTACTTAACGGGCCAGGTAAATGGGCCGAATACATATATAAATAAATCTACTATTTACAACATATTTCAACACTCCCCCTCAAGCTGGTGAATGGATATCTATCATTCCCAGCTTGGATGTAAGTTCTTTGAAATGCTCTGTTGGCAAGCCCTTCGTTAATACATCTGCCAATTGATGTCCGGAAGGAATGTAAGTTGTAGATATTAACCCGCTGTCAAGTTTTTCCTTAATGAAGTGACGATCTATCTCAATGTGCTTCGTTCTGTCATGTTGAACGGGATTATGAGCAATACTGATAGCCGATTTGTTATCGCAAAATAACTTCATAGGACCTTCAAATTGTATCTTCAAGTCATTTAGTATAATCTTCATCCACAATAGTTCACAGATTCCTTGTGCCAAAGCTCTAAATTCAGCCTCAGCGCTTGATCGAGCCACTACATTTTGCTTCTTACTCCTCCAAGTAACAAGGTTCCCACATAGGAAGGTGCAATAACCTGAAGTAGATCTTCTATCACTTATTGAACCTGCATAGTCAGCATCAGTATAAGCTTCCATAGTTAGGCTCCCACCTCTTTTGAACAATAGTCCTCTTCCTGGAGAGGCCTTGAGATATTGAAGAATACGATCAACAGCCTGCAAATGTCTCTGCCTTGGGTCATGCATGAATTGGCTCACCACACTGACTGCATAAGCCAAATCAGGTCTAGTGTGTGCCAAGTAAATCAATTTTCCCACCAATCTCTGATATTGGACCTTGTCAACTTTGGCACTTTCTTCTTCAAAGCTAATTTTGTGATTTTGCTCAATAGGAACACTTGCAGGTTTACATCCAAGCTTTCCGGTTTCTTTCAGAAGGTCAAGAATATATTTTCTTTGAGAAATAAAAATGCCTTTATCGGAGTAGGCCACCTCAATCCCTAGGAAATACTTAAGTTTCCCAAGGTCTTTCATTTCAAACACTGCTGATAATTGCTCCTTAAGTAGCTGTCTCTCAGCCAAATTGTCACCTGTAATAATGATATCATCAACATAAACAAGAAGTATAGTCAGTTTTCCATCTTTCGAATGTTTGAAGAAAAGAGTGTGATCTCCTTGGCTTTGCTTATAGCCTAAGCACACCATTGCCTTTGTAAATCTCCCAAACCATGCTCGAGGAGACTGTTTTAGCCCATATAAAGTTTTCCTTAATCGACACACCTTGTTTGTTCCATCTTTTGAACCAAATCCTGGAGGAATCTCCATATACACCTCCTCCTCTAAATCTCCATGCAAGAATGCATTTTTGACATCAAATTGGTTTAGTTCCCATCCGGAGTGAGCAGCAAGTGATAGTAAGATCCGAACAGTGTTCATCTTTGCCACAGGAGCAAAAGTCTCCTCATAATCAATGCCATAGGTCTGAGTGAATCCTTTAGCCACTAGTCTTGCCTTGTACCGATCAATAGTACCATCTGATCTGTGCTTGACTGTATAGATCCACCTGCAACCAACGGGCTTCTTGCCTCCCGGTCTCTCAACAATTTCCCATGTTCCATTCTTCTCAAGTGCTTTCATTTCCTCATCCATGGCTTGAACCCAATTTCTATCTTTGAATGCTTCTTGAACAGATGATGGGATTATCACAGAGTCAACAGCTGAAATAAAACTCTGATGCTGCACAGAAAGATTTTTAGTGGAGACAAATTGAGAAATAGGGTATTTCGCACAAGACCTTTTCCCTTTCCTCAAAGCAATAGGCAAATCATCTGTATCAGTGTCACTAGTGTTAGAACTGTGGGAATCACTAGTAGGAGGGTTAATTTCAGTACTTACCTCCGGTTCAGGCAATTGAAGTTGTGTCTGGGGCAGGTCGGGCTTACTTCTTCTCTGATACACCAAAGTTGGCTCACCAGCTTTAGCATTTGCTGGTGCCGAAGATGATGGTTCCTGCAAAACAGAAGATAAAGGAGGGACCAAAATAGAAGTAGGTGACTCAAATTCGGTATTTGTGGAAGCAGGATCAATAGTAGAAGGTGAGACAGGAGTCACATGCGACTCAGGGGACTCAAATGAAGGACTTGTGGATGCAGGACAAGTAGGACCAGTAGTAGGACTTAAGACAGGAGCCTCAGGTAACTCAGGTAGGACCAGAAACTCGGACTTAGATTCCAAAATACTCCCCCCCTGAAGCTGAGGACGAGTGAAGTAGGATACATTCTCATGAAACGTGACATCTTTAGAGATAAATTACTTACGACTAGGAGGATGATAACATTTATATCCTTTCTTGTTAGGAGGATAACCCATAAAAATACATCTGACTGCACGAGGGTCCAACTTACTTCGATGTTGTTTGTGAACATGGACAAAAGCAACACAACCAAACACTCGAGATTGAAGACTCTGCAAAACATGAACAGAAGGAAACCGTGAAGTCAAAAACTGAACAGGACTAACATTACCTAACATTGGTTTGGGGACCCGATTAATCAAGTAGGCAGCAGTTAGTACTGCTTCTCCCCAGTATGAGTTGGGAACAGCCATTTGGAAGAGAATGGCTCGAGCAACTTCAAGTAAATGACGATTCTTTCTTTCTGCAACACCATTTTGTTGTGGACTGTCGACACATGTAAACTCATGAAAAATTCCTTGTTGACTGGTAAAATTTGAAAGACTCTGATTGGCATATTCCTTGCCATTGTCAGAGCGAATTCTTTTAATGCCTTTGCCAAATTGTGTTTGCACCATGTGATAAAATCTGATAAATAATTCTGGTACTTCTGATTTATCTTTCATCAAAAAAATCCAAGTTGCTCGAGTACAATCATCAATAAATGACACAAACCATTTAGCACCCGAAACATTAGAAATAGGTGCAGGTCCCCAAACATCAGAATGTATAAGATCAAAAGGTTCAGCACTTTTAGTGGAACTAAGAGGAAAAGAGACACGATGATGTTTAGCTAACTCACAAACTTCACATTTAAAAGACTCAACTGAATGATGTAAAAATAAGGAAGGAAACATAGACTTAACTAAAGAGAATGGAGGATGACCAAGACGTTTGTGCTGAAGCCAAATTTGTGCGGCAGAATGAGAAGACTCAGCAGACTCGGTTTGCAAGCAAGAAGCCAACACCTTCGAACAATCTGGTTCATCAGATAAGTAGTATAACCCTCCCTTTTCCTTAGCAACTCCGATTATCTTCCCCGTGGTCAGATCCTGAAAAACACAATAAGAAGTGAAAAATGTTACTTTACAATTCTGATCACGAGTGAGTTTACGAACAGATAGTAAATTGTGAGAGAGTGTGGGAACATGTAGCACATCATGTAATTGAAGTGAAGGTTGCAAGTTAATACTCCCAGAGCCATCAATACGGGCATAAGAACCATCAGCAATTGTAACATAACAATTCTTCTCAGAGGAGGTATAAGAAGAAAATAAACTCGAATTGAATGTCATGTGGTCGGTGGCACCAGAATCCAAAATCCAAGCATCCTTAGGGATTTTACCGCAAACATTGAAAGATCGGGAGCATACGCTAATACCGGTCGTTGGTAGAGAACAAGACTTACTGAGAGAGTAAAGTAGGGCTTTCAAACGATTCACCTCATCCTCAGTGAATGATAAAGAGTAATCAATAGCAATATTATCAGACATCTGTGACAATAATCAAAGAACAAATGAAAAATAATCACAATGTCAATGTCCAAATTTGCCGAAAGAGCCTGACCAAATGTGAGCTTCGAATAACCCACAAACAAGAGTACCCGGGTCTTAAATAAACACCCAAAGCAACCACAAAAGGAATGTTCCTCAAAGGCGAAGCCACGTGCTAAAAAGATCTCAAAGTAACCAACAGATGCAGCCCAACAACAATAAAAAAAGGGAATAATTCCTGTAAAAACAGTGAGATATTGACCAAATTCCAGCAACAAACTTCCAACAGTGAGTTTCAAACTAACACACAAGCAAAATTTCTCACAAATCAGGTACGACCCCTCAAACAGGCGAGAAAACAGTAATAATAACAGCACAAAACACTGCCACACAGCAACCAGAAGCAAAAAATACGTTGGCTTAGAAATAACCCAAAAAATGAAAGTTCCCAAAACTGGAAAATCACACCTGAAACAGAAGGAGAATGCAACGATCTACCACTGAACGGAAAAATGGAGTCAAAAAATTACACCGTGGCGGCGCGTGGGTCCCACGCGCCCGAGAGGTCCCCGGAGCAAAGCTGCGCGTGGCGGCGCGTGAGGTGGTTTCCGGCGGAGATTTTTATGGGGTTGGCCAGTTCTGAAATTCCGATTCTTATGGTATGGTCCGTGTCTTGATACGATGAACGGTCAGCGATGAAAAGAGGCTTCTCCTTCTGCGTGAACAGTACTTCTGCGTGAACAGTAACTTTGGAGAGTGAACAGTAAAAGGGCTGTTGTCACCTAGGAAAGAAATAAGGCACAATGAAGGTGCCAAAAAAAGGGCTGCACTGAAAGAGTGAAAAACAGCAAGACAAGCCGCAATGAAGGCGGGAAAGAAAGACCGTAATGAGGACGGCTAGGGTTTATGCGGAAGCAAGGCCCTCAAGAACGAGAGCTTTGATACCATGTAGAAAAAGAAGACACGATATTGGTCACGCAGTTCGGCCAATCTTTGCCTACGTCTGCGACTACAGAGCAGCTGTAGTTCCGTCTTATTAATTGTGTAATTGTAATTTGAGTACAAGCACTACTGAGTTTAAATAGGCTACTTAACGGGCCAGGTAAATGGGCCGAATACATATATAAATAAATCTACTATTTACAACATATTTCAACACGGACAAAATTAGGGTATGACAGCAGTCAACCCCAAGGCCACATGTTTGAGGGATCGCAGCCAAATGACCCGATTCGTGCACTAGAAGAGAGGGTAAGAGCCGTGGAAGGTGCTGGCATCAGGGCTAGAGAAGCTCGTGAGCTATGCTTAGTCCCAGATTTGGTATTACCACCGAAGTTCAAAGCTCCTGAGGTGGACAAGTACCGAGGCACCGGCTGTCCTGAGAGTCATGTTACAATGTTTGTCCGGAAGATGGGTCCTTATGCCAATGATGACAAACTGCTGATTTACTGCTTCCAAAACAGTTTGGCCGGAGCTCCTCTAGATTGGTACATGAAACTGCAAGCCTCAGAAATCCGTTGCTGGAAGGATCTGTCCGAAGCATTCATGAAACAATATAAATATAACATGGACATGGCTCCGGACAGGTCACAATTGCAACACATGAGTAAGGGCGAAAAGGAGACTTTCAAGGAATATGCCCAGAAATGGAGAAGCTTGGCTGCCCAGGTTCAACCTCCTCTGACCGAAAAAGAAATGGTGTACATGTTCCTGGAAACCTTGCCAGCAATTTATTATGACCGACTGATTACGAGTGTCTCATCTAATTTTTCCGATATGATAGTCTTCGGGGAAAGACTTGAGCACGGTCTCCGAAGTGGGAAGATTTCAAATCATTTCAGCAATTCAGGAAGCTCCGGTAGCTCCCACAGCCAGAAGAAGCACTTCTCCCATTTCCCAAAAAGGAAAAAAGGGGAAACAAATGTAGTCTCAGGAGGAAACTCATCCTTTGATACCCCTCCACCACAAACTGTTCCATTCTCTGCCCCTGCATCACCTCAGCAAAGCAGTGACAATCACAAAGCTCAGGGTTATCAGTATAAGAAACGGACCAGTTTCGATCCTATACCAATGACATACACTGAGTTGTTTAATCACCTGACTTCAAAGAACTTGATCAACACTCGGTCAATGAAGGCCCTTCAACCGCCATTCCCAAGAAGCTACAACGCTAATGCTACCTGCAGTTTCAACGAAAACGGGGTCAGTCATACTGTGGAGGAGTGTAAGGCATTTAAGCATGTGGTGCAAGACCTGATAGATGCTGGTTGGATCTCGTTTAAGCAAAGCAGCCCGAACACAACAACCAATCCATTGCCAGGCCATCAGAGGCCAGCAACCAATGCTATAGAAAGTTCTGTTGGGAAATTGGTGAAGGATGTGCAGAAGAGCAAGACTCCGTTGGGTGTTGTCTACTCGGAGTTATGCCATGTTGGAGTGGTCAAGAAGGGGTGTTGCCTTGAAGAAGGATGTGCTGATTCCACATGCGTGGGGAATTGTGAAAGCTTTAAAATGATCCTGCAGGACCTGTTGGATCGGTGTGTGGTTCAGATAGGAACCCATGATGTTGAAGAAGAGGTGTTGGCTCTACACTCTGATAAGGGTAGAGGAATCAGAAGACCTATTGAAATCCCTTACAATTACAATCCCAGATTGGTGCAAGCAAATGCTCAACCAATAGTGATTGAAGTTCCGGCTCCTTTCCCCTATGAGTCGGACAGGGCAGTCCCATGGAAATACACTGCGCTATCTACAGTAGAATGCTCTCCAAGTACTACTACTGTAACAAACATAGTGGGATTGAGCGGGATCACCAGAAGCGGGAGAGTGTTTGCTCCAGAGACCCTTCGTACAGAAACTTCCAAGGAAGGTGAACAGAGAGTTCGGAAGGAGAAGGGAAAGGAACCAGAAGTTTCCCAGGAAAAGGTAACGGAAAGGGAAGCAAATGAATTCTTGAAGATAGTCCGGCAGAGTGACTACCAGGTTGTCGATCAATTAAAGCATACCCCGTC
Organism: Astragalus glycyphyllos; assembly: GCA_963573325.1. NCBI lineage: Eukaryota > Viridiplantae > Streptophyta > Magnoliopsida > Fabales > Fabaceae > Astragalus > Astragalus glycyphyllos. Next base: position 12,892,730 of record OY754312.1, on the reverse strand, counting down.
GAAGATATCCATGCTATCATTGTTGCTCAGCTCAGAAGCACACAGAAATGCTCTTATGAAGGTGCTTAGCGAGGCACATGTTGCAGAGGGTATTTCAGTGAACCAATTTGATGGGATTGTGGGGAATATAGTGGCTGCAAACCACCTAACTTTTGCTGATGATGAGTTGCCCGCTGGAGGAAAAAAGCATAATCGGGCTCTCCACATCTCAGTTAAGTGTGGGGACTATGTGTTGGCGAGAGTGCTGATAGATAACGGATCTTCATTAAATGTAATGCCGAAATCCACTATGGATAAGCTGGACGTGGATTGTTCCTACATGAAGCCAAGCTCGACTCTGGTGCGAGCCTTTGATGGATCCAAAAAGGAAGTATTGCGAGAGATGGAGTTTCCCATCCAAATTGGCCCAGAAGTTTTCTATATCAACTTTCAGATCATGGACATCACATCCTCGTACAGCTGCTTGCTTGGCCGACCCTGGATCCACATGGCAGGGGCAATTCCGTCATCTCTGCACCAGCAAGTCAAGTTCGTGGTGGATGATAAGGTTGTTGTAGTGTTTGGCGAAGAAGAGACTCTGGTGAACAGGCCATCAGAATTCAAGTATGTGGAAGCGGCGGAAGAATCTCTTGAAACGGCCTTTCAGTCCTGGGAGATCGCAAATGCAGTGCTTGAGAGGACCAAGGAGGAAAAAATGGTTGCTAAAATCATGTTAGCCCAAGGATATAAGGTTGGTTCTGGCCTAGGAAAATCTGGACAGGGAATCCTGGCGCCCATCCAGCTGAAGGAGAGCAAAGATCGTTGCGGACTGGGATACACTCCAAGTGAAGATGAACGGAAGAAGATAGCAGAGGAACGAAAGAGCAAATGGTTGGCCAAGTCCAAAGGCCAAGATCCATGGCCCCAGAGGATCCCAATTTGTGACATTAGCCAGAGCTTCGTGAGTGCTGGTCTGCTGGATCCCAACCAAGTTGCTGTCATCAAGGATGGCTCTGAAGATGAAGAGGGTAGTGCAAGTCTGGTTCGCCGCTGCTGTGACGGTGAAGAGTTGAAGAACTGGGAAGCTGCCGACTTTCCTGTGACCTTTGGTTCAATGTAATCATCTGTAATGCAATTTTGTGGCTCTGCCCAAGGCCATAAGACCAGTTGCTAGGGGCACACATGTTTTTATTTTCTGAATCATCATCATCAATAAAAACGTTTGTTTTGAATTTCTCAATCAATAAAAATCATTTTCTCTTCATTGCATGAGTCTTTTTTCTGCTTTATTATTGCTTGCTTGCTTGTTTCGCCTTTCATTCTGCTTTTTCGCTACGGTAAAATGCAGATCCACAGTAATGGTCTCTGAAAACAGTAGTGTCAACAGTCCGCATTCTGACTTTGATCATCCTATCAACCAAGCCGAGGGGGATGTTGAGGAAGATTGGGAAGCTCCTCCGGAACTCATGAGACTAATGAAGCAAGAGGAAAGGGTAATCCAGCCTCACGGGGAATCTACCGAAGTGATTAACTTGGGTACAGCTGAGAACAAGAAAGAGGTCAAAGTGGGAATGGCCATGAATGACGAAGATCGCATGAAGTTGGTACAGCTGTTGCATGACTACGTTGATGTGTTTGCGTGGTCCTACCAAGATATGCCTGGGTTGGACACTGATATTGTGGTACACAAGCTGCCGGTCAAACCTGAATGCCCGCCCGTAAAGCAAAAATTGAGGAGGATGAAGCCTGAGATGTCCCTCAAAATCAGAGACGAAGTAAAGAAGCAATTTGATGCAGGATTCCTAGCAGTGGCCAAATACCCACAGCGGGTTGCCAATATTGTCCCAGTTCCCAAGAAGGACGGGAAGGTTAGAATGTGTGTTGACTACCGAGATCTGAATCGTGCTAGTCCCAAAGACGACTTCCCACTGCCACATATTGATGTCTTGGGGGATAGCATTGCACAACACTCGTTATTCTCCTTCATGGATGGATATTCGGGATATAACCAGATCAAGATGGACCCCGAAGACATGGAAAAGACAACTTTCATCACTCTCTGGGGTACTTTCTGTTATAAAGTCATGCCATTCGGGTTGAAGAATGCTGGCGCAACCTACCAGAGGGACATGGTCACCTTGTTCCACGATATGATGCATAAGGAGATTGAGGTCTATGTTGATGACATGATCGCAAAATCCAAAACTGACAAAGAGCACATTGTCAACTTGCAAAAACTCTTCGATCGGTTGAGGAAGTACAAGCTCAAGTTGAACCCTGCCAAGTGCACACTCTGGGTGAGATCAGGGAAGTTGCTAGGCTTCATTGTTAGTCAGAAGGGGATTGAGGTGGATCCAGACAAAGTGAAAGCCATCCTTGAAATGCCGGTGCCCAAAACAGAAAAAGAAGTCCGTGGCTTTCTGGGAAGGTTGAATTACATCTCCCGATTCATCTTCCAGCTGACGGCCACCTGCGAGCCAATCTTCAAGCTGCTCTGCAAGAATCAAGAACTGAAGTGGAATGATCAGTGCCAAGCTGCCTTTGAGAAGATCAAAGTCTACCTCCAGAATCCGCCAGTTTTGATGCCACAAGTGTCAAATCTACGCTGATCACATTCACGTACCGCCTGCCAAACTTAATGTTCTGACTGCATCATGGCCGTTCTCGATGTGGGGAATGGATGTCATAGGTCCAATTGAGCCGAAAGCATCAAATGGGCATCGCTTCATCTTGGTTGCGATCGACTACTTCACAAAATGGGTTGAGGCTGCCTCATATTCAAGTATAACCAGCGCAGTGGTTGCAAAATTCATCAAGAGGGATCTGATTTGTCGCTATGGTCTTCCCAACAAGATCATCACTGATAACGGCAGTAACCTGAACAGCAGAATGATGAAGGACATGTGCAAGGAATTCAGGATCCAACATCATAATTCTTCCCCCTACCGTCCTAAGATGAATGGGGCAGTTGAGGCGGCTAACAAGAACATCAAGCGGATAGTGCAGAAGATGGTGGTAACATACAAGGACTGGCATGAGATGCTTCCCTTTGCTCTGCATGGCTACCGTACTTCAGTGCGTACATCAACTGGGGCAACCCCTTTTTCCTTGGTATATGGGTCAGAAGCAGTCCTGCCCATTGAAGTTGAAATACCCTCCCTGCGGGTACTGATGGAAACAAAACTAGAAGAAGCTGAGTGGGTACAGGCCCGGTTGGATCAGCTAAATCTGATTGAGGAGAAAAGGATTGCAGGCTTATGCCACGGTCAGTTATACCAGCAGAAGATGAGAACAGCTTTTGATAAGAAAGTCAGACCTCGTGAATTCAAGAAAGGCGATCTGGTGCTGAAGAAGATCCTGCCTATTCAGACTGATCCCCGAGGAAAGTGGACACCCAGCTATGATGGTCCCTATGTTGTCAAGAAAGCCTTTTCTGGAGGAGCGCTGTTACTCACAGACATGGATGGCGAGGATCTCCGGAATCCGGTCAATTCTGATCAAGTGAAGAAGTATTATGCTTGAAAGAAATAGACGAAAAAAGAGAAAGATAAGCCAAGTAAGAATCAACTCGCTAGGTTGAAAACCCGAAAGGGCGGCCTAGGCAAAATCAGAGCGACCCGGTGGATTGAAAACCCGAAAGGGCGATCCAGGCAAAAATTAGGGTCAGAAAACTTGGGCGTGGAAAGTTAAACAAGGGCATACAACCTTCCCCGAGGCTTGAATGAGGGAATGATCAAAGTCAAGGACACCGATGTTGGCACTGCTCCACAGAGACGGACAGTCAGAAATTAGCTTTTCTCTTTTTTCGTGTCTTTTTGTAGTTTAAACTTTCAAATGTATTGAACAGTCGTCGTAACATTCTGTGCGATTGGCTTCTACATCAATAAAGCTCAACTTTTTCCTACCGGTTTGTTATTTTCCGCTTCTCTGCTCAAGATAAACGTTTTATGATGATGGTAATACTGAGTTGCAAAACATGTGCATACATCATAGAGCATTACAAATCATTGCGAAATCCTTAAAAGTCACGGGAAATAAGCAATCTCCCAAAGAAAGTTAATCTTGCAAGGAAAGTTGCACTCATAAGTCATTCCAGAAGGCAAACCATAAAGCAAACTTGCACTCGGCTCATGGGTCCCGTAAATCAGTTCCTCAGTCTCGTGCCAGGAGTGTCGGGGGTCGGTTGAACCAGCAAAAGAATAAGCCTTTTATTAAAAAAAAGAAGAGCACAAAAAAGCAAATGATCAGAAAAAAAAAAGCTGATCAGGCAAAAAGAAGAAAAAACAAATGATCAGAAAACAGAAAGCTGATCAAAAGAAGAATTAAAAGATGAAAGAAAAAAAAAACAATCAAAGCTGAAAGAAAAGCATTCCCCAGCATTCATCATTCACCCAAAATCATCGCATCGCATGCATTCGCATAACAGGCCTTTGCATAACATGCATTCATTCCATGCACCATGCATTGCATCTGCTGACATGTGCAGGTACCGCCAACCTGAGAAACCTGAAGAAAAGTCCTGCGACGAGAGCAGGCACCCCTGGATCGGTGTGAAAGCATTGACCCTGAAGAAGATGAATTGGATTTCCGAATCCCCCCTTTGGACCCACGTGTCCCCCAGAAAGACTGACTTCAACTTGTATTCGAGCTGCAGGTAAGTCCCTCTGATCTCCATAGGTCCAGTCGAAAAGGATAGCCGTGTTGGTCTAAAACATGGCGCAGTCCTAGGGAAATATCGAGATCTAGACTTGATATAGTACCCTCCCCCTGGTCGCTCGAAAGACCACCTCTTTTGAGCCCACGCGCTCCCAGGCCCAAGTGCAAACTCGGATCGTTCGCGATTCGTTAAAAGGCTTTAGGCAGCCTCCTTCGCCGGCTCAATGTGAGTCGGTACCCCTTTTATTGCTTTCTTTATTTTCTGCTTTCTGTCAGCTTATTGAGGGTTGGCGCTCATAGGAAAAACAAAAAATATCATGTCATCGCATCTGCATCAGAAAAAACAAAAAAAATAGAAATGGAAAAAGGAAAATTCGGTTTTCTTTAGGTAGACAAAATTGGTATAATTTCTGAATTCTTTATCTTTATTTTGCCTCGAAATATGTTTCGGCCAATTCATATTCCTTGTTAAAATCCAGATAAAGAGGGGCAGCTGTCATACCCTAATTTTGTCCGGCTTGGAACAAAACCTTAATTTTCCACAAAAAGAAATAAATTATGAAGTGAAGCATCATTCTGAAGGATGTGAAGAACTATGAGCATGCATTTTTGGGTTCTAAAAGTCATTTCAGCGCTTTTAAAATCATTTTTAGGATTGGAATGCCTTTTGGAGCAAAATTAGGGTTTTTTGGGCAAAAGGGGTATTTTGGTCATTTCCAAAATTAAGCAATTTCTCACCAAAATCATTGTTCAATCTCAGAGGAATTTATTTGGATCTAGATGATTTGGGTTATGAATTTTTGTGCGCATGCATGCATGATTTTTGGCATAAAATTCAAATTTTAAGCAAAAGGGCAAAATGGGAATTTCCATCAAGGTGAGGTCTCAAATCAATTTTGGGAAGGGTGATATCATGGAATTTTGGGCCCAATCATTGATTCCTAGGACATGGCCCAAAGTGGCATGACTTTTATGGAATTATCTAGAAAAGAATAATAAAAAATGGTGAAAATAAGGAAGTGTCCCCAATAAGACAAAATGTACTATTTTTCTTGACAAGCTTGCAAAACTTGGGCACCAAGGCCTCATTTGCTCCGAATTTTCCAGCTCATTTTCACCTCATTTTGTGTTTCCTCATGCCCTTGATCCATGTGAGTTGTATTCCTAGCCATTGATTAAAATTCTAGATCAAATCCTAGGCTACAACTTTGTGTAGAATGACCTAGGTGCCCTCAACAATTTTTGTGCAACAAAAACTCATAATTTTTGTGTATGACCAGCTATTCCTCACTCATTTGTGTTTTCTCCTTGTCCCTAATCCATGTGCATTGCAATCTTGGCCTTTGATTCAAATTCTAGCTCAAATCTCAATGGTTTGCAAAAGCACAATGTCCTATATACCCTTAATTTTGCACCTCATATAAAACCCAAAATTGGAGACCATGAGGAGACTCATTTTTTTTACCCTAGCACCCAAATCTCTCCTCTCTTTCTCTCATTCCTTCGAAGCAACCAGCCACCATACCCATATTCTTTTCTTCAAAATTCTTCCAAAAAAATCAACCATCAAACCTTGTTTATTCTTCATCCTTTCAATAAATCTACTTCTAAACTTGCATAATCATCAAAGTTTCATAAAAAACCATCAAGAGTCAAGCATTTGCGAAAGGTTCAAGAGGTTCTTGTGGTGTTCTTCAAGTGTTCTTGCTTCTATTCTCTTTCCTTCTTCATTTTCTAGCTAGATCTAGAGGTAAGCTCACTAACCCTTGCATTTTCTTTAATTTTCATCATGTAATCTCTCTTCTATTCCTCTTTCCTTCTTGAAAGAAGCTTTGAGGACTCATTTCAAACATTATTGGACAAGGACATTGGGAGCCTTGGGTGTTTGAGATGAGTCCTTGGCCTTGAAGGAAAGATTCTTGTGTTTTCTCATCATTCATTGCATTTCTACCTCATTTGCATGATTTTGGTGAAATAAAACCTTGTTTTCCTACCTATTTTGCTTCGGCCATAGCATGGATTTTAGGGTTCTTGTGTTCATTTTGTTCATTTCATGATTTTAAGTTGAATTTTGGCTTGATTTTGATGTTGGGTGCCTCGGGTTGTTGCTTCAAAACCTAGGGTTTTTGTTGCCTTTTTACTTCTTTGATTTTGTGAAGAATAAAATACATGATATGCTTGATGCTTACTTTAGAACATGGCATGATGATCTAGGGTTTAGTCTTGTGAATTGTTTCATGTATTAATTGTGAATTTTAGCATGAAATTTGATGGTGATTTGTGCTTAGCATTGCTTCGGCCTTAGGCCACTTTTGTGCATATTTTGTGCTTGAGAACGTGTTGTTTTGATCTTGTGTGAATAAATGCAATTGTGCAATTGTGTTTTTACCCTTTTACCTTTTTACTTTACCATCTCATTAAATAATTACCATTTACCTCATGCATTTTTACTCTACCATTTCATTAACTTCTCACTCAAACTTTTTACCACTTGTAAATTTGCATAAAAAAATCCCAAAACATTTCAATCATTTGCATTTTAAACTTTTACTACTTCTCATTTAAAACCCCAAAACATTTTTACCACTTCTTACTCAAAACATTTTCAAACTTTGCATTTCACTTATTTGCATCATCTATGCGACACCTTGCATGCTTGCACACACATTCACTCATACTTGTATACCATGCATAATAAATGCTCATGCATTCTTGTATGCTCATGCATTCTCTTGTATACTTATTCATGCATTCTCTTGTATGCTCATGCATTCACATGCTTGCTTAATCATGTATCATCGCTCACATGTTCATTCATTAAACCTAGAATACTCTATGCCTATGATCCATTGTGTTCACTTGTTCTTGATGCCATTTGAATGACTTGATTTAATTGTGTGCCCTTCCTTCCACTAGTATGTATTCTTAATGAAGACGTAAGCCTACTTTTCCGGTTGTAGCATAGGGTCATTAAGGTATATGCACCCCTTTGAGATTGCTGCCCGTCCCGTAGCAATTCTCACACACACACACAATTGTCTTGAGAACTTTGTCTTGCATCCTTAATAATTGGATCTCTTGATTATATTGGCATGTTTAATCTTGGTTAATAATCAACATGTTTATGATTGCTTGATTGGTGAGTATGTTTGAATCTTGTTCACTCATGGTTGCATTTGGTTATGGACTTGGAATTGATTGAATAATGTTCTACTTGTTTTCCAAAACCCATTTTCTAAACTCATTTTCAAACGCTCCTTGCTTTGCGAAAACATTTTCTTCCTCCATTAAATAAAACAAATTGTCATTGATGATCACTCGCGCTGTTGCCGTTTAGATCGCTAATGATGATTTTATTTTCAAAAAAGAGTTAGTAGTGAGGCCATTCTAACCGTTGTTGTTCGGTCTTCACAAACGCTCACCCAATTGCGAAAAACTCTTAAGCCGTTTTCAGACGCAAAAACCGAGAACTACGTAGCTTTGATCCCTCAACCCAGTGAGGGTACGTAGGAGCGGGTCCGTCCCGTCAAGCACCCTTTTAAAAAATCTTTGTTTTGTTTCCACTTTTCAAAGATAACAAAAATATTCCTGTCTTCCGTTTTCAATAAAACGATTTTTCAAATAAAAAAAAAGAAAAGAAAAGAAAAGAAGTAGAACAAATCGCTTTCAACTCAAACCTTTGTCAAACCACACATCGAGTTAATGGTTCCCTTTCAGTAGAAAGGACGTATGGGATGCTAATACGTTCCCCATGCGTAACCGACCCCCGAACCTACATCTCTGATTTCGAAAGACCACTCGCTTTTCCAAAAAAAGGGTTTTTCCGATGTTTTCCTAAATAAATATTGGTGGCGGCTCTACTATTTTTCACGTTGCAAAACGAGAAGTCCCAAACCGGATTTTTCGGGCGCAACAATTACACTCACGGTTTAGGTACAAAGTTCCTCTTTAATTGGTAATTCAATATGAATCACAAAACCATCTGGCAATTCTACAATTGAATTGCAAAAACATCTGGTAATTTCAATAAAAGAATTACAAAACCATCTGGCAATTCTACAATTGAATTGCAAAAACATCTGGTAATTCAATAAAAGAATTACAATAAAGCCTTATTAATTCTAGCACATCACCAACAACCCAAGGAAGCTTGAGTGAACCCCAACATCTGGCCGATAAGTGTAAAACTCTTAAAGGCAAAGTAATAATAAACCTCAGGGGGCCTAAGATAAGGGCTCATGACTTCCCTCTCTTAGTATGCTAACATCTGGAGGTCGTCACCTCAATTCGATATAATTTATATATCACACCCGCATTGGGCCGTCAATCTTATCTTATTTAATACCCGCATTGGGCCGTCAATCACATATGATATAATTTATATATCATGTCCATTACAATAGTAGAACATGAAGTTTCGTTTTGATTTCGAAATATTTGCTCACACACGCATACTAATTCCAGTTTTTCGAAATATTTGCTCACACACACATACTAATTCCAGTTTTTCGAAATATTTGTAGTTCTATACAATTCGGTTTAAAACATGTCATTCATAAACGTTTCGCCATGAATTATGGTTATTTTATCATTATATAAGTTGAGGGAAGGTTTGGGAATGAAAAACAATCGGTTTGAGGTCGAAACGATCGAATAAAAGTGAACCAAACTGATCCTGACACGGCCACCCGTGTGGGACAACACGGGCCGTGTGAGCTAATTGGCGAAAATAAGTACCAACCAGGAACTCACACGGGTGCCAGTGTTAGCTCACACGGTCCGTGTGAGTGTGAGAGCTAGCACCCCTGTTTTGCTGATTTTGTTTTAACTCTCGATCCGATTCGATTCCGTTCCTAATTCCAACTCCAACCAAACATCGAAACAGACATTTTAAACAATACAACCAGTCCAAACATCAATCAATTCACATATAATTTGGTAAACAAATCGTAAAAACGTAATTTTCCGAAAAACGGTTTTTGACTCGTAAAATTTTCGAAACTCAACGAAATCAAAAACACCATCAAATATTCAAAAACAAAATCCCTAAACGTGAGTAAAACTCACCTATCGTGATGAAAATCACGAAACCTCGAGACTTTCCGAAGCTCGAACGTCCCGTAACGCACGAACACGCTCCGAACTTCACGAACTCATCCAATCGCTTCCAAAATCGAAAAACCCATCTACTTGGATCCACAACCAGCAACTCAATCACCCTAAAACCATCTTCAATGACTCAAACTCCTAGATCTTACTCCAATATTCCCATAATCGTGACATAGAAGCTGATTTCCTCATGTTCCTAAAGTGGTTCAAGTTTCTGTTTTTGATAGGTTTTTGGGTTGGGATTTTGAGGCTTTGCACTTCAGATTCCCGTGGCAAGAAGTGTATAGAAACTGAATTAATGGTGGTGAGTGATGAAAGGAAGAAGAAGGAAATAAGGGTTCTGTCATACCCTAATTTTGTCCGCCTAGGTCAAAACCCTAATTCTCAACAAAAATAAATAAATTGAGAAGTGTGGCATTATTTTGAAAAGTGTGAAGAGCATTGTGCATGCATTCTAGTTTTTTTTTAGGTTGGAAATGCATTTTTGGACAAAAAAATGTTTTTAGGGCAAAGGGTATTTTGGTCATTTTTCAAAAAAAAAGAGGATAATTTTTCATCAAAAATCATTGTGCAATTTTAGAGGAAATTATTTGAAGCAAGACACCCTTGGTCATATATTTTTTGCGCATACATGCACGCATTGGCATAAAAATTCAAATTCAAAAAAGGCATCAAAAAGGAATATTCTACAAAAATTTCAAGATGAGGTTTTTATGATATTTTTGGTCATGGTGATCTCATAAAATGGCATATTGATAAACTCTAATTTAGTGCATTTATTAGAGATATTTTGAGTTGTTTTTAAAGTAATTATTACTGATTAAATAAATAACTGACTTAAATTACTCTATATTTGCAGGAAGGTAGAAAAAGAAAATAATATAAATGTGGGCTGAAATTAGAAGAAATGTTAGAATAAAAGAAAGCAAGCCCAAGCCCATTAATGCAAGAAGGCCCACAGTAATAAAAAGAAGATCCTCTTGGAGATTTCAATCAAAAGTGATGCACATGTGACTTGGAGAGAAAGAAAGAGGCATGGAGTGGAGAGCAAGCAACACATATTTAGGAAGGATCTAAATCCTAATATTTAGGGATTGGCATATCTTGCAATTAAAAGTGGAAGCAATCTTGACTTGATCCTTTGCTTGGAGAGAAAGAAAATGAACTAATATAAAAGGAGAGCTTCACTTGTGAAAGGGGGTTAGACACCACATACACAAACGAGAGCTACGAAAACGCTACGGAGGGAGAGAAGAATTATTCGGCACCGTGAAAGAGCTTTGGAGCAAAAAAAGGAGATTGAAGACAAAGACTAAGATTTTCTCTATTTCCGGGTTATTCTTATTTCTGTAATTCATGAACCTTCTTTTTCTTTTATTGTTCTTCATTATTATGGACACCTAAATCCTCTTCTAGGGTCTTAGGTGGATCTTGCTTGATTAGAGACCTTTTATGTTTTAATTTATATTTTGAATTCCCAATTTTTATTTCAATTAATATTATCCTATTGCTTTATTACATAATTAGGATTAACAACTCATTGCATGTTTATAATCAATTAGTTGATTAGCGATCGTACTACAACTAGTTGGTGGACCTATAGGATAATTGAGACTATAATTAATGAATGACCAAACTTTAATTTAGTCTTCCAATCATTCAACCTTTTTGTACTTCATGCTTTTCTTAAATTTAAATTCTAGCATGACCAAACTAGGATTAATTTAGGGAAAAGAATATTAATCACGAATGACCAAACGGATTAAAAGGTTTAGTAAAGGGATTGGTAATTGAATAAAATAAGGGAATTCAGGTAGAGTTAGACATAGAGGAATTGAAGCTAGCAAGTGAAGCCGAGACCCTAGGCTTTTCTCCATTGATCGAACTTTACAATTTTAAATTCTTGCTATTTACTTCGTCTTATTTTAGTTTCTACAATCACCAACATTCGTTAGTCTAAATAATAATTAATCTTAAGTAGTTTGGTGCTTATTAATTAATCCCTGTGGAGACGATACTTTTTATACTACTTCTGCAAGAGAGTACACTTGCTCTCAAGTGTCTTTTTAACGCAACACATATTCCTAAGATTCCTAGTATGTGGCCTAAATTGGGTGTATTTTTGTACAATTATCCTAAGAAGAATAATCAAAAATGAAGGGATAATAGAATGGTCATATGATAGTACAATAGTACAAGATGACAACTTGCAAAACTTGGGCACCACTCTCCCAATGTGGTCGAATACCCCCCTTCATTTCCCTCTCATTTTGCATTTTTTTGCCCCTCATCAAAGTGTGTTTCAATCCTCACCCTTGATTCAAAATTAAAATGCAATCCTAGAATGAGATGAGATACACAATGACCTAAATGCCCCTAAACCTAATTGCACATTATATATACCCTCATATCCTCACCTCTCACAAGGTTTTGCCTCACAATTCATTCACAAAACCCTAGCACACAAACCTCTCCTCTCCTCTCCTCCTTTGGCCGAAATCACAACAACCATTCCCTCCTCCATTTTTCTTCATTTTACTTCCATTTTCCATCTCATATTAACTCCTACTTCATATATCTTCCTTCTCTCCTAATTTGATTCAAGCTTGCATCATCAAAGGGCATTTTTAAGCAAGCATTTCGTGGGTTTCATTGAAGTTTGGTGAAGATTCAAGTTGATTTGTGGTCTTGTTCTTCATATTAGTCATTCCTTAGCTTGGATTTGAGGTAAACTTCTTAAAACCTAGCTTCTTAGAGGAAGAAGCTCTCAAGAAAGATGAAGAGACTCCTACTGAGGGGAGTCAAATTGAGACAACAGATTCCACTGATGAAAGCGGTTGTGAGAAGAATGAGAAAGATCCATTGGTTCATGATTTGGAGAAAGAGGAGAAAACCCAAATTTTTGGGCAAATTGTTTTAACCATTTGTGATGCTGCAATTGAGGTTCACAGGGGAAAGGTAACTTTAAGGAGTGGTAAAGAAGAGGATGTGATTAAAGCTTTAAACTCCAACGAAAATTTCTCTATTTTCACCTCTCCTTATTTTAATGATGTGGTTGAAACTAATATTGTTAATGATTTAAAGATACAAGACCTTTTGGAAAAAAATCTTATTTTGCAGGATCCTAGCATAGTGGTGGATGGAGATAAAATAAAAATTCCCCAATTCTTCGAAGTTCAACCACCACTAGGAAAAAGAAAGAACAATGTCAACCACATGGTTAAAAAACTAAGAAGGTGCACTGCGTTAGATGTAAAATTTGCTCTTGGAGAGCCACTTGATTGAGCACCAACTATCGTCAGGCTCATGACGTTAAGAAAGCGCTTCGCAGGAGGCAACCTGCGTTTTATTTTCTGTTATTTTTGTTTTGTTTTTAGGAATAAGCTCAGATTGCAAACTCTCTCAGGGAAGTCACTCTTACTCTCTCTCTCATTTATTTCCTTTTGTTTCTATTTGATTATTTTGCATTGAGGACCATGCTCCATGCTAGTGTGGGGGAGGATAGTTTATATTGTCACTATATCTCTATTAATGCACATACCCACTATATATGTTGATAGCATTTTTTCTGGCTTGTTTTGCATGAACTATGCTTAAATTGAAAAAAATAATAGAGATTTTGCCTTTAGGGGATCCCATAATTAATTTACTTGACAGACTTGTGCTTAATTGTAACTCTGAGGATGTCCTTAGGAAGCTGATAATTAGCATTTGTCCCTCTTGAGTACTTTTTGTGAACTAGCTTCTAAATGTGAGATCTGAGCCTTCATAAGGGGATTGATACTAAATCATAAATGTTTACCCTTTTCTTTCTATGAGTGTGTTTCCCAATTTGCTACGTTCTAGAATTTGTCTTTTGACCGTTTCAAGGCGAAAATTGATTTGCATCATGTAAAAAGATTTGGGGAATTTAGGTATTTTTCTGGCCTCAGAGTTGTGTGTTGAATTTATCCATTAGTTGCCCCTTTGAGCCTATTTGTTATATTTTTTCTTTGGTACCCAGATATAATTTTTTTCTTTTTTTATTGTGGTAACCATTTGAAATTGAATGTGGAGCAACTATTGAAAATTACAATTTCGTCCTATATTTTAGCTGTCTATATTATTAGGACTGAAATTTCGTCCTATGCTTTAGTTATCTATCTTGTCAGGATGAAGAGAAAAAAAAAATGGAGTGAATCATGTGCTTACAAAAATATTTTCACACAAAGGAAACAAAATAGGAGTTTTCATGTACTTACCTTTTTCTCCTACAAAAAAAAATGCAAGAAGGCGAAAAAGGCACGTCAAAAGAATGAAAGAGCCAAAGGGCAATTCCAAAAAAAAAAAAAAAGGAGTCTACTTAAGAAAAAAAAGCAAATCAAAAAGAGTTGACTCTATAGAAAAAGAAGAATGAATAATGAAAGTGAAATTAATTTGGAGTTTGGACAAAAATTGTAAAATAGATAGGAGCTCCATATTTGGTTTCAAAGGTTACTACTTGCTTCTTGTTTTTAGCCCTTTGATTATCCATTTCTTCTTGTTTCCTACCTTGCATGATTTCACCCTTGGCCCCATTACAACCCATGAAACCCCATCTTTTGCATGCATGTGAACTATTTAGTGGAGATTTGGTCAAATTACAAGCTTATGGTAATGTGCATTTTGTGGAAACTTGAGCGTATACATCCCTAGTCCCTAAACACTTCGAGAGACTGTGAGCGAGTGCCCTTGTTCACAGAAATGTATTCTTCAGCGACATGAGCCTCTAATTGGGCAACCTCTTGACACCTCATATGTGCTATATTATCTATTGTCTGTCATCGTACTTCTAATTTTGAGTCCCTTATTTGGCTGTCTCTATTACTTCTTTGAAAATTTTATTGAGCCAGGAAATTTGCTTGAGGACAAGCAAAAGTTAAGTGTGGGGGAGTTGATAAACTCTAATTTAGTGCATTTATTAGAGATATTTTGAGTTGTTTTTAGAGTAATTATTACTGATTAAATAAATAACTGACTTAAATTACTCTATATTTGCAGGAAGGTAGAAAAAGAAAATAATATAAATGTGGGCTGAAATTAGAAGAAATGTTAGAATAAAAGAAAGCAAGCCCAAGCCCATTAATGCAAGAAGGCCCACAGTAATAAAAAGAAGATCCTCTTGGAGATTTCAATCAAAAGTGATGCACATGTGACTTGGAGAGAAAGAAAGAGGCATGGAGTGGAGAGCAAGCAACACATATTTAGGAAGGATCTAAATCCTAATATTTAGGGATTGGCATATCTTGCAATTAAAAGTGGAAGCAATCTTGACTTGATCCTTTGCTTGGAGAGAAAGAAAATGAACTAATATAAAAGGAGAGCTTCACTTGTGAAAGGGGGTTAGACACCACATACACAAACGAGAGCTACGAAAACGCTACGGAGGGAGAGAAGAATTATTCGGCACCGTGAAAGAGCTTTGGAGCAAAAAAAGGAGATTGAAGACAAAGACTAAGATTTTCTCTATTTTCGGGTTATTCTTATTTCTGTAATTCATGAACCTTCTTTTTCTTTTATTGTTCTTCATTATTATGGACACCTAAATCCTCTTCTAGGGTCTTAGGTGGATCTTGCTTGATTAGAGACCTTTTATGTTTTAATTTATATTTTGAATTCCCAATTTTTATTTCAATTAATATTATCCTATTGCTTTATTACATAATTAGGATTAACAACTCATTGCATGTTTATAATCAATTAGTTGATTAGCGATCGTACTACAACTAGTTGGTGGACCTATAGGATAATTGAGACTATAATTAATGAATGACCAAACTTTAATTTAGTCTTCCAATCATTCAACCTTTTTGTACTTCATGCTTTTCTTAAATTTAAATTCTAGCATGACCAAACTAGGATTAATTTAGGGAAAAGAATATTAATCACGAATGACCAAACGGATTAAAAGGTTTAGTAAAGGGATTGGTAATTGAATAAAATAAGGGAATTCAGGTAGAGTTAGACATAGAGGAATTGAAGCTAGCAAGTGAAGCCGAGACCCTAGGCTTTTCTCCATTGATCGAACTTTACAATTTTAAATTCTTGCTATTTACTTCGTCTTATTTTAGTTTCTACAATCACCAACATTCGTTAGTCTAAATAATAATTAATCTTAAGTAGTTTGGTGCTTATTAATTAATCCCTGTGGAGACGATACTTTTTATACTACTTCTGCAAGAGAGTACACTTGCTCTCAAGTGTCTTTTTAACGCAACACATATTCCTAAGATTCCTAGTATGTGGCCTAAATTGGGTGTATTTTTGTACAATTATCCTAAGAAGAATAATCAAAAATGAAGGGATAATAGAATGGTCATATGATAGTACAATAGTACAAGATGACAACTTGCAAAACTTGGGCACCACTCTCCCAATGTGGTCGAATACCCCCCTTCATTTCCCTCTCATTTTGCATTTTTTTGCCCCTCATCAAAGTGTGTTTCAATCCTCACCCTTGATTCAAAATTAAAATGCAATCCTAGAATGAGATGAGATACACAATGACCTAAATGCCCCTAAACCTAATTGCACATTATATATACCCTCATATCCTCACCTCTCACAAGGTTTTGCCTCACAATTCATTCACAAAACCCTAGCACACAAACCTCTCCTCTCCTCTCCTCCTTTGGCCGAAATCACAACAACCATTCCCTCCTCCATTTTTCTTCATTTTACTTCCATTTTCCATCTCATATTAACTCCTACTTCATATATCTTCCTTCTCTCCTAATTTGATTCAAGCTTGCATCATCAAAGGGCATTTTTAAGCAAGCATTTCGTGGGTTTCATTGAAGTTTGGTGAAGATTCAAGTTGATTTGTGGTCTTGTTCTTCATATTAGTCATTCCTTAGCTTGGATTTGAGGTAAACTTCTTAAAACCTAGCATCATCTTCAACTTTTTTTGCATCAAAATGTAGACATCATGTTTCTAATTTTGCATCCTACCATATTCATGCATTTTAGTATTGTTATATTGTTGATTTGTTGATTGTTGTTGGTGAGAGGTGTCTCAAGCATTTTGACAAACACCGTGGGAGGTTTGGGTGCTTGAGATGCTTCTCACCCTTGAATAAATTGTGATTTATGTTGTTTTTACTATGATCTTGCATTTTTGTTGAATAAAATGATGTGATGCTTCGCAAATCATGATTAGAATTAGGGTTTGTTAATTTTCTTGTGAAATGGGTTTGCAATTGTGATCAAAAACGTTTTCTCAAGTTATTTTGATGTTAATAGATGGTATCTTGCTTGCAAGTCATTGTTATGTTGATGATTGACAAGAGGACTCACACTTGTGTCTTTGTGCACTTCACGTGTTGAGGATTGCCTAAGATGATTCAACACAACCTTGTGCTTTGATTGTAAACTTTGGTTTGCTTGTTAGTAACTTGTTTGCAAAGTTATTCTATGTTGAGGATTGGCAAGAGGACTCTCACTTGTGCCTAGTGCACTTCACTTTAAGTGATGAGGATTGCCTAATTTAGAAAAAAGAATATTAATCACGAATGACCAAATGAATTAATAGCTTTAGTAAAGGGATTGGTAATTAAATAAAATAAGGGAATTCAGGTAGAATTAGACATAGAGGAATCGAAGCTTGCAAGTGAAACCGCGACCCTAGGCCTCTCTCCACTAATTAAATCTTTACTTTTAATTCTTGTTAATTATTTCTTTTTATTCTAGTTTCTATAACACTCAACTATTTGTTCGTCTAAATAATATAAAATCTAGACTAGTTTAGTATTTGTTAATTAATCCCTGTGGAGACGATAATCTTTTATACTACTTCTGCGAGAGAGTACACTTGCTCTAAGTGTGTTTTTAACGCAACACCAGCAATGATCAAATATCCACTTGAAGAACCAGTATAGTGTAAGCCCCAAAAGTAGTCCATCTTCGACGAGTAAACTTTTTTCTCTGGTAAGCTAACAAAAGAAAATGTTTTTTTAGCATATGAAGAAGTTTGCACAAGTAGCGGTGCTTGGGATTCCACAAAAATTCTCCAGTAAATTTTGTGGAAGTCCCTCCAACTCTTGCACACACCAGCAAATTCAAAAAGATCATCAAAATCAAGGTTCTCTGAGATGATATCTAGCACGTCCCTTGGAAGTTGACTGTTGTTGTATGTTGCGTCAAAGACACACTTAGAGCAAGTGTACTCTTTCGCAGAAGTAGTATAAAAGATTATCGTATTCATAGGGATTAATTAACAAGTACTAAACTACTTAAAATTATTTATTGTTTAGACGAGTGAATAATTGAGTTGAAATTGAAACAAAGAAGTAAAAGTAAATAAATAGCAAGAATTAAAAGTAAATATTTAATTAGTGGAGAGAGGTCTAGGGTCGCGGTTTCACTTGCAAGCTTCGATTCCCTATGTCTAATTCTACTTGAATTCCTTTATTTTATTTAATTACCAACCCCTTTACTAAAGCTATTAATCCGTTTGGTCATTCGCGATTAATATTCTTTTTCCTAAATTAACCCTAGTTTAGTCATGCTAGAATTTAAATTCAGGAAAAGCATAAAGTACGAAAAGGTTGAATGATTGAAAGACTAAATTAAAGTTTGGTCATGCATTAATTGTAGCCCCAATTATCCTATAGGTCCACCAACTAATTGCAGTACGGTCGCTGATCAACTAATTGATTATTAACATGAAAAGGGTACCTAATCCTAATTATGTGATATAAACAATAAAATAATATTAATTGAAATAAAAACAGGAATTCAAATAAGAAATTATAACATAAAGAGGTTTCTAAACATGCAAGATCCACTTAAGACCCTAGACGAGGACTTAGATTCACCTAAGACCCTAGACGAGGACTTAGGTGTCCAAAATAATATAGAACAATAAAAGAAAAATAATGTTCATGAATTATAGAAATAAGAATAACCCGGAAATAGTGAAAGTCTTAATCTTTGTCTTCAATCTCCTTCTTTTACTCCAAAGCTCTTTCACGGTGCCGAAAAACTCTTCTCTCTCTCCGTAGCGTTTGTGTAACTATTGTTTGTTTATGTAGTGTGTGGCTCCCCCATTCACAAGTGAAGCTCTCCTTTTATATTAGTTCCTTTTCTTTCTCTCCAAGCAAAGAATCAAGTCAAGATTGCTTCCACTTTTAATTGCAAGATATGTCAATTCCTAAATATTAGGATTTAGATCCTTCCTAAATATGCGTTGCTTGCTCTCCACTCCATGCCTCTTTTTTCTCTCCAAGTCATGCATCACTTTTAATTGAAATCTCCAAGAGGATCTTCTTCTTTTTATCACTGATTCATTGCGGGCCTTCTTGCATTAATGGGCTTTGGGTTTGTTTTCTTTTATTTGTTAGTCTTTCTTCTAATTTCAGCCCATATTTGTGTCATTTTTCTTTTTCTACCTTTCTGCAAATATAGAGTAATTTAAGTTAGTTATTTATTTAATCAATAATAATTACTCTAAAAATGACTCAAAAACATCTCTAAAAAATGCACTAAATTAGAGTTTATCATTGTAGGCTACCTTTTTCATTTTCTTCACTGCATATTACAACAATGACAAAACACTAGTGCAGAAAAGACATTTAGCATCGGTTGTTTTGGACATTTAGCATCGGTTATCAGAGGATGCTAAATCCCCAGATACTAAATGTGGGACATTTAGCATCGGTTATTTAACCGATGCTAAATGTCCCCTGCTGATACTTTTAGCATCGGTTGTACTGTACAACCGATGCTAAATGTCCCCCTACTGGTACTTTTAGCATCGGTTGTACTGTACAACCGATGCTAAATGTCTCCTGCTGATACTTTTAGCATCGGTTGTACTGTAAAACCGATGCTAAATGTCCCCCTACTGGTACTTTTAGCATCGGTTGTACTGTACAACCGATGCTAAATGTCTCCTGCTGATACTTTTAGCATCGGTTGTACTGTACAACCGATGCTAAATGTCTCCAACTGGTACATTTAGCATCGGTTGTACTATACAACCGATACTAAAGGTCTACTGTTGGTACTTTTAGCATCGGTTATATTGAACAACCGATGCTAAATGTCTCATTTTTTTTTATATTTTTTTTGGTTTTTGTCCATACCAGTCATCTAATATATAATAACCTGTTATAGACAGAGAGATATTCCAGTCATCAACACATATAAAAGTACTTAAAATTCCATTAAACTTAATAATGTCTTACATAGTGAGAACATAAGTTAAACTAATTAGAAAACAAAATACATAACAAAATGTGGTATCCACCATAACATATATAACACTATTGTGCACAAAATGTGGCGACCCTTTCCTAATTACACAAGTTAAGCTACGCACGAAATAGTGTATCTTTTTGCTCTGTACGTATCTTGAAAAAGAATTCCGCCCAAAGCTGACGAGTCTCCTCAAGTTCCTTATCGGTGTATGACTTTGCATTATCAAATACCTACAAGTTTAAAATTTACTCAAACAAATTAGATTTCAAACTTTTATACCTTCTCTTAATTATCAAATACCTACTAAAAAAGACTTTGCTTTGACAAAATTTAATACCTTCTCCCAATTATCAACAATACCGACGCTCGCAATGGTCAGCATTATAGAACACTAGAAGATAAAGGAGGTTCAGGGTGAAAATCCAAAAACACTCTGAAGAAATAAAATGTGACAAGGACATCTAAAAGACTAAAAAGCAACATAAGATTGAATAGCACCAATGCATAACTCAGTAACTAAAATCAAAATTGAACATAATATAGTATCTTTAAGACATCTCCAACTCAGAAAACAACCTAGAAGCTTCTGGCATTCTTTGGCTGTTTACAGATCAAGGAGCAACACGATGCGTCCAGCCACTTGGTCGAGATCCCTCCTGCCATTGGAAGTGATTTTACTGCCACAGAGATAAAGAAAATTGATGTTAAAACAATATGATATCATGATACATCCTAAGACAACCCAGAATAGCAACAATTATTGCTATATCAACAAAATCCTTTGATTTAAATCAAAATTTTGTCACTATCTTGCTGTCTTCAGTATCTTCAACTTTTTTGTGTTTGCTTTCAAAATGATTCAAAGCACTGTTTAAGTTAACATAGTTACCATAATATCTAACTGCAGGGTGAGGGGTTAGGTCTCTTGCTTGATGCACTAGGAGTTGACAATTGCTCTAACAATAAGGACTAATTCTCAATCACTGATACTAAATGTACCGAAGTAAGTACATTTAGTATCATTTTTTCTATATAACTGATACTAAATGTATTAATATTTTTTAATATTTTTTTTGTTTTTATCCATACCAACATATTATTAACCTGTTATATACAGCGATAATTCCAGTCATCAACACATAATAAATATATCTTACAAAATAACAATTGTTCAAAGGATCTCTTTCCTAACATACTTTAAATTCCATTAAACATAATCTCTTACAAAATAACAATTGTTCAAAACATTAACAACTCATAAACAAACACATATCCATATCAATAATAACAGAATATTAACAACTCAAGCAACTCAATAATAATTTTTGACTACAGTAACTTATAAGCATTACATTACTTCATACTATAATGACACTATTAGTACCAAATTACCAATTAAAGGTAAAAAACTAACATAAACTTTATCAAACTACTTGGGACACACTGCAAAGAAGTTAAGACAAAACAAAATTTTATCTTTATTTTTCATACAAATATATGAGTTAATTTCTGAGAATAGTTACCAAGAAAGGCCAACAATGAAAGCCAACTAAGAAATAAGTAGATGTTCCTCATATTCTAAATAACTAGAAATCCTCGAACTAATTTGAAATGTGCACACAGTAGAACACACAAATCCTTAGAGACAGCGAGTGCAGCCAAGGATGCCTCACTTGGTGATATGCATGAAACAGAGTGCATCCGGAAAAATTTTGATGAACCTTATTGAACATTTAATCCCTGAGAAGAAGAAAAAGTGTGTAACAATTAGAGAGCAGGAAACTGAGTACATTCTAGAGTACTTCAAGGAACTGTTGTGGAGAACAATTAGAGGTAAAAAATAGTCATTATCTATCATATATCCAGTTCC
The DNA here is from genome assembly GCA_963573325.1 of Astragalus glycyphyllos. Taxonomy (NCBI): domain Eukaryota; kingdom Viridiplantae; phylum Streptophyta; class Magnoliopsida; order Fabales; family Fabaceae; genus Astragalus; species Astragalus glycyphyllos. Next base: position 12,870,898 of record OY754312.1, on the reverse strand, counting down.
ACACCTTGATTGATCTAAAGTCTGCAAAATATTGTCATGGCATGCAAGTGATAGGGTTATCTGGTGGCTAACCTGGATTAATTAAACCAAATGATGCTGATACTTGGGCAATGAAAGAAGCTTACTGTGTAATTGTACAATAACCATTGTTTTCTGCCAGCTTTGAGTCTTGCAAACTGTTTGCGGCATTTTCTCTACAAACAACATTTAAACAATTAGTTGTCCTCATTTTGTGGAAAGAGGTTCCAAATAAAACATAAAATGGAAATGACAAAAATTCTGTGGAAATCCATGTAATGTTTTCCTAGACTTTTAATCACAAAGTCAAAATTTGTGACTCTAAACTGACAAGTCAAGCATTTCCTTGTGTATTATGGAATATGATCATAATCATGGTCAAAAAATTGGTTTAAATAGTACAAAATAATTAATATTTTTTTTTTTACAAATTCTCTCACAAGTTTTGATGAAAACAAACTCACTTGAATGATACTCAGAAATCTGAACTCTAATGTATCTAACTACCCTACTTGAGTAAGTTTCCGTGAGAGGAGGTGACACATAAGTTTAAGGATAATGAACATTGAAGGACAAAGGGAAAATCCACCAAAGCTGCCATATGCACCAAGACTGCATAAAGCCATAAATCCAGAACACAAGAACCACTCCAAGAGCAATAAAATGGTTTAGATGAGCTTGCTGCACACATCTTTCGATGATCTCCTATTGTATAAGACTAGAACAACAACAGATGTCATGTAATGTAACAATATGACCAGATAGTAACATGGTAACAACAAGTAGCCATCCAAAAAAATTCATGAAAAATGAAAATAATAACCAAGAGGCATAGTTAATACAAATCAATATGCACTTTTACCTGTTCCTACATAAGTGCATACCTCTTCATGCTCAATTGTATGTCCAAGAGGCATCGTTACTTGACTGCCAGTGAACCGCATAGCTCATACACCTTGGCTCACCACTACTCTATACTTTGCTACTGATAGTAATTAGTTTCATCTTATGGCTTCTAAATCATTGAGCATGGTATGAATTCAACTGAAAGATAATAGCACCGACACAATTGGTTTAAATTCAAACATAAAAATGCAATATTTCAGCAAACCAGTAACTTTAAGAGAACATGAAAAAACAACAATACTTATCATTAACCAAATCACTATAATATTGATATAGGCACAATGTTATTGTCTGGCAGCCAGCCCCAAACATCAAAATTCCTTTATATTGTCAGCACAGATTTCCATCAATAGGCACAATATTAAGTAAATGTGATACTGAGATTAAAATTAAAATAGACTAAAGTACAAAGACAAAAAATGAAAGCATAAGCTCACTTAAACGTACTGAGCTTTTGCCCGTTCTTCCTTTCTGCCATTAAAATGACCCTGTAATCAAAAGGAAACATTTAAATGATGAAGCACAATCCCTAAAATAAATTGCACAATCCCTAAAGCCAAAGCAGAATAAATTGCTAACAATAGTTATGGCAATCTTTTTTGCAGAAGTATCATTACCTGCAGCTTCCTTTATAGCAGAAGAATAGCCAATTTGCAAAATCCATCTTCATCAACATTTAGTTTATTTTATGCAGGCTTCTTAATGTTGAGCAATTTCAACACGAAAAATAGATAGTATCATCAAAACAGAAGAGCAACTTAGTTAATCAACAGAAATCCTTGGAAAATAAGTGCATGCTGAGAACAACCACTGAAATTACACCGATATGGTCAATTTGCACACACAACTTATAGAACAATCAACAGGTGTTGAAAAGGTCCCCTTTTATTTGAACCCTATATTTTTCCTCGTCTATATCATCGTAAACCCAATTTCATGAAACATAACAGTTTAAAACCGTCTTTTGAACCCTAAATTGGTCACACAAGTTAGGGTTCCAAGATTAAAAAGGAATTGCTAGAAGCTTTACAAGGTTTGAGATCTCCAAGCTTTGTAAGAAGAGAAAAAAGAATACTATTTCAGATCTCAAGATTACCTTTGAATGAAGTACATGAAGGTCCAAATCAGAGAAGATAGAGGAAAGCGAGCTCACGACGATATGATTGAGAGCAACAATGCGACGGTGAGGAGCAATCAGAACTGCGACAGTGAGGGGCGAGCGTGAGCGAGAGAAGACGGAGGAAGCAGTGACCTTAGAGAGAGAAGACGGAGGTTCAGAGAGTGAGAGAGCGAGAGAGTGGGATTACTGAGAGAGAGAATTGAGAACGCGAGAAGCGATGGCAAATGCGTTAGACATACACATTTAACATCGGCTGTATAAACAACTGATGCTAAATGTAGCCGTGAAAATTGAAAACTTCCACTTAATTGCAAAACTGCCACCGCGTGTACATTTAGCATCAGCTGTTCAAACAACCGATGCTAAATGGTGCTTTCTAAAGTCAATTTTGCACTAGTGAAATTAGGTGATTTCCAATGTCAATAAATGGAGTATACATGTTTTTATCAGATAATATCATATAATGATGAGATAACAACAGATTTGTTTCCCCATTTTCTCCACACAATACTTAGTCCAATATATAATACAATTATGTACCATCTACTTTTTGCAGCCAAATAGAATGACAAAATCATAATTTGCACGTCTGCTGTCAATAGCCCAATTCAGAATAAAAATGGAGTCCTAAGTTTGTGTTTACAATTAAGAGTTTTAACACCAACATAAGTCGAGATGATGACAAGAGTTTAGGACAGACATTCATTCCTAATACATCACCATAATAGTATAGGAAAAATTAGAATCTACACTTTGTAATACTTGTGAATGGGGTTTCAGATAAGTAAGGAGAATAGAAAGAACAAAGATGTTTGAAATATGTAATATTATGATTGATAATGACTTAATGAAAACTTGATACAGAACACTAAACATGACTCCTTATATATAAGGATATAAGACTCCTAATCTTAATTAAATAAAGAAACTAGGAAAGAAAGCATGACAATAATCAAGTAAAATGGAAACCTATAGTAGGAGATAAAAAAAACTAATCTTACGAGGTAAACCAATGAGCTATAACTTACATAAGCCTATAACATAATACTCACACTAAATAAGAGAGTGAAGGAGGGGAGCTGGTGGGGTCATGTCACCTCAAACCCTTAACACATGAATTCTAAGAATAAAAACCCATTTTCATCCTCCAAAAATATAATCACCATTGGTGTGTTGCTTGAAATATGTTTATTATCGACTTAGTCCCTCAATAATGTTTAGTCACAACTTAATTGGAAAATGTCATCACATTAGTCCCTAAATCATATCTCAATTGAACTTATTTCTTTTCAATTCAAAAACAAAAAGAACCAATTTAATGATGCTTTGCATAATTAGAGATCTATGTCAACTTTATTAGGACTAATTCAAATGATGATGCTTATATCATCGAAGGATAAAAATAGGGGTTAACTCAAACTCTGATTAAATATCTAATTAATTTCAAACATATATAAAGAGAGGAGTAAATAGCTATATAAAACCATACTTGATCTTGATGATGATACATGATGGCCATCGGAACCATCAAGCCGGTTGGAATCGTCTTCCCTTCCTTTCTGCATTTTTCCTAATTTCTTTTCACCCACCATGTCTCTCTGCTTCTCTTGTGCCTCTTTGTGTCTGTATGGCTTGGTTAAAAACCCTTTTATAAAGATGATTTTTCACACACTCATAAAATAAAAGGAAATTAACACGTCAGATCTCGTTTTCTATTCATCACTTCATGTCGAAATTCAAAATTTCAATATTGTGAAGCAAAAATGTATTTGATGATGTCATAAAGGTGAATGCTGACGCATAAAATAGTAGTTTCCATTTTTCGGAGTTTAAACCCTAAATATTAAAATTTGATATGGATATGTTCAACGAGACTTAAAGAAAAGGTTCCCCAAAACAAACATCACATTAAATTTTGAAACTTGGATAAGGGTTTATATTGAAAGGAACTCAAGTTCATTAATATTGACTAGAGTTAAGATCTGAAAATATTTATGACAATCTTCATCTTACAAGTCGATTTAGTAAGGTTGAGTAGTTAGGCCCAATATCTTTAAATGGTGTCAGAGTTTATCCTAGAACCGTTAATGGGACACCCAAAAATTGTTATCTACGCACCAAGCACAATAATGTTGGAGATGAGAGGGTGTACTGAGAAAAACTCAAATCTCACTTTAACTAGAGATAAGGTTTAAAATCAGTTTATAAAAAAATGAAACCCACATTTATAAATAAAGCAAAGTTGTGGGATTGAATAAGGTTTAAAATCTTCTATGCATGGATGGGCTCCAAAAATTGCATGCTTTTAATTTGGATATTCAACATAGTGGAGGCAAAGGTGCTAGAAAATGTACATCTCATAAGAATATAGTCTTACTAAGAGAGACTTCTCAAAATAAATGAACCAAGAGTCTCTAATACAACAGTAGCATCGGCTATTTATAATACAATGAGAGTTCTTGGGTGTTCTATACCGCGGGATATTCGTTAACATTAGTGGACGAAAAGTTAAAAAATAACTACTTTGACCCAAATTTGAAACATAAAGAACCAAAGTGAGAAAAATATAAAGTTAGATGTTAGCTTTATTAATTAGGAGAAACATGTAGTTTTGGAAAGAAAGTTAGATGTTAGCTTTATTAATTGAAAACAAGTTTAAATGTTATTCCTTAACATGTGATATGTCTTATTTTTTTCTCTTATATTGTAGATCGGAGGAAGTAAAACATAAAGACATTTATAATGAAAAAATTTAAAATATAATTATATCAATAATATAAAATATTAAAAGTATTTGTTCTGACAATGTGTAATGTTTCTTTGGTCAAAAAAATGTGTAATGTTTCTCCTTTAAACTAAAAATAATATCATTTACCAATAACAAATATTAATTTCTCATGGGGATTAAAAACCAAAATAATGGTTGAAATTATATAGACGTGTAATATTTCATTATCAAAACTGCTTAAAACAATGATATAAATGACAAAATAACAATGTAATAACATAGAAAAATGAAAATGAAAATGAATAAATAAAAAAATTTCTTCATCTCTCCCATTCTTCGTATTTTTCCATTTTTCTTCTCAAATGTTAGAGAGCTTTGAAAATGGAAAATAAAATAATAGAAGAATTCAAAAACAAATTAAACTTGATAATAATGGAGAAGAGAGAGGAGGAAAAGAGTAAAAAAGGAAAACTTTTTTTTAAACTAATGTATCCTCCACGATGACTGTGGAGACTAATCATTCGAGGTATTTGAGATCCATTTAAGGGGTTGACATCTCCCAACAAGTGTTTTTGCATACACACTGGCTAGGGATCGAACTCAAGACCAGATGGTTAAGGGACACAAATATCTACCATAGGAAATATTGGATAAAATAAATAGTTTTAGAAATAAAAGGTAGAAGAAGATGTGACGTGGCAAAAACCACTGCTTTGGAAGCTAATACCGGTGGACCTCCGGCGCAACCCAATATTCGGTTTGTTCCCCAAGGTTTTCACAACTCGTGCACTCGAGACCAAACACGTTGGAGCTTCACAAACAATGCCCAGAGTAATACTAGAAAATAAGTTGAAGAAAGTAAAACTTCCCTTATCTAATCTGTTCACTGTCAAAAACCTTCAAGCCATCTAATCTAATCTAATCTATCTAATATCTAATCTAATCTATCTAATATCTAATATAATCTATTTAATCAAGCAATCAACTTATAAAAAGACAATTTTGGACATCTTAAAATTTTGACACATCACCACTTTTATGGAAAATAATATATTTATTTCTATTTTCTCTTTCTCTCTCATTCTCTCTCTCTCTTTCAATCTCACATTTCCTAATATTTCTCACTTTTTTACACACCTACTATTTGTGGCCCTCACACCCTTTATTTAAAAAATTCTTTTCCAAATTTTTTTTAATCTAATATACAATATAATATAATTAAAATAATATTATCTATTTAATCAAGCAATCAACTTATAAAAAGACAATTTTGGACATCTTAAAATTTTGACACATCATCACTTTTATGGAAAATAATATATTTAATTCAATTTTCTCTTTCTCTCTCACTCTCTCTCTATCAATCTCACATTTCCCAATATTTCTCACTTTTTTACACACCTACTATTTGTGGCCCTCACACCCTTTATTTAAAAAAATTCTTTTCCAATTTTTTTTAATCTACTATACAATATAATATAATTAAAATGATATTAAATGATCTACATTTTACTCCTATTTACTATCTAATCTGATCTAATATATATTTATACAAACAAATCACACTTAAATTACCTAAATAAGCCTCCCTATTTACTTAACAACTCATCTAACTAAGAACAACATTGTAATTTACTATCATACTTTTTCAAATTCCTTCTCCCAATGTATTTTCTTCTCACTCCCACATTTTTTCCAAATTTCAAAATTCAAATCAAACTCACTCACTTTCTATCTACTAATCTATTTATTAATTTATACAAACAAACCACACTTAAATTATCGAAACAAGTTTTTCTATTTACTTGACAACCCATCTAACTAAGGACAACATTGTAATTTACTATCATATATGTTTCAAATTTCTTCTCCACTTAAATTGCCCAAACAAACCACACTTAAAAAGGACAACATTGTAATTTACTATTACGCATTTTTCAAATTTCTTCTCCCAATGCACTTTCTTCTCACTCATAGTTTTTTTCCTACTTTCTTATACATTTTTTTTCAAATCTCAAAATTCTAATCAAACCCACTCACTTTCTTTTCCCACTATCTACTATAATCTACTATCGATCTAATATCTATTTATCTAATCTATCTAATCTAATATCTATTTATACAAACAAACCACACTTAAATTATTCAAACAAGTCTCCCTATTTACTTGACAACTCATCTAACTAAGGGCAACATTATAATTTACTATCACTTTTTTTTTCAAATTTCTTCTCCCAATGCCCTTTCTTCTCACTCCCGCTTTTTTTCCAACTTTCTCCTACTTATTTTGAAATTTTGAAATTCCAATCAAACTCATCCACTTTCTTTTCCCACTATCTACTATAATCTACTAATAAACTAAAATAATCAATTGAAATTACGAGATAACTGCATTAATATATAAAAAAAATACGGGATAACTTCACTGATATATAAAAAAGGCGAGATTAATATCTAAAAAAAGAAAACTTAATGACTATTTAAACTACCGATTAATATTTAAAACACATATGACAAATATTTGTCACTAATACCTAAAAAAGGACAAATAATTGTCACGTATATATAATAAAACACGGGATAAGACTTTTTTATTGATAATCAACTATCTATCTTTTACTATCTACTATAATATTCAACTAAAATAATCAATTGAAACTATGAGATAACTGTATTGATATATAAAAAAACACGAGATAACTGTACTGATATATAAAAACACAGGATAACTATATATATATATATATATATATATATATATATATATATATATAAAAACATGGGATAGCAGCACTGAGATATAAAAAAACACTGCACTGATATATTTGATAATCTACTCTCAATCTTTTACTATCTACTATAATATATTAATCAACTAAAATAATCAATTGAAAGTTGAAACTATAAGATAGCTGCATTTGTAATACCCTAACATCTCAACAATAGAAGAAATACCAGGATACACCTTTTTAGCATACATCAGAGTAAAAATTCTTGTTTCTAGATATTGAACAAAACTAAATATTGATGATAAACTCATCAAATATGCACTCTTAGTCCATAACTTCAAAAAGAAGTGTCTGATTAACATACAAACCATATATTTTAATATCCTTTCTACATCCTAATGTTCAATATTCATAACAGAAATAGCGGAAACGATATACAACTTCTAATATAATACAAGTCATATATTCGAAAGACATAAAACTAGGAAATGACCTAAACAAAGTAACTAAGTCTTCAAGCCTTCCTTGAAGTGCACCACTTAGCCATATTTCTTGGCTTTAACTTTCCCTGCGTCTCTGAAAAACCACAATAAATAATGGGTGAGATTACAAATCTCAGTGAGCGCCTCCGAGACCCCTTACGGTTCCCCTCATTCGTTCCTTTTAATATTCATAGCTTTCCATCCGAATAATTCGGGAGCCCCCATTTAATCCGGGATGCTCCAATTCGGTTATACCAATAAATCATTTTATAATTTTCTTTGGCTTAGCACAATCCGCGAAACGAAATCTCACGAGATCACGGAAACCCCAATCCAACATACCAATGAGGGATAATGCGGGGGCCTTGGCTTCTGGGTTCATGACTTCCCTCCACCAAGAATGCTAAATAACTCGGAGTCGTCACCCCGTTAATACATTATTAATCGCTGAACAATATTACACATGTTCAGGAAATCCATTTAAAACCTTTTAAGGGTCACAGAACAATATTACACATGTTCCGGACATCACTTTAAAACCATTTATGGGTTCCCACTCGTTTTACGACATTCCAAACAATCGACAATTTAACACATAAAAATAGACTTAATCCAGTTAAAAAAACATATTTCAATGAGTAAAACATCATTACATGGAGCTAAACACATTCAAAATTTCACATATACTTCACAAACCGTAAAAACACGAAACACAACTTCAATCCAATCGATTACTCAATCACATCACATATTATCATTGAATTGCAAATAGGACACATAAACATATACTAAATTCACATAGCGTAGTGAGGAACTCACCCGGAGCGACGAACAATTCGAATAACAGAAGACGCGATCAAGCTCTACCCATACCGGATCTATTTTGGACAGCATCTGTGAGTAATTTTGGAATGAGCATAACGTATTCAATTTCTAATAAAAATCATTCAAACCAGTTCCTAATGTGTAGATAATTCTGTCTATTTTCTTATGGTTCAAGTTCCAAACTGATATGCCGAGTATTCAGGGAATTACAGCTAAAATACCGAAACTGATTCTAAAATGTTACTGCAACAAAAGTGAAACTTGTACTTAACTTTACTCCCTCAATACTCAACAAAATTAGGTCATTCTTGTGTGAAAACTGAAGGGTTTTAAGTGTAGCTTCTGACTATGATCTTTGTTTTTCAAGACAATGAGCCAATTAGTACAGTTTTTAGAAACAATCCAAATGGTTCCCAGACAGGACAACTTCTGTCCTTCAAATTATATTCACTCTCAAATGACCTAAACTTTACCAAATGTCACGAAACTTGAGCCTAAACAGAAGAAAATTGAGTCTAGTTTCTAACGGGACAAGAATCCTTCAAAATGGAGTTCAATTGAGAGCACAAAACCCAAAACACTGAACCTATACCCAAATTAACATCAGATATTTGACCTAACTTGGGATACTCATAACTCGAGCTACACAACTCCAAATTAAACCAAACCAGTACCAAATTAAAGAGCATTAAGTCTAGTTTCTAAAAAGGTAAATTACTTAATTTTGGACCACTGAATTGTTCCCAGTTACTGTATAACCGAACCTATGTCCAAGAATTCTCTAACAGTAAGTTAACATTATAATTTGCACAATTTAGCACCAAAAACCAGCAACTTAGCCACATAATTTTCCCATTCAGGTGCATGATTTATAGAAAACACAAGAATTAATTTCGAAGAACTCACCGATTGTGATGACAATCACAAATAATCGAGAATCACAAGCTTCAACAACCACGAAACCACACGAAATAAGATTCTAGCACCTCCGACAACTACGAAATCGAAAACCAAGCTACCCAAATCTGAAACACAGCCCTATTATCTCCTCTCCAACTGAAGTGAATTTGAAATCACTCTTAGAAACCTCCTTTCCACTTCAAATGACCAACATTGTCAAGATTGAACCAAAAGCCCACTCGCTCCCTCAAAGTCGAAATGAAGAGATTTATGGGTGAAGATGATGGAGCTTAAAACTCAGAACAAAAGTGGTATCAAATGATAGAGGAGAAGAAATGGAGGAGAATGGTGTGAGAAAAAGCGCATGCATCAAAGATTGAGAAGCTTCACTCCTCTCCTTCTCCTTCTTCACTCTCACGATCTCTCTTGCTCTCTCTAACTCCTCTTTTTCTGTTTTCTTTCTTTCTTTTGGTTATTTCTTGTGTCTGTAAACCATTTAATGTGTGTGAGTTAATGTGGATGGTTCAGCTGGGAGTTTTGAGTACAAATAGGAAAGTGTTTGACAAGTGGAACCCCAAACTACCCCCTAATTCACTAATATACCTAAAACTCTCATTTTTGTTTCATTTTCAACGCCACTCCTAATTCCTCTAAATCAAACATAAATCCCCACTTAACACTCAAGTCCCAATCAAATAATCAATCATGAATTCACAATCCCGCAATACTAAAATTAATCTAGCTAACACATGGACTCAATTATGCTAAATTACTTTAATTAAGTAATCTATTTAGCATGACCTCTTGCTAATTTCAATTATCGAAATTAGCCAAATTGGGGATGTTACAGCATTGATATATAAAAAATCACAGGATAACTCTACTGATATATAAAATGACACAGGAACACTGCAATGATATATATAAAAATACAGGATAACTGCACTGATAAATATATATATATAAAAACACGGGATAACAACACTTATATATAAAAAAATATTGCACTAATATATAAAAGAACATGGGATAAATGCACAGATTGTTTTTAAATGATAATTTTACATTTTTAGATTTTGATAATTATCTATTTTTTTATTTGAGACTCCTTTTTTTATCTACTTTAAATTTGTCTTTTTTTTTCATGCGGTGTTGTCCAGACTATTTAAACTATGTCTAACTTCATTTATAAAAAAAACGCGGCAGCACCAGTGCGAATCCACGGGTATCCTACTAGTATTTATATAAAGCATATATATTTGCTTTAGACCGTTGGTGATTATTATCAATTTCAATACCAATTATGATGACATCTAATGCACCAACGGGAGGTAGAGGAAAAAGTTTCAAACTTAATAACATATTATATAATAATATAATTAAATAACAATAATCATTGTAATGTTTTTTTTCAAAACTAAAAAAGAAAAAACAAATATTTATTGTTAATAAAATGTATTTTGTAACTCCCACATACTTGAACGTCATTATTCCAACTTCTACCACTTGTGTCACATCATGTTGGTAATGATAAACTTTGAAAAAAAGTAAAAGGATAAAGAGGAGAGAGAAAAGGAAATAAACCAAGAAGTTTGTCATTAATTCTCGTAGTTTTATGTCTTATATGCGAGACATTTATGCCCCAAATTTGGGATACTTGGCTTTCTAATAACTAGCCCTAATACCCGTGCGATGCACGGGGTCGACTAAATATGTATTGTGTAAAATATAGTATTTTTGATGATTGAATGATTGTGTAAATATGGATTGTGTACACGATAAGGGAATGGTGTGAAATACACTTGTTTAATGAAAGCAAAAGATAAATGAATAGATTACATATTTGATAATTGAATGAATGCAAATATTTCAAATATTCAAACCATTGAATATCAATATAAAAAAATAAAACCATATATAGCATCCCTTGCTTCAAGAATGAGTTACTTTATATATATTATATAGCATTTATTTCACTACCAAATCTCATCTGCCCACACTTTGACATCCTCCCTGCTCATCCCAAATATACGAAACATCATCTTGTATTCACCCTCTTCCTCTTTATTCTCCCACGATGTTCTTCCCCTCCTCTTTACTCATCAATTAATTTCTTTGAATTCCATACTTCGTAGGTTGTTTCATAACAACTTTTTGAAACTATTTTCACTTAACATTATTTCCCTTTAAAAAGCATGATATATCTTTTTTTTGTTACCATGTCATTGGCACGTAGTTTCCACCGGCTTTGCCTGTGACTAATCTACACCGAGGAACCTAGCTGGCCACGAGTTTCCGACTTTGCAAAGCATGATATATCTAACAAAAGGGATAGAGTAAAAATCATCAAAGATAGATACAAATTTGATTTATAACTTGCTATTCAAGAAGAGTCGCATTCCAATATTCAAGCATTGATATCGATAATCTCAATTATACAAAACCAAAATAGCCAAACACTTAGCCTTTTTAGGCACATCAGTAAGTGAGTTTCACAACTATGACTCCAGATTCAGGCTTTTTTTTTGGCTTAGGCATATAAAGTGTATATAACAATGTGAAATCAAGACAGTACCAGTGGGACACACTATATGACACCACTTTCAAATTTAAACTTATTGATTTCAAATTAATACTACTAAACATAGCATGTAAGAGTATCATCAGTGAAAAAAAGATTCATAGAAACACAACATCAAATACCAATATCGTATTCCCAACTAAAGTTGGCACTAATATCATGCGTCTTTCAAGTTCTAAATTTATTTGGTAACCTTAGCACTCGCTGAATACCTGTGTAACAGAATTGTAATTTCCAACAATCCTAATCCTAATAGAATGTGATTGGGGATTCTCATTCCCTCATCTTTAATTTATACTGGCACTATAAATAAAGAGGGGCCATGACACCAATTCCTATTCCCTTCCCTCACTCTTGATATATTGACTTCTAATCAAAGTGACTGCTAACTCCTTACTTGCTTCCTTGTTGTGGTTTATTTCCCACATCACTACACACGTTCACTCATATCCTACCATCTTGTCTCACTCTTCTTTTCTCTCCACTCAAATACTAATAATACTCATTCCCTCTCCTCTTCACAACAACTCCAATCCAATTATACGCATCATTTGTTATCCCTATTATGGAAATTCAAGAGCAACTGGAAGCAATAAAAGGGAGAGAAATTCCAAATAAAGAGTAATGAGGAAACAATGGAGACCAATACCTGTTCAATTACAGTTGGAACTATGTGTGTATCAGATGCAGAGCAAACAACACCATAATTTTCTTTACCAATTACTTTCTCTATTTTGTTTCTGCTCCTTTCGCCTTGTTCAGTAAAGAAATCTACACCCCTAAATGTCTGCATAAACATAACAAACAGAACAAATGAAACTATTTAACAAAGATACTAACCAAACCAAAAGCCACAGATATGGCTAAAACTATCTCCAAGTGAAGTGCAAGATTAGTGTTCATTATTTGCATCCAAACGTGAACAAAAGAGGATAGAAATAACTCTAATTTAAAATGATTGGTATCACCAAAGTTATTCAAACATAACATAGAGTGCATTGGATTTAATCCCCCCTCTAATATCAAATCAAGATTAAAGCCCAATTATCTCAACAAACCACCATATCAAGAAAACTATACTACTTAATATGTGACAAAACACGAGAGCAACTCAACTTGGTTAGAAAACAAAACAAATGAAGACCATATCAAACTCAATCCATTCCACCCGACCAGAACAATGGCACAACGCAGGTTCCTAACATGGTGAAACATGGTGGCACAAATATCGAGTAGTCAAATTCATTCAAGTCTCGATTACCTAAGTTTTTAGTGTTTTTCTTAGTGAGTTTTTGCCAAAACCACCATCAAACAACCTGTCATTTGTGTATGCAACATCAATTAATGATAGAGCAATATAGCCAAATGGAAATGTATATCTTAACCCCTAACTTCAGTTACCAACAAATATAGAAATTGTTCTTTTTGTGTTCTAATAGCAATAATAATCTATTACCAATAGCTTATGATAATACTAACAACTATTCTCTTTGTGTTTTAATAGCAATAATAAATAAATACCAAAATAACCTAATATGAAGGATCTCAGAGTCTATCAAGTAACTCAATGGAATCTATAAATCCCATCAAAACCTCCCCACAAAAGATATATAAACTACCATGAACTTCATAGAATAATATGCAACAGAGACAGTACCTAGAAAATCAAGATCATGTCCCTTCATTCATCGCACCATGGAGAAGGGAATCAAAACTAAAATTCAACTGAGACCAACCATGCTTTAACAAAGCATAAGTTGTCCTCAACAGCTAGGCTTTCATTTGCTAGTAAACCAATAACACTGAAGTAGATTCAAGAGCAAAACAATTTCCAGTATACATCCTAAATCAGAAAAATGAAAGGCTTATCAATGTGTAACTCAATATCTCAAGTAAAAAGTAAAAGCAAAAATTCTATTAGAAAATATCGGTACAATTTACAAAATTAGTTCTTGTCTAGATTTCTTATCAAGTTGTAACTCAAAATCTCAAGTAAAAGATCAGAACAAATGCATATAATAGACAAAACTGAAAATCATAAATTGAAGACGGTAAGAGTACCGTTTTAGAGATGTTGTGTGGATAGGTAGCTTGATCTCTCATGGACCAGGTTGCCACTCTCATGTGAGATTGGTTCATTATCCCTTACAGTTGTACCTCCTAGTCATGCACCTACAGATATAAATCATACATGCAAAACAGTAAGAACAGTAAGCTTTCTGCATAAAGAAGCAAAATTGAAACTTCTCATTCAACCTTGAAAAACATCCAACCCTGAATACAGTTAAAATAAGCCAAACAACTGTACAAGAAGTCCTTAAATCTGCATGATACAATTATATGATTAATAAAGAAATTTTCATATTTGATAACACAAGATAAGCTGATTCAAGAAAGCAAATCGAATCCGTCCATCCCTCCCTATTGTATTTGGCACTAAAAAATATTCAAGTATTTTGTAACTAAAGAAGAGAATGTAACTCACACAAAAGCTTTATAATTAAAATTTTAATCAAACAATTAGAGATGATACTTGAAAGAAAGGATGACGAAAAACTTACCATGAGAAACAATTCAAAATCGACCTGCCAACATTCTTTACTTCCCAATTTTCTCTCAAGTTGCCTTAGTTCCAGCTGAGTGGAGGGCCAAAAAATCCTATGTCAATACTCAATGCGTTTTCCGGCCACTGTAGACGGTGGTGATGCTGAAACCCACACACTCTGATGTTTCGTTGTTCTGTTTGTTATTTATGCACCACCGATGTTTCGAGCCATCGCTGCCCGAGGGAGTATGGAATGCAGAGTCACGATTGCAGGTTGAACGCAATTCAGCGATGGCGTCAGCGATACAACTGAGGGAGGCTTTGTTATCTTCTTTTTCTTCTTCCCTTCCCTCTTCTTCCAACACCACCACCGGTTTCTTAAAATCTCCCATTATCCCAAAATTTTACTCTCCCAAATTCAATCCCACGCTCAACTTTCCCTAACAGCTACGCCGCACCACCATCCTCTTCCGTCTCTCACAAGCGCCGCCGCATCCCTCTCAATGCATCGACGTATCGCCGACCACCTTCTCCAAACCAGTAGTTTTGTTGTCGTTGAGTCTCTCTCCCCCACTCTCTCTTTCCAGCGCTCATCTCTCCTCTTCTGACTATATCTGTCTCGCTCTCTCTCATCTCTCGCTACTTCCTCTTTCTCCCTCTGCAAGCACCTTCTCTCTGATTCCCCTCCTCCGTGTTCCTACCTACATCTCAGAAATCCCTCTCCTGTTGCTCTGTCTTTTGCTATCTCTCAAGAATTGCATAAGCATGTAGATGAAGAGGAGGTGATTGCGGAGAGGAAACATAGGGAAATTGAGAGGAAGATAATGGGATGGGAGGTTATGGCAGTGCTGAAGAGTGAGATGAGGTTGCGGAGAAAGGAGAGAGCTAGGAGGGACAACAGTGGTTGTAGGGAAAGGAATTATGTTGAGAAGAGAAAGAAAAACAGAACTTCAATATATATGCCAACACGTGTAAACGAACGTGGCTGAAGATGAAACAGTTTTTTTGGGATGGTTGCTGGGAAAAAAAAAAATTCCCGCGCTAGTGACAAGCCACATAGGAGATGTAGATGAGTCTATTTTGTGTCAATTCAATGTTGATGACTGATTTGATCAAAGAGATTTGATGCAAAATGGATATCTTGTTTAATATAATATGAGTCACAATTTTAATTTAAGTTTTATTAAAAAATAAGAAATAAAATTAGAGTTAGAGAGAAAGGGACTTAATTTTGTATCTAAGTACATAAGCAATGTTGATTTCCGATGAAGGAGGTAACAATTTGTTCTTTGATTCTGTGGATTGTTCGTAACCTCCCCTATCCTCTTCTTCTCCTCACCTATTCGTTTTCCTCTCTTCTCTTAGCTACCTCTTTACAGAAAATGGAATAAAAATGAGAATTTCATCTTAGTGCACCTGATCCAATACTGTTTTCTTATATATAGTTGGTAAATTTAAAATGTAATGTATGCATAGCTTGTTGTTGGAGATCGTCATATATGCAGTACATTTGTAAATTTGGTTTGTCGCGATGATGCAATTATATGTAGTTCTTATAGTTTAAATATTTGAGGGAACATCCCAAGCCTATAACTATTTTGTTACCTTTGCAAATTCAACATTAGTTACCGACATATTAAAGAAGAGGCCCTCCAAAGGACGCGAAAACCAAGTCCATCAATCCCTCACGCCATTAGTTGGTCTAAAGCCATTGATCCACCAAAATTGCAAGCTCCCGTGCTTGCTCCATTTCCCTCTCAATGAGGTCGCGCTCCCATGACCAGGACATCCCCAACCACTCCCCCATCTGAGAAATTGTAGCTTCACTGGTTTCTACGTAGAAGCCCTCTCGGGGTTTACTCCAACCGGAATAACAAGGAATTTGAAGGGTAAAGAGCCAATGCTGCAAGATAATAAGTGAGATGCACCAGAAAAAAAAAAGTTTACCTGCAGAAAATTAACACGGAATTCAGATACTAACTCAAACCCTCTGAGACTTTAAACATATTTGTTGGAACTTTGTTAATTGTGAATTGAAAAAGTCCCACATTGGATAGAATAAACACTTTAAGAGTGTTTATAAGTGTGGACTTTACACCTTGGGTTGGAGCCTAATGGGTACCTAGTTTTGTAAATGGGAAAGCACGCACACCATCTGACCACCACACACGCGTGCGCTCGGCTCGGCCGGGCTTGGGCTTGGACTTGGCTTGTGAGGTGTAAATATATTTTTGTGAAAATAATTAATTATTATTTTATTTTTTGGTGCGCTGCATGTCCAGATTCGTTGAACTGTCCGGATACGATGAACTAACGGTTGCGTACAGATTCGTTGAACAGAGTCGTTCTTATCCGCGTCTGTTCCTATCCGTTATAGCTTGGAGCGCAAGCACTCCTTGCGCACCAAGTCAGTTTTGAAGCCTATAAATAGGCCCCTCCCTCACTTGACTCTTCAAACCGCTTGACGTTAAATCATACCTCAAGCTCTGTCTCCTCTCTCGATTTTTCTTCTTTTCTACTTTAAAGAATGGCCTACGAGCCATATTCAAGAGTGGTCTGAGGTGTATTTCTTGAGCAAATTTTCACTGTGCCGTGATATTTCGTAACAGTTTTGACTGGGCTGTTTTATCCTGGGGACGTCTGTTTGCTGGTGTTTTTAGCAAACAATCACTAGTTTTATTAGAAGGTTTGTGAGATCAAACTAGAAAAATCTCAAAGCAATGCCTCTGAATTGCTTATGGTTTTTGTTGAAGAAAACGTAGAAAAAAGGGGACGATTTGCAAATGATTAACAGAATTGAAAAGAAAAGAAGCAGTAAATGGTGCAGGAATTGTAAAGAACAAACAAGTAAATTGCATTGAATCATAAAAAATGGTACACGATCACGTACAGCGATTCTTCCACTCGTTTTTCGCTCTGGCTTGGAAGTTAGAGTTTCAGGAATCGGGTGTGTATTGTGATTTTGTGACCCCTGTTTCTTCTCAGAAACAGTTATTTATACAAGGGAAAAGGGGGGGAAATTCGAACTAAGTAACTGCCTAACAATTTGAAAATAAGTAACTGCTCCTACTTTCGGCCAAGTAACCGCTCCTACTTTCGACCGAAACCGCTCTGTCACGCTTCGACCAACTGCTAGTCTTCAACGCATAACTGCCCTGATTTCTGTCTGTCGAAAGCCTATGTCGATTTTCCTCTCTCTTGCTTTTGCTTCCCTGGAAACTTGTCGAGCTTACCTTGCGCATGACCATTTTCTTTGTCGAAATAATATGGTCTTTGTGAAATAAATATAAATCAAGCCATGTTGACCATCTTTAATGAAGCCTGTCGAAATTACAGGCTAACAAATTGCCCCCCAAAAATGTCTTTTTCGACTGAACTTGAGGAGGAAGAAGAGAAGGACATTTTTTGAATTCACCATCGAAATAACTTTGCACTTGAGTAAAATAGCTGTATACCTGATGTCACCACTGTTAAGTGTTGTTTCCATATTCAAACCTTGAACTTGAACAGCCTGTAGTTTCGGCCTTTGACCATGTTTACTGATTCTCTGTTCTACCTTTGAATGGTTCCAACATTTTCTGTTACGTTAATAACGCCGTAATTAAAGTGATGCCTCACTTCTCGGAACGCCAAACTCGTAACCAACTGACGCTCTCTCATACTTCTCCTTATAAATAGAAGAATTTTGTTTCTCATCTTTACTACTCCATAATTTTCTTCTTTTGCCTTTCCCGTTCCAAGATCATTCCCTTTGCTTTGAGTCTTCCGCGTAACCTCATCCCTCATAATCGCGGTGAGGTTGCCTGAAGGTTCAAAGTGATGGTTTTTGATCTCTGCGCATTATGGCTTTACTCCTTTTTTCTTCATGTCACTTGATTTTGCAACTTTCTGGGTTTATGCGGGAGACTCAAAGTGGGAGCAGGAAGATTCATCAGGTGTTTTGCCTTGATGATGACTGTCTTCCTTGGGGCGTCAATATCTTCTCTCTGAAGGGCTTCCTGAGGTTTACCAAGCAAGGAAACGCCCTGTTGAAAGACTTACAAACCTAACGCGCAGACGAAAGAATGACCCCCTGAACGACGGGAAGAGACAATGTGGTCGAAGAAGACCACCCAAAAGAGAAGTTACTTGGTCTTAAAAGACCAACTGCAATTCAGCGTTCATTTTATGCCTAGTTTATTTACCTTTTCGGCACTATGTAACTCACGAATGCCTATCTTGGCACATGTAACTTGGCAACATTATAATGAAATTTCTTCCATTTTATTCTTGGGCAATTTCTTATTCCGTGCTTTCGACAATGTTTTGGCAACTTAAATGCCATGTTTTTACGCTTTCTTTATATTTATTCCAGCGTTATTTTAACTTCGTGCAACGTTGGCTTATACTTTTTCAAGTATTTACCATTTATACGCAAAATCCTTTCATCAGCGCCGATCTCTTCGACCTCATATGCGCCGTTTGAATAAACTTGTAAAATTTTAAATGGTCCTTCCCAACTTGGGGACCATTTACCAAAGACTCTATCTTTTTTATCCATAGGCAATAGGACCTTCCACACTAGATCACCTGAATTAAAGGCTTTAGACTTAACCTTTTTGTTATAAGTTTTAGCTACCCTCTCTTTCTGTCGAATAAGCGTATCTAAAGCTAATAACCTTTCTTCGTCTAAATCAACCAATTCATCAAGCATCATATTCCAATAATAATCAGAGGGAATCTCCCACTGTCTTTGAATTCTTGTTGATTGTAGACAAATTTCAACAGGCAACACTGCATCGTGTCCAAATGTTAGCCTATAAGGAGTAGTGTTGATAGATTCTTTGGGTGAATTTCGACAAGCCCATAACGCTTGATCAAGGGTATTATGCCAATTCTTGGGTTTCTGCCCAACATGCTTTTTAATCAAATTAATAATAACTTTATTGGCAGCTTCTACTTGTCCATTGGCTTGCGCATAATATGGTGTCGAAGTTAATAACTTAAAACCAATTTCGGAAGCAAACTCTACCATTTTTCTACCAGTAAAAACTGATCCCTGATCTGTAGTAATGGTTTCTGGAATTCCAAACCTATAAATGATATGATTTTGAATAAACCTTATCACTGCTTCCTGATCAACATTGGCTAAAGGTATAGCTTCAACCCATTTGGTGAAGTAATCAATTCCCACAAGGATATATCTATGGCCCTTCGACGAAGTTGGCTTTATCTCTCCAATCACATCTAGAGCCCAACCTCTAAATGGCCAAGGTTTGACTATGGCATGCAATTCATTTGCAGGTACATGTTGTATCCCAGCATGCTTTTGACACTCTTGGCATCCCTTAGCAAATTCTATGCAATCTTTCAGCATAGTTGGCCAATACATTCCCTGTCGAAATAATAACCACTTCATTTTGTGGCCTACTTGGTGTGAACCACACGCTCCACTATGTGTATCGGAAATTGCTGAATATGCCTCATTTTCACTAAGACATTTTAATAGTACTCCTTCAGGAGTCTTTTTAAACAATTCGTTTCCAATTATCACATAGCTCAAAGCTCTGTATTTTACCTTTTTATTGGTATTTCTTGTGGGATTTTGCAAATATTCCGCAATAGGCCTTCGCCAATCATTATTGGTCATATTGTCAAGAGCAAAAATTTCTGCTAAGTCAAAGCCACCAAAAAATTGACGTTTTTCGACAACGACTAGTTCCTCGTTTGCGTTTGTATCTGTTGCCCCCCCAGTTGTTGGTGTTGACAATAGTGACGAAGAATAGTCATTAGAAATGATTTTATCCTTTATTTCAATTAACTCCTCCAGGCTTTGTTTTGAAACTTTATAGCCTGAAGCGATTTGTGCCAATTCATTTGCCACTTGATTATCAATTCGTGGTAAATGTTCTAAGTGAACAGACTCAAATCTTTTTAACAAAGCATTGGCAACAACAAAGTATCTAATAAGGTGCTCTTTAATGCATTTGTACTCTCTTGTCAATTGTTTGACAACCAACTCAGAGTCACCTTTTATTTCGACATGACTTGCCCCCAGCTCAAGTAAAATTTCAAGGCCTACTATTAAAGCCTCATACTCAGCTTCATTATTGGAGCAAACATCTCGAATTTTAAACTTATACTTTGTTGGAATGTTAGTAGGAGATATTATTAAAATACCAATCCCAACTCCATGTTTATGGCTTGAGCCATCAAAGTACAACCTCCAAGGATATACGTCTACAAAACTTAATGTTTCTTCGACAACAGAATGGTCTACTATGAAATCAGCAACCACTTGTCCTTTAATTGATTTTAGAGGTTGATAAGTTAAGTTGTATTCTGACAAAGCTAAAGCCCATTTACCAATTCGGCTATGCATTATTGGTTTCGAAAGCATGTGTTTAATAACATCAAAATGCGAATAAACAGAAACATCAGCTGGTTTTATATATTGCTTTAACTTTGTACACGAGAAATACAAACAAAGGCACAACTTTTCTACAGGAGTGTACCTCGTTTCGGCATCATTTAGGACCCTACTGAGGTAATAAATGGCTCTTTCGATACCACTATCATCCTCTTGTGCTAACATGCTACCTATTGTTCTATCAGAAGCTGCTATATACAATTTGAGCACTTTGTATTTAATAACAGGCAACAAAATTGGTGGTTTCATCAAATAAGACTTGATTTCGTCGAAGGCTGCTTGATGCATTGGTTCCCATTTGAACTCTTCTTCCTTCTTTAGTCTTAACAATGGCGAAAAAACTTGTGTTTTGCCACTTAGATTTGATATAAATCTTCGAAGGAAATTGATTTTTCCCAGCAACGACTCTGAAGCTCTTTTTTGGTCGAAGGGGCCTTCGTTTCCATAATTGCCTTAGTCTTATTTTGATTGATTTCAATGCCTTTTTTGTGCACTATAAAACCCAAGAAATCACCTGCACGTACACAAAAGGCAATTTTTAATGGATTTAATTTCAATCCATATTTCCTCATTCTTTCAAAAGAACGGCGAAGATGGTCTAAATGACCACTTTCTGAGGAAGATTTAACCACCACATCATCTATGTATACTTGCATAAAATCATCAATAAAATCATGAAACATAGAATTCATGGCTCTCTGATATGTAGCACCAGCATTCTTTAAGCCAAAGGGCATTACTACCCATTCATAAACACCCAATGCCCCTGGACATCTAAAAGCAGTTTTCGACACATCCTCTTCAGCAATGAAGATTTGATTATACCCAGAATAACCGTCGAGCATACTAAGATAATCAAATCCTGCTGCTGAATCTATTAGCATTTCTGCCACAGGCATTGCGTATTCATCCTTGGGAGATGCATTATTTAAATCCCTAAAATCTATGCAAACTCTAAGAGTCCCATTTTTCTTTATTACAGGAACTATATTGGCTAACCATTCGACATACCTGGCAGTTCTGATGAATTTGTTTCTGAATAGCCTTTCGATTTCCTCTTTGATCTTAGCCAACACTTGAGGAGCAAATCTTCTTGGCACTTGCTTCACTGGTTTCTTCCCTGGTTGAATTGGTAATTGCATTTCCATTACTTCTCGACTTAACCCAGGCATCTCGTCGTAATCCCAAGCAAAGCAGTCTTTGAACTCCCTTAGCAATGTAATGACTTGGGTTTTTAGAGAAGCATCAATATTTGCACTAATATAAGTTGGCCTTTTTATTGAGCCATTTCCCAAATCAACTTCTTCTAGCGGGTCTTGAGCTTGCATATGCTTTGTCGAATCTCTAGGATCCTTTTCGAAACCTAATGGGTCATTATCATAGATACAGTCAAGTCTTTCATCTATGACTATGCCATTTTCTTCATGTAACTCACTGGCTTCGACAGCCATTGTTTGTTGAATAATTTCGGCCTCCATAGCCGCTTTAAACTTATTTTCGGCCATATAAGCCGTAATTTTGTCCCATGCATTGGGCACTGACATAAGAACACTTTCAAGAACGAGTGTTCCACCCCGTTGGTCGAAAAACACCATCAGGATAGACACTATCATCTCCCATTATTTCTCTTTCCCAAACAAAACCATAATTTGGGTCAAGATGAACTGAGGCAAAAACATTATCCGCAGGAACATATGCCTCATTAGAAGATGAACATGGCGCAATCTTCGCCATTTGTTTCTCAAAATTTTCCTTGGTAACTTGGTTCACATCAGCACGGAAGTAGCTCTGATCGGCTTCAACATACTCTACCAAACCATCTTCCTTCCACATTACTAAACGTTGATGCAAAGTTGAAGGGACAGCACCAACTCCATGGATCCACTCTCTACCAAGGAGTAAATTAAAATTCGCTTTAGAGGCTATCACTAAGAACAATGTAGTCCTCTTTATGGAACCAACAATTAAGTCCACCTCAATGGCCCCCAAAGAATGGCCAGTTTTGCCTTCATAGTTGCTTAAGACAATGTTATGTGGCCTGAGGTCAGTATCGAACTTACCAATCTTCTTCAAAAGACCATGCGGCATCAAATTCACTGCAGCTCCACCATCCACTAACACTTTGTTAATTCCAACACCATTGACCTTGGCTTGGACATACAGGGGTTTCAAGTGGTTTTGCATACTCATATCTGGCTTCTCGAAGGTAGCCATTTGGTCTTCGACACAACCATCGTTCATCACATAGTAACACATTGGCTTATGATGAGCCATGTCCTCTGTGAAATCTTCTTCAACGTCATTTGGTACCGTGATAACATCGTACTCAAGAGGCAGTATTGATACCACATTGCAAACAACGTCGAGGTCATCTTCAGAATCATCAAAATCAGACTCCATGTCTTCATCCATGTCGAAATCAGCATTTCTTTCTTTCACTGTTGACAATGGAGGAAATATTCTTTCAAGAGCAGGCCTTCTTGGCTTTTCTGTTACTACAGCCTTGCCTTTGGCCTTATTCGCTGCACACACATGACTAGCAACAACAGCATTTCTCTTTGTGGCAACTTCAGCTTTGTGAACCTCACTCTTCGCCACTATCATGCTGCGTGGAGCTTGATTATTAGCCAAATGACTTGGAACCTGGTTAATGTCAAAGTGTGCCTTCTTCTTCTGTTGTCTTTGGTAACGACGCCACTGTGTTCTAGTCATAGGGTTCTTACCCTTATAGTTATTCTTATAATTAAACTTAACAGCATCGGAACCTGGCTTGACAGCTTTAGCACGTTGATTATTGGGCACCCACGCTTCGACAGGAGCACTAGCACTTGGGACAAAGGATTTACCTGTTGACAGCTTCAAATACCCTGTTGCTGAGGACTTCTCCTTAGCAATTTGTTGTTTACTTGTTGAAGGCTTTGCTGACACATTAGCCTCATAGCCAGGAAGATCTCCTTTTGTAAAGTCAAATTTTGGCCTGTTATCAAGCCATTTTCTTTTGCGTTGTTGTTGATCCTGATAACCTTCGACAGCTTTAGCTGCTTCTTTATCGAAGACAGCACTGCACCTTGGGCAAAGCATAACTTCAGAGTTATTCCACTTACACCGATTAAGGAAATCTATCAATTCTTCCTCAGCCTTTGGATACACAGCGTGTATCCTCCCATCATATTCTTTTAGGGTCACCTCCTGTTTCTTACCTTCAGCATACATAAAACCTTTTAATTTCTCGGTGGCAGTCTTGACACACTTAGGAGGGTCCATCGTTTGAGCATCCACCATGCCTACATCAGCTTCGACAGGTTCAGAGTACATAGCTTCAGCCTTAGGCAATGGATCAACATCAATCTGCATAGGAGCTTTCATTTTCTTATCAGCGAATTTGAGTCTTCCTTCGTCAATTGCTTTTTGCACAATATCCCTGAAGAGCACACAACGGTCAGTGTTATGTCCCAAAAAATTATGGAACTTACAGTAACCCTTTTTCTTTCTTTGGTCAAGAGTTGGTATTTTAAGGCCTTTAGGCACTAATATTTGACCATCAGTTACTAAAAGATCAAAAATTTCATCACATTTAGTAACATCAAAAGTATAAGTCTTAGGCATAAATCTATCATTCTTAGGCTCTACAGGGTTATCCCCATTCGCAGGCCTTAATAATTTACAGGTATAAGGAGGACCAGGCTTGAGTTCAGCCACGTCTATCTCCTCTTCTTCGACATTACTATATGTAACGTCAAATTCTTCTTCGACATATGCCACTTTTTCTTTTTTATGATACCTATTCGACCTAGATTTTTCCTCTCTAAGCCTTTCAACTTGTCGAACTCTATCAGCCAAATGAGCCATATCTCGCAAATGAGATGTGTCTAATTTCTTTCTAATTGAGTAATCAAGGCCACCAGCAGCCATTTCGACAAGCTCATGTTCAGGGACTTGTGTGAAGCAACGAGATTTCAACAGCCTGAATCTGTTTAAGTAATCATCAATAGTTTCAGGCATTTTGCGCCGAACACTAGCCAATTCTTTAAGACTAATTTTAGACTGGCCCATGTAAAACTGTGCATGGAATGCCTTTTCTAATTGCCCCCATGTGTACATAGAACCAGGGGGTAAGGTCGTGAACCAAGTGAAAGCATTTTTAGTTAGAGAATTTGGAAAGTATTTCATCTTCAAATTCTCATTTTGTGCTAAGTCCCCAGCCTCAGTCAAGAAACGAGCAATGTGTTCGACTGTGGACTCATTTGTATCACCACCAAACTTAGTAAACTTGGGAACTTTCCATCCCCTTGGTAACTCAGTTAATACGTATTCACATAATGGTGATACGAAGTTAGGCCTTTGTAAACCTATGTTAAGGCCATTTTGAGCCAAAATTGTTTCGACTAAAGTAGCTATATTGTTTTCTGCGCCAACATTGTGTTGTTGCACTTGTCGAACAACTTCATCAGCGTTCTGGTGTCTATTTACCAAAACTACTTCAGGGACGTGGTTTACTACCCCTTGTAGTTCGCCTACAACTGTCGACGCTTCGACTGCAACTGCTTCTTGGGGGTTAACTGGCGACGCATTACCCGCAATAATAGGAACGTGCCTATTATTAACCGCTGGAACCCCAAAAAAGTCTGCAATCCTATTCATCTGATTTGCCAACATTTGGTAACTGTTATTGGTATTTTGAATCAAAGGATTGAAAACTGTACCAATTTGTTGGGTAAGCATATTAACCATATCGTGATTACTCTCGTCTACTTGCTGTCTTAAGGCCAACAAAGACGTATTGGTTAATGCTGGGGGATTTCGACCAAAAACACTCTCAGAAGAGACGTGTGTAGGGGAAAAGGTCGAAATATGTGGCATTCCAGTAGGCATGCCATACATTCCCAGAGGAAATGGGGGTAGATGCACGTTATTCAAACGTGGGTCTAAACCGTTTCCCATTGCCATGTAAGGGCTATGAAGCCCTGCACTTAACGGCAAAGACATAGGCAGAGATGCCATTTCTGACTGCGTTGAACCAACATTAGTCATTGATAATGAAGGAACGGTTATCGACGATGATGGTCCTGCGCTAATGCTTGCAGAATCCATTGTTGTCCCTTGCCCTTGTGAAACCTCAGGGTTGGAACTAGATGCATTATTCGTACCAGAACGAACCATTTTACCACTTCTTAAGTGCATACAACAGCGAACACAAATAAGAGAGTACGAGAATGAACAAAATCAAAGGCAATGTCCCATCGGGCGTGCCAATTTGTTTGCTGGTGTTTTTAGCAAACAATCACTAGTTTTATTAGAAGGTTTGTGAGATCAAACTAGAAAAATCTCAAAGCAATGCCTCTGAATTGCTTATGGTTTTTGTTGAAGAAAACGTAGAAAAAAGGGGACGATTTGCAAATGATTAACAGAATTGAAAAGAAAAGAAGCAGTAAATGGTGCAGGAATTGTAAAGAACAAACAAGTAAATTGCATTGAATCATAAAAAATGGTACACGATCACGTACAGCGATTCTTCCACTCGTTTTTCGCTCTGGCTTGGAAGTTAGAGTTTCAGGAATCGGGTGTGTATTGTGATTTTGTGACCCCTGTTTCTTCTCAGAAACAGTTATTTATACAAGGGAAAAGGGGGGAAAATTCGAACTAAGTAACTGCCTAACAATTTGAAAATAAGTAACTGCTCCTACTTTCGGCCAAGTAACCGCTCCTACTTTCGACCGAAACCGCTCTGTCACGCTTCGACCAACTGCTAGTCTTCAACGCATAACTGCCCTGATTTCTGTCTGTCGAAAGCCTGTGTCGATTTTCCTCTCTCTTGCTTTTGCTTCCCTGGAAACTTGTCGAGCTTACCTTGCGCATGACCATTTTCTTTGTCGAAATAATATGGTCTTTGTGAAATAAATATAAATCAAGCCATGTTGACCATCTTTAATGAAGCCTGTCGAAATTACAGGCTAACAACGTCGTGGTTGATAGTGCCTGCACAATTTTGAGCAGTGCCACGAAACGTCTTAAAGAGAGCGACCTAGTCCGCGACTCAACCCAGTAATATCTTCGGTGGATTGATTTTCTGAAATTATTTTCTGAAACTCAAAAACAACAATTTTAAGACGTTTCGAAATTTAGCCATGACTACTGAAGACATTACTGGCTCTGATTCTGCTGTTTCTAACTTCAACAAATCGTTTCATTTTCAAGAATGTCAATGGCAAGAAAATAAATTTTTATTAAATATGAAAAATGTTGCCAACATTTAAAAGATGACATTCATGTGCTCACTGAAACAGTTGATCAGAAAGGAAGAGATAAAATAGCTAAGAAATATTCCAATAGAAAGAGAATTATTTTCTCTGTACAACTTATTAATGGAAAGTGAATTATTTTCTCTATAGAAAGAGAATTGTTTTCTCTATATAATTTATTATCAATGAAAAGAGAATTATTTTCTCTATACTCTTTATCGATGGAAAGAGGATAATTTTCTCTATACGGTCTTATAGAAAGAGAATGATTATCTCTATATTATTCTTAATTCTACGGAAATAGAATAATCATCTCTATAAGAATGAATTATTTTAATTCATATTGTCTGGGAAAAGTTCTGGCTAGGAAAGACTTGGCACTTAAGCGTGTCCGTTGTGACCCACCTCTCTTTCCTGGGAACCTACTCGACAAGAATGAATTTTCTTAATTCATAATGTTGCCGTTAGTGGTTAACGCTAACGATTAATGATTTTAAATCATAGAATTGCTTTTTAGCAATAACATTATTTTTGAGAAGTTATTATACCTTTTACGATATATTGCAATATTGATTGCAATATAATTTTGAGAAAACCTTTCAAAAATTAAAACAGGCTCAAAGGAACAGCAACTGGAATGGGACCCCCCACCTAGAAATGACACTGCTCCTCCATTTAATTGTTTCAATTGCGAGAGACCAGATCATACGACACACAAGTGTATGAACAGGCCAAGCTCTCCCGTGCAGGCTAACCTGACTGAATAGCAATTTGTTGCTATAATTTTTGAAATCAACATTCTTGGTGACTGCGAAGATTGGTGGATGGTTATTGAGTATGTTTTGAACATACCGGTTGCTGAAAATAAGAAAATGATGTTGAGTCTGGTTAAAACTTTATTTTAAACAATGATATTTTTTTAAAAGCATTGTTTACTTCGTCTATCGGAAGTTTTGTACACTATATAATTTTTAAACGTGGTTGACTTTGACGTGTAAACAAATGCATTCTTTTCAATAAGAGCCAAATAGCATTTTTCAAAAGTTATTTTTTTAAAATGACTTAAGAAAAAAATGTGATTTTTGAAGTCAAGCAAGAATTTTCAAGACTTCGCATAAATCAGTAAGGAAATCTGAGTATTAGTTTTGACTCACTCAGATATATGCGAATAAGATAGAACGTCAACCAGAAATGGAAAACGATAGTTTATCACTTTTATTTATAATTGTTTTGACTACATTGTAGTATACTTTGGGAAAAATAAAAGTGAAGTGCTCGACATATTCAAAGTTTTCCATTACAGATTTTTGAAAATCAATTAAGTAGAAAGGTTAAGAGTTTTTATAGCGATTAACGAACGGAGTATGATTCTTATTAATTTAATGGAATTATACATGAAATGACTGTACCATATTTTTTCTGAAATGAATGGTAAAGCAGAAAAAAAAATCTTTATTGATTTGCTATTTTGCTGAATTCTAGCACTTGATCTCTCTTGTGAAAATTTTTTATAAGTTGTTGGTTAAGTTATGAATAAATTCGCCGAATCTAAAGAAATAAAAAATTTCCTTCGGAGATCTTGAAGAAAAGACAGCCCATCTTGTCTTATTTTTGAATTTGGGATAACTTGGCTTATGTCATAATCCCAAAAAGAGTTAAACTCGCCAGTAGAGCCTATGAATGTGTATTCATTGGTTATGCAGTAAATAGCAAAACATACAGGTTTATCACCTTAATGCGAAAGTGATCATAGAGTCAAATGATGTTGACTTCTATGAAAGTAGATTCCCTTTTTAAATCAAGAAATAGTGGGGGCACCGAAACTGCTCAAGTTTCTGTGCTTAGTGTCATACCCCAATTTTGTCCGCCTAGTTTCAAAACCCTAATTTTCAGCAAAAATAAATAATTTTGTGAGTGATGCATTATTTGAGAAAGGGTTTAGGGTATTTACCCAAGCATTCCAAGGTTTTCAAAATCATTTTTGAGAAATTAAGGAATTTTGGGGCATTTAAAAGGGGCATTGTTTGGTCAATTTCAATTTAATAAATTTTTGCTAGTTGAAAATCCAATTAATTAATTTTTGGGAATTTATTTAATGAAATTGTATTATTTTGAACAAAAAATAAAAAAAATAAAGAAAATCATTTTTCAAATTGTGCGCATATTTTATATGTGTAGTAAAAAAAAAATCAAGTTCAAATTAATTCAAGAAAGCATTTCAAAAAATAGTACAAGGAATATTTCCAAAAATTATATGATAGGATTTTTGTTGGCAATTTTGGTCATATCTCATTTTCAAAAATGGCACATTCTTCAAGATACCTTGTATATGGCTCAAAATGGTTAGATTTATGTATAATTATCTTGAAGGAATAATCAAAATTGAGAGGATAATTGGAAGGTTCATGGATAGTACAATAGTACAATTGCCAACTTGAAAAACTTGGGCACCACTCTCATTGCTTGGCTGAATATCTACCCCTTCATTTCCCTCTCATTTTGCATTTTTTTGCCCCTCATCAAAGTGTGTTTCAATCCTCACCCTTGATTCAAAATTAAAATGCAATCCTAGAATGAGATGAGGTACACAATGACCTAAATGCCCCTAAACCTAATTGCACATTATATATACCCTCATATCCTCACCTCTCACAAGTTTTTGCACACAATTCACACTCAAAAACCTAGCCTCTCCTCTTCTCCCTTCTTGGCCGAATACCCCTCTTCATTCGCTCACCTCATTTCTTCACTTTTTCACTTCAAATCAACATTCTAGTCCTAAATCCTTCATCATCCTTGCATTCTCTTCAAAGATCCATCTTCAAATCTCAAGAATCAAGCTCAAGATTGAAGATTAGAGGGTTGATTCAAGTGGTTTAGTGTTCATTCACCTTATTTCTTTCGCTATTCTAGCTTGGAGTTGAGGTATACTCTCAATCTTAGCATCATCAAAATTTTAGCATAAAAAATGTAGATCATCAATCTATTTTTGCATATCAAGCATTTCTTTGCATTTTAGTGCTCTATTTTATGTTGAAATGTTGATATAATTGTTGTTGTTGAATGAGAGATGTGTTTCAAGCATTTTGACAAACACTTTGGGAGGTTTGGATGCTTGAAATGCATCTCTCTCTTGGAATAAATTGTGTGTTTGTGCTATTTTCATTTTGTGCTTGCATTTTCATGAATAAAATTGTGATTTGGGCTTATGTTTCATTTCGCATATTGTAGAAAAATTAGAGTTTGTGTGATTTTAGTGCATTCCTTTGCTTAATCATGTGAATCCTTGCCAAAAAGTTTGATCTATGTCACTTGCTTGCATGATTTTGTTGCTTTCAAAGAATAAAATGAGGTTTTAGCTCTATGTTGGTGTCGCATTTCATGAGATAATTAGGGTTTGTGCTTGTTTTTGTTGCTTGCTTTGAAAATCATGTTTGTGTTGATGATTTGGTAAGAGGATTTGACACTTATGCACTTGTGCATATCCCAAGTGTTAAAGATTATCTAAAGGGATTCAACACCTTAATTGCATATGCTTGCTAAATAAAATGTCAAATTGATTTTTCATGGCTTGCTAATGATCTTACTTGAGGCAAATGCCCTTTCCAACTTATTCCTTTCATGTGATTGATTGTAGAAATATGCTAAATGTTGATGCCATCAAAATGATACCACATTGTTGCTTATGTCAAATGTTGATGTGAAATCTCTAGGATTTTGCAAGTGATTCATTAAATGTTTGAATTCACTTGTGCTTTGTAATTTCCTTGCCTACTCACATGTTGTGTCATAAATGCCTAGTTAGGTTCATTTCTTGCCATGCATCTTCAATAAGATGTGCAATCTAAGTTCATTCTCCTGCCTATTCATGCATTTTTGCCAAAATGTTCAACTTGGGTTCATTCTTTGCCTATCTATGTATTGTGACATGATATGTGTAGTCTAGGTTCATCTTTGCCTATTCATGCATTGTGTATTCAAATGTTGTAATGAGATGTTTTCAACATGAAAGGGTAAGTTGCAAATTGTGTCTATGTTGTTGCTTGCTTGATAACATGATCTCAATGAATATGCTATGCTTGCATCTATGAACTTTCTTGCATTCATTGTTTTCTTTTCTAAACAACTTGACATGAAAATGGTTACTAGTTTAGATTATTGCATGAATTGTAGTTTAGCAATTTGCATTTTGGTTATTGACTTGGAACTTGATTGAAAATGTTCTACTAGTTTTCCAAAACTCTTTTCCAAAAATCAAATTGCTTTCAAACTTCTTTTCTAAACTATGTCTTTAACAAATTAAGACCAATTTCTTTTCCAAGCTTAAACCCTAAGTTTTTCATAAACAAAATCATTAGTGGCCACTCGAAGCCTTTGCTTGTTTGATCACTAATGAGGAGTTATTAGTGGTAGTCACTCGAAGCCTTTGCTTGTTTGATTATCATGAAAGCTCCCAAACCTT
Organism: Astragalus glycyphyllos; assembly: GCA_963573325.1. Classification (NCBI taxonomy): domain Eukaryota; kingdom Viridiplantae; phylum Streptophyta; class Magnoliopsida; order Fabales; family Fabaceae; genus Astragalus; species Astragalus glycyphyllos. The sequence goes on along the minus strand of OY754312.1, from coordinate 12,838,954 downwards.
AAAAACATGCGAACCCAATTCAATTCCAAAAACAACACGAGTCATTAGTGGTAATTATCCTAAGCCTTTGCTAGATGATTATCACCGATGCTCGCCTCATTTGCAAAAAAGGATAGAAAAAAAAACGTTGTTACTTACAATCACTCGAAGCCATTGCTTGTTTGATTATCGGTTTCAACTTATTTTCTTTCGAGTTAGTAATGAAAACCACTCGAAGCCATTGCTTGCTCGGTATTAGTGAACACTCGAGCCTTATTTCAAAAAACACCTAAAAACTAAAAAGCTAAAAACAAAAGAGCCTTTTCAAAACAAGACTAGAACTACGTAGCTTGAATTCCTCATCGCACCGGAGGATACGTAGGAGCGGGTTCACCTCCCGTCAAGCACCCTTTTAAAAAAATAATAACAAAAAGATTCTTCTTTCCCCAATTTTCAAAAGCATTTTCTTAAATAAAAAAAGAAGAAAAAAAGTAGAACAAAGCGTTTCAAATCAATAGTCAAAAACCACACACTAAATTAAAGGTTCCCTTTCGGTAGAAAGGATGTGTGGGGTGCTAATACCTTCCCCACACATAACCGACCCCCGAACCTATATCTCTCGTTTTCAAAAGGTCAATCGCCTAAAAAGATTTTTCCAATGTTTTTTCTAAATTAAAATATTGGTGGCGGCTTCATTGTTTTTCCCGTTGTACGAAGAAGGATCCAAACCGGATTTTTCGGAGTGCATACACTTAGGAGCGTTGAAAACAACGTAGAAAGGGGAATAGAACCTCAAAGAGGTAAGAGAGCACGTGTTGCTAAAGACTATGGACCCGACTATACGGTCTATACATTAGAGGAGGATCCTACTAGCCTTCAAGAAGCTCTGTCGTAATTGGATGCTGATTTGTGGCAAGAAGCCATAAATGATGAGATGTATTCTCTAGAGTCTAACAAGACATGGAAGTTAGTGGACTTGCCTCCTGGTTGCAAACCCATTGATTGTAAATGGATCTTGAAAAAGAAACTAAAACCTGATGGCACTGTTGATAAGTACAAGGCTCGCCTTGTAGCCAAAGGTTTTAGACAAAGAGAGAATATAGATTTCTTCGACACATATTCACCTGTTACAAGAATTACATCTATAAGGGTACTAATTTCGATGGCCGCTATTTATAACTTAGAAGTACATCAAATGGATGTAAAACTGCCTTTTTAAATGGCGATTTAGAAGAAGAAATCTATATGGAGCAACCTGAAGGTTTTGTAATCCATGGGCAAGAACACAAGGTCTGTAAGTTGGACAATTCTCTGTATGGTCTCAAACAAGCTCCCAAACAATGGCATGAGAAGTTTGATAATTTGATTATATCGAATGAGTTTAAAGCGAATGAAAGTGACAAATGCATTTACTACAAAACCGAGAATGACATTTGCACTATCATATGTCTCAATGTAGACGACTTACTCATATTTGGATCAAACATTCATGCTGTAAATAATGTGAAATCATTGTTGTGCAACAACTTTGATATGAAAGACCTCAGAGAAGCAAGTGTAATCCTTGGTATTAAGAATACTAGGTCGGAGAAAGGAATTTCTTTGGATCGACCTCATTATATTCAGAAGATCTTAAAGAAATATAACTACTTTGGTAGTAAACCTTCCAGCTCACCATACGATCCAATTGTCAAACCTTTTAAGAACACTGGTAACGGTGTTAGACAAACGGAATATGCGAGCATCATTGGCAGCCTAAGGTATGCCACTGATTGTACTAGACCCGACATTGCCTATGTCGTGGGATTGTTGTGTAGGTTTACCAGTCGACCTAGTATAGAGCATTGGCACGCTATTGAGAGAGTCATGTGATATCTGAAGAGGACCATGAAACTCAAGTTACATTATTAGAGATTTCCATCTGTACTTGAAGGATACAGTAATGCTTATTAGAATACTCTATCAGATGATTCAAAAGCACCTAGTGACTATATACTTAGTATATATATGGTGGTATTATTTTCTGGAAATCTAAGAAACAGATCATTTTGGTTCAGTCCACTAAGGATTCTGAAATGATAGCATTGGCATCCGCCAGTGAAGAAGCTAGTTGGTTGAGATGCTTACTAGCAAAGATTCCTTATGGGAAAACCGACGCAGTTGTGTTGATCCATTGCGATAGTACCGCGGCTACTGCAAAATAAAGAATCATTATTACAATGATAAAAGACGACAAATATGTCGTAGGAACAACATTGTTAGAGAAATTCTCTTAAAATGAGCTGTAAGAGTGGATCATGTACACACTGATCAGAACTTAGCCGATCCTTTGACGAAAGGATTAGCCAGAGAGAAAGTCCAAAATACATCTCAAAGGATGGGACTACTGCCTTTAGAACCATGAGTCACTCGCGATGGTAACCCGACCTAAAAGACTGGAGATCCCAAGAATTAGGTTCAATGGGTAATAACAAGTTGTGAAGTGATAGGAGATGAACATGCTATTAACAGTAAAGAAGCATGATTCCTGAAGCAATGTAAGGTTGAGATAATAGAAACTCATAATGAGATCTATACTCTATGTGGAGTGGAGTACCTAGCTACAGGAGTACTCTTGATAGACTCACCTTTGTGAATGTGGAAGTGGGGCCGCCTCCTATGGAATTGTAGGCAGAAATTCCTAGAGCGTTCACTAAACTGGGATAGACGTGCAGGGCCATAAACGCACGGGCTTTTGAGAATACACCTAAGGAAAAGGTTGTGTGTGGTTTTGACGATTAGAGATAGAGTTCAAGACTACGAGTCACTCTTGTTGAATCTAAATCTTAACTGCTACGCCAAGGTTCAAGTCGTATGACACCTCAGCTTATGCACAATCTTATGGAGGCGTTTGACGCTACTTCTGAAACTTCTTTTTAAATTCAAGTGGGGGATTGTTGGAACTTTGTTAATTGTGAATTGAAAAAGTCCCACATTGGATAGAATAAACACTTTAAGAGTGTTTATAAGTGTGGACTTTACACCTTGGGTTGGAGCCTAATGGGTACCCAGTTTTGTAAATGGGAAAGCAAGCACACCATCTGACCACCACACACGCGTGCGCGCCGCCGTCTGGCAGGCTCGGCTCGGCTCGGCCGGGCCAGGCTTGGGCTTGGGCTTAGCTTGTGAGGTGTAAATATATTTTTGTGAAAATAATTAATTATTATTTTATTTTTTGGTGCGTTGCATGTCCAGATTCGTTGAACCGTCCGGATACGATGAACTGACCGTTGCGTACAGATTCGTTGAACAGAGTCGTTCTTATCCGCGTCTGTTCCTATCCATTATAGCTTGGAGCGCTAGCACTCCTTGCGCACCAAGTCAGTTTTGAAGCCTATAAATAGGCCCCTCCCTCACTTGACTCTTCACACCGCTTGACGTTAAATCATACCTCAAACTCTCTCTCCTCTCTCGATTTTTCTTCTCTTCTACTTTAAAGAATGGTCTACGAGCCATATTCAGGAGTGGTCTGCGAACCATATTCAGAGTGGTTTTTTTAACCATATTGAGGTGCATTTTTTGAGCGAATTTTCACTGTGCCGTGATATTTTGTAACAGTTTTGACTGGGCTGTTTTATCCTGGGGACGTCATAGTCTGCCTACACAATTTTGAGCAGTGCCACGAAACGTCTTAAAGAGAGCGACCTAGTCCGCGACTCAATCCAGTAATATCTTCGGTGGATTGATTTTCTGAAATTATTTTCTGAAACTCAAAAACAACAATATTGTAAGAATTAAGAATGTCGTTTGTCATTCTTATTGGTTTCGGTTTTTCTTTTTTCATTTATTGAATATTTTTCTTTAATGGCCAGGAAAAATGTGCTAAGAAAGACGATTATTTATTGCGTTAAAGGTAAAATATCCTCCAACCTTAGTATTTAATAAAATAAAAAATACTCCAACCTTAGTACAAATGAGTACACTAGTTCTGTTTTTCCAACCTTTATTTACTTACATAACGGGTGTAAAGAAACGTAGAAGTGTTTTAAGTGTTAGTTGTACTTGTATTTGGTAAACTTCAAAAACATTTACTCTGAAACCACTTCTTTTGTTTTTGACAAAGTGAAACCACTTCTTGGGTAATACTTTTTAGGCTAAATACCTGTTTTGGTCCTTTATATTTGGGCGAAGTTTCACTTTCGTCATTTATCTTTTTTTTGTTCTGTTTTAGTCCTTTATGTTTTATTGTGCAAGAAAGTGAGGGACCAAAACGAAACAAATTAAAAACTGAGAGGGACCAAAATTAAACCAAACAAAAAAGTAGAGGACGAAAATGAAACAAATAGTGCTAACGGTAGGGACAAAACCGAAACAAAAATGAAACATAAAGGACTAAAACGGAACAAAAAAAGATAAATGACGAAAGTGAAACTTCGCCCAAACATAAAGGACCAAAACAGGTATTTAGCCTACTTTTTACATGGCATTCTCGCATGAAAATTTTGTATTCATAAATTTTGAGAATGCATATTCATATGTAGTTATTACTAGTATATCTGCCCGTGCGATGCACGGGAAATATTTCGAGTACATTGGTCATCAAAAAAATAATAATTTATTAGCATACTATTATAAATTCTTAAATATCTCCTCTACACACATATATGTAGCTTTGTTTAATTTACTTATGTTTTGTCAAATGTGTATGGCTTGATTCATGTATTTTTTGACAAAAAGAATATGTATAGTATCCAAAAAATAATATGTAATAATTGTAGACTAATTAACCAACGACATTAATTTCTTTCATATTCTATTTTCATAATAACAGGTGTATTTAATAGGGTATATTTTTTGCAAAAATTCTATGGTGGAAATTGACAACACATTAAATTTTTTTGAGCATATCCAACAGTGAGCTCATTGCGGGTTCTTAAAGTAAACTCCAGTATGCCACCTATGTTTTAAGCAATCGTTCGAATTTTTATTCTAATTGTGAACCCACAAAGACATAAATTGGGTCTAATAATTTATCTCAGTTAATTATTTTTTTATTCATTTTTACTTTTCTATGAACTTAATTTATTGATTGGTTTTATTAAATTATATTTATTTACATTTTTTCTTTTTTAACCAAAGCAAAATATGTTATATTAAAACCATAAAACAGGATGAATTTGGATATTTTTTACTAAAACTTTGATGATGGGGTGTAAATAATATTATTATTATTATTGTAATAATTATAGCAATTTGCTTAATTGTTATTATAATTATAGCAATTCACTAAAGTTATAAAAATGCAATCTTGTTGAAAAATTATATTGAGTAATATATTATTCAAAGAAATTGTATGTTAAAAACTGTTAAGTGAGTTTTAGTAACTTAAAATAAAGTTGGTTATGGTTGATAAATAATTAAATCGAATTATATGATACTGTAAGATATTATAATATAAAATGACTTATGGTTCAATTAATTGAATTGAAACACATTGATAAGCTTTATATTACAATATATTATAGTACTAAAATACTCTTGTACACATAAGAATCTATTAATTTGAGTGAAGATTTTATTACACAAATTGTAAATAAATTTACTACATTAGAAAATTCTATTTAGAAAAATAAGAAAAACAAAAAAAAATCATTTAATATGTAGGCCCGTGCTACGCACGGTATATAGTAGAAAAAACAATAAATTTTTTGTTTTTTGAAAATATCAATTTTTATTTTATTAAGTTATTTTAATAATATGGATAGTTATTTAATAGAAAATAATAATACTAATAATAATGTTAATAATAATAATAATAACAACAACAACAACAAACATATAAAGAAAATTGAACAAACTCGATGAAATGAAAAAGTGTAGCTCACAACCAAGACCCGTGAAATGAAAGAAAAAATGATAAAATGATAGAACTATTTTTTTTGGGGGATTTTATTTAGAGTTTAGGGAAATAGTAAAATTAATTATTAAACTTAAATAAATGTAAATTATATTTCTATAATCAAATAGCTCAAATAGTAACCTTAATAATTAATCAAAAAATAATGATTTGCCTAAAATATTAATAGTTAAATTATTATTTTTGAATTTGCATCAAAAGACAAAAACAAATAGAAAATAATTTAATATTGACTATAATTAACTCTAATAAAGTAAATACAATTTTAATATTTTTCAATATAAAGATTCTTCACTTTACATCGTAGCATTTCAAAATGATTCACATGAACCAAACTTGGATTTTTGTTAATTATTTCTAGGGATGGGCAATGGGGCAGAGTGGCGGTGGGGAGTACTCCTCTGCTCTCTGTTCCCGCCTGCCAAATTGTCTCCCCTTCGCGCCCCCGATACCCATTTCGGGGAGTTTTTCTCCTCAAATCCCCTTCCATTCGGATCCCCGCGATTCCGCGGGGACACCAGAAATTTATTAAAAGTTAGCAAAAATATGAACTAAAATATAATAAAATGGAAAAAATATATAAAAGTAAGACTGAAAGTTAAAAATTTTAACATTTTAATATAAAAAGTATAAAAGTTAGCCTTACGTTGATATATGAATATTTAAAAAGTATAAAAGTAAGAATAAAAATATAAAATTAGCATAATTTAATATTTTGTTAATGTTTTTAATTAAAACACATAAAAAAAACTAAAAAATCAATTACTTATAATAATATATATCTCTACCTATAATAAAAATATTTATGTAATATATTCAGGGCGGAGGATTTGGTCCTTGTCCCCATCCCCAAGTTGATCGTGCGAAGTCCCCGCAAGCTATGTAATATATCTCTACCTATAATAAAAATATTTATGTAAAATTCTCTTCCTTCACGGCCCCTATGGAGAAGTCCCCGCAAGCTAGGATTCTATTGCTAACAGGTAGAAATTTTCACCCCTAATTATTCTAACATTTTCTTCATTATTCAAGTGGATTTTCTTGTTTCATTGAAAAGAAAGATGGATAATATCAGATGAAAGTGAAACAACAACTCGAAAATGAATAGAAAATCATCGAAACGTACTCATCAACATTCCTACTTATTATTATATTCCATGAGTTTATTCAAACTCAAATAATAATGTTGATGGTAGACATTTTGGGGGCACCATGTTAGTGTTATGGGTTGCACTTATTTTACAGAAAATAAATAGAAAATGGTAATTCAAAGTATATATGGTCTTAAAAGAGAGGATTCATCAGTGAGTAGATCAAGGATCTGCAAAATAAAGTTCATATTAATAGCTAAGAAAGAGGGTTAATGTGAAAATTTGTTTATATTAAAGTTGAGGAATATAAAAAGTTTCAAAATATATATTATGTTCTAGAGATTAATTTTTGATTTTTTCATCCCAAATGATTCTCTAGTAAACTTATTAGGCAATCATTGCGCTTAAGATACAGAGAAATTAGGAAAAGTGTCATCCCATTAAGACATGTATTTTTATATCATATGTCATCTAGTGAAAGTTGGGAGATTGGGCAAGAAATTTGTTAGCAGAATTAACCCAACCACTTTAATAACAAAATATATAAAAAAAAAAGTTGGTATTTTAAATGTTATGGCATTAACCGAAACACATAGTCCTAAATTTTATGTATTGGAACGAAAATATGAACTTCTCTATCGATAAGAACAATTCTAGCATAGCAAAAAGGGGAGCCTGCTATTGTTCAAATCAAGGACTTCCCACTTCCTTGTGATGTCCACAAGTAGATTCCATTTGCCATGTCTAGCATTAATGTCATATATCATGTTATATTTGGGAGACATTTTGCAAATAGGAGTAAAAATAAAACTTTTGGATAGAAAACACAAATTCGTCTGGTTCTTATCAAGTAGTGAAGAAATGTTGGTGATGGTATACTGCTTGTATGATAGTGTTATTTATAGTTGGGTGAGAACATTTCAGGGCCGGATATCAGTTAGTTTTTTTTTGGGTCTTTAATTGTCATAATATCAATTGAATGTTAAGTAACCGTTGCCAATAATCCGAAATATTTAACCGTTTTTTTTCTTTTCATCAAAGTGCAAATAGATAATGTTTCTAGGTGACGTGGACGAAATTTATTGCCAAATAAGTGACATGAACGAAATTTATTGCCAAATGAACCATGGAATGACATGTGTGAATATATTAAATGAAATCATTTTCATTTGTATTGTATATAGATATAGATATAGATATAAATTTTTGTATTTTAAATGTTATGACATTCTAATTAGTCGCACTTGAATGATAGGGAAAGAAAATATATTATGATAAAGATGACAAAGATAATGTAAAAAAATAAATGGGTGATGATAGGGAAAGAAATTATAAAATGTAGAATTGGTTACCTCTCTATCAATAAAAACAATTTCAGCAGAAAACAGGAGTCTGCTATTGTTCAAATCAGGGACTTCCCATTTCCTTGTGATGCCCACGAGTAGGTTCCATTTGCCATTTCTGGCATTGATGTCAGATATCATGTCTTGCTTGGGAGGCATAGGAGTGATAACAACAGTTTTTGGATATAGAGGACTGTTTCGTTTGTCTATGAGCAAATATTGGAGGAATGTTGGTGGTGGTCACCTTATTTAAAGATGAGTGTGAACATATTATGAGAGGGAAATTTGAAAACCTATAAGATTTGTAACGTAGTATTTAATAAAATGTTACAATTGTAAACCAAAATTAAGTTTGGCAAATTTAATGAGCAAAATGAATTTTATAAAATGTTTAAATTGTCCGAATTAATTATTATGATATTATAAAATAATCACCTAGGTTTATATGCACAATTAAACATGTTAAGAAATGTTTATATATTTTTTTATATTAATTATTAATTATACGTTACAATATGGCCTGTTAATTATTGATTAATAATTATACATTACAGTATGGTCTGTTAATTATTAATTATTAATTATTAATTATACGCAATTAAACATGTTAAGAAAATGTTTATATTTTTTGATATTAATTATTAATTATACGTTACAAATAATACGTTAATTTTATTTCCTCTTTTTTTAGATAATTTTTCAACTCTATTATCACTAAGAATAATCAATTTTTGTAGAAATCATAAAATTTATATATGTTATTATTTCATTTAATTTGAATAATCAAACTAATTATTATGAAGTTTACATATAAATGTGATAATACTTAATTTTTACTCAAAATATTTATATATGAAATATCATTTAGGCTTCATTTTAAAATTAAAAACTTCATGCGAGAAGGTAGTTAAAATTGCATAGAATTGAGTGGGCTTTTTAATTTTACGAAATATCATTAGGACATGAAAAAAGCATGCATAATTTTGTGGGGATCTGTATGTGAATCATGCATAATATTAACTACCTTATGAGTGGACCTTTTGCATAATATGATCTCCTTATGATGATATGACATGTTGATGTGTGACACCATAATATTAACTAACCATGAAATATTTCCCCTTGCGTATATAAACCGAAAATGGGAGTCTGTTATTGTTTAGATCAGAGACTTCTCATTTCCTTGTGATGCCCACGAGTAGGTTGCATTTGTCATTTATAGCATTGATGCAGAAATCATGTCATACTTGGGAGGCATTTTGTCAAAGGGGATAGGAATGATAATCAGTAGAATTTTGTATATAGAGGACTGTTACGTTTGGCTATGAGAAATGTTGGTAGTGGCGAATTGTTGGTTGTAGTGATCCTATTTATAGATGGGCGTGTTTACGCATGAGAGGGAAAAATGAAAAAAAAAATCAATATTTGTTAACAAAAATTGAATTTTGAGATCAATTTGAACACATACGTTACAAATTTAAAAAACATTGTATTTATTATACTAATCAAATAATTATATCACATGATATGTATTTATCAAATTAATTACTATTATAAACCTTTCAATTCGTTTTATTTGAGCCGTTTTAAATAATAAATTGATTACTATAACAAAATAAACATTACATGTTATATAATTAATTATTATAATAAAGTAAACGTTTAAATTGTTCTTTTAAATCGATTATTATAATAAGTTAAATGTTTTTTTAATGCAAACGTTACATGTGATAGGAAAGTAAAAGTTCTAAATTTTAAATTGTTTGATTTGATGTTTCATGTAAACGTTTTTCTTAATGCAAACGTTTTTCTTAAAATGGTCTATTTGTATTTATCCTAATGTAAATGTTACTATATCTAAATGATAATGTGAACTTAATTGCTTTCATATCTAAATTAATTATATATCACTTATTTTGTGAAAGTTATATAACAATGCTAATAATTGTAAATCTTCAAACAAATTAGCATATTGTAACGTTAAATCGAAAATTTGATTTTTTCTTAACATATTGTAACTAATTTATATTATAGCATTAAACCTATTGAGTTTAACTTAGGATACTAAGTCAAAAGCTTAGTAACAAATACTAAAGGGGTATATGAGTAATTTCCACAATAATTAAAAAAAATCGGTAACCACAAATATGAAGTCTGTGGTTAGTGACAAATATGAAGTCTGTGTGGTTAGTGGCCACTAACCATAGACTTCATATTTGTGGTTAGTGGAATCCAAAACACTAGTTGGATGCCATTAACCACAGACTTCATATTTGTATATATTTATATTATATATAATATATTTATATTATATATATATATATATAAATATAAAAAATTAATAAATAAAAATGTTTTTTATTAATGGATGGTTGGGATGTGTAAAATTACATTAGTACTCTCTTTAATTGACAGCCTTTGGATCAAATTTAATTAAAAAAATATAGATCTAATCGCTGAAAAACTAAGGAAATCCTTAGTATCCTAAGCCAAAGCCAAACCTATTACCATATTGTAACTACTTTTATTCTAGCATTATACCTATTAGCATATTGTAACTCTCCATACCCATATGGATGCATATTGTAACTATTTTTATTCTAGCATTAAACCTATTAGTAATATTTACAATTAGTAGCCTTTATATATAGTTTAAAACGTATTATAGGTATTTATAGGTTTCATACCTATGATACGTTACAAATTCATAACGGTCTGTTACAATTGTTATTTGGTTATGTTACACTTGATACACTGAATTTCAATTGAACTCGAACATTTAAATGTTTCCCGTTAAAATTTGTAACACATGCATTACCAAAAGCTCGTAGGTACAAATTATATGTCTAATTAATCTCCTCGATTTTTACTTAATTTTTCGATTCCATTATCACTTGAATATATTGACCAAAACATCACATTTTGAATATATTCCCGATTCAATTAGTGCAACTTCGTATTTTTTCATAACTGGAGTTAATTCGATCTCGATATCATCATATTATAATGGCCCCATTTCTCATATAGGGAAGGAAAAGTCAAATGTATATAAATTAGTATAAAATATTAAATAAAGACAAAGGATGACAAACTTTTCGTTACTTGCAAATTGCTTTGTATAAACATTGCTAAAAAAATCACATCAAATAAATTAATGCTCAAAGGTAAGAATATTAAAATGACGATAGATTATATTAAAAGATTATCTAAAATAAATTTTATACGTCGTATTGGTGTGTGAAAAAGATGTGCAAGTGTACACAGACACAAACAAGTAATAAAGTAGAAGTAAAGTATCGTTCCCACAGAGATTGTATAATTCTTAATGTATTGTTGTGAAGACATGTAAATTAATGCAACTATCTACTCACAAAGTTTGGTTTTGATTGAAGTTGAAATGAAGTTTAAAATGACAATAAACAACAGAGAGGAAGTCATTGGAGAAATATAGTTGAGATGCTTTCATCAAATAACTCTCTTTTAAGTGTTAAGTGCATTCGTGTGGTGCAGGTGCACTGGATGCAGCTGCATAAGTTGTGTGCTTTTCAGCTACTATTTCAAAAGTTGTTTTACAAGCTTCCTATGTCTAGGTGTGCTAAATAAATTCACTCTTGACCTTGAAGTACTTGCTGATTTAATCCTAAGGGCTATGTTATCCTATTTCTAGAACTAACATGGAATTAACAAGCTTCTTTTATTAAACAAGTTAATAAATGCTTTATTAAACGCTTGCCCCTATTGATTCTTGATTTCTAATTATAAACATGTCTGTGAATATAACTTTACTCATTTTAAGCGATCAACCTTAAAATAAGATGGATGTAGTATAACACAAGAATCAAAGTACATGCAACACACAAATGACACTTAAACTTTCTCAAAAGATCATTATAAGACTAGCATATCTCAACTAAAGGAATTTAGCTCATAATAGACATTGCAAGATGAAAAGAGATTGAATAAAACATATTGAGGTGATGGAAATTATCAAGAAAGAGCAACAAAGTAAAGTTTACAATATTGAAGCTTTCTTGCATCAAGCAATGCATGTGCACTGATCTCCTTCCTATATCTATGAAGAAGAGAAGGTAGAAGTCGTCAATTCCTTCCTTTTCTCCTTGCCACTATCTAAGAAATTAGAACTAAAAACTTGGAAGTAAAAGTACAAGAAATTCTAAGAGTGTAAAAATGTAAGAAAAAGAGATTATGAGATGCTCTTCAAAGTGAGAAGTGGGAATCCTTATATAGCCTCCAAAAAGTGAATTCCTTGAGGGCTAAGTAAACTTGAGAACTCAACCATGGTTACTTTTCAGCCTTTGAAAAAGCAATTTGAGTTTCACACTCAAATATCTAGAGTGGTCCAATTAGAGCTTGCCATTTGGTTCATGAAATGATTTCTTCAAGTGGTCATCCATTGTGGGCGCCTCCTTTATAAAGTTTCCATGTGCCCCATGTGATTGTGGATCAGCTATAATGTCATTTGGTGGTGCCTTTGTCTTCTTTTCGTTTGAGGTGCTTCCGGTGTTGGCCTTTTTCCTACCATTCGCAAAATGGTGCAGCTGCATCAAGTGCAGGTGCATGCAGTGCAGGTGCACTGGATGATTTGGATGAAATCTTTACTTTGTGTATTGTGTTCTTCCAATGTAGGTGTCTTATCTGAAAACACTCAACAAACATATCAAACATACCAACATCTAGACATCATGCTTAATATTGTGAATGACAACATGCTTTATCCTTTAATGTTTGTTTATCTAATTTCTTCTATAATATTTAGTTAATTTATATTTGATTTCAAACAATTATTTAGGTTTAGTTGTATAAATAACTCTATATAAAATAGAGTTATCACTTATATTGATTATCATGATTCTATTTTCGTTAGTTAAGTTGTTTAACAATAGTTATGTTGTAGTTGGATTCATCTTTCTAAACTAACATGTATGTAATACAAAAACTTTTCATATGGTGATTTACATTATATGAGTGACAAAAATAAATCACAAAATATTTATTCCCCAAGCTACAATACTCAAACAAATTTTCTGCTACACTCTATCTGAATCTTCAAAACCCTTATATTCAACTTGTAACTCAAAAATGTATCTCATATGTGATTCAACCCAACACCCAACGTTCACATGCAATAGTATTCAACTACTTCAAGACAAATTTTCCAAATGTTGATTTACCTTACATTTGATATAGTGATTTACATTACATAAGTGACAAAAAGATTGAACACAATATACATATTATGGAAAACCTAATTGACAACATGTCAAATCATGATCTAATAGCAATAAGATGAATTTCAGAAACACCCATTTATTCCCCGAACTACCAGACTTGACCAAATTTTCTGCTACACTCTATCTGAATCTTCAAAACCCTTTTATTCAACTGGTAAATCAAGAATGTAGCTCATATGTGATTCAACCCAACACCCAACATTCACAGGCAATTGTATTCACCTCCTTCAACATGAAATTTCCAAATGGTTAAGAATAACTCTCCAAGAAGAGTGAAACGAATCGTGATGAACAAATGATGCTTAGTGAATATGAGGTGATGGTGTGGAGAGTGACTCAACCCATCACCAAACCTTAAATATTTATACCCATATTTTTTTGGAGAGTTACAACAACAAAGAAAACGTTTTTTTCCAATTAAATCTCATAAATATTTTGGGAGGTTACACATTTAAAAATGTTTTTCTTTTTTATTCCAATTACAACAATTAACATATTTATAAAATAATATAATTATAATAAATAAGTAATTTATAGGTGAGTTAGATTTAGCATTTATTGCCAAAATTCTATATGAGTGCCATGTGTTAAAAAATTTAATGAGCTCATTTGCAATTGTTATTTATATAGATAGTTTGAAATTTGAATATAACATTTTAATTGGAATTAATAATAAGTGGGGTGGTGTGTCGGGTGTGTAAGGTAAATAAAAGATCCACGGCGATGGAACAAATTGGAGTCAGACTTTAGTTACCTCCGGACTGAACTCCAAATTATTCAAGGCCCATTTTCTCTAGACACCGGAGCGGGGTCAAAAACCCCTAAACCAAAAAATTATAACAAGTGGCGTGTTGTCAAATGACTTTAATACAAATATTTCAATTAAATAACTCAATACCAAATAAATACATTTGAATGACAGTTATTTATCATTCTAGAAAAAATAGCCTTTCTGAGCTTTTAATTTGATAAGATATTGAAGATAAAACTTAAATGCACCAACTTCACAATCCTCCACGGTCAAATGAAAAATAGTAAATTAAAAAGAAACATGAAAAATAATTAACTAGGTCTGAACAGAGGTAACAGGTTGTGTGCTGTCTAGTTAGTTACTCGACCAGAGAATAATCCACCTCATCACGTAAATATCTAAAACACCAATCCAATCTGTGTGGTGCTTCAATAGGTGTAGCTCTAAAGTACATCTTTCACTTGGTATTATCTCCAGAATACACTCTACATTCTGCAAAGAAATAATCAATGAAGTACACAGAGTTGCTTTCAAATCCCCATATGTGTAGGTTGCTCACTGCATAGCAATTTTTCCTCCCATAGATCCTCTCAACATAGAATAGCGCAATATCGCCCAAAGTATCCAGCTTGACATAACTCATAGTGGACAAGTCTATCTTGTAAAGATTCAAAAAATTTCCAGACTCAAAACAAATTGAGTTGCGGCAAAGTTACACTCGGGGTATTCGTTAGCTCTAGAAATTTTATATCTACTGAATTTAGGCTAAGTACACCTATGTTAGCCTTGTCAGTGATAACATAAACAATGTTATGCAAAATCACAAAGTCGACCACCTTCCATGGGTATCCTTTAAATGAGTAAGTTACCCAATTGGAATTTCAAGATTGATAGACATGCAAACTGTCGAAAAGTTTGCATGCAACCACTATGACAAATTCCTCGGAACCTTTAGCAAAAGCAAGCAAGGCATGAGAAGTTGTGTAAAGGAACTTACTTTGAATGGCTAATGTATCGATTACCTTCTTCCTTCTTGTAAATGGATTCATTAGAAAAAGTTTACTATTGACATCGGCCATGATCAAATATCCACTTGAAGAACAAATATAGTGTATACCCCAGAAGTACTCCATCTCTGAATGATAAAATTTTGGCTTTTTTTTTTTACCCCCCACATCGTCACCCATATCCCCATATGTGTGGGGTTATATGATCATGCGACACGGTGCTATATTCTGCACTTGTTGGGAGGCACCATCTTCGCCGACATGAGTCACATCTCCGTGCCTGCTAAGTGGATTTCACTTATTACATCTTTTGAGAGAATTGGCACGTGGGCTTGGGGTACAGCTGCTCTGACATTTCTTTACGAGCAGCTGAACTACCCCTTTTACTGGGAGACAAAGCAGATTGGCGGATACCCTTCTCTGCTACAGGTAATTAATAAATTAATTAATTTTATTCTTTTAATTGGATTTATTTATATAATTATTTATTTATTTAATTATTTTATTTCAGTGCTGGATTTATGAATACTTTCCCACCATCATTGAGTGGAGAACCTTCCTTGCTACTCAGCTTCCACACTGCAGCAGGTGGAAGAACTTAAAGATTGACAATATCAAGCTACCAGATTTTCGGGTGCGGATCGATAACCTACGGCTGGATCAGGTGATTCTGATGCCTTGGGAGGACCATAGACAGTAATCTCATTTCCACCACATGTCCTATTTCAGAGGTTGGCTGCTCTGGGGAGATATTGCTGTCAAGTATATGGCTGACCGGGTGCGCTGGCAGTTTGGGTACGTCCAGCAGATCCCTCCTGCACCCATTCCAGGCTCACGTCCATCTGTTCACTCCATGTTAGAGATGTTGGCGTTTTATATGTCCCCAGCACAGACGTTCAGGGACACTGGTAGACAGACACGCGAGGTTTATGAGCTGGCTGATGGTTACACAGAGTGGTATGAGTCAGAGTCCATTCCACGTCTCACTCCGGAGGGAGCAGCTGAGGATGTTCGTCCACCGACCCTGCAAGATAGGCTCGATTCTGTCGCTGAAGACATCCTTTATGTCATGGGACTGGATGGCCTTCCAGCTGATGGATATGATAGACTCTTTCACGCTTTGGGACAGTTACATATTGAGTGATAGTTGTTGTATTTTGTTCTGTACTTTTTTTTGTATTTGTACTCGTACTCGTTATCGTTATCTACTTTATTATATTACGGTTTTTTTCGTTCATTTGTTATCGTTATTATTTATTTTTTTGAGTTTATCGTTATCGTTATTAAACAAAACTGATTTTTTTAATTAAATAAATTTGAATTTTAAAAAAAAAAAAAACAAACCGAATTTAGGCATAAATTTGGTTTGCATATTTTAAAAAACAAACCGAATTTATGCATAAATTCGGATAATCACCAAACCGAATTTATGATAAATTCAGATAAATTTTTTAAGATATCCAAACCGAATTTACACTATTTTCGGAATACAATTTAAAAAAATGTATTCCGAATTTACACGTAAATTCGGAAATTTTCATACCCCAATTCCGAATTTATGTGTAAAATCGAAAAACTTAAGAAAAACGTTTTTTTTAAAAAATTAGGAGTATTTTGGTCCAAAAACGAAATATGGGGATATGGGTGACAATGTGGGAGGTACAAAAAAAAAGCCTAAATTTTTTGCTCTTCATATGTAGTTTTGTACAAGTAACGGTGCTTGAGATTCCATAAAACTTTTCCAATAAATCTTGTGAAAGTCCGTCCAATTCTTGCACACAACAATGGAAAATTTGGTGATTTTCAAATCATAAAGAATGATGAGCTATTTTTCTATTAGCTGTGTTCATAAGCTATTTTTCTAAATCATGAAAAAAAAATTGTTGAACTATTTTTCTATAAGCTGTGTTCATAAGCCATCCTAAGGAGTTTATGTACACCGGCTGAAAACAGCTTACGAACATGTCGTATGTTATTTCCGTAAGTTTTCCCAAACAGTTTGATAAATGTTTATACTAGTAAATAAGTCCAAATAAGTCAATCCAAACAGACCCTAATTCTAACAAATATTCCTGCGATTAACTTGGCTCGTCTTAACATATAGACATTCATAAGTCATAACAAAAGGTGCATGTCAAAATTTCCAATTTGCTCATGGAGTCTGTATAACCTTATCAAAATCAGGACTGTGTTAGCATGGTATGAAAGATTGCAGCATAATCACAATCACGATGTCAACAATTTAAAACCTAGATTCAAATATCATTAAATATCAGATCTATATCCTGAAATCAAAGAAATTTATCCCAAGTAAAAAGCCATTAACAATTTAGCATCCTCAAGATATGAGAGATATAAGAGTTTGAACATAAAGATAATTTGGGACACTTTCTGACGTCTATTCTGAATAGAACACTGGAAATGCATCAAATCGCAGAACAGCAACTAAGCAGACTCTGTTGCAGGTTGGGTCACCCCATGCTTCACCAACAGCTTAGTCAGGTTCTCTGGTGAGCAAGCTTGGTACTTAACTTTTCCAGAGGGTGAAAGAAAAACCTCAGCAAGTTCAAGTTTATCTGAGGTAAGACTAGTGCTGTCCATAGTTTTACTCAGAACCTTCAGTGCAAGTTGAACTGCTTCTTCCCTTGTGATATCATCTTTGTAGTCCTGCTTTAGAATTGACTGTGCTGCTTGGTTGTTGGCACCAATAGCTCCGGCTTTCCAACCACCATAATTACCACTAGGATCACTCATGTAAAGTTGGAAACCAAAATTTTTGTCCCACCCTGCGAACAAGAATGAGACTCCGAAGGGACGGAGACCACCAAATTGTGTGTAGCCTTGCTTTGTATCACAGAGAGATTGAACCAACTGCTCAACAGGCATCGGCTCTTGGTAAGCAAACGAGTAACGCTGTGCTTGGATCCTAGCAGTATTGATTAGGATGTTGGCATCCGACATAATCCCAGCCACAGCACATGCAACATGATCATCAATCTTGTACATTTTCTCGGTGGAAGTTGAGGTTTGCAGCAGCTTAGATGTCACCTTCTTTTCACCTACCAGAACAACCCCATCTTTTGACAAGATTCCTATTGCACTACCAGCATTTCCAATGGCTTCCATTGCATACTCCACTTGGTAAAGACGTCCTTCCGGAGAGAAGATTGTTGTACGGCTATCATATCTTCGAGACATGTTGATCTGAGCTTTTAGTTCAAAGCAAAGGCAAAAAAAGTGAGGGTTGAATAAAGTACTTATTTGGTAAATGAAAATAAATAAGGGAACAATTGAAAGGATGAAAAGGGACACGTGTAGAAGAAAACATAACCACCAGAAGTAGATTTCACATATATTATATAGTCTTGAAATGAACTGAATGAAAACTTTGAGTGCTTACTCTTATTTCAGTGAAACTGTGTTTTATATCAATAGTTACTTTTCAAAATTCTCCATGAATCTTTTTAATACTTTTGAATCTCAACATAGCTGCAAGCTCAATAAAACAATAATAAACTTCAAAGTAGAGTAAAACAAAGTAAAAAGACTTGGGTGAAGTAATAACAGACTGATCTATATTCCTCCCTGTAGTATTCTTCATCTGAATTATAGATAAAAGCACCAGCAAGAAAGACTAAGAGATGGGTCCATGATTTATGCTCAAAGAATATAGTACATCAAAATAAAAATTGGAAATGAAAGCAACACAGAAGCATATGAAGCCAACATCATGAGTATATGGTTTGATTCCACATATGTAACAAGGAGCCGTTCTATTCATAGACCCATACAATCACAGAAGAACACAACTTTGTTTCTCTGTCATTCATCTCAGAGACAATATGCTAATCAGTATGACGCAACAAACAATTCTGACATTTTGAAGCCACCAACAAGGGTTGTGGTTTTGAACCTGTTACTTGAGAAACTAGTGGTTTTGGTTTGAATTGAAAGCAAACTCCAAGACGGTGACTTTCAGATGGTTGTAGCGCCGGGAAAGTTGAAGCCACCACTAACACTGGCAACAACATCAACTGCGATAATAGAATAAACTTGAGGTGCTTTTGAGCAGGAGGAGGGAAGGGACTTGGAAGCCAAACTCCAACGGGTTATCAATAATGTCCCATCTGAGGCAGCAACACCTCTAGTAGTTCTGTCGGTTCAGGCGATTTGGTAACTTCCATGAGTATTGGCAGCTGAGATGCAAGGAGTGAGTGTGGGAAATCCTAGTCTGCTTTGAAATTTTTAGGCTTTAGTCTGCCTTACTACCGGTCATAATAGTCTGCTTTGAAATTTCTAGGCCTTAGTCTGCCTTACTACCGGTCATAACCCATTTTCAAGGCCTGAGAGCCTACTTAAAAGTCTGATTCACATTTGGCATTAGATAGGCCACAAAATAGGCCATCATCTATCACTAACTAGGCCAATGGGCCTGCGACTAAAAATAATAGCACCAAACAATAACAAATACCAAAATTAATTTCTGAAAAAAAGAGTGCAAATTCAGCACTTAAACTATATCCATGAAAACAACAAATCCAGCCAGTCCATTAAATGAGGCATACTTCCATGTAAACCGCAAATCCATCAACTAAATTATTTTAACATCCCGATTAAGCACATTCAACAGTTAAAAAACTTATAGTAAACTGCAATTGCAATAAATTTAGTCAGCACCCAGGCATCAGCAAATTCCCTACCTGTCCAAGCACTGTTGAACACAATAGCAAAAAATATATAGGCCAAAAGATAAAGACTTTAGTATAAGGACAGTGACCACAAATCTAACTTCCACTAAGGCATTTGAAAGAGTTTTTGGGACTTATCCCATGATATAAATATTATATTAAGATTTGGATATACTAATATAAATAACTAATGACATGTTCAAAAACTGTTTTCAATGTATCTCAATGAAATCCCCATAATAGTATATGAATAAGTGCTTAAATAAACTTGTTAGAATAGTTTATTGTACAAACGCTCAATAAAGCTAATTATACAAAGTACCTGCCCTAATTCACACTACCATTTTATTTGTAAGTTTAATGGCTGCTGAATGCCTGAACTGAAACCACTATCATGATCTAAATTCTAAAAAACTCAGAAGCTAAGGTCATGTATATAGCATAATAATAATCACTATTGCCTAAAATTATTTGAAAGCAAATGTATAAGGGTTTCAAAGTAAATAAAAAAAATCACACAACACAGCTAAACCACTCAACATGGAGCAGGGAATCAAAGCAAATGAACATAAATTTAGATCATAAGTACGTTATATAATTAATAAATTGAATAGTAAACTCTAAAAATTTGCAATTGAGACATCTTGGTCTCTGCTAGGGAATCACAAATGTGGATCATATTAGGTCTTTGAGAAATAGAATCATAAATAAACAAAATGTATGAAACAAAATTTGGGAGTTTGTAATCTTGAGACTTGAGAGATTTTTGTATTCTGAGATGAAACAAAATTTGGGAGTTTAATCATAAATAAACTATCATTCATGCTAGATAAATCGATTACTGAACCTCTTCTACTCTTTCAGAGAGACCCAACGAAAAAAGTAATAATCAATACCTAGAATCAGCTTTGTTGTTAAGGGAAATGAAAGGGGAAGTTTTAAACTTTGAAAGGAATAGTAACTAATAGAATCGGCATGAGAATCCAACAGAAAAGCTCGCAATAACAGTATTATAAATAGATGCTAACGGTATCAAAATCAGCAACGGGAACGAAACATAGAGAAAGGACAATTGTAGATTTACCAGAGAAGGGAAGACGAAGACGGCAACCGCGACGGGTAGAGAGAGTTAGGGCACTCAAATGGGGAGCTCGGTCGCTACTTCCGTTCTGAGCAAGAAGGAAGAGGAAAGAGGTGGAAATAAAACAAGGCACGTTTTCTTTTTCCTTTTTGTTCCTTGTTTTCTTTTTTCTTGTTGGTTACGAAAAATTTGGCACGCGCTTTTCTCACTTCCCCTTCTACTCACCACACACCCCCTAAACTCCTAAGTCCCAAAAATATCCCTAACTTAAAAACACTCCACTCTCACTCTCCTCCCTACCCCCTTTACCCCCCTCACTCTCACTCTCACTCTCACTCTCACTCTCATCACACTTGCACGGAAAACAAACAGAGAGATCAAGAACATGATGCGCAAATACAAAAAACCATAGTCGAACACATACAATCTTAGTCTAACCCAGACTACACGAAAGTGCATTATAGCCAACTTTTTTTTGTTACAAATGCTAAAAGACAGAACCAAAATAAAAAAGACGGTCTAAAGCCTTACAAACTCAGTACCAATAGTATCAACTTCAGTAACTCCTTAGGATGCAAAGTAAAAAACCACAAATGATTCAAACTCCAAGCACCCAATTTAGCCAAAAAATTCAACATACTGTTTTTTGGCCTTGTCTAAGGAAAGAACTAACTGACAATCCCAATCTCTATGCAAGACTGGTAGGTAATTATTTTTTTAACGGTCTAACCATGTAACTACAAAGAATTTGACATAGACAGACGCTAAAAAATTGTGGGTAAAAGGTAAACACTGTAGGTATACCCCAAAAATTTTATACTGATTGACGGTTTCCTCCATGGTCAATAATTCACTATACTCACCGAACATTGTTGAACATTGTTGTCGGTATATCCTACACGGTCAACAAAGTAATATTAACAATTTTAGTGAGAAATTTGTTGTTTGATAAGCACAAAATTTATTGAAGAGAGTACAAAAGATATTTCAACCAAAACAAGTATAAGGGTGCTCATTAAAACCTCCAAGAGCCAAAGTCCATTGGAAAAAAGACCTAAAGAGAACAAATTACTCCAAATAGAGTGACAAAACCATAGTATGATTACAGTTGCCTATTATAAGTTATAACACCATTGGGTCCTGCACCTATTTCTACGATATAATATAATCACCACAGGAATCCTGCTTCAACTCCACCACTCCCCCAACATATTCTGATCAATATTGTCTCATTAACCAAAACTCAACAACTCATCAAACCACTTCAGCAACAGCCCTTAGCACAATGCGCCCCTTACCTAAACCGAATCTGTTACCCAAAGAAATAGGCTCTGAAGCGAGCCAATTCACTACAACAGCTACAACACAACAAGACAATTCAACACCATAGGCTTCTGTCAATACTAGGCTATAACAAGTAAGCCATCAACCAACGAGTAACCATCCCATAATAAAACATTCATAATGCAGCAAAACAAATCTAAGGGAAAAGATAGATTCAAATTTCTACCCGCTCAATAAACCACCACCAAGATACCAACACGATGTGAGTAAGTAGAGTTGTGTCATCTACTATGATCCCCTTAAAAAAGGAAGGATGTATTGTGGTCATAATCAAGTATGTGACGCCTTGCAAGTTGTGTTCTTGTTGCAAGCCTCCCTTGTAAAAGTCTCCACCCAAAAATGATCAGTACCTTTGAGGGAACATCGCAAGCCTATAACTGTTTTGTTACCTTTGCAAATTCAACATTAGTTACCGACAGAGTTCTAAATAGCGGTCGCGTTAAGGCTTTCGCTATTTCAGCTGTTTCGGCTGTTGCGTTACGGATTGCGGCCGTCGCAGTGTGAATTAATCACAACATTGCACCTATTGTATTAAAATTATTTGAACTATATCATAAAATGTATAATAACTTAAATTAATGTTTTTTCATTGTTATAAGATGTCTAAAGTAAAAACTATAAAAGATGTCAAAAAAAAGATGTCTAAAGTAAAAACAAAAAGACAAAACTATAAAAGGAATAATTCTAAAAAGAAGAAGTTAAAGAAGGATAAACCTTTACAGAATTATTTAATAGAGATGCAAAAAAAATAAAAATAAAAAAGTTAACATTAAGCATCATTAGGCACACACAATATACGACCCATTATGCATAAAAGAAAAAGAGTATATATAGACCCATCATCCACCCACATTTTATATAACAGATCCAACTCGTTTTTTAACCCAAAAATAGATCCATCGTATCTACAATTTTAACAAATAAAAAAAAAGAAAGTAAATAGAGCGTTTAAATTCAGATCTGCTTAAAGAAGGAGCCACATAGTGCAAGCAACCACACCGAAATTTCTGAAACCACACAAATCTGATTAAACAGGAGCCACGCTGTGTAAGTAAATTTATCTCATCTACAATTTAGATCTGCTTATGCAGTGCAAGCAAGGTGTAAGCCATTTTTCTCTTCCTCTCTTCTCGGCGGTGGCAAAATAGGAGTAACCCACAACAAATCTCTCTCTCTCAATCAAATCCCACACAAACACAGTGCGGTGAAGGCAAGAGGGAGGCAATAACAGTGCACTGCAATGGAGGTAGAAGGTCGTCGGGGCGTAACGGCATTTGTCGGAGCCATAGCGGCTGTCGCGGCATTTCATCGCAGCGTGTCTTCGCGATTTTCCCCGTGAATTTGGTTCACTCCGCGATTGCGGTGCATAACGGAAACGGTCACCACCGATACCGTTTTGTCGCGGCCGTTTTCACTATCACAGAACGTTTTTTAAAATCCTGGTTACCGACTTAGTAAATGGACCCAACAAGACAACATGCCGGATGGAATCGTCTTCACTTCCTTTCTGCATTTTCCCTAATTTCTTTTCACCCACCTTATCTCTCTGTGACTCTTGTGCCTCTCTTTGTGTCTTTACGGCTTTGTTAAACCCCCTTTTATAAAGAGGATTTTCACACACTCATAAAATAAAGCATAATGTTATATAGACAAATTTTTTTAGACAAAAATAGCCAAAAACCAAATTACAATACCAATTCACCAAGTTTTTTAAATAAATAACCAACCTACTTTTTCACAGTTTTTAGTCAATGGCCTAAAAAACTGTGAAAAAGTAAGTTGGTTATTTGTTTTAAAAACTTGGTGAATTGGTATTGTAATTTGGTTTTTGGCTATTTTTGTCTAGAAAAATTTGTCTATATAACATAACTCTAAAATAAAAGGAAAACACGTCAAATCTCGTTTTCTATTGGTCACTTCGTGTCATAACACAAAATTTTAAAATAGTGAATCAAAAACGCATTTGATGATGTCATAAAGGTGAATGCTGACGCATAAAATCTTACTTTCCACTTGTCAGAGTGCAAACCCTAAATATTAAAATTTAATTTATGGATATCCCTGAAGAGAATTAAAGAAAAGATGCCCCAAAACACACATCACGTTAAATTTTAAAACTTTGATAAAGGTAATCCATATTGAAAAGAACTCAAGTTCAATATTAACTAGAGTTAAGGTCTGAAAATATTTATGACAGTCATCATCTTTCAAGTCAGTTTTGTAAACTTGAGTAGGCCTAAAATCTTAAGATGCTTTCAGAGTTTTAAAAACAGTTTATAAAAAATGGAACTCATTTTATAAAGAAATTTTGTGGGGTTGAATCTATCTATCTCTTTAAATCTTAGCAAGCTTCCGACTCGAATTGCCAGTTGTGCAATCCCGCCAAAATGCAAAGCCGACTAGCTTAACTTCATTTTCGCCCTTAAACACATTCATATCCAAGTGGAGTCTCTGTTTCCTTAAAGTTTACACCTAAGCATGTTTGGTGGCTAAAGCATGCCACATATGCACAAGAGGTTGACTACATAAATTTGGTTAACCGTGATTAAAGTGACTAATAGAATAAACAATTTGGGATTCATTTGTTATTTTGTTGGAGTCTGAGATTAAAATGACAGTGTCTAACACTTTCATGGACAAAAATGATTTTAACCCATTAAACTATCTCTAATATATAAATATTATCACTTTTTACTTTTAATAAGAAAAAGTAATACATTGCTTTAATTTTGTTTCCAATTTTAAAAGTTTGTACATGCATGAGTTGGTTTGACCATTTCACCTACAAATAATTGAAACAAGAAGATAGAATAAAAATAACACGACAAACTTAGAGCACCTCCAACAACACGTCTGTATATAATTTGTAAATTTAAAATCGGACTTTATTCATATGTAGTTCTTATAGTTTAAATATAGCTTTTTAATTGGAAAAAATAACAAGTGGTGTGGTGTCTATCTCAGTTGTAAATAAAAAAGTATAACTTGTGGTGCGGTGTGTCAAATGACTTTAATACAAATATTTTAATTAAATAACTCAAATAATACAAGAAAACAATTATCAAAAAAAAAAATACAAGAAAACATAGCCATTCTAAGCTTAGCATTTCATAAAATGCAGAAGGTAAACTAGAACACCACAAGTTCATAACCCACCCACAGCTAAATGGCAAATAGTAGCAAAGCTGTTGAAACTACAAACCATTAAAAGAAACATGAAAAACAGTTAATAAGGTCTTTTTTTGGTCAAGTAAAACAATTAACAAGGTCTGAAAAGAGGCAACAAGCCGTAGATTGTCTATTTAGTGAGTTACTCGACCAAAGAATAATCCACCTCATGACGTATATGTTTAAAACGCCAATCCAACCAAGACAGTTTTGATCTATGTGGTGCTTGACTGGGTCTAGCCCAAAAGAACTTCTTCAATTTGTTATCATCCCCTGAATACATTTCGCATTCTGCAGTGAAACAATTGATGAAGTGCACATAGTTACTCTCAAATCCCCACCTATGGGGGTTGCTCATAGCATAGCAGCTTGTCCTCCTATTTATCCTCCCAACATAAAATAGTGCAATGTCGCCTAACTTGTCCAACTTGACATAACTCATAGTGGGAAAGTCTATCTTGTATACATTCAAGATTTTCCCAAGCTCAAAACAAACAACTAAAGTCGGCCATCACAATTGACCAAATTAAGTTGTGGCAAAGTTATGCTCGGAGTATTCTTCGGCTCGAGAAATTTTATATTTGCCAAATTTAGGTTGAGTACCCCTATGTTGGCCTTATCAGTGATAACATATATTGTGTTTTGAAAAACCACAAAGTCCACAACCTTCCATGGGTCCCCTCTTAACGAGTAAGTAACCCAGCTAAAATTTCGAGAGTGATAGACATTCAAACTGTCAAAAGATTTACATGTAACCACTATGACAAATTCCTCAGAACCTTTGACAAAAGCAAGCAAGGCATTGCAAGCTATGTGAATAAACTTACCTTGAGTGGCTGATGTATTGATTACCTTCTTCCTTCTTGTAAATGGATTCATTAGAAAAAATGTATTATTGGGACCAGTCATGATCAAATATCCACTTGAAGAACCAGTATAATGTAAGCCCCAAAAATAGTCCATCTTTGACGAGTAAATTTTTTTCTCAGGTAAGCTAACGAAAGAAAATGTTTTTTTAGCATATGAAGAAGTTTGCACAAGTAGCGGTGTTTGGGATTTCACAAAATTTCTCTAGTAAATTTTGTGAAAGTCCCTTCAACTCTTGCACACACCAGAAAATTCAAAAAGATCATCAAAATCAAGTTTCTTTGAGATGATATCTAGCACGTCCCTTGGAAGTTGAGTGTTGTCGTCGGCTACCTTTTTCATTTTCTTCACTACATATTACAACAATGAAAAAATTAGATGATTTCCAATGTCAATAAATGGAGTATACATGTTTTTATCAGATAATATCATATAATGATGAGATAACAACAGATTAGTTTCTCCATTTTCTTCACACAAAAACTTAGTCCAACATATAATACAATTATATACCATCCACTTTTTGCAGCCGAATAGAATGACAAAATCATAGGGATTAACTTAAATGATGATTTAAATTATGATGCTTGTATCATCCAAGGATAAAAATAGGGGTTAACTCAAATCTGATTAAATATCTAATTAATTCAAGACAATTTCCCATTCACTTGTTCCTTAATGTAAAATAGAGATGCACATCATGAACCGTTGAAAGGATACAATATTTCAAATTACAAGTAAATTCCCTCATGCCCGTTGTGAAGCAAAAATGCATTTTATGATGTCATAAAAGTGAATGGTGATGCATAAAATATAATTTTCCATATTTCGGAGTTTAAACCTTAAATATTAAAATTTAATACATGGATATGCTCAAAGTGACTTAAAGAAAAGGTACCCCAAAACACACATCACATTAAATTTTGAAACTTGGATAAAGGTTTGTTTTGAAAAGAACTCAAGTTCATTAATATCGACTAGTGTTAAGATCTGAAATATTTATGACAATTCTCATCTTATAAGTTGATTTTGTAAGGTTGAGTTAGGCCCAATATCTTTAGACAGTGTCAGAGTTTATCGATCCTAGATCCGTTAATGGGACACCAAAAAATTGTTTTCCATGTTCCAAGCACAATAATGTTGGAGATGAGAGGGTGTATTGAAAAAACTCAAATCTCACTTTGGCTAGAGATAAGGTTTAAAAAGAGTTTATAAAAAATGGAACCCGCATTTATAAATACAACAGTTTTGTGGGGTTAAATAAGGTTTAAAATCTAAGAGCCTAGGCATAGGCGCCAAAAAAGTGCTTGTCTTTAATTTGGATATTCAACATAGTCAAGATCGTGCTAAAAATGTACATCTCACAATGTTACTGTTGTCGTATATAAAATGGGGGTGGAGCACCCCTTAAGAATATAGTCTTACTAAGGGAGAGCTCCCAAAATACATGAACCGAGAGCCCCTAATACAACAGTAGCATTAGCTATTTATAATATAAGGAGAGTCCTAAGTTGTTCTATACCACAGGATATCCGTTAACATAAGTGGATAAAAGTTAAAAAAATGACTACTTTGACACAGATTTGAAACATAAAGAACCAAAGTGAGAAAAATATGAAGGACCAAACTGAAATTTTGATGAAACATAAATGACCAAAAGTGTATTTTGGCCATTTTTTCACAATATAAGAGAAAAAATGTGTATTTTGATGGTCCACAATATAAAAAATAAATATTTGTTTTCAATGTGTATTAAATGTCTAATTCCAACTATACCCTTATTTACTTAAAAGAATGTTTACGAGGTGTATTTATTGTCTCTACTTTCCCATGTGGTAAGCCTTATTTATAGTGTAGTTAATTAGGAGAATAAATTTAATTCTTTATTAAAAGGGTAGTTTTGGAAAGAAAGCTACATGTCTGCTTTATTAATTATAAATAATGAGTTTCAATGTTATTCTTTGGTATGTGAGATGTCTTATTTTTTTTCTTATATTGTGGACCAGAGGTAGTAGAACATAAAAACATTTATAAAGAAAAAATTTCAAAATATAATTATAACAATAACATCTATCTACTCTAATAAAATAAAATCACATGCTAGCACTTTTACATTTTTAGACATCTTAAAATTTTGACATTTGTCGCAGCGCTTTATCAGTTTTTTAAAAAAAACTGCAGTTGACACGCACTGACACACTAACGTGTGTCTGACAC
The DNA here is from genome assembly GCA_963573325.1 of Astragalus glycyphyllos. Lineage (NCBI taxonomy): Eukaryota > Viridiplantae > Streptophyta > Magnoliopsida > Fabales > Fabaceae > Astragalus > Astragalus glycyphyllos. Next base: position 12,810,270 of record OY754312.1, on the reverse strand, counting down.
ATGTCAGCTTTTTTTTTCTTTATAAAAACTATGTTTTTTAAGTCTTTTTTCATAATTTTTTTTTTGAGTTTTCTTTGTCAAAAACATTAAAAAAAAATCAGTTTTTTACTAAAAATCAATTAGTCACTATTTTTATAATCTATTCAAACTACTAAAATTAATCATTTCTTTTGACAACGGTAATCATTTTAACCACTATCCATTGTCAAAATAAGGCGTACCTTTAACAAAAGTTTAAAAATTAAATTATGAAATTAATATTATACTCAATAATTAAATCTAAAATTTACTATTTGCTATAATCTCTATTTAAATCATTGAATTTAACCACTAAGAATTGTAAAAAAAAAAAAACACTTTAGCCCCTAGCAAAAATTACAAAATAACTTTTTATAGTTAAATGAATATGATTAAATTATATAGAAGAAATAAGTCATAATACATGGCAACGGAAGCGGCAGCGAAATTAATTAAACGATATGATTTAATTAATATTTATTCATATAGAAAAATACGAGTTAACATGTGGCATGGGAGCGACAAAGAGAGACTGACAATGGGAATAGCAACTAGAGCGTCAACGAGAGTGCCAATGGGAGTGCCAACGGGAGGAGGGCCAACAGAAGTGCCAACTGGAGGAGGGCCAACGGGGGGTGCACGGGTAAAATACTAATAAAATAAAAAGAATATTTGTTCTGAAAACGTGTAACGTTTCTCCATTGGAACTAAAAATAATATCATTTACCAGTAGCAAATATTAATTTCTCGTGGGGATTCCAAACCAAAATAATGGTTGATAACAAAATATAAATTTATAAAACCAAATATAGAAGATAATTATACCAACAAATTATATTCAACATGTAATATTTCATTTTCAAAACTGCTTAAAACAATGATAATAAATTACAAAATAACAATGTAATAACATAGAAAAATGAATAAGTTGTGATTGTAGCTCAGTTGCCTTGTTAACCTGATCATGGTGTTGTTAGAAGGGGTGTAGTGCCACACTTTGGGGTGTTCTATAAGGAGAATTGATCATTGGTGTAGATCGAATGGAGTAGCAAATTGCTTTTTGGTGTTGTTATTAATCATGGTGTTGGTACAAAGGGTGTAATGCTGCACTTTGAGGAAAATTGATCATTTGTGGCTCATTGGCGGAGTTCTAAGGGAATGGCAAATTGCTTTATGGTATTATTGTTAATCATGGTGTTGTTATAAGGAGGTGTAGTGCTGCACTTAATTTGCTGTGTTACTATAAGGAGCAAAGATCATTGGTGTGGCAAACTGCTTTTTGGTGTTGGTAGGATGTGTTCCTCCCCAATTAGGGGCTTTTGGTTTGTGATTTTGGTGTTCTTTATACTTTTTTTTGGTGTATGAGTATTGGTTTTTTGGTGTTCTTTCTTTCTACTTTGTTATGTGGTTTTTTGGTGTAAGTATATGGTCTTTATGTCTTGCCATAGGTGTTGTTTTGTATCTTTTTGGGGTGTTTGCTTGTTTGTATGGTGTATTTTGACTTTGGCCACCTCTTTCCTAGCCCCTGTTTTGCTTGTACTAGGCTCAATCAATAAAATATTCTCAATTATCGAAAAAAAAAACATAGAAAAATGAAAATGAACAAATAAAAATATTTCTTCAACTCTCCCACTCTCATCCCTCTTTCTTCATATTTTTCCATTTTTCTTCTCAAATGTTAGAGAGTTGGGAAAATGGAAAAGAAAAGGAATAGAAGAATTCAAAAACAAATTAAATTTGATAGTAGAGAAGAGAGAGAAGGAAAAGAGTAAAAAATGTAAACTTTGAAAAAGTAAAACGATAAAGAGGAGAGAGAAAAAGAAATAAAGCAAGAAGTTTGTCATTTATTTTCGTAGTTTTATGTCTTGTATGCGAGACATTTATGCCCCAAATTCACTTGGCATTCTCGTAAGTAATCTATTTTGTGTCAATTCATTGATAACTGATTTGATTAAAGAGATAAAGAGAAAAGAGATAAGGAGTCTAGTGAATTCATTGATAACTGGTTTGATTAAAGAGATTTGATGGATCCCAAACAGGCAAAATGGATATCTTGTTTAATATAAATCAAGTGATTAACCCAAAATTGTGACTCATTCACTCATCTCTAAACACTTGCTTAGAGATCGCTTTACTTACTTGGGCGCCAGAGTGTTTTTGCAGGTACAACCCCTAGGTGACCAAGTCCCTCTCTCTGCACCCCGACCTGAGCAAGAGTACTACCAACTACATAGATCGGTCATACCACGTCAAATAAGCTACAGATCAAATGTATACATAGCTTGTTGTTGGAGTTCGTCATATACGCACTGCATTCGTGAATTGGTTCGTCACGATGATGCAATTATATGTAGAAAAATATAATGTGTGTATCTCATATGTAAATAAAAAAGTATAAAAGATAGATGGGTTCTTGAGAGTTCGTCAATGAAGCAAGAAATGAATGAAATGCTTAAGGCTCTGTTTGGCAAAGCCAATCTACTATCTTATAGCGGATAAGCTTATTGTAGGTGTTTGGCATGACTAGCTTATAGAGTTTTTCACCAGCTTATAGTGTTTTTTGAAATGTTACTTGAAGTAGCATTTGAGCTTATAGCTTATAGCATTTCATTTTTTCTCCCACTTTTACCCTTATTATTTTAATTCAATTCTTCATCAGTCCTCCATTAAATGAATTTTCTCTCTCATTTTTTAGCATTAATTACAAATTTTCATTTATGTAATTTTATATGATAAGCTACTTCAACCACTAACTTTACCAAACACTTTAAGTTCAATCCGCTAAACACGTTCGCTATAAACTAGCTTATCCGCTATCCGCTCTTATTAAAGATGCTCTTATTCTCGATAGTTCTTATGTCTCACCGGTGTTGAAGAGTTTCTCCCAATATTAATTAGAACCAGTATTTAGAACCAGTCACTAGTAACAAATGTCAAACTTGGGGTGATCCTCACCTTATAAGTAGATTTGTGAGGTTAAGTTAGATACTAAACTTAAAATTTAAGAGAAACAAAATAAATTTAACACAAATATTTCGATTAAATAACTCAGTAGTGAATAAAGACATTTGAATTCAAGTTATATAATACCAGAAAATTTTTGGACATCCTATGTGACACCCATTACCTCCTCTGTCGAAAAGGGCATTTAAAAATGGACAAAGATATAAAATATGTGTTTGTAAAAAGCCTTTCGTAGTGGAATAGAGAAAAGTGAAGAACACTATGAATGTCTTCAAACACACCAAGGTTCCTTCGATTTCTTGTTTCTTAAACAAGTCATGCAATACGCGACCAAATTGAATGAAACTAGACTCTAACTTTAATAAAATTTCGCAAAGAATTTAATGAAACAAAAACTAAGCTCAGAAAAGTGATTATGCACAAAATCGCTTCTGGAACCGAAATCTTGAATTTGAAGTTCAAAAAATCTTCAATCTCAACAATGGTAATTTTGCTATAAAGCATAAAATCGAAGGATTCTTGACAATCTTTTTGTCAATCATATAATAAATATGTATTAAGATATTTATTCCTATTTGTCTTCTATAATTTTCTTAAAATCCAGTTTTGTGACGATGGAATTGGATAAAGGGTTGTGTATGGTACTAGAATTTCATCATTCAATGGTTTTTATTTTCTAATTTTGTTTTGTACTTTATGTTCTGCCATTGTTTTTTGGATGGTTTAGTTAGGATTACATTTTTTTGAAGACCTTTTAGTCTAACTTTGTTTGGGTTTCAAGTTGTGGGAGTGTTGGTTTTTTGAGTGGTGTTGCTAGGATGGGTTAATATCACCCTTATGAGCTATATATGTTTCTCTTGTTGGACTATATATGTTTGGCTCTCTATCGAAACAACTCCTTCATATTATCGTGCAACAGAGCTAATGCATTGAAATACCAATCTCTAAACAGTGTGGCACCTTGCACAGCGTTAAATACTTGATCTTAAAGAACGGTTATTGAATGCTACCTGCTACAACATATCTATGCAAGCAAGTAACAAAGGTATGTCAACTATTTTTTATTTTGACATTTCAACACACGCCACTACAACAGAAGAAACAATCAATAGCGCTTTTTTTTTAGCATTTAGTAGCGATTTCAGGCGCTACTGTTTCTGGCGCTCTCAACACACGCCACTACAACAGAAAAAACAATCAATAGTGCTTTTTTTTAGCATTTAGTAGCGATTTCAGGCGCTACTGTTTCTGGCGCTCTTTCTCCTTGAGAGGGGGGGGGAGGGGTTCAGAAACAGTAGCGCTTATTAAGTGCTAATAAAGGTTGACAATAAGTAGCATTTTTTAAAAAAGCGCAACTGTTGACAATGGAACAAGTAGTGCTTTTTTAAAAAAAGCACTACTGGTGATAAGGGAATAAGTAGCGGTTTTCTAAAAAAGCGATACTGTTAACAAGGGAATAAGTCGATGCCCAAGGCCTCCAAGAATTAAGTGTTTTGGAAAATATTGTGCTGCAAAAACCCATGTTACAGGAACATCCTAGACATTGAGAAAATTTACAAGGAGAAAGTCGTTATATTTTAATTTCGTTTTCGCCCCTAAACATGTGGATATATTCAAGTGGAGTATCGGTTTCTTTAAAGATTACGCATCAGCATATTTGGTGGCTAAAACGTGCCACATATGCACAAGAGGCTGTCTCTATAAATTTGTTTAACAACGGTGACTAAAGTGATTAATAAAATAAACAGTTTTTATTCACACGGGTTGGTCTAAGCGATAATTGGACTTGAATCTCACCCCCAAAGTCGATAGATAGTGCGCACCAATAACACCGTAACCAAACAAATAAGAAATTAAACAGTTTATTATTCATTTGTTGTTCTGTTGGAGTCTTATAGTTTAAATATAACATTCTAATAGGAAAAATAACAAGTGGTGTAGTGTGTCATGTGTGCATCTCAAATGCAAGTAAACAAGTATAACAAGTGGTTTGATGTGTATAATGAGCTTAATACAAATATTTCAATTAAATAACTCAAATAAAACTAGAAAGATAGCCTTTCAAAGCTTAGAATTTCATAAAATGTAGAAGAAAACCACCAGGTTCATAATCATCCACAGCTAAATAATAAATAGTAGCTAAATTATAGAAACTACAAACCATTAAAAAGAAACATGAAAAACAACTAACAAGGTACGAACAGAGGTAACAAGTTGTACACTGTCTAGTTTGAGAGTTACTCGACCATAGAATAATCCACCTCATCATGTATATGTCTAAAACACCAATCCAACCAGGAGAGTCTTGATCTAGGTGGTGCTTTAATAGGTGGAGGCCTAAAGAACATCTTCAATTTGTTATCATCCCCAGAATACATTTTGCATACTGGGTTGAAACAATTGATGAAGTACACATAGTTACTCTCAAATCCCCACCTACGTGGGTTGCTCATAGCACAGCAGTTTGTCCTTCCATGTATCCTCCCAGCATAAAATAGTGCAATGTCGCCCAACGTGTCCATCTTGATAAAGTATTAACAACACAATGGCATTTTATCTACCCCTACTCCCCAAAAAAAAAGACATGTAAAAAATGGTAAAAGCAGTTAGTCTCCGTTTGGTAAAAAATAGTGGATAGTGGAAAAGTTAGTGAATAGCAAATCATGTGTTTGGTAAAACTAGCTGTTAGACTAACCAGTAAATGTAAAATGACATTAAAAATAGGGATTTAAAATTTTTAATTTAATTTAAAGATGACGGAGAAGGAATTTAAGAAAAATAATAAGTGTAGAAATAACAAAAAAAAGTGAGACAATATACACTATAAGTAGTGTTTCAAACAACACTACTTGATGAAGCATTTAAAAAACACTAAACACTGCCCAAAAAATATTTAACGCTAGTGCTCAGTGGCAGAGCTTGCTTGAAATTTTAGGGGGTACCGTAATTGTTAACTAAAATAGTACTAAGAATAAAATCAATTTATCACATTTTAATAACTTGTACCTCCATCCCAAAATGTAAACACCAATCGGAGGGTTTACTAAATTTTTATAGTTTTGAGACTAAATTAGAGAAATGGTGATAGTTAAAGGACCAATCGGAAAGTTTACTAAATAATACTAAAACTAACATAAAAATAAGCCCTTTGTCAAAAAAAAACATAAACTGATAAAAGTAAGCCTAAGTAAGGCAATGGTCGACACAAGAGTTCTATTATTTTGGCTGTTGATCTAATGTCGCTTTGATTTTCACGTGTGTCCATTGATTTTTGACAACAAGGCAAGGGTCAATATGTCAAAGTAAGCCAAAAATTGGTTTTAAGAATAATAATAATAATAATAATAATAATAATAAACATGTGTCTGGAAAAGGCACTTAACATTGGGGAAGATGATGCTTTCTCAGAATCAGTAAGGACACGCACCGACTTAAAAACAAGGAAGAAGGAGTAACATACGGAGCACGACGGAGGAACAACAACAGGGACAGAGAGGAACGTTGGATCTTAAGGGCTTGTGGCTTAGTATTGGGGTATTAAAAAAAATATCTACTATCTTGGGGGTACCGTGGCTCCTTCCCGCTCTAGGGAAGCTCCGCCACTGCTAGTGCTTATCAAACATGTCTATTTATCATCCGCTAATAAATAGAATATTGTGAAGGATATCATCCACTAATTACAAGATATAACAATGTGCTACAACATATATAAGATATTCTAACAATACTCACTAAATAAAAGAGTGAAGGATATCATAGCTACAACAAAGTAAGTCGAGTGGTGCAAGGAGGGAGGTGATGGGGTCACCTCAAACCCTTAATACCGCAATTTTTTATTTTTTATTTTCTTTGAAAGTTTTTCACAACTTAATCCCCTAATAATCATGGAAAATGTCATCACATTAGTCCCTAAATCAGATCTCAATTGCACTTACTTCTTTCAGCCAAAAAAGAAGAACCAATTTAATGATGCTTTGCATAATTAAAGAACTATATTCATTTCAACTTTATTTGGATGATGTTTATATCATCCATGGATAATAGGGGGTTAACTTGAATTCTGATTAAATATCTATTTAATTCAAGCCAATTTCTGATTCACTTGTTCCTTAATTTGAAACAGGGAGGCACATCATGAACCGTTGAAAGCATACAACATTTGAAATTACAAGTAAATTCCCACATGCGTAACAAAGAAGTGAACATCATATGAAACTTCCAAATATCAACAAGAGAAAAAACTGCAAGTAATCGCACAATGGTGAGGCTTCTATCACTTAACCTAGCGTCATGGTGAAACAAGAGAAATGCTCGTGGGCCCCACAACAGTGGAAGTCTCGTGTGCTTAGCCACAATCTTGTTTATTAAATAGTTGAATATGTTCTCATTAAGATGATAGGAAAGATATCAAGAGTTCAAATGCTTCAATTTCAAACATATAACAAAAAGTGATATGTCATATGCAATGCAAACAACATCAAAATTAACGAAATTGAAAAGACGAGTGAATAGTTATATAAAGCCTTACTTGCTCTTGATGATGATCCATGATGGCCACCAAAACCATCATGCCGGATGGAATCGACTTCACTCCCTTTCTGCATGTTTGCCCCAATTTCTTTTCACCCACCTTCTATGCCTCTCTTGTGCCTCTTTGTGTATGGCTTGGTTAAAAACCCTTTTATAAAGAGGATTTTTCTTACACATAAAATAAAAGGAAAAACACGTCAAATCTTGTTTTCTATTGGTCACTTGTCGAAACACGAAATTTCAAAATTGTGAAACAAAAATGCATTTCATGATGTCATAAAGGTGAATGCCGACGCATACTGATAAAAAAACGGTGAATGCTTACGCATAAAATCTTATTTTTCATTTGTCGATGTTTAAACCTTAAATATTAAAATTTAATATATGGATATGCTCAAAGAGACTTAAAGAAAAGGTTCCCCAAAATGCACATCACATTAAATTTTGAAACTGGATAAAAGTAATCCATATTCAAAATAACTCAAGTTCAATATTGACTAGAGTTAAGGTCTGAAAATATTTATGACAACCCTCATCTTACAAGTTGATTCTTTAAGGTTGAGTTAGGCACCAAAATCTTTAGATCGTGTCAAAGTTTATCCTAGCTCCATTAATGGGACGCCAATTTTTTTTTACATTGACTAGAGTTTATCCTATCTTAAGATTGAATCAGAGTTTATCCAAGCACAATAATGTTGGAGATGAGAGGGTGTATTGAGAAAAACTCAAATCTTACACTGACTAGAGATAAGGTCTAAAAAGAGTTTATAAAAAATGGAACCGCATTTTATAAAGCAATTTTGTGGGTTGATGAATAAGGTTTAAAATCAAAGAGTTTGGGCATAGGGGCCAAAAAGCACATGCTTTAAATTTGGATATTCAACATAGCAATCAAGGCAAAGGTGCTAAAAATTGTACTTCTCATTAAATAATGGTTTAATGTACATCTCACAACGTTATCATGCATATTTTCCTCATGGAGCATCTGCCTTGCCTTCGTTTTAATTCATCCACATCTTCCTTAATAGAGGGAAAATGAAATGTACAGAAGAAGAATTTCTGAGTGAATGATTTCATTGATTTTGTGATTCAGATACAAATATAGTATATATAGTATCTATACATTCATCTTCTAGAAGCTCTCTGAATCTAACTGATACAACTATATTCTAACTGATGTAACTATATCAGTTTAGTATTGTAACTGACTAGTAATGATGCTAATTGCCTGGGCTATGTTGTGTTGTATGTGTGTTTATTGTGTGTATCACTTTACTCTCTAAATACTCCCATGTCAAACTTAGGGAGGGGGACGACTCTAAGTTTGTCCCGCAAGGATGTCAATGTTGAGGTGCCCAGCTATTTCGTTAGTACATCAGTAAGTTGCAAAGTTGCTGGTACACGGCTTACTATAAGTGTCTTGGATGAAATCTTCTCACGCACAAAGTGTATATCCAACTCAATGTGCCTGGTCCTAACATGGGGGATAGGATTATGTGACAACATAACAGTATTCAAGTTGTCGTAAAGTAATGTAGGGGTGTGATAAGGAACCCACAACTCATTTAGAAGGGATTGTATCCACATAAGTTCCATTGTAGCATGTCTGGTTTCTCTATGTTCCTGCTTCGGAACTAGAGCGAGGTACGAGGAGTTTCTTTTTAGAACTCCATGAAACAAGGTTTGGCCCAAAGAAAACACACGAACCAAAGGTTGATCTTCGGTCATCCGAGTCACTTGCCCAATCGAAATCACTATAAGCTCGTAGAGGGAACTTGGTGTCCACTTTGGCCGGTTGTAATAGAAGTCCATGAATGATGGTTCCACTGAGATACTGTAATACTCTCTTGACTGCTCTCAAGTGGGTCTCAAGCAGGTTGGAGAGAAATTGACATAGTTTGTTCACACGTTATACCATTTCAAGCTGAGTGAGTGTAACATACAGTAATGCGCCAACAATCGAGCGATATAAGTGTGCATCTTTGACGAGGTCAATACCTATTTTGCTGAGTTTGGGTGTGGACAGCACTGGTGTTGCTATACCATTGCAAGAAGACATGTTGGCCCTTTGTAACAAGTCGGTGATGCTTTACTGATGTTGGCCCTCTGTAACAAGACTTAGATTGTGTCATAATGATTGACCCGTTTGGTTGATGCTTTACTTCTAAGCCCAGAAAGCAGTTAGGTCCTCCCAGCTCTTTGAGGGTAAATGTCGTGTTGAGCTTGAGAATGAGATCATGAACCAGTGAGGACGGTGATGATAATGTCATCCATATACACATGGGGATACAATGTAACACCTCTATTTGAGTACACAAATAGTGATGAATCGCACTCGCTTGCTTTGAAGCCAAATGTGAGTAGTGCTTGAGCTAGACGTTCGTAACACGCCCGCGGAGCCTGTTTGAGGTCGTAAAGTGCTCAATTGAGCTTTGATAACTCTTATTTATAAGAGTTATTAAAGTATTCTCAAGCTTAAATCATTGAAAGTTGTCAATTAATTTAGTGAATTATGTTGTAAAGGTCATGTTGTGTAGAAGGGTGTAGGGTTTATTCCTGAATTAGTGCTATTTGGCACTTAGGTGCCTCATTTGTGCTTTGATATGTGTATTTCATTACTGCAGCAATAGGTGCAACATTGCTATTTTGCGTCAGATGAGAGAGAAAGTAAAAAGACGCTAATTCTTAGCGCATGCAAGCTGTTAGGCAAGGACATGTGCCAACCATAGGACGCTGATAGACCGCAAGTGCACGGTTCTATCGCGTAATAAAAAGTATCGATCCACAGGGAGTTTTTGTGATTACCAATCTAATTTTTTTGATGGTGATTAGCTGAAAGGAATCGTTTAAATAAAGAGAGTATTTTTGTTTTGTAAAATTCAGAATAAAAGACGCCTTGGGATCATGGTTAGATCACAATGATGGAAATAAATAACCCTTTAACTATTCTCTATCTTATTTTGATATTGTTTTAAGGACAAGGTATTCTTTTGGTGTAATTCAAGCTTCCTTTCGGAATGCAAGAATGTGTCTCGAAACAATGATCAAACCTATTATCATGGTTGATCATCGCAGAGACCCATTAAGCACAACCTTATTGTCCCAAGGCTAGCAATGCTATTCTCATGCTTTGCTTTGCCTTGTCTAATTCCATTTGTTCCAATATCAAACTTCACCTCTCGGTACTTCGTTTGATATTTGTTTTATAAAATTCAGTTCTATGGAATTAGATTAAAATTCAAGTTCTAAATAAGATAGAGTTTAGTCTTGGATTTGTTTAGGGACCCATCATTGGATTGTGTCCCACAATCCCAAGACTAAAGAAGTCTACTCACACATGATCATAGTAGACAAGGGAGTAGAAGAGAATGACATAAAAATAAATAACAAAATGACAAGAATGTAAAGAAAGCAATAGAGAACTGAAATGTAAAAGTGCTAGAAGATAAATGCAGAAAAATAAAGAACAAGAAAGTAAAAGAAAACAAGTAAACAAGAACTAAAATGAGAGCAAAAACTTAGATAAACTTTGAGTGTAAATTTCAAGTATGCCAAGGTGAGATTACAACTGAAATAAGGTCCTATTTATAGGCTAGGATCAGTAGACAAGCTGATCAATTCGCATCAAATACAATAAAGACCATAAAGAGAGAAAGAAAACAGTTTTGAAACTTTTTTCTGGGTTCTGAAGAGTTGCACGGGTCGTGCTAAGTGAGAATACAAGCGAAACTGGAGATTTTAAGGTCTGCACGGGTCGTGCAACATTAGCACGGGTCGTGCAATGTTTCAGATGCACTTTAAAAGTGACTTTTCAGCAACCAACTTGACCAGCACGGATCGTGCTGCTTCTGCACGGGGCGTGCAACATTTCTGGCTAAAATTCCTTGGCTTTTCGGTTGAGCACGAGTTGTGGCACGGTCCATGCTATATTCCTTGTATCTTGGCACTATTTTTCTCCTTGCTTTGCACTATTCTTCCTTGCTTTGCACCCTTTTTTATTCTCTTCTGATTCTTGGCCTATTCTTCATGCAATGTTCATTCTTTCTTCAATTGTAATCCCTGAAAATAAAACTAATAACTTGTAGTAAAATAGTTCAATAATGGAACTAAATTCCCACAATATTTATTCAAATTAAACATTAAAAACATTCAATTTTTGGACTTATCAAACTCCCCCATGCTTGAATCTTTGCTTGTCCTCAAGCAAGAACAATCAAAACTAGCAGCACTCAAAACCATTAGCAGACACTCCTAGTTGACATTCAACACCGGTATGACCAACAACACCACATATTTCACAAGGAGGTACAGCAGGAGTAGAAGAAGGTGAGACAGCATTAACATTAAGTTTTTCAAATTTCTGGAAAAGTGCATCTACCTTAGAAGCTAAATGATCAAGAGCAGAAACTTCATACTTACCTAGTTCCTTCTTTGATGGAGGTGTAGCAGTGATGGCTCTCTCACTTGTCCATTGGTAGTGATTCTGCGCCATATCTTCAATTAGTGCATAAGCCTCTTCTATGTTCTTGTTCATTAGAGCTCCACCCGCAGCCGCATCCACGGTCATTTTTGTAGTGTAAAGCAAACCATTATAGAAAGTGTGTATGATCAACCACTTCTCTAGTCCATGATGGGGGCATAGCCTTAGCATTTCTTTGAAACGCTCCCAAGCATCATAAAGAGATTCCCCTTCATTTTGAGTGAATCGTGTGATTTGATTCCTCATTTGTGCAGTTTTGCTTGGGGGAAAGAATCTAGCAAGGAATGCTTGCTTTAGTTGATCCCATGTAGTAACAGACTCATTTGGTAACGAATGTAGCCATGCTCTAGCTCTATCCCTTAGTGAAAAAGGGAAAAGCTTTAGTCTTATGGCCTCAGGGGTTACTCCATTCAGTTTGAGAGTACCACAATATTCAAGAAAGATTGAAAGATGAAGATTTGGGTCCTCAGTAGCTGAACCTGAAAATTGGTTCTGCTGGACCATAGAAAGTAGAGAAGGTTTAAGCTCAAAATTGTTTGCATCAATATTAGGATGCACAATAACTGCATGTGGCTCAGCCGTAGAAGGCGTAGCATACTCTTTAAGAGTTCGGTTTGGATTAGCAGCCATTCTTTGGTTATTGCGCAATTCTCTTCTTCTTTGGTGAAGGTATCTTTCGATTTCAGGAATTGGTTCAACAATTTCTCCGAAACTGTGTGCTCGTCGCATTCAAAGAAGAAGAGAAAAAGTAACAAAATAAAATAAAACAGAAATTTTCAGTCTAACCGGTACCAAAAGGTTGATTAATATCACTACGCCCCGGCAACGGTGCCAAAAACTTTATAGGCCGCAAGTGCACGGTTCTATCGCGTAATAAAAAGTATCGATCCACAGGGAGTTTTTGTGATTACCAATCTAATTTTTTTGATGGTGATTGTCATACCCTAATTTTGTCCGCCTAGGTCAAAACTCTAATTTTCCACAAAAATAAATAAATTGAGAAGTGTGGCATTATTTTGAAAAGTGTGAAGAGCATTGTGCATGCATTTTTGGGTTTTAAAAGTCATTCTAGGGCTTTTAAATTCATTGTTAGAGTGGAAATGCATTTGTTGTAAAAAAGCAAGGTTTTTAGGGCAAAAGGGTATTTTGGTCATTGTCAAAAATAAGATAATTTCTCATCAAGAATCATTGTGCAATTTTAGAGAAATTTATTTGAGGCAAAACATTTTTGGTCATGTATGTATGTATGCGCATGCATGCATGCATTGTGCACAAAATTCAAATTCAAAAAAGGCATCAAAAAGGAATATTCTACAAAAATTTCAAGATGAGGTTTTTATGATATTTTTGGTCATGGTGATCTCATAAAATGGCATATTCCTCAAGATACCTTGTATATGGCCTAAATTGGATGTATTTTTGTACAATTATCTTGAAAAGAATAATAAAAAATGAAGGGATAATGGAATGGTCATATAATAGTACAATAGTACAAGATGACAACTAGCAAAACTTGGTGACCACTCCCACTACCTCTTCACCACGAATTTCACCCTCTCTATTCTCTCATTTTGTGTTTTCTCAATGTCCTCAATCCATGTGAGCCTCAATCCTAGCCTTTGATTCAAAATTAAAATCAAATCCTAGAGCACAACTAGTGCATAATGACCTAACTACCCTTAAACCTAGTTGCTCTCTATATATACCTTAGAGACCTCTTTTTTTTGGCCTCACAATTCATTCACAAAACCCTAGCACACAAACCTCTCCTCTCCTCTCCTCCTTTGGCCGAAATCACAACAACCTTTCCCTCCTCCATCAATTCTTCACTTCTCCTTCACCAAATCACCATTTTCTCACCTCATTTCCATTCCTACTTCATATATCTTCCTTCTCTCCTAATTTAATTCAAGCTTGCATCATCAAAGGGCATTTTCAAGCAAGCATTTCGTGGGTTTCATTGAAGTTTGGTGAAGATTCAAGTTGATTTGTGGTCTTGTTCTTCATATTAGTCATTCCTTAGCTTGGATTTGAGGTAAACTTCTTAAAACCTAGCATCATCTTCAACTTTTTTTGCATCAAAATGTAGATATCATGTTTCTAATTTTGCATCCTACCATATTCATGCATTTTAGTGTTGTTATATTGTTGATTTGTTGATTGTTGTTGGTGAGAGGTGTCTCAAGCATTTTGACAAACACCGTGGGAGGTTTGGGTGCTTGAGATGCTTCTCACCCTTGAATAAATTGTGATTTATGTTGTTTTTACTATGATCTTGCATTTTTGTTGAATAAAATGATGTGATGCTTCGCAAATCATGATTAGAATTAGGGTTTGTTAATTTTCTTGTGAAATGGGTTTGCAATTGTGATCAAAAACGTTTTCTCAAGTTATTTTGATGTTAATAGATGGTATCTTGCTTGCAAGTCATTGTTATGTTGATGATTGGCAAGAGGACTCACACTTGTGTCTTTGTGCACTTCACTTTAAGTGTTGAGGATTGCCTAAGATGATTCAACACAACCTTGTGCTTTGATTGTAAACTTTGGTTTGCTTGTTAGTAACTTGTTTGCAAAGTTATTCTATGTTGAGGATTGGCAAGAGGACTCTCACTTGTGCCTTAGGCACTTCACTTTAAATGTTGAGGATTGCCTAAGATGATTCAACTTCCTTTGTGCAATTCTTGTTTAAAAATGCAAATGCTAGTTCTCTAACTTGATTAATCAATTTTGGCTACAAAATGACTTGTTATTGCTTTCTTTTGGCCACTTGTGATCATGCAAATGCGATGTTCGTTCTAGGTGAATAATTTGTTTTGTGTTGATGATTTGGTAAAAGGACTAGACACTTATGCCTTTGTGCATTGTCTCAAATGTCAAGGATTACCAAAAGGGATTCAACCTTGTGTTTTTATCTTGTGTTGATGCCTAATTGAATTAAACTTTTGCATTATCTATCTGTGTGCCTATTGTTAATCTTACATATGCATGCCATTAGATGTTGATGACTAAGTATCATTCTTGTGCTCAAATGTTGTAATTGGTAATGTTTATGCTTATGCTTACATTGTTGATTGCTTTGCTTGCAATTTGTTAAATGTTGCACTTTGGTTCTTGACTTGGAAATTGATTGAATGTTCTACTTTCTTTTCCTTTTGGATGCCACGCCATCCCAACAAACCTTTTGTGACCAATGTCACCCTCAAACTCCCTTCTCCTTTCTTCAAATCAATCATTTTCTAAAGCTTTTTTCCAAACTCAATCTTTTCTCAAATTGTTTTCATAAGACAATCAAATTCTTTCTAAGATCAACAATAAACCTTTTTGAAAACTCATAAGGAGGCAAGTCGGACGTACGGCCGGTGTTGTCTAGCGTCCTAAGATCGGAGCTGTACAGCTCAAACATCTTGGGATACTTATGAGAATTAAAACAAGTAATTAACAACTTGAACCCTATTTCAAAAAATGAGTAAGGAATCGAGTCGGATGTACATCCGGTATTGGTTAGCGTCTTAGGGTTAGCGAGCTGTACAGTTCGTGCGAGCCTAAGATACTTGCTCAAATAAAAGTAATCGACCTCACAACAAATCCCTTTCTTCAAGTAATTCAAACCATTTTCAAAAAGTAGGGGGCACGTCGTCTGTACAGGCGGGGTTGTCTTTGTTCTAGGTCTAGTGGACTGTACAGTCTAGGACCGAAAACCCCTACAATAAAAAACACCAACACAAAGTTTCTCGACTAAGGAGAACTACGTAAGCTTTGAATTCTCCATCGCACCGGGAGATACGTAGGAGCGGGTCACATCCCGTCAAGCACACTTTTAAAAAAATAATAAAAAGATTCTTCTTTTCCCCCGTTTTCAAAAACACTTTTCTCAAATAAAAAAGAAGTAGAACGAATTGTTTCAAATCAACTCTGTCAAAACCGCACATCAAGTTAAAGGTTCCCTTTCGGTAGAAAGGAGGTGTGGGGTGCTAATACCTTCCCCACACCTAACCGACCCCCGAACCTACATCTCTAGTTCTCAAAGGACCACCCGCCTTAAAAAGGACCCTTTTTCAATGTTTTGGTCCCTAAATAAAAATGTTGATGGCGGCTTCACAAATTTTCACGTTGTACGATGAAAGGTCCAATCCGGATTTTTCGGGGTGCAACAGCTGGCGACTTCACTGGGGACTTTCCTTTTAAAACGAGGGTCAGGCTAATTAACTTGATGTGCGGTTTAATTGTTTGATTTGAATGTGATTGTTCTATTTCTCTCTTTTCTTCTCCTTCTTTTTCTTCTCTCTTTCTGATGTTTGAATGTTCTCTTGCATTCTCGTGTTGTTATGTTGCATTCATGTGCATTTGACTCTTCTTCTTCTATGTTCGCTTCTTGTTCCTTCTTATCCTTTCATCTTCTTTTGTTTATATGCTTAATATGATCATGCATTTCTCCAATCCCCATGTCCCCTTCTTCTTTGCTCCCTTTCTTCAAGGTAAGCTCATGCATCATTCCCCCAATTCTACTATGATCCCTTCTTCTTTGCTCCCTTTCTTCAAGGTAAGTTCATGCATTCCCCCGATTCTATTATGACCCCTCTTCTTGGCTCCCTTTCTTGAGGTAAGCAGTGCATATGATTGTTATTGGAACCCTAGGTTAGTTTACTTGTTTGTATTGAAATGATATATGCTTGCAAAACCCTAGGGTAGACGACTCTTTGTATGGACTGTTTCTGGATTTTCTTTGCAGGTGGGGGGGTATGTTTGTCGTTGTGCTCCTACACACACGTTGCACTCTTTTTACCCTTATATTTCTTGGTGAGACAGCCCTATACCCGGGCTAGAGCATATCTTAGGCTAGAACGAAGTCATTAGTGGCTGCTCACTGGACGTACGTCTTGTTGGGTGGTTGCGAAGACTTCACCTAGAGTTTGGCTTTGTTTGATGATACCATCACTTGGACGTACGGCCCTGTGATCGGTGGTCTCAGATGAGGTCGTTGGCTCTAGGAGCCTTATTTAGGGTCCTTCTTTTAGTGCTAACCTTGAAGTGTGTACCCGTAGAAATAGCCATAGATCCTGTCTCTAAGAAACCTTGGTAGGACACAAAGGAGCTTCATACCCCTGCATCCATGCTAAATAAAATATTTTTGCAAATAAACCGGAAAAAAAATTATCAAAAAAAAATGTGTGAATTTCTGGCTTTTGAAAGCCTTTGCATTGTAAATAATTTTTTACTCATTTCCTTTTGCATACATCTTCATCCAGTGAAGATCATGATTTTTCATGCATTAAAAATTGCGAGTATCATGCACTTTCTCGCATATAAAAAAAAAACATTTTTTAGAAACATCTCTCGTGCATTGTTATTTTCCCTTGCATATAAATATGTGAACCTCTCATTTTGCATATAGTTTCATTTAATAAAAATCACGTCTCTCGTGCATTTTAAAAGTAATTGTGAGTATCATGCATTTCATTTCATTGCATAAGAAAAAATGAAAACGAAAAAAACAATTATCATCTGCATAGCATAAGCATTTCAGTCATCCATAATCATGTACAAAAACCTTCAGCAAATAATGTGGGCGTCGAGCCAATGTAGCATTTATGCATCATTTCATTAACCTCATAAGCATTATGTCAGAAAAAAGACGAAGAAGAACTACGTAGCTTTGATTCCTCATCACAATGGGGATACGTAGGAGCGGGTCATACCCGTCAAGCACCTTTTTCTAAAAACCTTTTTCCCCAAATAAAGCACCTTTTTCTAAAAACCTTTTTCCCCAAATAAAGCACCTTTTTCTAAAAACCTTTTTTTCCCCAAATAAAGCACCTTTTTCTAAAAACCTTTTTCCCCAAATAAAGCACCTTTTTCTAAAAAAAAAAAATTTCCAATAAATCACTTGCATCTTCAAATCATTTTTAAAATCATTTTCCAAAAAAAATGAAATGAAATAAGAGAAACTCCTTATGCAATCGTTCCATGGGTAGAAGTGCATCTTTGAATGATGAAGGGTAATATCTCAAATTTGTTTGTGCACTACAAATTTGAGATGATACTCTACGATATCGGGGCACTTTGACCCAATCAGGCGCAGTTTGTTTTCAAATAAAGTGAATAAGTGGAGTCAACCAAATGTCGAAGCATTTCAGTATATTGCGTGAAGTATTGAGTCAGGATCCACTCAATGTTTCATGCAAGTTACTCAGAGTAACGACAATTGGTTGCCTCACGTCATCATTTTCGCAAAAAGGGGCATTGGTATTTCAGATCTTGCCGTGCCTCTAAAGAATAAAAATCATTTTGAAAAAATATCATTCTTGCATCTTGCATCATCCAAAAATGCATTGGAGTTTCGTATTTCATCTTGCATCAAAAATAAACAAAAAAATCTCCTTTAGAATAATTACACTTTTCAAGTGGTCATTTTTCATGCATTTGCTTATCATGATTTGTTCATTCATACATTGCATAAACCAAATAAAAAAGTTGTGATGAGAGACGAGATGCTTTTGCAAAATAATCTGTTGAAAAAGTTTACCCTTACATATTTGCAAACTCAAGATGTTCCAAGGCACTCAGTTTTTCAAATCAACAGTTCATTTGCATTTTCTTCAAAAAAGGCATTGCATCTCATCCATTCCATGATAAAAGACTGAAACAGTTCATCAAAAAAATTTTCCATCATGTTTTAACCAATGTTAACTCTCTACGAAGCATTCTTCTAGTGGGCGTGCATGCCATGTGCAGTTTCTCTTGTTTGAGTCTGTCAGTTTCCTTCCCTTATCATCATTCTCCATCCAAGTTTGATCCCGCCCCATCCACCCATAAAGTACATACTCTCCCCGCATTAGTACACACTTGACTTTTGGTTTAAATCCTCCATACAAGAGGGCAATTTTGTAATCACTTAATTACCTTGTTAAGATTGCTTTTCTTTGGTGCAAGTCTAAAAATGTGCATGCATTTGTTCAGTCATTCGTTCTTGTGCTTACCAAGGCCTTAGGATATTTCAATAAGGGCACACATGTTTCCTTTTAGTATCATCATCAATAAAATGTTATTTTGAATTCCTCAATAAAATTTCTTTCTTTCATTTTGTCATGTGTCTGTTATTTGCTTTTCAATTCCTCCCAACGCGGATCAAAAATAATAATAAATGAAAATAATATTTGAAAACAACGACGCCAATGGTTCATATTGTGACTCTGATTACCCGATTAACCAAACTGAGAGAGAGGCTGAAGACAACTGGGATGTTTCTTCGGAGTTAATAAGTGAAGAATTGGCTAAGGCTGTAGAAATTCATGATGCCACAACTAGGTTGGGTAATGAAGTCAAAGCACAAGTTCAAGCAAAGTGGAGCAATGCTGAGGAAACCAAACAAATGTTACAAGCGAACCTCTTTCGCGACCAAACCCTTTTCCTACCTCAGATCAACCAACTTTCCCATTTCCCATTACAAGTACCCCATCACAAAAAAAATTTCATAACCAAATGTCTGCCATCGCCACCTTCCTCACTACCAGTGGCCCTTCTACAAAATCAACCCATCTCATTTGCTCCTCCCTCTGAACCTCCTGTCACCCCAGTTAATACCAGAACCCAATCAAGCATCCTCCAACCGCTGCAGGGGTTTCATTGCCATTATCTCTCCAATCACCCCAGACAAGGATCACTTCAAATATCCAAAAATAGTGTATCACTTTTATCAGCTCACTCAACTCAAAAGCAAAAAGGAAAAAAATCAGAAAAAATGAAACAAAAAAGAACAGATTCAAAAAATGAAAATCCCAAAAATGAAAAAACAAGGGAAAAAGAGACGAAAGGAATATAAGTTGTGAGCTGATACATTTGGCCATAAAGCGTAAGAGATCCTTGTCTCAATGAACCTTCCTACACCTTGTTGTGTATGACCACCCTTTCTTCCATAAACCTTCAAACACTTCATCATTCCTATACATCTCTCCTTTCATAAAACCGCAAACACTACCTCGACCTCGTCATCCCGCCCTCCACAAACTCTCAGTCCTTCCTCAGACTCCACCATCAGATTTGCAATCAAGCTGTTGTTCAAGAATAAGAGAACAAAGTGGTCCGTCCTCATGAGGAATCAAGCGACATGATCAATTTGAGCAAAGGAGAGGATTGACGCCATGATAAAGAGCAATGAATCAACAAGTTTGTGTAAATCACCCTTCTGACATAAGACACTTGCCATTATAACAAAGTCTGTAATTACCAAAGTTCGGTCTGTTGCGCAGCTTTCCAAGCTAAGGTAGTCACAAATGACAGTATGAAGACTCCAGGTCAAGCATCATGATCCCTCCCTACGCCACCCTAAAAAATGGGGCAGTTAGAGACAATCAACAAAGGATATCAAGGACGATGATGACCTCCATGGAAATCAGGCTTCGTTTTACACTCTAACAGGGGCAAACCCCATATGATGGAAGTAATACTTTCATTGAGCCTTATCAAACCAAAGTACATTTGTCTTATGTCAGAAGAAGAATAAGAGAAAGCTCAAACCGAAGAAAGCTCATCTTCAACAATTTCAAAGAAGACTCAATGCTCAAAAAGATCGTGAACCTCCAAAGGGATTCCCATGGAGATGAACCCAGTATCATGAAGACGAAGAACTTATTCTCCGGAGGGGCCTTTAATTCTCGCAAAATGGGATGCAAGAAAAGAAAACCCCAGTTTCCAGTAAATTCAGATACAGTCAGAAAGGAGTAGGCCTAAAGAAATAAATGAAAAAAGAGAAAGATGAGCCAAGTAAGAATCAGCTCGCTAGGTTGAAAACCCGCAAAGGGCGGCCTAGGCAAAACCAGAGCGACCCGGTGGATTGAAAACCCGCAAAGGGCGATCCAGGCAAAAATTAGGGTCAGAAAACTTGGACTTGAAATGAAAAAGGCAATCAGCACTCCCAAAAGTTTGGATAAAGGGGTGATCAAGGTCATGAGTATGGACGATTGGCATCGTTACTTCAAAAGAAAAAACACAAGATCTGCTTCCCCTTTTTTCTTGTATTTTTCCAGTTTAAAAATTTTTCAATGTACTTTCAATTGGCGTGACCTTCTGCTCGTCCAGTTTCCATAACAATAAGAATTCAACTTTTTCTTCCATGTGTTTGCTTTTCGTGCCTTTTATCTTCACTTATTCTGTCTCTTTATTTTAAAATAAATGTTTTTATGATTGATGATACTGAATTGTGAAACCTGTGCATGAGTCAAAAAGCATTACAATCATTGCGAAATTTCTGAAAATCACAGAAAAGAGGGGATCCCTCAAATAAATGAATTGGCAAAAAAAAAAAACAAACGCGGGCACAATCACTTCAAATGGCAAGCAAACTTATGCGCGGCTCTGGCATTGCTATTACCCTAGATGGTCCTCATGTCTCAGGCCCAAAGGAAAAGATTTGCACCAAAGATTAAAACAAGGTTTAGTGATCACCAAGTGAGGCTTCTTTCATGCCAAAAGTCAAGACATTCATAGAGAACCAAAGATTTGCACTGAGAACACCACTCAGATCCAAAAGTTGGGGCATTCTCTTTACCACCCACCCCCTGGTCTTGGGAAAGTTTGTTCATTGTCCATCCCATTCATATACCACCCTCAGTTCATAACCAGTACCATAACTTCATCCCCTTTCACAATCCCACTCAAAGAACCCATTTGAAATTGTCATTCTAAAGTGGGGCATTTCCATAACTGTTCACTCCCGCTCAAATGAGCAGAGTTCTCCCTAAAGTCATTCACATCCATAAATTCCTGTCGGGGCAGTCTCTCAACTCACTGTCCTAAACCAATCCCAAGTTAACTGACTCACTCGTCCACATCTGCACTCTTATGCATACTTACTAGTCAATGCTTCAGAGAGAGAGAATACAAATTGATCATGTGGTGTTTAAAGTTCAGTCATCATGGAAATGGAAAGGAAAATAAGTGAGCTTGTTAATAAAAACCTTGAGAACACCAGAGTTTGAATCAAATCTAGTTTTTCCAAAGAATGGTCCATAGCCATCTCAATTCCTTGCATTCAAAGTCTCGCGTCTCATCATCATAAAAATGTTTACAAAAATGTTTAAATACTCCAATCATTCATCCTCCTCATGCATGTAGGCATTTCATGTTATTCAAAGCATTACATTCGCATCATCCACATTCATCACAATAAAAGAAAAAGAACACAGACATTCCATAGCATTTATCATCATCACATCAAACATCAAATCAGTTTTCAAAACAAAAAGAGGCATTCTTAATAAATAGTCATAGTCGTCACGATAGGACGCTTGAATTGATCACTCAAGAATCCTAAAGTCCCTATGCTAAAAGAAAATTAAAAACATTCATTGCATCACGTGCATTCGCATAACCTGCCTTTGCATAACATACACTTGCATTACATTTGCATATCCACCTCTTGTACATTCATCGAAAAAGAATAAGGAGCATTTCATGAATATCCATGTCTTTGCTAAATTTTTCTGCATCCAAATAAGTTGCTATCTGCTAGTAACAGCTCAAGTCACCGATGGTCGATCCTACGAAACTCGTGTTCGTTCGATCACCACTAAGGTAAGAAAAAACTTGCATTCATGCATCATTCCTTGCATCAACTAACGTATGCAGGTACCCTGGATCGGTGCGGCAGCATTGACCAACTTAAGAAAACCAATTGGATTTTCAAATCCCCTTTGGACCCACGTGTCCCCCAGAAGATTGACTTCACTTCGTATTCGAGCTGCGAGTAAGTCCCCCTGACCTCAATAGGTCCAGTCGAAAAGGATAGCTGTGTTGGCCTAAAACATGGCGCAGTCCTAGGGAAATATCGAGATCTAGACTTGATATAGTACCCTCCCCCGGTCGCTCGAAAGACCACCCCTTTGAGCCCACGTGCTCCCCAGGCCCAAGTGCAAACTCGGATCGTTCGCAATTCGTTAAAAGGCTTTAGGCAGCCTCCTTCACCGGCTTAATGAGGGCCGGCACCCTTTTTTTTTTTTTTTGCTTTCTTTACTGCTTTCGCTGGCTTATTGAGGGTTGGCACCAATTGATTTCAAGAAAAAAAAATCTTTTCATTGCATTTGTATCATATTTCAAAAAAGGAACAAAAAAAAAGAGAAAAAAAGAAAAAGGGAAAATTCTGGTTTCTCTAAGTAGACAAAATTGGTATAATTTCTGAATTCTTTATTTCTATTTTGCCTCGGAATATGTTTCGGCCAATTCATATTCCTTGTTAAAATCCAAATAAAGAGGGGCAGCTGTCATACCCTAATTTTGTCCGCCTAGGTCAAAACTCTAATTTTCCACAAAAATAAATAAATTGAGAAGTGTGGCATTATTTTGAAAAGTGTGAAGAGCATTGTGCATGCATTTTTGGGTTTTAAAAGTCATTCTAGGGCTTTTAAATTCATTGTTAGAGTGGAAATGCATTTGTTGTAAAAAAGCAAGGTTTTTAGGGCAAAAGGGTATTTTGGTCATTGTCAAAAATAAGATAATTTCTCATCAAGAATCATTGTGCAATTTTAGAGAAATTTATTTGAGGCAAAACATTTTTGGTCATGTATGTATGTATGCGCATGCATGCATGCATTGTGCACAAAATTCAAATTCAAAAAAGGCATCAAAAAGGAATATTCTACAAAAATTTCAAGATGAGGTTTTTAAGATATTTTTGGTCATGGTGATCTCATAAAATGGCATATTCCTCAAGATACCTTGTATATGGCCTAAATTGGATGTATTTTTGTACAATTATCTTGAAAAGAATAATAAAAAATGAAGGGATAATGGAATGGTCATATAATAGTACAATAGTACAAGATGACAACTAGCAAAACTTGGTGACCACTCCCACTACCTCTTCACCACGAATTTCACCCTCTCTATTCTCTCATTTTGTGTTTTCTCAATGTCCTCAATCCATGTGAGCCTCAATCCTAGCCTTTGATTCAAAATTAAAATCAAATCCTAGAGCACAACTAGTGCATAATGACCTAACTACCCTTAAACCTAGTTGCTCTCTATATATACCTTAGAGACCTCTTTTTTTTGGCCTCACAATTCATTCACAAAACCCTAGCACACAAACCTCTCCTCTCCTCTCCTCCTTTGGCCGAAATCACAACAACCTTTCCCTCCTCCATCAATTCTTCACTTCTCCTTCACCAAATCACCATTTTCTCACCTCATTTCCATTCCTACTTCATATATCTTCCTTCTCTCCTAATTTAATTCAAGCTTGCATCATCAAAGGGCATTTTCAAGCAAGCATTTCGTGGGTTTCATTGAAGTTTGGTGAAGATTCAAGTTGATTTGTGGTCTTGTTCTTCATATTAGTCATTCCTTAGCTTGGATTTGAGGTAAACTTCTTAAAACCTAGCATCATCTTCAACTTTTTTTGCATCAAAATGTAGATATCATGTTTCTAATTTTGCATCCTACCATATTCATGCATTTTAGTGTTGTTATATTGTTGATTTGTTGATTGTTGTTGGTGAGAGGTGTCTCAAGCATTTTGACAAACACCGTGGGAGGTTTGGGTGCTTGAGATGCTTCTCACCCTTGAATAAATTGTGATTTATGTTGTTTTTACTATGATCTTGCATTTTTGTTGAATAAAATGATGTGATGCTTCGCAAATCATGATTAGAATTAGGGTTTGTTAATTTTCTTGTGAAATGGGTTTGCAATTGTGATCAAAAACGTTTTCTCAAGTTATTTTGATGTTAATAGATGGTATCTTGCTTGCAAGTCATTGTTATGTTGATGATTGGCAAGAGGACTCACACTTGTGTCTTTGTGCACTTCACTTTAAGTGTTGAGGATTGCCTAAGATGATTCAACACAACCTTGTGCTTTGATTGTAAACTTTGGTTTGCTTGTTAGTAACTTGTTTGCAAAGTTATTCTATGTTGAGGATTGGCAAGTGGACTCTCACTTGTGCCTTAGGCACTTCACTTTAAATGTTGAGGATTGCCTAAGATGATTCAACTTCCTTTGTGCAATTCTTGTTTAAAAATGCAAATGCTAGTTCTCTAACTTGATTAATCAATTTTGGCTACAAAATGACTTGTTATTGCTTTCTTTTGGCCACTTGTGATCATGCAAATGCGATGTTCGTTCTAGGTGAATAATTTGTTTTGTGTTGATGATTTGGTAAAAGGACTAGACACTTATGCCTTTGTGCATTGTCTCAAATGTCAAGGATTACCAAAAGGGATTCAACCTTGTGTTTTTATCTTGTGTTGATGCCTAATTGAATTAAACTTTTGCATTATCTATCTGTGTGCCTATTGTTAATCTTACATATGCATGCCATTAGATGTTGATGACTAAGTATCATTCTTGTGCTCAAATGTTGTAATTGGTAATGTTTATGCTTATGCTTACATTGTTGATTGCTTTGCTTGCAATTTGTTAAATGTTGCACTTTGGTTCTTGACTTGGAAATTGATTGAATGTTCTACTTTCTTTTCCTTTTGGATGCCACGCCATCCCAACAAACCTTTTGTGACCAATGTCACCCTCAAACTCCCTTCTCCTTTCTTCAAATCAATCATTTTCTAAAGCTTTTTTCCAAACTCAATCTTTTCTCAAATTGTTTTCATAAGACAATCAAATTCTTTCTAAGATCAACAATAAACCTTTTTGAAAACTCATAAGGAGGCAAGTCGGACGTACGGCCGGTGTTGTCTAGCGTCCTAAGATCGGAGCTGTACAGCTCAAACATCTTGGGATACTTATGAGAATTAAAACAAGTAATTAACAACTTGAACCCTATTTCAAAAAATGAGTAAGGAATCGAGTCGGATGTACATCCGGTATTGGTTAGCGTCTTAGGGTTAGCGAGCTGTACAGTTTGTGCGAGCCTAAGATACTTGCTCAAATAAAAGTAATCGACCTCACAACAAATCCCTTTCTTCAAGTAATTCAAACCATTTTCAAAAAGTAGGGGGCACGTCGTCTGTACAGGCGGGGTTGTCTTTGTTCTAGGTCTAGTGGACTGTACAGTCTAGGACCGAAAACCCCTACAATAAAAAACACCAACACAAAGTTTCTCGACTAAGGAGAACTACGTAAGCTTTGAATTCTCCATCGCACCGGGAGATACGTAGGAGCGGGTCACATCCCGTCAAGCACACTTTTAAAAAAATAATAAAAAGATTCTTCTTTTCCCCCGTTTTCAAAAACACTTTTCTCAAATAAAAAAGAAGTAGAACGAATTGTTTCAAATCAACTCTGTCAAAACCGCACATCAAGTTAAAGGTTCCCTTTCGGTAGAAAGGAGGTGTGGGGTGCTAATACCTTCCCCACACCTAACCGACCCCCGAACCTACATCTCTAGTTCTCAAAGGACCACCCGCCTTAAAAAGGACCCTTTTTCAATGTTTTGGTCCCTAAATAAAAATGTTGATGGCGGCTTCACAAATTTTCACGTTGTACGATGAAAGGTCCAATCCGGATTTTTCGGGGTGCAACAGTGATTAGCTGAAAGGAATCGTTTAAATAAAGAGAGTATTTTTGTTTTGTAAAATTCAGAATAAAAGACGCCTTGGGATCATGGTTAGATCACAATGATGGAAATAAATAACCCTTTAACTATTCTCTATCTTATTTTGATATTGTTTTAAGGACAAGGTATTCTTTTGGTGTAATTCAAGCTTCCTTTCGGAATGCAAGAATGTGTCTCGAAACAATGATCAAACCTATTCTCATGGTTGATCATCGCAGAGACCCATTAAGCACAACCTTATTGTCCCAAGGCTAGCAATGCTATTCTCATGCTTTGCTTTGCCTTGTCTAATTCCATTTGTTCCAATATCAAACTTCACCTCTCGGTACTTCGTTTGATATTTGTTTTATAAAATTCAGTTCTATGGAATTAGATTAAAATTCAAGTTCTAAATAAGATAGAGTTTAGTCTTGGATTTGTTTAGGGACCCATCATTGGATTGTGTCCCACAATCCCAAGACTAAAGAAGTCTACTCACACATGATCATAGTAGACAAGGGAGTAGAAGAGAATGACATAAAAATAAATAACAAAATGACAAGAATGTAAAGAAAGCAATAGAGAACTGAAATGTAAAAGTGCTAGAAGATAAATGCAGAAAAATAAAGAACAAGAAAGTAAAAGAAAACAAGTAAACAAGAACTAAAATGAGAGCAAAAACTTAGATAAACTTTGAGTGTAAATTTCAAGTATGCCAAGGTGAGATTACAACTGAAATAAGGTCCTATTTATAGGCTAGGATCAGTAGACAAGCTGATCAATTCGCATCAAATACAATAAAGACCATAAAGAGAGAAAGAAAACAGTTTTGAAACTTTTTTCTGGGTTCTGAAGAGTTGCACGGTCCGTGCAACATTGGCACGGGTCGTGCTAAGTGAGAATACAAGCGAAACTGGAGATTTTAAGGTCTGCACGGGTCGTGCAACATTAGCACGGGTCGTGCAATGTTTCAGATGCACTTTAAAAGTGACTTTTCAGCAACCAACTTGACCAGCACGGATCGTGCTGTTTCTGCACGGGGCGTGCAACATTTCTGGCTAAAATTCCTTGGCTTTTCGGTTGAGCACGAGTTGTGGCACGGTCCATGCTATATTCCTTGTATCTTGGCACTATTTTTCTCCTTGCTTTGCACTATTCTTCCTTGCTTTGCACCCTTTTTTATTCTCTTCTGATTCTTGGCCTATTCTTCATGCAATGTTCATTCTTTCTTCAATTGTAATCCCTGAAAATAAAACTAATAACTTGTAGTAAAATAGTTCAATAATGGAACTAAATTCCCACAATATTTATTCAAATTAAACATTAAAAACACTCAATTTTTGGACTTATCAGACGCCAGCGCCCAGGATGCAAATATTCCACCTTTTTGTTGGGCACTTGTACTATTGGGCATGCATAAGGACAAACGGCGCCTCCATATTAGGGTTTTTCTTGGATCTCAAATTACTAAATCAAGAACACCATTGTTGAGAGTATTGCTGCAGCATTTACAGGGGCTGAATATACTTGAAGGATTGCTAATTTTGGGAGCTGTTTTGTATCTCCATGAGTCAGATTTTGGAGCTTACCTTCAGTTTTCTACTCTTAGTATAATTCTTTTCTTGTATCTTTTAGTTATGACTTTAGCATTCATGTTTAAATTGTATTTGTTGTGTTGTTCGCTCATTATGAGCAATAATCACTTAGTTGGGATGCTAATATCTATGTAATGAAGTTTTAGTGCATTTAATGAAGTATGTTTGATGTTTATGCATTTTATCTTTTGTGTGTCACTATTTCTATCTTGGATTAGCAATAACTAACTAATTTCGAGTAGCATTTATAAATTCTCAAAGGGTTTATATGGATAGTGAGTATTAAAAGACATTTTAATACTCCTTGCTTAAATCCTAGACATAGGAGGACAAAATCCATAAGGTGAATACTGTGGATGCGTAAAAAGCCTAAGGTGGACTTATTTAGGGCTTAGACATAAGCTCTTGTAAGGAAACCCTAGTGTGAAATATTTGAAAGAATATAAACTGATGCGACAACACCTAATGATGCAGCACCAGACATAGCATTATTGCACTTTAATGGATTTTCTTAGTAAATGCATCCCAACTTGCTCTCAACTCTGATTTCCTATACTCCTTTACTTTTTCGTTGTTAATGATGGTTCCAAAAACTTGTGTATTTACTTTTTATTTCCTCACTAATTTGTTAACCAAATTAAGCTTATATTGAACTACAATTCTCGTGGGAACGAACTTTAACTATCATTTTACTACTTGTTGGACAGTGTACACTTGCACTCTAATTTCCACTACAAGTTTGCATACTTGAGTTTTGTCACTTGTTTTGAAACCTTAAGGTTGCTACATATATATCTCTTCGGTGAGAAAGCCATTGATGAAGGCGTTGTTCATGTTGATCTGTTGCATCTCCCATTTGTGTGTGAGATCCAATATTAGAATGATTCAAATTGTTGCTAGCTTGATGACGGGAGAGAACTTCTCACTGAAATCTGTTCCAGGTTGTTGGTGGTATCCTTTGGCTACTAGGCGCTCCTTGTTTTTGTTCAATGGACCATCAAGAATTTTCGTAACGCGGAACACCCACTTGCACCCAATTGTTTTATGATTTGGTGGCAAGGTGGTGAG
The DNA here is from genome assembly GCA_963573325.1 of Astragalus glycyphyllos. Taxonomy (NCBI): domain Eukaryota; kingdom Viridiplantae; phylum Streptophyta; class Magnoliopsida; order Fabales; family Fabaceae; genus Astragalus; species Astragalus glycyphyllos. The sequence goes on along the minus strand of OY754312.1, from coordinate 12,781,128 downwards.
TGTCCATGTGCCACTATTAGTTTTGTAAGCTCATCCTTCATGAAGTCGACCCAGTGGGGATTCATCAGTGCTTGCTTCACTGTGGATGGTTCTGTTGTAGCTAGGAACACATGAGACTTAAGATTGCATGTCTTGGAGTTTGTGATCATATGATGCGTGGGTGCATTTGGTGTGGAGGTGGTTGGTACGGGTTGGGGGAGGAGCGGTAGACATTTGTGTGTGGTATTGATGATCCGGATTAGTGCTAGTGATAGAGAAAATAGTTTTAAGATGGGTCTGCATTGGGTTAATGGTGTTTCAATGAGTTGGGTAGATAGTGTGGGACTGGGTTAGGCTATTGTATCGAGTTGTATGGATGAGCTTGGATTGGGTTAGGCTGTTGTTAAGTTGAGTTTGAGTAGATACGAGTGGTGGTGTTGTAGTTTTAGGTGGTGTTGTGTTTGGGGTTGGGGGCTCAGTGTGTTGGGGATTTTTTATGGATGGTAGGGAATTCGTAGAGGAGTGCTTTCGTTGGATTGAGAGGGTGGAGACGGTTGTATGGTAGAAAACAGGGTGGTGTAGGGGAATTGGTTTTCATCAAATGTTACATCTTTAGAGATGTAGATTATCCCATCAGCACTAAAACATTTAAACCTTTTGTATTGAGGTGAGATGTCAAGATTCACACATTGAGTGCTACAGAGTTGAAGTTTGTGTTTGTTGTATGGACGAAGTGAGAGATAGCGAGTGTATCCAAAGGTTTTGAAAGATAGATAGTCAGGGTTTTATGGTGTAATGCTTCATAAGGTGAGATAAATTTAGGATGGCTATGTAACACCCTAGTATTTCTAAACAATAGAAATACCAAAAGGTACATCTTAGCATATGATAAACTCAAATTTAGTGCATTTATTAGAGATATTTTGAGTTGTTTTTAGAGTAATTATTACTGATTAAATAAATAACTGACTTAAATTACTCTATATTTGCAGGAAGGTAGGAAAAGAAAATAATATAAATGTGGGCCGAAATTAGAAGAAATGTTAGAATAAAAGAAAGCAAGCCCAAGCCCAAGCCCATTAATGCAAGAAGGACCACAGTAATAAAAAGAAGATCCTCTTGGAGATTTCAATTAAAAGTCATGCACATGTGACTTGGAGAGAAAGAAAGAGGCATGGAGTGGAGAGCAAGCAACACATATTTAGGAAGGATCTAAATCCTAATATTTAGGGATTGGCATATCTTGCAATTAAAAGTGGAAGCAATCTTGACTTGATCCTTTGCTTGGAGAGAAAGAAAATGAACTAATATAAAAGGAGAGCTTCACTTGTGAAAGGGGGCTAGACACCACATACACAAACGAGAGCTACGGAAACGCTACGGAGGGAGAGAAGAGTTATTTGGCACCGTGAAAGAGCTTTGGAGCAAAAGAAGGAGATTGAAGACATAGACTAAGACTTTCTCTATTTCCGGGTTATTCTTATTTCTGTAATTCATGAACCTTCTTTTTCTTTTATTGTTCTTTATTATTATGGACACCTAAGTCCTCTTCTAGGGTCTTAGGTGGATCTTGCATGTTTAGAAACCTCTTTATGTTCTAATTTCTTATTTGAATTCCTGTTTTTATTTCAATTAATATTGTCCTATTGCTTTAATCACATAATTAGGATTGACAACCCTTTGAATGTTCATAATCAATTAGTTGATCAGCGACCGTACTGCAATTAGTTGGTGGACCTATAGGATAATTGGGGCTATAATTAATGCATGACCAAAATCTAATTTAGTCTTCCAATCATTCAACCTTTTTGTACTTTATGCTTTTCCTGAATTTAAATTCTAGCATGACCAAACTAGGGTTAATTTAGGAAAAAGAATATTAATCGCGAATGACCAAACGGATTAATAGCTTTAGTAAAGGGATTGGTAATTAAATAAAATAAGGGAATTCAGGTAGAATTAGACATAGGGGAATCGAAGCTTGCAAGTGAAACCGCGACCCTAGACCTCTCTCCAAATTATTATATCTTTTATTAATTCTTGCCATTTATTTCTTTTTATTTTGTTTCTACAACATCCAAATTATTTCTTCGTCTAAACATTAAATAATCTCGATTAGTTTGGTACTTGCTAATTAATCCCTGTGGATACGATATCTTTTATACTACTTCTGCGAGAGAGTACACTTGCTCTCAAGTGTGTTTTTGACACAACAGCATACATCAGAGTATATAATTCCTGTTAGATATTGAACATGACAAAAAAAAATTGCGATATTACAAAATATCACATCATAACAACCTGTCATTATCTCATAGAACTCACTACAGTTCATAATCTCAAGGACTTAAATTCCTAGTGTTCAATATCTTAACAAGAAAACAATAACGGAAGCGGTTTATACAACTTAGCATATTTGCTAGTTACATAACCCAACTATGGAAACTACAGGGAAAACCAAAACATAGATAAAGGCATAATGTCTTCATGCACTCCATAGACACGTCATTGATTCGTGCTGCTTAGTCTTCTTCTTTCCTTGTTTCTCTGTAAAACAACAACAATTGATAGGGTGAGATAACATATCTCAGTAGGATTTACCGTGACCCCTAGCCACACTCTCGATTCAATTATGAATCATTAAACTGGTAATTTGATAGTTAAACTACAAAAACATCTAACAATCCGATATATGAATTGCAATAACATCTGGTAATTCGATAAAAGAATTACAATAACATCTGGTAATTCGATATATGAATTACAATAAAGTTTTATTAATTCTAGCACATCACCTACTACCCGAAGTAGTTTGAGTGAACCCCATATCTAGCCGATAAGTGTACAACTCCTAAAGGAAAAGTAATAATAAACATCTGGGGGCCTAGGCTAAGGGCTCACGACTTCCCTCTCCTAGTATGCTAACACCTCAATTCAATATAATCTATATATCGTACCCGCATTGGGCCATCTCTTAATAGTTCGATATAATCTATATATCACTATTCTATGACCGGTTTAGATGAATATAACAATGATCATCCTGCGTCGTTAATACAAAATCAAATAGGACATGAAATCCGTTTAGTTTTTCAAAGCACATGTACGCTCACGTGTACTAGGTTCGGTTTTTCTAACACTTTAAAATTTTCAAGACATTTCCTCAAAACCAAGTTGAACATGTTTAAAACCATGATTTTATAAAATACATATCATCACAATTGGGTGGGAAAAGGATTAGAATTGGTTCGGGGTCAATCAGAGTAGCTTAAAACACATTTCGAAACACAAAACCGAAAGGGACGCACGGTCCGTGCGCTTGGGCGCATAAACAATTGCAGGAAAATGTGGAAAGCGCACGGTCTGTGCGCTTGAGGCGCACGACCCGTGTGGTTGCACCGGCACTTGCATTTTTGTTTCGTTTTACCATTTTCGCTACTCGGTTTGTCCCCAATCAGTATCCGATCAAAATCCAACTTAAAAAACAGAATTTATAACAACCAATACCAGTCCAAATATATCAACCAATCAATCAAAATAATACATAGTTGTTTTCAAAAATCTCAAAACGCGAAATTGTCCAAAATACTGTATTTCGACTCAAAAATCATTTCAACACCGAAATACACAATATATCCCGTAAATCAAGGCACTCAAAAACAAAATATAAAATTCCCTAACGTGAGTAAAACTCACCCGGAATGACGAAGTCGCAACGATCGAGACTTCACACAATGCAACCACGAAAAGGACCACACGAACATTCCCCGTAATGTCTCCTACGCTCCCACGAACACCAAATGCGATTCAAGGCTAACCCCAGCTATCCAAACTGCTCCCAAATGCTTTTAGACTACAATGTAGGTTCTGAATCTTGCCTAACTGGTGTGTGTGAGTAGATAGGATAACATTAATGCGCAAGTATACACAGTCACAAGTTATAGTATAAAAGATCGAACCCACAGAGATTGGATTAACTCTTATGTGTTGTTTGTAAAGAAAGGCAAACTAGTGTGACTACACTATTCAGAATTTTGGGTTTTGGTTGAAGTTGAAATGAAAATAAATTAAACAGAAAGCAAGTAAATTGTGTAAGAAATCAGTTGAGAATGAGAGTTGGGATGTTTTCACAAACTAAATCACTCTTGAGAATATTGTGTTTTCTTGTGGTGCAATTGCACTTAGTGCAGTTGCATCAGTGTGTGCTGGTCAGCTACTTTCGTCAGAGTTTCGTTACAAGCTCTATATGATCCTGTTTTTTTGCGGTAAAGAGTAGGGTTGTCAGTGCCTCTCTCGCCCCCTTACAGATAATCTAAGTTGCTTAAGTAAGTACACTCTTGTATCTTAAGATCTCTACACTTTTGTTGTAAGGACTATGTTAATCTTAAGCTAAGAATTAACATGGAATTAACAAGCTAACTTTATTAAAACAAGTTTAATAAGAAGCTTTATTAAACACTTATCCTTACTTAGTTCTTGATTTCTAGTTATAAGCCAATTAAGTGAATATAACTCTACTTGTTCTAAGTGATCAATATTAAAACAAGATTAAGAATTTAAACACAAGAACTAAAGTGCACACCACTTGAAAACACAATAACTTTCCTCAAAAGATCATTGGAAAGCTAGAACATCCAAACTCAAAAGAGTTTAGCTCATGATGAGCATGATAAAGCAAATATAAGTGAATGAAAGCATATTGCAATAAAGAGAAGTACAAGAGAATTCAAAAGAGTGACAAATGGAAAACTCTTGCATATATTTGCTTACAACTAATTTCTTGCACCTATTAGCTCTTTGAAGAAGTGAAGAAAGAAGTTGTCAATTTCCTCTTACCTTCCTCTCAAACTAACACTATGAAACTAAAAAAAAAATAAAACTTTGAAACTAAAAAAAAAACTAAAATAAAAAGAGTATATGATATATGATATGATTCTCTACAATTTGGAATTATTTCAAGTGAGGAATTTGAGTCCTATTTATAGCCTTGGAGATTTCCTTCATGTTGAGGTTTCCTTGCTGAGTTAAGTTAACCAAACCATGGTTACTTTTTAAAAGTTGAAGATCAGCTTGGCTTTCAACACTTATCCTTAATTTGTGGTCCAACAAATGGTTGCCACATGTCTTGTAGGATAGATTTTTGTGAAGCCTTTTTGATTGTAGGCGCCTCCTTTGCAAGTGGCCATGTGTTCCCATGTGACTTCTGAGCAAGCAGCAATCCAACTAAGCATTATGGCAATGGTAAGAATTGAGGTGCTTCCAATGTGGGGTTGTGAGCTGCTTCGGTGCAGAGTGGTGCAGTTGCACCAAGTGCAATTGCACTGCCTGGTGCAGTTGTATCAACTGGTGCAATTGCACTAAACTGCGGCTGTACTGAACAAACACATCAAACATACCAATATACAATAAAATGCTAAGTTATGGACATCTCTTATCTGTAAACCATAAATGTTGTTATTTTATTCATACTAACATATTTAACATATAATAGACTTGATATTGGGCATTTATCTAAGTGAAAAAGCACAAATAACTCTATATAAAATAGAGTTATCACACCCCCAAACTTAAATCGTTGCTTGTCCTCAAGCAATGACAAAAAGAAAACACAAATAAGATTTCCAGAATCAAGAAGAACAGATCAGCTCATATCTCTTTTACAGAATGATTTTCAATAAACGCGACTTATGAACTTCATTTTTTTAGAGAATTTTGTCTTTGTGCCTTTGAATTCCAAAACATCCAAAGCTATTAAAACTCATTTGTGTGAGTGTGTGTCCTACTGAGATTTAATCAGTTCCAAAACTAAGTAACAAGTTTCTCCTAGCCTTTGAAAAGTTTAGATCACGTTTGGTCCAAACAAAGATGTTTCAAAATATAGAGTAGACTAACAAAGTCTTCAAGAGTGGGGGCCTTAAGCACAACAAAGGGCTTGGATAGAGTATTTCAAACTGTTGAGTCAATGCACTTTTTGTATTTCTGGTGGTTCTTTTTCTTGATGCAAATGCAGTGAGTGCAAGTGCATTGTTTTTCTGAGGTGCAATTGCACTAGGTATTTTTTTTTGTATTGGTGCAATTGCACTAAACTTTTTTTGATGGTGCAGTTGCACTTAGTGCAACTTCACTTGATTTTTCTTTTCAAGACCTCTAACTAATATTGCCCTCCTCACTGTCCTCCTTATGCATACTTTTTTCCTTTGGTCAGTTCTGTCTTCTTTTCTTCTTTTTCTTTGAATTTTTCTTTTTCTGACCAAATGCACTATTGGAACAGGTACAGTTTTATGACTCAGGCAATAAAGCTTTCTTTCATTTTGAGTTCTTTTGGTAACCTATATGCATTGACTACTCTAAGTTTTTCATACTTAAGCCTTTGTATTCATAAAAATTCCCCCAAACTTAATTCTTTAAGCTCTTCTATATTTTTAATAAAAATTTATTTTTGACCTTAGTTTTCTAAAAATTCCTCTTGCATCAGATAGCTTATCACATAGCAAGGTTCTTCTCAAAAACTCAATTTTGATGTGTCAAAGTGATAATAACTATGGTCATTTTTGGAAAAATAAGGCTTCTTTTTCTTTTTCTTTTGTTCATCATTAAAAATCAATTCGTAAATTGCATTTTTCTTTAAGTTTTTGAAAAAGATACTAAGCTGATCATGCTTCAAGATTCATCAAATCTTCAAAATATTAGTTAATTAAATACTTTGTTAAGTAAATCTAAAACAATTTAAAACATGACATTTATTAACAAAACACACATAATAGACACAACAATTGAAACAAACACACATAAAATAAATACTAACACATGCATGAAAAGTTTTGATGTTCTCCCCCCAACTTAAAAGTGAGCAGTGTCCTCACTGCTCTTAAGTTGAGTTTTCAAAAGAAATTTGTTCAAAATGGGGGAGGGGGGTTAATACATGTGGGATTAAAACAGATAACACAGTTATATAAGTTCATAAAGTACTGAAAATATTTAAAAACAACATTTAAAATTACTCGGGTTTTGCTCCAGATCTGAGTCTGTTGCTAGCCCTTGTTGCTGCTCTTTTGACTTGTAATTTCTTTGGCCTCTTTGCTGTTGCTGCTTTCTCTGCTTCAGGTGGTGCATCTGCACCAATTGTTTCTGTTGGTGCAGTTGCACCAAGTCCTGTTTTTCTACATAACACTTGAAAAACATCAAATTGCACAAAATATTAAATATTTATCAAAAATTTATGGGTTGCCTCCCATCAAGCGCTTGTTTTAAGAGTCTTTCAGCCTGACTTTTCCTTGTTTCAGGAATTTTCAAAATGAGTGGTGCTTTCACCTTGCACCACATGTTCACCATAATACATTTTCACTCTTTGCCCATTTACCTTGAAAGTGGTATTTGAGGCTGCATCATAAAGATCAACTGCGCCATGAGGATAGACTTTAACTAATTTGAATGGTCCTGACCACCTTGATTTTAATTTTCCAGGGAACAATTTCAACCTAGAATTGTATAACAGAACCAATCCTCCTTCTCTAAGTTCTCTCCTTTGGATCTTCTTATCATGCCATGCTTTAGTTTTAGCTTTGTACATTTCTGCATTCTCATAAGAGAAATGCCTAAATTCTTCTAATTCATTAAGCTCTAAAAACCTTTGTTTTCCTGCCCTAGTGAGATCAAAATTCAGCTTTTTAATAGCCCAATATGACTTGTTTTCTAACTCAATAGGCAGATGGCATGCTTTGCCATAAACTATCCTATAGGGGGACATACCTAATGGAGTTTTAAATGCAGTTCTGTATGCCCATAATGCTTCATCTAAGTGTAAGGACCAATCTTTTCTTGTTGGTCCAACCATTTTTTCAAGCATTCTCTTAATTTCCCTATTAGATAATTCAGCTTGTCCACTTGTTTGTGGATGATAGGCTGTAGCTATCTTGTGTTTGATCCCATATTTTGCAAGAAGTTTGTCAATAAGTTTATTGCAAAAATGTGAGCCTTCATCATTGATGATTGCTCTTGGGGTGCCAAATCTTGTAAAAATGTTTCTTTGAAGAAATTTGCTAACTGATTTGGCATCATTATTTGGTAATGCTACTGCCTCTACCCATTTGGACACATAATCAACAGCTACTAATATGTAATTGTTGCCAAAAGAAGGTGGAAAAGGACCCATGAAATCCATGCCCCAAACATCAAAAAGCTCAATTTCCAAAATATTAGTTCTAGGCATTTCATGTTTTTCAGAAATGTTTCCACTTCTTTGGCATTTGTCACAGGTTTTGACCCAATTATAAGCATCTTTAAATAAAGTGGGCCAGAAATAACCTGACTGCAATACTTTAGCTGCTGTTCTGTTGCTTCCAAAGTGACCTCCATATGGTGCTGAATGACAGTGCAGAAGCACTGCTTGCTGCTCTGATTCTGGAATGCATTTCCTCATTATTTGATCTGGACACATCTTATACAGATAGGGTTCATCCCAATAGTATTGCTTGATTATGTGGAAGAATCTCCTTCTTTGTTGATAGCTCATGTCCTTTGGTATTATTCTACTCACAAGGAAATTGACTATGTCAGCATACCATGGTGCAGTTGCACTTGTTGTAATTGCACTGGCTGGTGCAATTGCACTTATTGCACAAGCACTTATTGTATTATTGGTAATTGCCAACAACTTCTCATCTGGAAAATTTTCCTTGATTTCTTGTGTACCTGCATTTTCACTTTCTAATCTAGATAAATGGTCAGCCACTTGGTTCTCCACCCCCTTCTTGTCTCTAATCTCAAGATCAAATTCTTGAAGGAGGAGAATCCATCTAATTAGCCTTGGTTTTGCATCCTTCTTTGCAAGCAAATACTTGATGGCAGAATGGTCAGTATAAACAATAACTTTAGTGCCAATCAAGTAGGATCTAAACTTATCAAATGCAAATACAACAGCTAATAACTCTTTCTCTGTCACAGTATAATTCATTTGAGCTTCAATAAGTGTTCTGCTAGCATAATAAATTGAGTGAAAGATTTTGTCATACCTTTGCCCTAGGACAGCTCCTACTGCAAAGTCACTAGCGTCACACATGAGTTCAAAGGTCCTGCTCCAATCTGGTGTTACTATCACTGGTGCAGTTACCAGTGCCTTTTTAAGCTTTTGAAATGCTTCCATACAGAGTTCATCAAAGTGAAATTGTGTATCTAATTGTAAAAGAGTACACAATGGTTTAGAAATTTTTGAAAAATCTTTGATGAATCTTCTATAGAAGCCAGCATGGCCTAAGAAGCTTCTGATTCCTTTGACAGTTGATGGAGGTAGTAATTTCTCAATGACCTCAATCTTGGCCTTATCCACTTCAAGACCTTTTTTTGAAATTTTATGTCCAAGCACAATGCCTTCTTGTACCATGAAATGGCACTTCTCCCAATTGAGTACTAGGTTGGTGTCTTCACATCTTTGGAGAATTTTTTCTAAATTTGATAAACATAATGGAAATGTTTCTCCAAAAACTGAAAAATCATCCATAAAAACTTCCATTGATTGCTCAATGAAGTCAGAAAATATAGACATCATGCATCTTTGAAATGTAGCAGGTGCATTACAAAGTCCAAAAGGCATCCTTCTAAATGCAAAGGTACCATAGGGACATGTAAAAGTGGTTTTTTGTTGATCCTTAGGTTCTATTGCAATCTGATTGTAACCTGAATAACCATCTAAGAAACAATAAAACTCTTTTCCTGCTAATCTATCTAACATTTGGTCAATGAAGGGTAAAGGAAAGTGATCCTTCTTTGTGGCTTTATTGAGTTTTCTGTAATCCATACAGATCCTCCAACCTGTGACAGTCCTAGTTGGAATCAACTCATTCTTTTCATTGGCTATTACTGTCACACCCCCTTTCTTAGGAACACATTGTACAGGGCTTACCCATGCACTATCTGATATGGGGTATATGATTCCAGCATCTAGCCACTTAATTATTTCTTTCTTTACAACCTCTTTCATTATTGGATTTAGCCTTCTTTGTCCTTCTATGTAATTTTTAGAATTCTCTTCTAAAATTATCCTATGCATGCAAATTGAAGGGCTAATTCCTTTTATGTCTGCCATTTGCCAACCTATAGCTTTCTTATGCTTTTTTAAAGTACTAATGAGATCATTTTCCTGTTCTAATGATAGCTCAGATGATATGATAACCGGAAGTGTATCACCTTCTCCTAAGAAAGCATATTTTAAATGTTGAGGCAGTTCTTTCAATTCTAATTTGGGAGATTGTTCAATTGAGGGTAAATTTTGTTTAAGGTTAGGGTCTTCTAAATTAAGAGATTCATAAGTTCTAGCCCATACCTTAGGTGTTGGTTCTTCCTTTGGCAGTATGTCTTTTTCCAGCATTTCTTCTTCAGGAAGTGCATTTGCATCAGGTGCAAGTGCACTGGTAAGATGATCATACTGCTTGTTGAACTGCTTTTGCACCAAATGATCAAGAGAGATAATTGCTGAACATTCTTCACTTTCCTCTGCAGGATAATTCAGAGCATTCATTACATTGAATTTCACCTCTTGATCATTTACTCTCATGGTTAGTTCTCCTTTTTGCACATCAATCAATGTTTTCCCAGTTGCTAAGAATGGCCTTCCAAGAATAACTGGTACTTCTTCATCTGCAACAAAGTCAAGAATAACAAAATCTACAGGAAATACAAATTTGTCAACCTTTACCAAGATGTCTTCAATGATTCCTTCTGGGTAAGCTATTGTCCTGTCTGCAAGTGACAATGTTAAAGATGTAGGTTTAGCATGTCCAATTCCTAACTGTGCAAAGACAGATTTAGGCATCAAGTTGATGCTTGCTCCTAAATCACACAATGCACGACCTGTATAATAATTACCTATTGAAAATGGAATTGTAAAGCTACCTGGATCTTTTAATTTTCTTGGAATTTTGTTTTGCAAAATCAAACTACATTCTTTGGACAAAGCAACTGTTTCAAATTCACCTAATCTTCTTCTTTTTGAAAGAACATCTTTCATGAATTTAGCATAATTAGGCATTAGTTGCAATGCTTCAATCAAGGGAACATTAATATGCAATTGCTTTAGAACATTTAAAAACTTACTGAATTGCTTCTCCTCATGTGCCTTTTTTAATCTTTGAGGAAAAGGAGGAGGAGGATATTCAGGAACTAACCTTGGAGTTGGAACTTCATGAGATGCAGATGCATCAGGTGCTTCTGCATTTTGAGAACTTTTTTCATTTTTATATTTTTCTCCCTTACCTATACCTTCATTCTCATAAGGTTCTGTTAGATCCTTCCCATTTCTGAGAGATATAGCTTTCACTTGTTCTTTACCTGGCCTTTGAGATGGAGTTGCTTCTGTATTAGAGGGTAATGTACCTGTTGGTCTCTGATACAGGGCAGTTGCTAACTGACCTACCTGATTCTCCAAATTTTTGATTGATGCATCTTGGGCTTGCCTAGCTGTTCTAGTTTCACTAATGAAAGATTTGAGCAAACCTTCTAAGGAGTTATCAGTAGCAGGTTGTTGTTGTGGTGGCCTTTGGTAGTTTTGAGATTGAAATCTTGGTGGAATGGTTGGTGCAGTTGCACTTGGTGCAGGTGCACTAGTATTGTTCCATCTGAAGTTTGGATGGTTCTTCCAACCAGCATTATAGGTATTGGAGTAAGGGTTGTTATTCCTATCATAACTTACATAATTTACAGAGACAGGGTTGCTAGGACATTCTTCATAAAGGTGACCTCCTCCACAATAAACACAACTTACAGCTCCTGGAGGGGCTTGTTCTATTGCTGCTGCAGTGTTCTCAATTGGTGCAGCTGCACTAGATGCAGTTGCACTGGTTGTGGTGAAGTTTTTGAACATGTTTGCTAGTGAGGCTACTTGAGCAGATAGGGCTGATATTTCACTAATTTCATGTACCCCTGATGATTTCTTTTGGGTACTTACCCTCTCAGTAGGCCAACTAGAACTATTAGTAGCAATTCTATCAATCAATTCACATGCTTCATTATAAGACAGATTTAACAAAACACCACCAGATGATGCATCAAGCATTATTCTAGTTTGTGGTTCCAAACCATTATAAAATGTTTCCATCTGAATAATAACTGGAAGACCATGGTGTGGACATTTTCTTAAAAGTTCTTTCCATCTTTCCCATGCTTCAAACAATGATTCAGATTCTTTTTGTCTAAAAGATGTAATATCATTTCTCATTCTGGCATTTTTGATAGGTGGGAAATATTTTGACAAAAACTTTTCAGCCATTTCATTCCATGTATGAATAGAATTAGGCTCTAATGAATTTAACCATGATTTAGCCTTATCTTTCAAAGAATATGGAAATAGCTTAAGTCTAAATGCATCTTCACTAACACCAGGTATGATAAAGTTACTACATATTTCTAAAAACTGTTTTAAATGCTCATGGGGATCCTCATGAGGATGTCCACCATATTGACCAATTGTTTGCAGCATTTGAAACATCATAGGTTTAAATTCAAAATGGACAGCCTCTATGTGAGGTCTTGCTATGCTTGTTTGCATGTTTTGATGATCAAACATAGCATAATCTCTCATAGGTCTATCTCTATCATTAATCATACCTAATGGTCCCATGCGAATGAATTGATTCCTGTGATCTGCATCAGCATCTCCTTGTGATCCAGGACCACCTCTGACTGAGGCTGGTCTTGAGCCTTCTCCTTCACCTTGTTGAGACATGGTATTGCTGCAACTTTGAAGTCTTTGTTTCTGGAGTCTACGCAACCTTCTAAACTGTCTTTCTATTTCTGGATTTAAATCAAATTCTGGAGATCTGTCTCTGGGCATAAGCTAGTGCAGTTGCACTAGGTGTAAATGCACCTGTTTCTGCACAGAAAAACAAAATACCAGAATAACAAAACAAATAAAAAAAAAATAAACACTAATCTACTATCTTTAAAACAACAAAAATTAATGACAATCCCTGGCAACGGCGCCAAAAACTTGGTGTGTGTGAGTAGATAGGATAACATTAATGCGCAAGTATACACAGTCACAAGTTATAGTATAAAAGATCGAACCCACAGAGATTGGATTAACTCTTATGTGTTGTTTGTAAAGAAAGGCAAACTAGTGTGACTACACTATTCAGAATTTTGGGTTTTGGTTGAAGTTGAAATGAAAATAAATTAAACAGAAAGCAAGTAAATTGTGTAAGAAATCAGTTGAGAATGAGAGTTGGGATGTTTTCACAAACTAAATCACTCTTGAGAATATTGTGTTTTCTTGTGGTGCAATTGCACTTAGTGCAGTTGCATCAGTGTGTGCTGGTCAGCTACTTTCGTCAGAGTTTCGTTACAAGCTCTATATGATCCTGTTTTTTTGCGGTAAAGAGTAGGGTTGTCAGTGCCTCTCTCGCCCCCTTACAGATAATCTAAGTTGCTTAAGTAAGTACACTCTTGTATCTTAAGATCTCTACACTTTTGTTGTAAGGACTATGTTAATCTTAAGCTAAGAATTAACATGGAATTAACAAGCTAACTTTATTAAAACAAGTTTAATAAGAAGCTTTATTAAACACTTATCCTTACTTAGTTCTTGATTTCTAGTTATAAGCCAATTAAGTGAATATAACTCTACTTGTTCTAAGTGATCAATATTAAAACAAGATTAAGAATTTAAACACAAGAACTAAAGTGCACACCACTTGAAAACACAATAACTTTCCTCAAAAGATCATTGGAAAGCTAGAACATCCAAACTCAAAAGAGTTTAGCTCATGATGAGCATGATAAAGCAAATATAAGTGAATGAAAGCATATTGCAATAAAGAGAAGTACAAGAGAATTCAAAAGAGTGACAAATGGAAAACTCTTGCATATATTTGCTTACAACTAATTTCTTGCACCTATTAGCTCTTTGAAGAAGTGAAGAAAGAAGTTGTCAATTTCCTCTTACCTTCCTCTCAAACTAACACTATGAAACTAAAAAAAAAATAAAACTTTGAAACTAAAAAAAAAACTAAAATAAAAAGAGTATATGATATATGATATGATTCTCTACAATTTGGAATTATTTCAAGTGAGGAATTTGAGTCCTATTTATAGCCTTGGAGATTTCCTTCATGTTGAGGTTTCCTTGCTGAGTTAAGTTAACCAAACCATGGTTACTTTTTAAAAGTTGAAGATCAGCTTGGCTTTCAACACTTATCCTTAATTTGTGGTCCAACAAATGGTTGCCACATGTCTTGTAGGATAGATTTTTGTGAAGCCTTTTTGATTGTAGGCGCCTCCTTTGCAAGTGGCCATGTGTTCCCATGTGACTTCTGAGCAAGCAGCAATCCAACTAAGCATTATGGCAATGGTAAGAATTGAGGTGCTTCCAATGTGGGGTTGTGAGCTGCTTCGGTGCAGAGTGGTGCAGTTGCACCAAGTGCAATTGCACTGCCTGGTGCAGTTGTATCAACTGGTGCAATTGCACTAAACTGCGGCTGTACTGAACAAACACATCAAACATACCAATATACAATAAAATGCTAAGTTATGGACATCTCTTATCTGTAAACCATAAATGTTGTTATTTTATTCATACTAACATATTTAACATATAATAGACTTGATATTGGGCATTTATCTAAGTGAAAAAGCACAAATAACTCTATGTAAAATAGAGTTATCACTAACCACTTCTCAAATTAACATGCAAAACTTGACAACTTAATGGAAGCAACAAGGTTCCATTTTTGACTAGTTTGAGATGAGGGTTCTATATAAAATGGTAAAATGAGCAGTAGGAAGATGGAATGGGATGCATCAGCTTGCATTTTTGAATGAAATGAACATCAATGGGAATAGAAAGAAAAATGGAAGAGAATGGAGGTTGAAGCTTAAGCATGCATGAGGAATTTGAAGACATTCACCTCTTCTTCTCTCCCTCTCACTCTCGCAAATTCTCTCTCTCTCTCTCTCTCTCTCTCTCTCTCTAGCTTTCCTTTTCTTTGTAGAATTCAGAATTGTGTTGTTGTGGGTGTGAGTGTTGTTGTTGTCTTAAATGAGCTGAAGTTTAATTGAAAAGGAAATGACCAAAATACCCTTTGTTCCAATATTCACTTAAAATCTCACTTAACCCACATTCTACCCAAACAATCACACCTAATCACATATTTCAAACAATTATGCTATTAAGCCATATGATCTAGCAATAATATACATATATATAGATTGCTTTCGCGACCATCTAATACCCTGATTTGGTTTATCATTCAATCGAATAATAAATCACTAGTTAATTTCGTAAACCGAAATTAACGAAATTAGGGATGTTACAGGCTAAAGGTGGGAATGCGGTTAATTAGATGCACTATTGTAATGAATGCGTTGTTGAGGCAAAATCCCTAAGGCAAGTTTTGATGAGTACAAATAGTTTTGATAAGCTCTTTAAGCTTTCTGATTCAGTAGTGTTCTAATAATTCTTCTTGAGTGATCTTTAGACATGTATAAATCCTTAAGTCTCAAGAAGAACATATTCTTCACCTAAGCACGTCATGAGAAGATAGTCTATAAATATATCATGAACCACCTTAGAAAGATCAAGATATACTACACGAATATTTGGTCAGTTACTCCAAAAGCTTCTGAAGAGCTTCTCAGTAAGTCTATCATCTCTTCAAACATACTCATTGCAAATCATCTTCTCTAGGATCCTTTTGAGTGTGTTCATAGCTTTGTGTCAATTGATGTATGTATTTTTGATTAAGCTATCTTTTCCCAGTTCAGAAGCAAACATATTTTGTATATGTGTACCTTCTAAACAATAAGCATTGGTTTCTGTATTGTTAGGGAAGAAGTCTAAGAAGTGTTTCTTAGAAGTTTAAGTCTCTAGAACTTGTAGAAAACTAGTGTGACAGTTGATAGAACCATAACTATCAGTGTTTTGGCCAGTGCTTGGCTTGTAAGGTATTTAGAAAATAGTGAAAATACTCACTTGGTGTGAGGAGTGGATGTACCCCTTGACGATTAGGATGAACCACTATAAATCTATGTGTGTTCTTTACTACTTTTATTTATTACTTTCAGCCTTTGTAGCTTTCAAAGAACATTTTTAACAAACACTTTAAGCATCAACTTAAAACCTTCTCTACAATACTTATTTTACAAAGTCATCATTACAAATATTTATAAACAATATTCTCAAAGAATTTGAGTCTAGAAACGATTTTAAAATGTGTCATTCAAACTCCCCCTTTCTTGTGACTTATATTTGACTTCATGCATGATCCCAATATTAGGTTGGTAATGAGACATGTGCTAATAAGGTTAGGCCTATTTCGACAATTTGTCGGTGTTTGTGTTCAATTGTTCCATTTTTGTGTGAAGTGTGTGGGCAAGTGAAGAGGTGTAGAATACCTAAGTTAGTGAGATGTTGTGTAAATTGACAAAATTCACCACCACCATCGGATTGCACCGCTTTGATTGTAGTACCAAATTGTGTTTTCACAAGTGAGTAAAATTGAGTAAAAGTAGTAATAGCGTCAGACTTAGTTTTAGGGAAGTAAATTCAGGTGAATTTTGTAAAAGTATCAACAAAAGTGATATAATAGTGATAACCGAACCTAGAGGTGGAAGGAACAGTGCCTCATAAATCTGTATGAATTAACTCAAATGGTTGTGTGTGTTGTGTTTGTGAGGGTGGTGCGTGCAACCTGTGAGATTTTCCTAGACAACTCGATTTGCAAACAGCAGAGTCGGTATTATTAGAATGTTTGATATTACACTAATGTAAAATTGATTTGATTGCTTGTAAATTGGCATGACCTAAACGTGGCCAAAGAAAGATTATTGACTCTATTTGGACTTTTGAGACTCTATATCACTGGTTGCTGTGTTTATAACAGGTTGCAACTTAGGCTTGTTGGACTCATTTGGCCTACGGATAGCTGGTGTGATGTTTCTGAATAGGCAGAGTCTGTCAACGCCTTTCTCCCCTCTAAGCAAGACTTGTTTATTCACCTGAGATATGACAAGGCAGTGAGATTCATGGAATTGGAAATAAACCTTGTTATCCCTAGCAAAGCTAGACACAGCAAGAAGATTTCTAGTGATAGTTGGAACCTAGAGTAACTGGTGTAGTTGAAGTAGGACTTTATGATTAAAATGTGAGGCAAATTAAGGGGAACATACATATTTGATTTTAGCACATACACCATTTCCGATTTTAACTTGTTGTTTTCCTGTAACGGTGAACTGGTTTGAAGACTCTTATCATTAGACGTGGCATAGTGCAAAGCACAAGTGTCACCGTACCAATCATCTAAATCAGTACCTGGAGGTAGTAGCACCTCTGAGGTTAAATGGTAGTTTACGTGCAGTGCCTCCTCTGCAGTTTCCTTTGTGGCTTGAGTAGCACCACCACCAGATGTCATTGCCGGTGTTGAAGTAGAGGCGGTAGGAACGAAGCTTTCATCGAACCTGTACCAGCAGTCTACAACCCAGTGACCATAACTACTCCAAAGTTGACATGTAGGTCTGGTTCCAAATTCGGTTCCACTTCTAGATACGATTCCACAGCCTTTGGCTCCGCCTCAGCCTCTATGATGGCGTCCATGGCCACAAAAGTTGTTGTTGCGGTGGTGAGGAGGAACACATGTTACATTCGCACGGCGCTGCAGAGAGTTCTTGTTTTTGTTTCTCAAGTTGCGCTTCTTGTACAATCAGCCATATATCATCATCACAAAACTGTTGTACTCCTCAGGGAGTCCATCGGGTAGGCCATTGATCTTATCTTGCTCCGAAATCTTTTCTCTGATTGCCAAAAGTGAATTAGCAAGGGTGTGAATGTGAAGCACATACTCTGAGATCGATCGGTTTTCCTTCTTTGTATTCTTCAACTTTGAACGTAGTTGCCGAATTTTAGTGCGGAGATGTGCGTAATAGTGTTGGTGGATTTTATCGCAAACCTGATGTGAATGTTTGCATGCAAGGACTCGAGGAAATACTGAATGAGATAATGTAGAGAGCAATCATGTGAATATCATCTGATCTTGAACAAGCCATTGTTCATAGGTTTCAGACACCTTGTGTTCGTTGCGATCCAGCTCAGATGCAAATTGTGGTGGAATCTCGGGATTAACAAGAAACTTATGGGGATTGTAAAGGTGATTATTCCTTCAACTTGTTGATTCTATAGAAGAAAATTCTTGTCTTCTAGTTTGATAGAAGCTTCGGAACCACTAATAGCGAAGTTGACGAGTTTGACGAATGGCTAAACACGTTATTGTTGGTGAAGTAGGGAGCGATTGTTTCGGTGAATCGAAAGCCATGGACAAGCATTAGAGCTTTGAAATGCGGTTGCAAATTTAGGCGGAAGTGAGAGGTCCCAGATCTACTATGTCAAAGGAAAAACGAAATGTAGAGAAGAAGAATTTCTGAATGAATGATTCCATTGATTATGTGATTCAGTTACAAATTCAGTATATATAGTACCTATACGTTCATCTTCTAGAAGCTTTCAGAATCTAACTATTACAACTATATTCTAACTATACTCTAACTTATTTAAATATATTAGTTTAGTATTGTAACTGACTAGTAACAGTGCTAACAGCCTGGGCTGTGTTTTGCTGTATGTGCATTTACTGTGTGTATCCCTTTACTCTCTAATATTCCTTATGTTAATCTTTATCTCTTCTTTTGAATCGGGTGGCCTTTCTTCGGCTACAATGACAAGGTCCAAGTATAAGAAGGCTAAATAAGCATTGGACAAAGACGTCAGAATAATCAAACCCCAATTTGATCCAACTTCTTCAAGTTGTTGAAAAGCCCATTTTTGAGAGCATGAAATATTTATTTTTCTTTTCAATACTTCTTTGTTTTATTTCAGTTGCCTTACAAAAGGCGAATTTAATTGGGCTTGTTAGATGCAAATATTTTTTTGGCGTGGGTGCAGTGGCATTATTAAAAATGTGAAGCTCATTGATTTTCATTACTACCCATATAACAGACTAGTATTTTTGTTTATTTAGGTGTGGGGTCCATGTTCCTTATCACAGTTGAGATAATCTTTGTTTTTTAGCTGGTTTTGTATAGTTAGAAGAATTCATTGGGTACCAACTATATCCCTTGAATGCAAAGCAAAGCAAAGTGTTTTATTAACTTATTTAGTTCTCATTGTATCTAATTATTCGTTAGGAGTGAATTTAATTAAGCTGTCTTCTTTTGAAAAAAGGGAGAAGATATCATTGAGCATGCAGAAAGTCCTTTGATTTTTTACTAATAAAAATCATTACTGATATTATACACACGAGAAATGCTGAACGTACGTACACAAGTTGCATCATATATAATTCGTGTGGCTTTATTAGCTTATAAGTTTGTTTTGCATGATTGATAATTTGTTGAAATAAATAATTACAGCAATATATATAGCTGGAATCATCTGCATGTACAATTTAATGAAGGAACAATAGACAGCAGTTTGAAACTAATTTGAATGGAAAGTGGAGAACAAACAAGAGTATAATGAAGCTTTGAAACAACCATAATGGTTTTGTGGAGTGGTGTTTGGTTGGAGAAAGGGATTGAAGCACTAAAGTACCAAATTTTGCAAAATTTTAGGACAACAAGAGCTCATGATGGTCGGAAGAGATAATTAATGTTGTGGAATTCATAGTTGTCCATTGCATTTTGGCATTTGCTGTGATTAAAAATTAGTATAAAACTGTTTTTTTTACTAATAGATAATTGCTATACTTTATTGATATACTATAAGGTACTATTAAGAGCTTATTTTTGAGTTTATAAAAAAACAATTTACGGAGATAAATAAGTTTTTATCTTAATTCGTAAGTTTTTCCTTCCACACTAGACGCTTTCTAAAGTAGTCTAGGAACCCGCACCTGAGAAACAAAGTCTCTTTCTCAGAATAATCACTTGATCAACAAAGGGATCAGTGCGAGTTAGCCTTAGCAAACGCCTAGTCAGCCGAAAAAACGCCCAATTGGCTAACTAAGCATCATTACTAACGAAAGTTGTATCTCCAAAAGTTATTTTTTTGATGGAATAAGTTATTTTTTTATAAACCACCTTGGCAAGCATATAAATAATACATAAAAGCTTACTACTCCGTAACACAATATAAGCAAAATTAACTATCTACACACTACTTAAGATGAGTAGTTAATTGCACGTGTTTCTGTAAAACTCATTTAAATTTAACTTCATTGTCTAAAATACCTTCATCTCATTTAATTAAAAAGCCTCTAACTTTTCATTTAAAACATTAAATGAAGGACATTTTTGGTATACGAGCATTAAATAGGTTTGAGAAAGTCAATTTTTGCTTATATTTTGTTACAAATTAAAAGCCCAAAATTTGCTTATATTGTGTAACAGAGGGAGTATTTATTTGCAGAAACTATTTTTCATAAGCTCAAAAGTAAGTTTTATCATACAGGCCTTAAGTACATTTTGTTTTTGGGTACAATACAAAGTGGATGCCAGCTTGCTAGGTCGATGTCGCTTCGCTCCTGAGGCAGTATCATCACGTGTTGATCCAATGTGGGGGAGTACATGTACACACTCTGACGCCCAAGTCAACTCAAAGAATTTATAAGTGTGGAGTACATGGAGTGAACGTGTACCTGTTGTGAGGAAGTTGGGGTATTTATAGCTATTGGATGTTGATGGGTGCGCCGTAGTGCACAAGTGAGTGACGAGATCTTGGCTGTTGGATCCAACCGTGGAATCTCCACCCTTGATAAGCTAGGTCGCACATATAGGTATTTTGGCCTACTGCGTACGGGGTTCGTTGCACTTTAAGCCGTAGATGTCGCCTTTATCCAATCTCGATCGTCTTATCAATATTGGGTGTGGATCGCCCGCAAGGTCAAGTACACGACTGACATCAATCCGAGCATGAGTCGTAACTGAGTCTAGAACAAGAATAAATTGAAGAATTGGAAGAAGAGAGAATCATAAATAATGAATGTATGATAGGAAAAGAAATATTAATGATGCATTATTAGTATTGTAAAATGTCAAGTCATATGGAACAAGTTTTTTGACTAAAATGTGAAGAAATATGGGACAAAGGGAGTATTAATCACCTAGAAACTTAAACAAAACCTAATGACAAAGTTATAGTGTCAAATAAGAAAATAAGTAAAATTCATGGACTAAAAATAAGAAAATAAGTAAAATTCACATAAACTAAATGGGGATCAAATAGTTTATTATAGTAAATATTTATGATTTTTTATGTAAGAAAATAAACTTAAGAACACTAAAAAAGCTTAAGAAAATAAAGTTGAATCAGACATGTCTAGACTTCTGTTTTTTAAGAGTTCTCATGTTACACTTCTGAACTTTAGATTTGACCACTGTGAACAGAATTATCAACACTCTCTAGGCTATTATTTCCTCTAGGCTATTATTTCCTTCAGCTTCAATAGCCCAATGCTTTTTTAGAATCATTAAGTTAGATTTCACTATGTCTGAAAATGTTGCATTATTTAAATCATTTTCAAGTGATTCTAGAAATGAAGGGGTTGAAGAAATATCAGCAACTTGCACTCAGCTATATGAATACCCTCCATACTAGCATTTGGCTCACTTGCAGAATTCATCATGTCATTCTCTTGATGGATTTCATCCAAAGCATTCACAATAACTTGTGAGGCTTCGGTTTCAACCAGTAGAAGTTCATTCTCTTTTTGACTTTCACCCATCTCTTCTGCATATGGAGTTTCCATCGCCATATCCACTATCAGGTCATCCCTCTCAATAGCCCGAGGTTCTACATTATCTTTTTTGCAATCCTCTGTTGCCTAAATGCCCACAAGTTGACAAATAGTTTCGTCCTCATCTGCTAACTCTTGAGTTGTGTCTAAACTGCCAAGAATGCACTATTCCTCGGTCTCTTTAGAATCACTAGCTTGTACGGAGGTTCTAGTTTTAGACTTTGAAACAAGATAACTGATAATTGATTTATTATGCGAGTAATATTGATGATAATTGATTTTTGTTATGGTATGGGCCTTTATATCCTACATCACAAGGGCCCATTATCAAAAGGCCCACATACAAAAAACAAATCCATTCATCAATGGACCAGATCAAAGCACTAGATCGGACGGTCCAAGATCATTGAGTCAAACACCACCAAACACTATAAATAAGCATTCAATGCTCATTAATGGTAAGCAATCTCACCCTAAGAATTTGCTCTGCTTGATGACCTCCCTGACTTAAGCGTCAGAGTGTTTTTGCATGTACAACACCCCCAGCTCAGATGGGACCAACTATCGATCAAGGATCTCATCTACCAACTATCTCGGACTGTTTCCTAACTTGGAGATATGGTACAGAACAATTTTCTTACAACATGTTGAAGCATTTTGTTTTACTCTAAAAAAAACAAGTAGATGTAAACTGTGTAATGTTTCAGATTTTTATTTTTATTTTATACAACTAGGATCCACAAAGGAACACAATAGAAACAAATAAAACTTCGAAGAAATGATTTTTCACATGCATCACTAAAGCTTCACAATCACGACGAACCTACCCTAACATAAACAAACTATTTAGTTTTTTAGTCAATAAACAAATTATTCAGACACAAACAACTAATAAAAATTTTAAAAACATCATGTGTGTGTTCACTTGCAAAGTGACCATTGCCACGTGGAATATAAACCTAACTTGAATGCACTCTATTCCAAAGTCCACGAAAAAAAAAGAAGCATTAAGACCCCATGATGGAAACTACAGTTGAGCACAATCATAAAAGATCATTTCAATATATAGAAACTCAACAGAATTCCAAATCCAATGATCCATTTTTTCAAAGTTGTATCCAAAGTGAGTGAGTTCACCTCTTTTGTCTATCTCCTAATTTGCCATTGCTTCTCTTTCACTTCACTTCCTCCATCAACAATCTCTTTCTGCGATGCCCAAAAGCAATTGAATAAAATGACAGGGTTTCTTTCAACTTAGGCTCTGTTTGGCAATGTTCATCCGCTATCTTATAGCGGATCCGCTAGTTGGAAGTGTTTGGGACAATTAGCTTTTAGTGTTTTTCCACTAGTTTATAGTGTTTTTTTGAAATGCTACTTGAAATAGCGTTTGAGCTTATAGCGTTTCATTTTTTCTCCCAACTTTACCCTCATTACTTTAATTAAATTCCTCACTTATCCTCCATTAAATGAATTTCTCTCTCATTTGTAAACATTAATTACAAATGTCTATTTATGTAATTTTATTTTTATAAGTTACTTCAACCGCTAATTTTACCAAACACTTTAAATTCAATCCGCTACCTCATCTGCTATCCGCTACCTCATCCGCTATCCGCTAGCTTATCCGTTATTCGCTACTTTTTGCCAAACAGAGCCTTAATAAATGTCCTGAGTTTGAATTCAGTCTTGGACATGCAGCAGTGTTAAATCTCTTGAGGGAGAGCTTTGTCACCTATTGTGATTCTATCCGACTCGATGATTAGTCACTGCAGTTGCGCGTGCATAGGATAACGAGTTTATAAAAAAAGATTCTCTCTCCCTCTCTCTCTCTCTCTACGTTTTCTGGCGGGAAGTGGACCCAACAAAATTAAAATCTCATCCTCCCCAACACTATATTTTTGTCTCATAAATAAACACAACTACTTCTCTTCTTTTCCAACCTTTCAACCGTTTTCTCAACACTTCCTCCATCCAATTCTCTCCGAACTGCACTGAAGGCACCGTACCGTTCATTAACACAACCAAAACGGTGTCGTACTACACATTCTAAATGCCCGTTACTCTTTTCCTCTTCCTTTTCTTTTTCCACCCTGTCGTTTCTCTCTCCTCCGACGGCCTCGCCCTTCTCACTCTAAAATCCGCCGTAGACGGTGACGGAGCCGGCGCATTCTCCGACTGGAATGAGAATCATCCCACGCCGTGCCGGTGGTCTGGTATAAACTGTGCCAACATCTCCGATGACCCTGAGCCACGTGTCGTCGGCGTGGGCCTCGCCGGTAAGGGCCTCCGAGGTTACCTTCCATCGGAGCTCGGAAACCTCATCTACCTCCGTCGTTTGAGTCTTCACACCAATGCATTCCATGGCTCTATTCCCGTTCAGCTTTTCAACGCTACCTCACTCCACAGCATCTTCCTCCACGGCAACAACCTCTCCGGCATTCTCTCTCCTTCAATCTGCAACCTCCCCCGCCTCCAAAACATCGACCTCTCCGATAACTCCCTCGCCGGCACCATCCCTGACTCTCTCCAAAACTGCTCACAGCTCCAGCGTCTAATCCTCGCCCGAAACAACTTTTCCGGCGAGATTCCGACGACGCCATGGTCGAAGCTGAAGAATCTGGTTCAACTCGACCTCTCCGCAAACCTTCTAGATGGTTCAATCCCTGCTCAAATCGGCGACCTGAAATCCCTAGCCGGAACCCTAAACCTCTCATTTAACCACTTATCAGGTAAAGTCCCTAAATCTCTTGGAAAATTACCTGTAACAGTGAGTTTCGATCTCCGTAACAACGATCTCAGCGGTGAGATTCCTCAAACGGGATCTTTTTCGAATCAGGGACCCACCGCATTCCTCAACAACCCGAAACTCTGCGGGTTCCCTTTACAAAACCTGTGTTCCGGTTCGGCACCCAGCGAACCGGGTTCGAACCCCAGTCCGGTTCGTGAACATGTGAACCGGTCGAAGAAAGGATTAACCCCCGGTTTAATTATTCTAATATCAGTGGCTGATGCTGCTGCAGTAGCTTTAATTGGACTTGTGATTGTTTATGTGTATTGGAAGAAAAAGGATAAGTCTATTGGGTGTAGTTGTACTGGGAAGAGCAAATTTGGTGGTGATGGGAACAATGAGAAATCAAGATTATGTTGTTTGTGTGGATCATTGGGGTTGAAAGGTGATGATTCTGAGGTAGAAGAGAGTGAGAAAGGAGGTGGAGAGAGTGGTAGAAGAGGAGAAGGAGAAGGGGAATTGGTTGCAATTGATAAAGGTTTTAGTTTTGAGCTTGATGAGTTGTTGAGAGCTTCTGCATATGTGTTAGGGAAAAGTGGGTTAGGGATTGTGTATAAGGTAGTGCTTGGGAATGGAATACCTGTGGCTGTGAGGAGATTGGGGGAAGGTGGTGAACAAAGGTATAAGGAGTTTGCTGCTGAGGTTCAGGCTATTGGGAAAGTGAAACACCCTAATATTGTCAAATTGAGAGCTTATTATTGGGCTCTTGATGAGAAGCTTTTGATCAGTGATTTTATCTCCAATGGAAATTTGGCTACTGCTCTTAGAGGTTAGTTCAGTTCCTTTTCATTTTAGGTTGTTGATTTTATTTTTTGCATTCATTCATTTTGGGTCACACACTGATGCCTATTCCATTGATAATTAGAGCTAATGATAGATAATACTAATGACAACTAATAATAACATGGTGAAGTTTGAAATCTTGGGTACTTATGTAATACTAGTACTAACATTTTAGGTTTAGGAAGTTGTTATAAAATTCTTACTAATTTGTGCCTTTAGATGAGTGATGATGTTTTAGCAAGCAAACAGAGGGCAGAGGGAGATGAGTGGTGTTTTATTAAATTTTTTGTTTTCATGAGTTGGTATCAGATTAGAGTTAGACTATTACAAGAGAAATTGTACTAGGGGGTTCTGTCTGTTTGTTATGTTTTATGCGTTCAGTAATTTGGTTAATTGTTGTCGATTTTATTCAGCCATAAAAATAAAATTATAGGAGTATTTTCAAAAAAGATTGGTAACTAGACAAATTGAAACAACTTTGATATTTTTTATAGAGAATCGGTACTAAAATATGCTAGATTTATTACTTTCAGGGAAATAGTAACCCAAGAAATTGACTTTGGAGACTGGAATTGTGTCTTTTTCCATTGTTTATGTTTTGTCGTTTCTTTTATTGTTTTGTGGACAACGGGACCAAGATGGTTAGTTAGGTGCATATGCGCAATATTAAATTTTCAGTATTTGTCTTGGTAGAAATGAAGAAATGATATTATATTCTTAAAAATTTAAATTTAAGGTGTGAGTGGGATTTGGGCTAGGTGAACACTTTAATTACTACCATAATTATTTATTACTGGTAAGTGCATTGGATCAAGAATTTGTATGGTAAGAAAACCGTGTCAGTGATGTTACTAAATGAGCTGCCCTATGGAGACATTCAAGAAGAAAGGACATTCGCCATGTCTCTTGGAAATGAGAAGGCAGTGGTATTCATGTCTGGGACCATAAACTTCAAGACGGACCATTATCTCATTCTCAGCACATGGGGCCACTAAAACATACCAAAATTTTAGGTGGAGAAGTTACAATGTCACACCTCTTTAAGTCATGTTTCAAGTGCAGTGTCTGTTTGACTTTGACTTTAATTTTTTTAGTTGTTTGGATCAGATCTTCCTTTTTATACGTAGTGATTTTGGTGTTTTATAAGTTGAGAGATCATCCAAGTCTCTTGGTGTATTAATATAAAATGTTGATGGTTGAGGTTTCAGTTTATCATACACAACCACACACGTTCATAGCATCTTTTAAAGTATAGCTTTGTATAAAGAAAGTGTCCTGTGTTTGTAGATTGAAAAAGAACTTGCAAGTTTGTGCCGCTTTTGTGCCTTTATTTCATTCAGCTAAAGTTAAACTCCCTAGCCATTGGTTTTTATGTAGTAGAGCTTCTTAGTTGTTGGATTCTTGGTGAAAAACTTTCCTTTTCTTATTTCCATTATTTATCCTTTTGGTTAAACTTTCTTGCTTTTGAAGCAGTATCTACCAACTTCACCAGCTCTTGGTTAAGTAGTGCCCTACTACAACTGTTTTACTAAACTTATATTTGACTATTAGAAGGAAAATGCTTAACACATAATAAAAATGTGTGTGGGATTGAGATATACGGATCAATAATTATTCATGATTATATATTGAAACTATTTATATAAAATATTTAAAATTGTTATATTTGAGTATGTAGCATAGATATCCAATTGCAACAAAAAATAACTCATAATTAGCATATGCATTCTGTAATAGATTTATAACGTCATTACTAATAAAAATTTTAAGCTGCAAACAGTTCAGATTTAATTTCAAGTATCTATATTTATGCAGGGAGAAATGGCCTACCATCACCAAATTTTTCATGGTCAGCCAGGCTAAGAATAGCCAAAGGAACAGCCAGGGGTTTAGCCTATCTCCATGAGTGCAGTCCAAGAAAATTTGTTCATGGTGACATCAAACCCTCCAACATCCTCCTTGACACAGACTTCCAACCCCACATTTCCGATTTCGGTCTTAACCGGTTGATCAGCATCACCGGCAACAATCCCTCCTCTGGTGGCTTTATGGGAGGAGCTCTTCCTTACCTAAAGTCATCACAAACAGAGCGAACCAACAACTATAAAGCCCCCGAAGCTCGAGTACCAGGTTGCAGACCAACACAAAAATGGGATGTTTATTCATTTGGAGTTGTATTACTAGAATTACTTACTGGGAAATCCCCAGATTCTTCTCCTGCAGCATCAACTTCTGTTGAAGTTCATGACTTGGTAAGATGGGTAAGGAAAGGGTTTGAACAAGAAAGCCCTTTATCTGAAATGGTTGATCCATCACTTCTCCAAGAAATTCATGCCAAAAAAGAGGTACTAGCTGTGTTCCATTTAGCACTATCATGCACAGAGGGTGACCCTGAAGTCCGACCTAGAATGAAAACTGTCTCTGAAAATCTTGAAAGAATTTGAACATAGTATTCTGAGACTGTAATATCCATGACTTGCTGGGAAAATGCACCTCAGTCCAATGATGCATTTTTGTGGTAACATTCAGAAGATTTTCTTCTAAGGGCAACAAGATGGGGTTGCAAATATTTTCCTTTCCATCTTGGACTAGACCTTTAGGCCCTTACCTACTGTTTTGAAGTCGAAGCCATTTTTTGACAGGGGTCATTATCAAATTCACAGGTCTCCCCCTCATCTGCATACTTTTTTGGCCAAAGATCAAAAAAGTTAATAAATTATATTTAAATTTTGTATTGATCTCATTCTCTTCAGAATCGAATTACAAAAGTTTCACATCATATATTGCGTTATTATTTTAATTGGCAACTTCACGTGTAATCTGGTGTATAATAAGTTTTTTGCTGCATCTCCATTATGAATGGCACAACTCGGTTTCACACTTTGCTCTTTTTTATTTGCAAAGTAGTTTATAGTTTATGGTATGTACTAAGATGTGTGAAAAATAATAGGTATGTATTATAATGATTGAGTTTCAGCAAACTGAGATTGTCACATGGTCGTACATTTTGCTCCCACCAATTGTTACTTAGGTTCGAATCTTAAATTCTGTAAGAAATAATCACTAGTTTTAAGATGTGTAAAATGATCAGATCTAATTTTACCCAATTGAATTGGTCTAATTAAATGTGATATCATTAATTACGAATATAAATAATTAGGAATATAAACCATCACTTTATAAAATATGTGTTTTCAAAAGAGGTTAATTTTTTAGTCTTATTAAATATAAGAATAGTTGATTTTAATGTCATTCTTTCGATTGTATGATATATAATATAAAAGTTTATTTACTATATTTTAGATAAAAATAGTAATAAATTAATAAAGACAACTAGCACTTACTATCGACTCATCCCACAAAAAAAATTTGGGTCAACTAAATTGGAGATGGATAGTGTTATAGATAAAAGTCATGAAGGCTGTGAAGTATAAAGAGTAGAAGACTCGTTAATGTGCAGTATCATTGATTATAGAATGATAAGTGAGATCAAAAAAACAATGAAATCTTACTTAAAAGTAAATTTATAAAAAAGAAAAAAATATAAATAACAAGGTAATTTGATAAAATCACTATTCCCTTTCTTTCATTTATAATACTTTTTTGTGACTAAAAAAATTATAATATTTCCTTAATTTGTGTGAAACTGTTAGCCTGTAATTTCGATAGGCTTCATTGAAAATGGTCAACAAGGCTTGACTTATATTTCGACAAAGACCAAAGTATTTCGACAGAGAAAATGGTCATGTGCAGGGTAAATTCGACAAGCTTCCGGGGAAGCAAAAGCAAGAAAGAGGAAAACGGACACAAGCTTTCGACAGACAGAAAACAGAGCAGTTATGCGCTGAAGAACTAGCAGTTGGTCGAAAAGAGGAGCGGTTGCTATCATTTTTATAACTGTTTTAGGGCATTTTCTGCTTAGTATAAATAGTAGTTTCTGAGAAGAAACAAAGGTCACAAAATTTCATATTGCAATTCTCACGCTCTAACTTCCGCATTCAAGAGAAAAACGAGTCAGAGAACAATGTATGATCTTGTGTACCATTCTCTTTCATTTTAATGCAATTTACTTCTGTTTTCTCTTTACCTTTATGTGTTTTAGAATTCAAGTCCTTCTTCCCTGAAATATCCTGATTGCTTCGCGCGTAAGGAATCAATTATTTCTTCTTCTTTTCTGTTTAAAATGCAAAACACTGAAGAACATCACATCAAACTAAAAACTCTAAACACAAATGGTCTTAGGATTCACTGGTTGATCCTGCAAGTTAACCAAATTGGAGACCAGCGGTGTTTACCAAAATCCACGGTAAACAAATTGGCACGCCCAGTGGGACATTTGTGTCGAAATATTAGAGTGTTAGTTAGCAGAATCTTGGAATATAATTGTTTATGCGCCTGAGGAGTGGTAAATCTTTGTCAAAGATGTCACGTTCTGTTGCAAGTTCTTCGAACGCACAGAGTGGCCCTGAAAATGCGTCTGTCAATGACGCTAATCCATTAACCGCTATGGGAATAACTGCTCCAATGCCTTCGACAGGCATGATCAAAGTTACATCTCTTGTGCTTAATCCTTTACCAACAATGGCCACCACGGTGACCACACAGCCTAATGAAATGGCTTCTATGCCACAAACAATGGGAACGTCTAACCCATATATGACTAGTGGTCATATCCCATTTAGCATGCCTATAGTTGGTCGAAATCTCCCTTATGGTATGCCAACTGGCATGATGGTAGGCTTGCAAACCAATTCATCAACGTGTGCTGATAACATAATGAATGGTGGTTTCTCCCCTATGCATGCCTCTCAAGAGGGCATTTATGGTCGAAATGCCCAGCCCACATTAACTACAGCGTCTGTGTTGGCATTAAGACAACAAATAGATGAGGCCAATCATGATATGGTTAACATGTTAACCCAACAAATTGGTACAGTATTCAACCCTTTGATACGTGAGACCAATAACAGTTACCAAGCATTGGCAACTCAAATGGGTCGAATTGCAGATTTCTTTGGCACTCCAAGAATGCAGAATCAGCCAATACCCCAAGTACAACCTTTGAGGCCTGTAGAAATCCCCTTAGAAAGGCCTAACATTGAATTGCCTAGAAATCAGGCACAAGCACAAGTTGTCGAACAACCCTTGCAGGGGATGGTTGAAAACGAGCCTGATATAGTGTTAGTAAATAGAAATCAAAATGCTGATGAAGTAGTCAAGCAAGTGCAACAAAACAATTTTGGAGCGCAGAACAATATAGCTAATCTTGTCGAAACAATTTTAGCCCAGAATGGCCTTAATATAGGAATGCACAGGCCAAATTTCGTGTCGCCATTATCAGAATATATTTTGCAAAGTGAATTGCCAAGGGGTTGGAAAGTCCCTAAATTCACTAAATTTGGTGGAGAAACTAGTGAATCCACCGTCGAACACATTGCTCGTTATTTAACTGAGGCTGGGGATTTAGCCCAAAATGAGAATTTAAGAATGAAATTTTTCCCTAATTCTCTAACAAAAAATGCTTTTACTTGGTTTACTACACTACCCCCTCACTCTATGTTTAATTGGAACCAGTTAGAAAAAGTTTTTCACGAGCAATTCTATGTAGGACACTCCAAAATTAGTCTCAAAGAATTGGTTAATGTTCGACGTAAAACGGCAGAGACTGTTGATGACTATCTCAACAGATTTAGACTTCTCAAAGCAAGGTGCTTTACCCAAGTGCCTGAACATGAGTTAGTCGAAATGGCTGCTGGTGGTCTAGATTATTCTATTAGGAAAAAACTAGACACTCAACATTTAAGAGATATGGCCCAATTGGCCGATAGAGTAAGGCAAGTCGAAAGGCTAAAAGCTGAGAAATCTAGAACTAGTAGGTTTCATAACAATAAAAAAGACAAAATTGCCTATGTCGAAATTCAAAATGAGGAACAAGAGTACGACATCTCTTACGAGGAAGTCGAAGAGGAGGTCAATGTTGCCGAATTAAAGCCAGGACCTCCATATACTTGTAAATTGCTAAAACCTTCAAATGGTAAAAATCCTGTCGAACCTAAAAACGACAAATTCGTTGCAAAAACTTATACATTTGATGTTTCTAAATGTGACGAAATATTTGACTTGTTAGTTAAGGACGGTCAAATTCTGGTTCCTAAAGGGCTAAAAACACCACCATTAGAACAAAGACAGAAAAGAGGTTTTTGCAAATACCATAATTTTTTGGGTCATAATACCTCTCATTGTGTTCTTTTCAGGGATTTGGTGCAGAAAGCGCTAAATGAAGGAAGGCTCAAATTTGGTGAAAAACCAAAAGCGCCAATGAAGATTGATGCTGATCCCTTGCCTGAAGTCGAGGCATTATACACTGAAATTAGCATCAATATAGTCGAAGCTTCTGGAACCGGGCCTAGTAAGGCTCACATTAAGAGAACTTCACCAATTTCAGAGATGGATGTCGAAATGGCTGCAGAAGGCCAAGGAAACGACAAGGCCAAACCCGTCTACCCAAAAGCTGAAGAGGATTTGGTGGATTTCCTCAATCGCTGCAAGATAAGTAATTCAGAGGTGATGCTGTGCCCAAGGTGCAGTGCTGTTTTCGACAAGAAAGCTGCTAAAGAACTTGAAGAGTTCAAGCCTCAAATGAAGCGCAAGGGTAAGTGGGTGGATAAAAGGCCCAAGTTTGATTTTGCTGACAAGAGAATTCCCTATGGAGGAAAAGGAAAGTTAAGCACTTACGTGCCTCCTTCTTGTACTCCTGTCGAAAAGTGGGTACATTCTGGTGGGAAAGGTAAAGGCCTATACCACACTGGGGGCAACGTGATTCATCGAATTAGGCCAAATATGATGGCCAAAGGAAACACAAGTGGTGCTAACCAGAATGAGGCAACTGGAAATAAGAAGTATGCCTACAACAACAACTACAAGGGAAAGAATCCTATGACAAGGACTCAATGGCGAAGATTTCAACGCCAAAAGAAAGTTGATGCTGTTGCTACAGGCAAAGTAGAAATTCCCAAGAACGAGAAAGGTAAGGAAATAGTTTTACCTTCAACTGAAGTGGTTAGGAAACCAGCCACTGAAAGAATCTTCCCTTCTTTGGCTGAGATAAAGAAAGGCTTCAAAGAAGAAGATCTCAAGCTGGAAGAGGAATTGAACTCTTCTTTTGCTGATTCTGAGCATGACTTCGACGTGCTATGTGGTGTCGTTTCAATTTTACCAATTGAATATGATGTGGTGTCTGAAGTCAATGAGGTCGAAGAAGAATTCGACGAAGGTATGGCTTACAAGCCAATATGCTATTATGTGCTGAAGAATGGTTGCGTTGAAGAGCAACAAGCTGTGTATGAAAGGCCAGATTGTGGCATGATGAATCATCTCAAGCCACTATTTATACAAGCCAAAGTCAATAATGTTGGGATCAACAAGGTCCTTGTCGATGGTGGAGCCACTGTGAATTTAATGCCTCAACACTTGCTAAGTAAAATTGGCAAGTATGATACTGATTTAAGGCCACATAACGTGGTTCTTACCAATTATGAAGGCAAATCTGGCTACTCACTAGGGGCCATTCAGGTCGAATTGGCTGTTGGAAGCATAAAGAGGCCAACTCTATTTATGGTAATACCTTCTAAAGAAAATTACAACTTATTGCTTGGAAGAGAGTGGATTCACGCAGTGGGGGCAATCCCTTCGACTGTACATCAGAGGTTGGTAATTTGGAGAGAAGATGGATTGGTCGAAAATATTGAAGGAGATCAAAGTTACTTCAAGGCTGAAGTAAATACAATAACCAAGCAGACCTTCGACAAACAACTAGCGAACATTGCTCCATGTTCCTCCTCTAATGCTGGATTCATTGAGCAGGATAATGTTATTTCCTCTGTCAACCTCCACCCAAACTATGGTTTCATTTGGGAGAGGCAATACATTGATGATGGAAGTGCAACAAGAGGCTTTGACAAGCCTTCTGGTTGGGATGATTGATGATGATAAAACCCAGTACATGGGAAAGAATTACGGCCTATGTGGCCGAAAATAAAGAAAAAGCAATTCTCGAAGCTGAGTTGCATCACATGGTTGCTTTAACCACAAATGATAGTAACAAAGAAATTATGGTCGAATCACCTAGACTAGACGGTGTCTATGATGATGAACCATTAGGATTTGAGAAAGATCCAATGGGTTCGACCAAGAAGATACAAGCACAAGATCCCTTAGAAGAAATAGATTTGGGAGATGGAAGTCTAAGAAGACCAACATATATCAGTGCAAAAGTCAATAAAGACTTCAAGGTGCAGATAGTCGAATTGCTGAAAGAGTACAAAGACTGTTTTGCTTGGGACTACAATGAAATGCCAGGTTTAAAAAGAGAAGTGGTTGAGTTGAAGCTGCCTATTCGACCAGATAAGAAGCCTGTGAAGCAAACCCCAAGGAGATTTGCACCAGAAATCATGTCGAAGATCAAAACAGAGATCGAAAGGTTACTAAAGAGCAAGTTCATCAGAACTGCCAGGTATGTTGATTGGCTTACTAATATAGTTCCTGTAATTAAGAAAAATGGTACACTTAAAGTTTGCATAGATTTTAGGGATCTAAATAATGCTACTCCCAAAGATCAATATCCAATGCCAGTGGCAGAAATGTTAGTTGATTCCGCAGCAGGTTACCAATATTTGAGTATGCTTGATGGGTATTCAGGCTACAACCAAATCTTTATTGCTGAGGAAGATGTTTCAAAGATTGCATTTCGATGCTCGGGGGCGTTAGGTGTTTATGAATGGGTAGTGATGCCATTTGGTTTAAAAAATGCTGGTGCTACGTACCAAAGAGCTATGAATACTATGTTCTATGATTTTATAGAAAATTTTATGCAAGTATACATAGATGACATAGTAGTTAAATCAGCATCAGAAAGTGGTCATCTAGACCACCTTCGACAATCATTTGAAAGGATGAGAAAATATGGATTGAAAATGAATCCACTAAAATGTGCCTTTTGTGTAAGTGCAGGTGATTTCTTAGGCTTTGTCGTGCACAAAAAAGGCATTGAGATAAATCAAAATAAGACGAAGGCTATCATGGAAACACAACCTCCTTCGACAAAGAAAGAATTGCAGTCTTTACTAGGAAAGATCAATTTCCTGAGAAGATTTATATCAAATCTAAGTGGCAAGACTCAAGTATTTTCGCCATTACTTCGACTGAAGAAGGAAGATGTTTTCAAGTGGGAGCCATGCCACCAACAAACTTTCGACGAAATCAAAGCCTACCTGATGAAGCCACCAATTTTATCGTCTCCAATTAGAAATAGAACAATGAAATTGTATATAGCTGCATCAGAAATGTCAATAGGCAGTATGTTAGCACAAGAGGATGAAAATGGAGTCGAAAGAGCCATATATTACCTCAGTAGGGTTTTGAATGATGCTGAAACCAGATATCATCCTATTGAAAAACTGTGTTTGTGTTTGTATTTCTCATGTACAAAGTTAAAGCAATATATAAAGCCTGTTGATGTTTATGTTTATTCTCATTTTGATATAATTAAACATATGTTATCGAAACCAATTTTGCATAGCAGAATAGGTAAATGGGCATTAGCTTTATCCGAATATTCATTGACATTTCAACCACTAAAGGCTATTAAAGGCCAGGTAGTGGCAGATTTTATTGCAGACCATTCAGTGGTCGAATTAGCAATTGATTGTGTTCACCTTCGACCTTGGAGGCTATATTTCGATGGCTCAAGCCACAAACATGGTACAGGTGTAGGAATGTTAATCATTTCACCAACAGAAATACCAACCAAATACAAGTATAAAATCGAAAAAAGTTGCTCCAAAAATGAGGCAGAATACGAAGCCTTAATAGAGGACTCGAAATTCTGTAAACTTGGGGGCAAAGCAGGTCGAAATAAGAGGTGATTCTGAATTAGTAATCAAGCAATTAACGAAAGAATACAAGTGCATAAGGGAAAATTTGATTACTTACTTTATTGCTGCCAATGCATTATTGAAACGTTTTGATCACGTTAAAATCGAGCATGTGCCTCGTATTGCAAATCAAGAGGCGAATGATTTGGCACAGCTAGCTTCAGGTTATAAAGTTTCGAAAGAAAACTTAACGGAGCTAATCGAAATTAAAAACAAACTAATTTCGACGAACATGTCACTAGAAACTTTGTCAAGGCAAAAACTTGAGGGGGCAGAGGCCGATTCTTTAGCCTCAAGTCCTAAGCTAAATGAAATTTTTAATGAAAATGAAACTTTTGAAGTTTTTGACAAAGGGTATTGTGACAACGTGTTCGAAGTTTTTGCCATCAACAATTTGTCAAATGATGATTGGCGAAGACAAATTGTTAATTACTTGGAGAATCCCACAGGGATGACTGATAGAAAGATCAAGTATAGAGCCTTAAGTTATGTGATTATGGGAAATGAGTTGTTTAAGAAAACCCCTGAGGGAGTTTTACTCAAATGTCTTAGCGAAAATGAGGCGTACTTGGCAATATCCAATGTTCACAGTGGAACTTGTGGGGCTCACCAAGTAGGCCATAAGATGAAATGGCTTCTTTTTCGACAAGGTGTTTATTGGCCAACCATGTTAAAAGATTGCATAGAGTTTGCCAAAGGATGCCAAGAATGTCAAAAGCATGCAGGGATACAACATGTGCCTGCAAATGAATTACATTCTATCGTGAAACCTTGGCCATTTAGAGGATGGGCTTTGGATATAATTGGCGAAATTAAGCCAAACTCGTCGAAAGGCCATCGTTTCATATTAGTAGGGATAGATTATTTCACTAAGTGGGTGGAAGCTATTCCTTTAAATAATGTTAATCAAGAGGCAGTAATTAGTTTTATTCAAGACCATATATTGTATAGATTCGTTGTGCCTGAAACTATCACCACATACCAAGGTTCGGTTTTTATTGGTCAGAAAATGGTCGAATTCGCTGCTGAAAATGGTTATAAATTGTTGAGTTCGACGCCATACTACGCTCAAGCAAATAATCAAGTTGAAGCAGCCAATAAAATTATCATTAGTTTGATTAAAAAACATGTTGGGCAAAAACCCAAGAATTGGCATAAGACACTTAACCAAACTTTATGGGCGTGTCGAACATCTCCTAAAGAGTCAATTAATAATACTCCTTTTAAACTTGTTTTTGGGCATGATGCAGTATTACCAGCAGAAATTTGTTTTCAATCAGTTAGAATTCAAAGACAATTTGAAATCCCATCTGATCATTATTGGAGTATGATGCTAGATGAATTAGTTGATTTAGATGAGGACAGGTTAAATGCATTAGATGTGCTCACAAGACAAAAGGAAAGAGTAGCTAAGGTGTACAATAAGAAAGTCAAATTGAAGACTTTCGACGTGGGAGACTTAGTTTGGAAAGTCATTTTACCTATGGATCGAAAAGATAGAGTCCTAGGTAAATGGTCCCCAAGTTGGGAAGGACCATTTAAAATTTTACAAGTTTATTCAAACGGCGCATATGAGGTCAAA
Source organism: Astragalus glycyphyllos (assembly GCA_963573325.1). Classification (NCBI taxonomy): domain Eukaryota; kingdom Viridiplantae; phylum Streptophyta; class Magnoliopsida; order Fabales; family Fabaceae; genus Astragalus; species Astragalus glycyphyllos. Next base: position 12,744,354 of record OY754312.1, on the reverse strand, counting down.
GAGATTGGCGCTGATGAGAGAATTATGCGTGTAAATGGCAAGTATTTGAAAAAATATAAGCCAATGCTGCAAGAAGTTAAAATAACGCTGGAATAAATATAAAGAAAGCGTAAAGACATGGCATTTAAAGAATAGAAGTTGCCAAAACGTTGTCGAATTCATAGAATAAGAATTGCACAAGAATAAAATGGAAGAAATTCCATTATAATGTTGCCAGATTAGATACAACATTGCTTGAGAAATGGCCTTAGCAAAATAAAAATAATTGTCAAAATAGCCAAAGTGTTACAACAGGAAAATGAAGCTATGGTATTACAAAATGACTTTCGACTTCAAGTCATTGAATAAGGCCTTGGCTTTAGAGATCTTCCTGTTGAGAAAATTGCCATCTTTAGTTAATTTTTCGACAGTGGCATTGCAACGCTCAAGGTCCTCCAAGTGTTTAAGGCAAAGAGTGGCTTCTTGGTCAATTTGGTCCTTAAGTTTTTCTGCAGGAGTCAAAGACCTTAGATGGTTCCCTTTCTTCTTTTCCAACGCTTGTATCTTCGACTGCAATTTGGCTATACTTTCTTGATGTGCCTTGATCTCAATATCACAATCTTCAATAGTTTTCATCTCAGCTTCTGACTTAGTCTTCAAAAGAGGCAAAGTTAGCATGCGTGGCATCAACAAGTGCTGCCATTTCTACCTTGCGTTTCGACTCAAGCTCCAGAAGATGGTCATGTTCCCTCTTTCTCTGTATATCTCGAGCAAGTTGTTCGAAAAGAGGCTGAACAGCCAAAACAAAGTCACTAACTGATTCATTAAGAGCACCATCAACATCAAGCTCAGCCAATTTATGAAGCAAATCTTTGATCTGAAAAGCAAGTGGAGGATTAGCTTCAATGGTTTGGAAGATATCTCCATCAAGAATTTGAGTGCGCAATGTGCTAAGGAGAGCCTCCGTCGAAGTAGCTGAAGTGGCAACTCCTGCAGAGAGTGTTGAAACACTTGGTTCGCTACTGCTTGAAGTTTTACTTCCAAGTCTCGCTTCCAAAGCCTCCGCTGGGTTATTCTTTTTCATTTCTTCCCACTCTTGAACGCTAAAGACTTGCACCAGAAGACAGCACAATACCTGTCGAAGCTCCATCTTTAGGAGGAGACTCATCTTCATGCTCGAAAAGATCTTCTTCCTCAGCTATTTCTTCTTCTTCTTCATTATCAAAGAAAAGCACCTTCTTCTTGTTCCTGTTCTTGTTCTTGCTCTTGTTCAATTGGATTAATGGGAGAGGGTGAACTCGGTTCCCTCATTTCGACGCTTGCAAGCACATCATCCATTGCCACGTCTGCTTCTTCTTGTTCTGGTGCAATAGGTGGCGAAATTCTTGCAGTTGTAAGAGCTGGTATCGACGTAGATGTTGGAGGAATGAGTAGAGTAACTTGAGTGGTTGAAACAGGGGTTGCTTGTGGCATTACTGTGGGTGTTGCTTCAGGGGCCTAAAAGAAGAACAAAGTACAATAAAAATTAGAGAAAATCAAAAGAAAATTTGAAGAAATGAAAGATATCAGAGTAAAGAGGTTTGTTTACCTTTATTGTATCCCCTTCGATGCGAGAATGCTCGCTGGCAGGATCCTTCGGTTTCTTTTTCAAAACAATGTTTTTCTTCCTCTTCAGCAGAGGAGCTTCATCAGACTGCATACAACAACAATGTTAGAAAATCTAGCAAGATGGGCTAAGTTTTTAGAAGAAAGAGGGGATAATTTCGACCTCTGTTTCTTCACTATAGGCTTCGATTGGTGTTTTCTTCGTCTTCTTGACTGGAGGATGAGAGGTGGTCGAAACACTAGGCCTTTTCTTTGACGCACCTTGCTTTAGTGATGCGTGTTCCTTTATCACAAGAGGCCTATTTTCGACGACGCCTTTGGTTTTGTTCGGAGCTTTGATGGTTGTTGCAGTAGTGGTCTTAGTGGTATTATGAGAGGATTCACTGGCAGAGGGAGAAATTGGGATAGCTGCATAATTCGACAGAAATATGTTAATATATGAAACATGAAATGAAGGAGAAAAAGCCTCAATCATGTCGAAAGTATCACCTTCTAGTACAGGATGTACCTCTCAAACATGTTGCAATTCTAGATGCAAAAAGCCATCGAAAGAGTATAAAAACTGTTTAGCCCAAACTACTTTATCAAGCATAGTAGAATTTGTCGAAAAAAGATTTTTAATATCAGAACCACATACAAACCACTTTGGAAATGGTGGTCGAAATGCCAAGGGTTTTTCACTAGTTGGCAAAGGTGGAAATTTAAGTTTATCATGCTTAAGTGCGAAAGAATATTTGTCAGAAACATAAATTGGAAAAATCATTGTTGGAAGTTTTTCAAGAAGTTTCATTTTTAACACTTGAGCAGCTTGATAAATAGTTTGTCGAAGGTTAAACGGGTTATATATTGTTTCAAAATATTTTTGGAATGTTGTGATCTCTTGGATATGTGTACCTTTCGACTTCTTCTTCTTCTTCTGCGGAAGAGGAATATCAGAGATTAGCGTGGCCAACAAAGTAGCTTGATCGACATCTTTAGTTTTCTGGGAGTAATAAAAATCCCACCACTCAAAAAATTCTTTAGTATAAGAAAAAGTTAAATCATAAGTGGTTGGAACAAATTGAGAAGGAGTTGCGTCGAAACAAGCAACACATTCTTTCCAATCCTTTTCATTGTCTGGCTTGACGAAATCCTTCCTAGACCTATAGAAAGCACTAGGTCGAAGCTGACATAGACCAAATTGTCTAGCTAACAGACTGGGGTGATAAGAGAAAACACCAAACATGGTTTTGGATTTGCCTGCAGCTGTTCTGGTGGACAAATATTTAGTGGTCAAATATTGCTGCCAAATGGGAATGATCTCTTCGACAGAAGGATTGGAAGAAAGTGGCTCCGTTAGCCAGGTTGGTCCACGAGTTCTGATGGTAAAAGGTGCCATAGAGGGGGTGAAGTCAACACAACCCATAAAAACCCTGAAAGCTTTTTCAAATGAGTCATGAGTGGTAAGATTGATTTCCCTAGGCCTCAAGAGGGCAAGTCGAACTCCCTCAGTAGTTCTGGTTTTGACAATAGAGGAGAAAAGGTCAGGGACAAATAGTTCAAACTCTGATTCAAAAGTGGCAGAAAGCCACAATTGAAGAAGCCAAATAGGCCCAGAAACAAAAAAATTAGAGATGTCTTTGACATCTTCAGGAGTTAATTTTTTCAAGATTTGAGTGCCTTGTTGAAGACCCTCATACAGAGTTGCCAGGAGGAGATGGCTAAGATTGACATTTCTACCTTCATGAAGCTGAATTGCTAAGTTAATATACATCTTAGCCACCTGAAGAGAAGAAGAGCAGAAGACATAATAAGAAAGCCACAACGTGAGGAAAGCAATGTGTTCCTCGTCGGAAACGTCATCAGTTTCGATAACGTGGTGGTCCTTTATGTAATTCTGGTGTGTGGCTCTTTTTGTGTCGAAGTTGAAGGAATGTGCATTACCAGTTGTAGAAGGGTCAAAACACTCGCCCAAAGGCTTCAAACCAGTAATGGCAGCAACATCTAAAAGAGTTGGAGAAAGCATACCACATTTGAGGTGGAGGCTATTGGTGGTGGAATCCCAGAAATGGAGTGCAGCAATTAACATAGGCGCTTGATACTTAAGCCCATATTTTGACAACTGAATAAGGTCGAAAATGCCCTGATTCTTCCAAATGTGAGCCTTTTTTGACTCAATCTTAGCTAACCAATTGAGGAAAGATTGGTGATTGTCACCAGTTGGAGGATTTGACCTGAAAACTCTATTTGGGTTGTTCATAAAATCCATAACATAAGGTCCCTTTTGAAACACTCTAGGACTGTACTGGTAATAGCTAGGAAAAACCTCTTTGACCTTCTCAATTTTATCAAACGAATGAGCAATAGGACCAAGGTAAGCGTACTTTGAAGGAAGGGGGAAGGGAATCAATACCTGAGACTCCAAAATTTTGGTCTCCTCATCGGTTAACCCTTTGGGATCCACTGGTACCAAGTGATAATCGAAGGAAGAAGAAGGTGGTTGCGAAGGACTTGCCATTGAAGTGACGCTGTTGCAAAGTGAATAGCAGAAACCAGAAAACCTCCAAGAAATGCAAGAAAGGGCGTAAAACAGATATTAATGTGAAAAACTGGTTTAAGAAGTGTCGATGGTGATGAATAAGAGAAATGGTACAAGAATCGCGCTTGAAAGGACTGTTTTTGAGGGATTTGCAGAGAGGGTTTCAACGGAAAACAGAGTAAAGAAGATGAAAAGCTTAAAGAGTGAAGAAAGAAGTAGAAGAGAGAACTGAAAAGGCTTTATAGGGAGTAGTGGAGATGGGACAGTTATTGAAAAGCTGAACGTGGAAGGCCACGTGGCATACCATTAAAAGAGTAACGTCAACAACACTTAACAGTGGTGACATTAGGTATACAGCTATTCTACTCAAGTGCAAAGTCTATTTCGACGGTGAATTCAAAAATGTTCTTTCTCTTCTTCCACCTCAAGCTCAGTCGAAAAAGACATTTTTGAGGGGGCAATTTGTTAGCCTGTAATTTCGATAGGCTTCATTGAAAATGGTCAACAAGGCTTGACTTATATTTTGACAAAGATCAAAGTATTTCGACAGAGAAAATGGTCATGTGCAGGGTAAATTCGACAAGCTTCCGGGGAAGCAAAAGCAAGAAAGAGGAAAACGGACACAAGCTTTCGACAGACAGAAAACAGAGCAGTTATGCGCTGAAGAACTAGCAGTTGGTCGAAAAGAGGAGCGGTTGCTATCATTTTTATAACTGTTTTAGGGCATTTTCTGCTTAGTATAAATAGTAGTTTCTGAGAAGAAACAAAGGTCACAAAATTTCATATTGCAATTCTCACGCTCTAACTTCCGCATTCAAGAGAAAAACGAGTCAGAGAACAATGTATGATCTTGTGTACCATTCTCTTTCATTTTAATGCAATTTACTTCTGTTTTCTCTTTACCTTTATGTGTTTTAGAATTCAAGTCCTTCTTCCCTGAAATATCTTGATTGCTTCGCGCGTAAGGAATCAATTATTCTTCTTCTTTTCTGTTTAAAACGCAAAACACTGAAGAACATCACATCAAACTAAAAACTCTAAACACAAATGGTCTTAGGATTCACTGATTGATCCTGCAAGTTAACCAAATTGGAGACCAGCGGTGTTTACCAAAATCCACGGTAAACAGAAACCAACTAATGTAATCGTCTTTGTCCCACACATTTATGGGGATCATGATCCCCTACAGTTTGCTGTAACTGCAGGGTTCTGCTGTTAGGTAGAATATGAGTGAATAAAAAACAGTTGAATATATTTTTGGTAGCAAGCTTGAGGAAGATATTTTCCTTCAAAAAAACATAGCTGATATTTTCCTTCAAAAAAACACATACCCTTTTTTTTTGACAAAACACATACCCGTTTTTTATTCACTCAAGCTTACTACCAAAAATATTTTCCTTCAAAAAAACATAGCTTGATATTTTACTATTGATTTTTTATACCCATCAACAACATAGCTAGATATTTTCCTTCAAAAAAACATAGCTTGATATTTTACTATTGATTTTTTTTTTCTGGACCAAATAAATACACATACCCGTTGAATTCAAAACAAAAAACAATAATAATAAATAAAAAAGTGAAGATATGGCTATGCTTTGTTTGCCTTTGCCACTCTCTCACTCATGTTCCCAAATTGACAATGGCGTCTTCTCTCTCTACCCGTTTTCTCTGCATACCCTCTTTCAAATCTCAAACACTAAAATCTCCAATGCTAAATACACACCCTTCTCATTCTCTTCGACTTTGTTTTGCACAGAAAGCTTCTCAAGACAAAAATGCCACCATTGATTCTGTTCAAACTCCATCCCTTCAACCCTCTTCCCCTAAATCGCCTCATAGTTCATCATCTTCTCTGCTTCATCATTTCCGGTACTCTTTGATTTTGAATTTCTTGATGAATTTGTTGTTTTAGCTGTGTGAATTTACTTTTTCATCATTCATGTATTGGGATTTTGAATTTGATTTCCAAGAATTTAAATTTGATGAATTTTTTGCATATGCTTTGTTTGAATTTAATTTTATGAATAATTAGGGTTCTAATGTTGATTAAATTATTTAAGGGGGTTTTCTTATATTTTTTTAATTATTTATTTATTGGGGCATTGAAGTTTGTTTATTGGGCTCTGAACAGGAATGGTTGGTTTAAATTTGATGAACTTGGAATGGAGATGCTGTCCATTGCCCTGCCTGCTGCTGTGGCCTTAGCAGCTGACCCAATTGCCTCATTGATTGACACGGCGTTCGTTGGGCACATAGGTACTTATGTGGAAATGAATTTTATGATTTGAATTTTAAACTTTTAATTTAATCAAGAGGATCAAAAAGGAATTTTGAGTTAGCTTATAGCTGGCTGCAGATTTTTATTCTGAATTTGGAAGCTAATTATTCTAATTGCTTACTAGTTTTTTCTTGTTGATTATGATGACAATAGCAAGGATTGGCTTTTCACTGGGTTCGTTTGCTTTGAGTTATACTGATCAATGATAATTGTTGTAGAAAGAACCCCCTAATTAGAATTCTCTATACAGGGGCGGTTGAATTAGCTGCAGTTGGGGTTTCAGCTTCGGTGTTTAATCTAGTGTCAAAAGTATTCAATGTTCCTTTACTTAATATTACTACATCCTTTGTTGCGGAGGAGCAGGCACGAATCAACAAGGAGGAAAGTTCAAGTCAAACTGAGGAAAATGGTATGTTTTTTCATAAATGGTATCACAGTTTCAGTAGAATGTATACTTTCTTGGACATGGTTGTGTAGATTTTCTTGATCAAATGTATGTACTGAGAGTTTTGGACTCAAGTGGGTGTTATATGATTTCTCAGGCAAGTACCAAAATGAGAAACTCCTTTCTTCGGTATCAACTTCTTTAGCACTTGCTGCAGCTCTTGGAATTGCCGAAACTGTGGCACTTTCTCTTGGCTCTGGCATTCTTATGAATATCATGGGTATACCTGTTGTATGTCAAACTTGGCTGATTATTGATCCATATATCACCTTGTATTTATATTACGTATCTTCATGTTCTAGTTTCGTCTAATTCTGCAATTTAATGGGCAAGACAACCTCGCCCAGCAAAAATTAACAAAATATAAAAGATAGTTATTCAGCTAGCGTAGTTTAGATCTAACTGTCTATGTACAACATTGCTCTGTGGTGAGATAAATCTATAACAAAAAATCTATCTTAATTGAAAGTAATATTTCTGCTAATGTTTTGAGCTTAAATATGAGGTTGCTCATAAATGTATAATTAATTTCTAATAACTTGTTTCATGATGTATAATTGCAAATGAGTTTGTTCTCTGATATTTTACACCTTATAGCGGTACATAATTGTTTTAATGAAGTATTGTAAATATTTAAAAAAATAAATAATTGAACTTCAGATGTCAAATGATGCTTTATATTTAATAGAACTTTTAATTGGCATCTAATTGTGTTGGGGATGGTTCTCATGCCTAATTTGAGTTTTATAATTAACCAATTGTATTCTATAGTTCTCTCCTAAAAGTCATTCATATTGTAATCAATTTACGAAACATATTAACAATCAATTTTAAGTTTATTGTTTTGCTCCACATTGATCAGCTATCAGTCCTATGTTATGCATAGCATGAAAATTTATATATCTTGGTATTTGGTTGCTTTGTTGTTTGGTCTGAAGTTATGAAAAGTAGAAGAAGCAATTTTTTCTGCTCTTCATGGGCATTTGGTTTTTATATAATTGGATTTACCTCCATAATCTTAGACTGACTATAGATCTTGTTTGTATCATTAATTTCATTTTATATGCTGTACAGGATTCTCCAATGCGCGGACCTGCACAGCAGTTTCTTACATTGAGGGCCTTTGGTGCTCTTCCAATTGTGGTTGCCTTAGCTGCACAAGGCACTTTCCGTGGATTTAAGGATACAAAGACACCTCTATATGCTGTTGGCAAGTATTGCATCAACTTCCTCTCCCTCTCCCTCTCTTTCTCTCTCTCTCTCTCTCCATTTACTTCCACATATCTGTCATACTGTTAGCATTATGAAATTCTTGCTGGTGGTCTTTGCAAATGTAGGAAATTTTTAATTTTAATTTACAATGGATTAGAGCGTTGAAATAGTTCAACTTTGCCAAGAAATGAACTCTTAAACATGCCTTTGTAAAGCTACAAAGAGACAAATTTTTAGCCATTGGCTGATATGATCCCTGGTAAATATATAATGAAAATTGCATCATTGACTCAATTGCTGAAACCATATTATCTTCTGTTCATATTTTAAGGAAACAAGCAAATTAACATTGTTGACAGCACGAACATTTAGACGGTCTTAGTTCATGGTAAAGGCCCTTTTGGTCTACTATGTCAAAGCAATAAAGAAAATGAATTGAAAGTCTTTTCGCATTTCTTCATTTTACCTTTGCGCTGCATAGAAGAGAAGGAAGATCCTCTACTATTTTCAGTGACTGTTTGCTTTCTAACTTATATCTTTGGTTTGCATGGTGGTTTTATATGAACCTTCACCACTATTTGGATCCATGGGCTGTCAGTTTTATTTTTTACATTTTTATACCCTGCACAGTGCTCCATGCACACCTACTAGTGTTGTTGTTGAAAAGGAGTACATGACTAGGTAAAGTATTTTTGCTGGATGTGTAAATAACAAAGGCTTGTCTATAAATTTCAGGTGCTGGAAACCTTCTTAATGTGGTATTGGATCCAATATTAATATTTTCGTTCGGCCTTGGCATTGGCGGTGCTGCAATTGCTACAGTGATTTCTGAGTATGTCAGTGATGTGGTAAACTTTGTATTATATGTGCATTTTGCACACGTCCTTTAATTCGTGTGATCTTCTTCTTTTAACAGAATTTGTCTTTTTGGTCACCAGATTTTTAACAGCTTTCATTCTGCTATGGAAATTGAGTGACAAAGTGCTGCTAGTCCCTTTTTTTGACTTTGATGGGGGGAAAGTTTTCAGCTATCTCAAATCTGGTACCTATTTTTCAATAATTAAGTTCAATTGTTTATTTGGCTCCCCTTAACCTTCGAAGAAAACTACTAATGATTATGAAATGATCAGAGTTGATTGGAGTATTGGCTAATAGTTTCTGCAGTATAACAATGAAATTTTCCTGGACAAACTTCATCTGTGCATGATTGTGGTTAGCAAATTTGACTCAGTTGATATCTCAAGAAAGCCTTATCTTTAGAACTAATCAAATAAATATGAGCATGTTGATAAGATAAATTCTAAGATTTTTGTTAATTTTTATGCTTCAATGGCTTGCCACTAAACATGATATACGATATGGCATTGTTTGTGACATCTTTGATTCATGTGTTGAGAAATGCCAGGCAAAATTTCCCTCTCCATGTAAGTAAGATGGGAAATAAAATAATTATGAGAGTAAAGTAACCGCGGGATCTAGTCCAATAGAACATCTCTACTTTTTAGTATTAGGATTACAAGACTCTCTTGATACCAGAGGATCTCTGTCAATCTTATCCCACAAGGACGATTTACATTATCTCTCAATTCTCTCACCAAGTGAGCTGGAAATATGACACTCTTTCTTGAAGAGGATTACAATAACTTTCTCTCACTTTGTCACTCTTGAAGTTGATTTTCCTGGGATGGGTGGATTCAACAAGTCTACCCCTTTATATAGAGGTTGAATGTTACCCGGTTCATGAACTTGATCTAATGGACATTAATTATCCCACCGATGATGGTGTTCTTAAGTGTCAATGTTAAATCCCAAGACCTTGGAATGTGCTTACTTAATTTCCAGTGCATTTGATAAAAGCAAGATTGCTTGAATGTGACGTTCCATCAATTATGGAGATATTTCCAACACCATGTTAACAACCTCATCTTGTGGGAAAAACTTCTGATGTTTATTTTATACTGAAAGTATATTCTCTTTTGATTTTTATATTGAAAGTGTATTTTCTATTGATTTTGCACTTATGTCTACCTTTTGCTTGAAACTCTTGGAGAGACTTTACTGATGGATTCAAGTTGGATTTTGTTGTTTAATGACTAGTCATGGAAATGAAGTCTTTAGAAACAAGAAGGATATATTTTGTTCACCGATATATGTTGGAGATCTTACTAGGTTATAGTTCATAATGTAAAAAACACCGAAATCAAACTGATTTTTGCACCATACGAATTTTCATCATACAATAGAGTTTCTCAGAAAACTATTGCAATACTACCAAAGGTTATTGGCTGATTTGAAAATTTGCTATAATTTAATTGGATAGAGTCCATTTTCAAAGGATGTTATAATTACATTTCCTTTGAAAGGTGAATTTTATGGCATATGTACTTTTGACTTTGAGTTTGATAGGACTTCTGTTTGTTCATATATGATGTATGATAACATATAATTTGTTGTTTTAGTAATGAAATATGATTTTCATTGGCTTGAATTTGATTTGTTTAGCTAACAAGTATGACTGGACAGAAGAAATCATATGAGTTGAAAAGCAAAGTGGTTTAATCTTTAGTTTGAACTATTGCATCTTGTAGGTGGTCTTCTTATTGGCAGGACTTTGGCGGTGTTTATAACTATAACACTAACAACATCTGAGGCGGCTAAGCTGGGCCCTATACCTATGGCAGGTCATGAAATTTGCATGCAAGTTTGGTTGTCTATATCTTTACTCACTGATGCTCTGGCACTTGCTGGTCAGGTTAGATAAACTATTGCGTTGGACTATGAAGTGTCATTTAATTCAGAGATCTCATAGGCAGTTTAGCTCATCCAGTTTCCGAAGCACAAGAATTTGGAAGAACAAATTTTCATAATTATAAAGTGAATTATGGTGTGAACATTGAAAGGCTTTCCCAGACCATGTAATCAAGCTAATTGGGTATCAAATTTTTGGGTATCAAATTTTAAAACCCTTTCTGATTAGAAATAAAAATTCAAGCTTCTAAACAAGACTGAAAATACAGTCCATTTCACATTTCACAATAAACTAAAATGATATTAGTATGAATTCCAATACTCCACCATATCCTCTAACGTGACTGAAAAATCAAAAACTGTTGGGAGGTTTTGAAAAAATAGGTTGTGTACCATGCAGTTTCAAATGTTACAGATGTTAATAGTTCTACCATTAGTGGAATTCCTATTATTAGAAAAATCTGACACAAACTAACTGTTGGAAAATTATTTAGTTATTGCAAGTTGTTTGGCTGAAACTTACCGCGTCATGTTGTTATTGTGACAATTATTTCTACAGACTCTGCTTGCCAGTAGTTACTCACTGGGAAATTATGAGCAAGCACGGCTGGTTATATATAGAGTGATACAGGTTACTGGTTGTAATCACCATAAACTGCTTCCCTTCTTTTTCCATGAGATTAAAACTTATACTGATTCATAATTCTTTTCTTCTACTCTCCTTTACATGTCTAGCAGATTGGTTTAGGAGCTGGAATCACTTTGTCTGTGATCTTATTTTTTGGGTTTGAAGCATTTGCTAGTTTATTTAGCACAGATTCAGAAGTTCTTGACGTTGCACGGTCAGGTATATTGGTAAGAAATCACAATTGTTTGCTGAGAACTACCTGTATTACCATTTGGTAGGCTTCATGTCCCTCCCTAGAAGAGTGCAACTCTCTTTGGTTTTCTTCTTGACAAATGTAGTACCTTGATCAATTTATCTAGTATAGTTACTTGGTTCTGATGAATATATAAATTTAGAGGTGCTATATATTTTTCATTTTTTTTAGAGTATGAATTGACAACAATGAACAATATAATTGATTGTTGCATGGCTACAAGTTGAAATGATTCATGAATGTCATATGGATGCCTTTTTTATGTTAAAAATTATCTTTAGATTTATACTATTCTTCCTCTTAAATGGATGATCATATACCTACTGCCGAAGCCATGTTTAAAGCTGATGTTTTGGACTGTATCAGAGTGTAAGGGCTAGCTATTTTGGCGTGCTAATCTTTTACTGGGACTATTTAGTTTTGTTATATGTAGTTTGATTCTCCATTCTGTCTCTGGATGCATGTATACACAGTAATGTTGTTTGGAATCTAAAACTTTGTCACATGTGCAGTTTGTTGCGGGATCTCAACCAGTGAATGCCTTAGCATTTGTTATTGATGGAGTTTATTATGGAGTATCAGACTTCGAATACGCTGCCTACTCGATGGTAATTACCTAGTTCAACTATTAAAAGATACTGAAACGTTTCATTTTTATCTCTTAACTCATTTCCTTAATGCTTTTTTTCTTTCTCTCTTTTCCCCACTTCTTAACTTTTGTTTTTGACTTTTGTATAGGTGCTAGTTGGACTGGTTTCTTCAGTTTTCCTGGTGGTGGCTGCTCCAGTGTTTGGACTTCCTGGAGTCTGGACAGGATTGTTTCTCTTCATGGCTTTGCGTGTTCTGGCTGGAGTTTGGAGGTAAATTATTTTGATGGTGATACTTGTAAAAATTTGTATCAGTGGATAACGCGTTGCACTATTCATATTTGATTACAGGACACATTAGTTTAATGAGATTTTGCATGATGTTGGAGTTATTAGTTTTTCATAGTTCATACTCTCTTTATCTATGCTGCTGGTGGGGAGGGGGAATGTATTGGGTAGGATACTTTTTTGGATTACATGAGAAGATTTTAATCGAATTAATGTTTCTATTTCTTAATTTTAAGGTTAAGCAGCAAAAGTGGTCCATGGGATATGATCTGGTACAACGATGAGCAGAAGACTGACTAACATTCAATTAAAGTCATCTATTTAGTCTTCAGAAGTTCCAACTTTCATTTATCAGATTAAAAAGGAAGATGGTTATGACATGATTCTCAAGAGAATCCAGTTATAGGTGTTCTGCAACCTCGCCTTGGTTACTAAATCTCAGCACTTAAAGAGAATCCAGTAGCAGCACAGGATTGTGATAAATTATTACAATGTTACAGTAGTTGCTGCAAACAAATTGCCAAATCTTTTTGGTACAAGATGGGAAAGTTTGAATGGATAAAAGAAGCAAAGGAATGGAGAAAGTTATTGAATGACCGGCCTGCAGCTTGGAAGTCAAACCTTTTGACCTTCTGGTAATTTCCTTTTTCAAAAAATTGTATTAATTAGGAGATTGTGCATGCCTCTGCATATTTTCACTGCTGAAACCAGCTACTTTGTGCTGTATATTTGAGGTTGTAGTATGAAGTTCCTTTCTAGGAAAAAACTCATTATTGTTCTGTACACTGGTCAACTGGGTACAGGGTTTTAGTTTCTTTTCTTTTGATGATGTAGTAGGAAACAGATCTCAAGGAAAAATATTAGTAAATCGTATTGATATTGATATTGCCATTGAAAAAGAATGAAAATTTTACCCTAGTCATTCATCTTTTTATCTTCATTCTGGATGTGCTTGCTTAACATACGTTTCTGATGTATCACACACATGCTATTTGCATGCAATATAATCTTGATTGGAGAGTAAAAAATTCCGAAACCTAATGAAAAATTGTTTGGATTGTTGTTTGTACCATAGAAAAAGATTATCTGAATAAACCCTTTATTCTATACACTATTACAACATAGGGATTGTCTGTTCGGATTTTCCTTTCCATCCTCCCTTTCTACTTTTCCACTTTCCACCCTACCTAAATTTGCAAAAATACCATTGTTATGCCTCCCCTTTTACCCTCTCAACTCAGGAATAAGAATTGTTATAGAAAGCATCTTTGGACAGAATTCATAGTGAAAAGACTAAAAGAATAGCTTGAATTAAAAAAATGCCTTTCAAATAGTACACAAAAAGGCATATAATAGATCGACTTACACATTTATAAAATTCACAGTACACATCATCTTAATGGTGATTGAGACATGAAATAGAGATGGAAACATGGCCTTATTGATCAACCACTAAGGTGGGGAAAAAACATACTGTTATAAAAAACCCCACCAAAGTGAACAAAAAAAATTAACAAAAAACTAAGAAAGTCTAAGATCCTATATGTGAAAAACATTTATCTAGTAACTTCTTCTCTTCATATAAGCCAAAATCATAATCAGGATTTAAGAAACTATAATCATAACCCACTTCCATCTCAGCAAACTGTCTATTATTCCAATGTTGGTAACCACCCAGTTTATGCAGCTGTTGAGAAAAATCACATACCTTCCTACTTCCATTATTTCCTTTCTCTTGTAACTTAGTGTTCTTAGTAGTATTCATATTCAAAGCCTCAACATTAGACATTCTCTCAATAGTTCCAACATTTCCACCACCAAATAGATGAATTCCTTGCATGGAATTATTGAAATCTTCCTCCAAACCCTTCAGATCATTTTTCATCTCATCAAAATGTTCATTTTTATATTGCTCATTTTGTGATTGAACATGACTAATCTTGGAACACTTACCACTACAAAATTCCAGGATTTCAGAAATCACTTCCTCATTATGTTTCTTTGCAATAGAAGCCTCAATTTGAATGTTAAAATTCTCATAATTTGTTCCTGTTGCTTCTTCATTCTTCACCACAAACTGATGTTCTGTTGTGTCGGAAGAGCTATAAGCTATTTTCATAAGCTCGTCTGATTCTCTCTCCGCTCCTTCATTTTCTCTAACTGTTTTTTCATACTTAAGATTCATTTTCTTGGATTTTTCATTTGTTTGCACTACTTCCTCATCATCAACACAATCTCTAGAAACAACTTTATTCTCTTCATGAGACAGATCCAACTCCTCAACTTTTGCAAGATCCTCACCATTCATTACATCATCATCAGATGAAGTGGTCGGTGATGATGATGATCCATTGGGGAAATTCAAACGTGCACAAGGACCATACATAACTTTAGCTGCTTCATCATAAGCTAAAGCAGCTTCATGAGCAGTAGTAAAAGTACCAAGCCAAAGTCTATGTGCTTTTTCACCAACATGTTTACCATTTATAGGTTCACGAATCTCAGCTACCCATTTACCCCAAATCCTCTGTCTAACTCCTCTGAATTTGCAATCAGAATTTTGAGGTCCTCCTTTTCCTAACATACACCCTTTTCTTGATCCTTTTGCAGGAACTTTGTGAATTGCTTCCACCCCATTTTCTCCACCATTAAACTTTTGTTGTTGTTGCTTGTTGTACTTTTTCCACTTCTCAAGTGTGTCTTCTACTGAGTCACTTCTTGCACTACTTCTTCTCTTCCGTGATTTCCTTTCTCTACATAAGCAATTAAACAAACACATAAGAATCATGAATTAAGTAAAGGAAACTATCTAGCAACAAAATTAAAGAAAACTATATATATGTTTAGAAACATATAAGAATTATGAAATTAAGCTTATGCAACAAAAACACCTAATAGAATTTGGATTGAGGTTTCCAAAAAAAAAGGTTGTCACATCGTTGTTTTTTGTCTGTCATATCAGACGCATTTGACTCTGATTCTCTATAGTATTATGAATATCAGCCGCATCTGACTATGATTCTCTATAGTATTATGAATCGTTACATTAAAACATCATTGTTTTTGATATTGTTATGACTACAAAATAATATTAGTTGCATTTGATTGTGATTCTCTATAGTATTATGAATCATTGAATGATATGACGACTGCTATTTAAAAACCTAGATTAGGATTAAATGAAATAGAAGAACAATTTGAATGAACAACATGAAAAGGGCATGAAACTATAGTCTATAATAAATATCATGAGATGAATTTAGAAGATATGATCTGACCCAGAAATGGTATTAGTCTTCATACGCTTATGCTATTGAAGAAGCATAAAGTTTTTGGTTACTACTTGTTTTTTTATATAGAGTTTGTGATATGAGAGGTTTTAGAGAGGTTTTGGGATTTGTATTTGGACAATTGCTGTATTATGGTGTGCTATGCGTGTGACTACTTGTTGTTGGGGAAATGTGCATGGTGACGTCATTAATAACATCATGCTTGACTTGGGAAATAAGGAAAAGTTTGAAGGAATCAAATTAAGTTAACCTTTTCTATAAGGGGAAAATGTGGTGGATAGAGTTTTTGATGACGTGGCTTGTTTTCAGAATCTAATGAAAAGGGTGATGAGCATTTAGGGTTGTGACACGTGGGAGTTGTTTATTACTTGGTGGCAAATTGGCAAGAGGTTTCTTCGTTGTGAAGGCCTCCTTTTCTATTTGGTCTGTTTGCGACTAGTGGATTGGGTTTTTAACACTTGATTTCTCTGTGTGTTTTTTTAACATTATCGTTCAAGTATTGATGATCAAATGTAGTTTATTGAATTAATAAATGTTGAGTTGTTTCAATTCTCTCATAGGTTGGCTAACATGTCGGCCCTTCGTCCAACATCCCAAAACGTGGCTTACTCAGGTTTCATACTGTATAGTTGAGTCACTATATTTGTCAAAAAATAAATAAAAATAGTTGAGTCACTATAGGGATTATATAGACGAATCCTTCGAGTCGAGTAGGACTATAA
Source organism: Astragalus glycyphyllos (assembly GCA_963573325.1). NCBI lineage: Eukaryota > Viridiplantae > Streptophyta > Magnoliopsida > Fabales > Fabaceae > Astragalus > Astragalus glycyphyllos. The sequence goes on along the minus strand of OY754312.1, from coordinate 12,727,798 downwards.
TTGACAATGAAGTGCAGTAAGACACTTCACCTACACGGTTACGCCTAAATGATTGTGTGTTCGAGTTATGGAGGGAGGGAGGAAGAGAAGAACGCTATTGATCACTTTTATAAAAAAGGGTAGTACTACAACAAGCAGCAAATTTCTCCTAAGAAATTTTACGCTGCCACATTCCTAAGGCTCTAGATCGTACCCAAAAACCTCTAGCTAAGTTGGAAGAGACATGAATCATCTCATGCTCTTCGATAGTAATAAAAAAGTTAGCGACGACTTATCAATGATAATATACTATCAGTAAATATCTCCTTTTAAAAAGCTACCAATCAATAGTAAAAAAGTAATCATATGGTTGTTTGTAAACAAAAGATGAGGTTGTTGGTTGACTACACAACAATAGTTACTTATCGCAATTTATCGATGGTTAATTCTTCAATAATAAAAAGGCTAAATACTTGTTTTGGTCCTTTATGTTTGGGCGAAGTTTCACTTTCGTCCTTTATCTTTTTTTTGTTCCGTTTTAGTCCTTTATGTTTCATTTTGTTTCGGTTTCGTCCCTACTGTTAGCACTATTTGTTTCATTTTCGTCCTCTGCTTTTTTGTTTGGTTTAATTTTGGTCCCTCTCAGTTTTTAATTTGTTTCGTTTTGGTCCCTCACTTTCTTGCACAATGAAACATAAAGGACTAAAACGGAACAAAAAAAAGATAAAGGACGAAAGTGAAACTTCGCCCAAACATAAAGGACCAAAATAGGTATTTAGCCTAATAAAAAAAATGAACCCACAGCTAGGGATGGAAAAATGGGTTCGGCCAGCTAACTTGTTAAAAAAAGTAGGTCAGGCAGACTATTCACCCCGCCAACCCGACGAGCCACAGGCAGGCCAGGGCTAAGTTCCCATGTTTTTTATTTTTTTCTTTGTAACTATTGCTAAATACTTTTTGATGTTTTTTTTTGCGGTTGTGGTGGGACAACCCACCATTCATATGGACTCGACTCCAAAGGTCTCGTATAGGGACCTGGATGAGGAATGGCTCGTTTTTATGGTCCAACCTTAAAGAGCGTGTTGATGGGACCCAATCTCTATAATGAGCTTGTTCAAGAGAACTCTAATTTTCGATAAGAAGTTTGTAAGGGTCTTGATGATTACAATTTTATGATCACGTCAACAAAACATTCGTTAGCTCTAGTCTTGTGATGTTCCGCGACGATGTAAGTTTTACTTCATTGACCCTTTCATTACTGCAATGGCTACATAAGCACCGTAACATCCACATTGGTTTATTTTTAACAAAGTTGAAGAAACGGATAATGATGCTAACGTTAAAACTTAAACGACCAACATGGGTAAAAAGATAAAGGACAAATCCGAACCTTGGAATTAAGTTAAAGGATTACATGAGTAATTTTGCCATTTTTCAATATTGGAATAATTGATTGAAAATTATGGTAAGATTCGTTAATGAAATAAGAACTATTTTAACACATTTTGTTCTTCTAAAACTCACTTATTAAAACTGATTTTATCATATATTTTGTACTGGAAAGAAAAACAGAAGAGTAAGAGTAGGCCCTGCAATAAGCAACATCACGAAAGTCTTCAATGAAGAGAAGCTTGCCTCAACCTTCCTTGTGGCATGCAACATGAACGTCTAGAGTTGAAATTTGTATTCACGCCCAGAAGGCAGGCAGAGGGGCTACACAACATGAAAGACTGTGTAGTAGCCCAATGAGGCTAATATTGACTTGTTCTAAACATGTAAGGGTGTGCACAATTGTGTAAGGGTTGTGCATAAGCATATAAGTAATTGTTATTAGGTTTATTTTGTGTTTTCTTGTACATAGCGCATCCTCTCTTCACTACATTCATTTTGGTATATTTTAAAATCATTCATTGGAACCAGAGGAGGCTGCCTCTATTTTTATAATGTGTAACTAAGTCCCTAACTAGGGTGATGGTGGATCTTATGTTGGTTTCATGATATTTTTCTCTTTAATATATCATTTATGCTTCTCGTATATTGGTTAATTGTTCATTGTGTTTGAATTCTATAAGGCTTAGATAACCCATCAACAAATTAATTAGTTGAATAAGTTTTTTTTGACAATAATTAGTTGAATAAGTTAAAAAATGGAACTCTAAGGTAAAATGGTTTTGGGGTTGGCCTAATCATAATCCAATATTTCTCTCTATTTCATTTGGTATTTGAGTTACAAGTTTGTTGGTTCTTAATGTTTTTCTTAATTGTTGCTTTACAAATTGGTCCTCAATAGTTTTCGATATTTGCAAACTGGTCCCTAAATTTTTTCAAGTTTTTGAATACTGTTCCCTAAAAATTTGGGTTTTGCAAATTGGTCCTAAAAGTTTTAAAATTTTGGAGACTGGTCCTTAAAATTCCTAATTTTCTTTTTTTTACAAAAAATTAATTCTAAACCACTTTTCTTTTTGATAGTTATATTTTTACCCCAAAATTTTTAAAAGTTATAAAAAAAATCCAACTCTAATTAAGCAATAAGTCCATCCAAACAAAAAAATCATAAAAGAAGGAATGCATTTATTTGAATTGCTTGGAATTTTAAGTTCTCTATGTATTAGACAAATTGACTATCTGATTTATTTGGTATAAAATAAATAATTGTATCAACCGATATGAAATCTCAATCATTCTTAATATATTATACTATATTTTACGGTCAACTTAACTAATAAACAAGGACTTAGTTAATCTCTGATCCACCTAAAATAGAACTATGCAAACAATCCATAAGACCCAACTCAATTGGCAATGCCGAAATTGTTAGGCTGAATACCATGTCTCAAGTTCGAATATGAGACCTCACAATTGTGTGCGTGAGTTTCCTTACATCAGTAGTTAGTGGTAATTGGAATACCAATGATGGACTAGGTTTTATGGACAAAATCAAGCATTGTACGGAGGCGGTAGATGTTTGGGGTCGCAAGTTAAGGGCGAGATATAGAGATGATATCAAGCAATGTAGAAACCAGATTGAGGTGCTGCAAGGCGCAGGTGCTGACCTACATGCCCAGGTGCTAAAGGAAAAGAAGGAGCGTTTATCATTGTTATTAGCTCAAGAAGAAACTTTTTAGAAGCAACAGGCCAAGGTGTATTGGTTGAGGGATGGAGACAAAAATACTAAATTTTTTCATGCTATGGCGAGTGCGAGGAAACGACGAAATAATATTCAGAAATTAGTTCGGGATGATGGGGTGGAGTTGACGGAGTCGTTGGAAATGAGGGAGGAGGCTAGACGGTATTTTATTGACCTGTTTCAAGGGAGGCAAGGAGATTATGAAGGGGTTTTGAGGCATGTTCAGGTTCGGATTTCACAAGGGGATAATGACAAGTTGATGAAGCCGTTGGGGATTGAAGAATTTAAACAAGCCCTTTTTGACATGCATTCTGATAAGGCGCCAGGACCAGATGGGTTTAATCCTGCTTTCTTTAAGAGGTTTTGGTACTTATGTGGGGTGGAGTTGTTCAACACGGGGATGACTTGGCTTGAATCTGGTGAGTTTCCTCAGGGCCTAAATGATACTAATATTGTCTTAATTCCAAAGGTTGACAATCCTACTTGTATGAAAGACTTAAGGCTGATATCATTGTGTAATGTCATCTATAAGATCATTTCTAAGGTGTTTGCAAATCGCATTAAACAGTTGCTAGAGAAGTGTATTTCTTTGGAACAGTCGGCATTTGTAGCAAATCGCTCTATCCTTGATAATGTGTTGGTTGCCATTGAAACTCTTCACCATATGAAGTGTAAAACTAGCGGCAAGGTGGGGGAGATGGCGCTGAAAATTGATATTAGTAAGGCATATGACAGAGTAGATTGGGGGTTTATTTTGGAAATGATGAGGCGTATGGGGTTTGATGAGAGATGGGTAAAGTGGATATCTATGTGTCTTGAGACAGTTAATTACTCAGTCTTGCTTAATGGGGAAACAACAGATACTATCTCACCTGGGAGAGGTCTTAGACAAGGGGCCCCACTGTCTCCTTATTTGTTTATTCTATGTGCGGAAGGCCTTACCACTCTTATTAAAAAAGCAGAGGCCGGAGAAGACATTCATGGAATTAGTGTGTGTCGTGGGGGCCCACCCACCACACACCTCCTTTTTGCTGACGATTGTTTCTTATTTTTCAGGGCCACTGAATTTGAAAGCAGACAATTACAGGAGATTCTTAATACTTACGAGAGAGCATCAGGGCAAACTATTAATATGCAGAAGTCAGAGATATTCTTTAGCAGAAATACAAGTCAAGAGACTTGGGGACAAATAATTGATATGTTAGGTGTCTCGGAGTGTATTGGCACTGGCAAGTACTTAGGGCTTCCATCAATGATTGGTAGAAACAAGAAGCAAATTTTTGCTTTCCTTCGGGACAGGACTTGGAAGCGTACACAAAATTGGTCTGGCAAGCATCTTTCTAAGGCAGGTAGGGAGGTTCTAATAAAATCTGTGGCTCAAGCAATTCCTACCTATTGTATGAGTACCTTTTTGCTTCTGTCTACTTTAGGTGAGGAGTTGGAAAGGATGCTGAATTCTTTTTGGTGGGGTACGAATCGAACCAATTCCAAAGGCATCAAGTGGCTAAGTTGGGAAAAGCTCTCTATGAGGAAGGAGTATGGAGGTATAGGTTTTCGTCATTTCTATGGTTTCAATTTAGCAATGCTAGGGAAGCAGGCTTGGAATATTTTTCCCAAGAGAGATACTATAGTGCATCGTGTCTTCAAAGCTAAATATTTTTCTGATGGAGATTTTACGGGGGCTCGCTTGGGCCATAATCCTAGTTATGTTTGGCGTAGTATCTACACTTCTCGGGTGGTGTTAAATTTGGGATATAGATGGCGAGTTGGGAATGGTAGGAGCATCAATGTTTGGAAGGACCCATGGCTAAAGGGTCGAAGTGATTCTAGAGTGACATCCCCGGTGATACAAGGTTTGGAAGACTTGAAGGTGTGTGACCTCTATGATGTAGCGTCTAGTGATTGGAATAATGCTCTCATTGATTCAATTTTTTCAGCTGTCGAGGCAAGCTTAATTAAATCCATGCATATGCTTATCCGTGAAAGTGATGACAATATCACTTGGTGGAGAAGCAAGAATGGGTCTTATTCAGTTCAGTCGGCTTATTATGCGGCGATGGAGGATTTGATTGATAATTCACACCTAAGGAAAGAAGGTGACTGGTTGGCGCTATGGAGGATGAAAGTGCCTCGAAAGGTTAAATTATTAATGTGGCGTGCAGCTAGGGGAGTACTACCAACAAGGAGCAACCTACACAAAAAGATGGTAAACTGCGAGTTAAACTGTCCAATGTGCACAGGTAATGATGAAGATGAATTGCATTTATTTTTTAATTGTCCTAAGTCACAGGAAATTTGGGCACATAGTGGCTTGCAGGCTGATGTAGCACAAACAAGATCAACTACTAATAATTTTAAAGATTGCTTCTGGAGTTTGTTGAGATCTTTACTGATTTCCCGAACCGGTGCTCTTAGTATGGTGTTTTGGGCAATTTGGAAGGTGAGGAATGACAAAATCTGGGAGAACATTGATACAGCTGTTGCAGGTGCGGTGAGGAGGTCAATGGAATTTTTGTGGGATTGGGAGGTTGCTAGGAAGAAGCATGGTCCAACTTTAGTAGTGCAACAACATCGAGATAATGAAGTGGTGCGATGGTTAAAACCGTGTGACAGAGAGCTCAAGTGCAATGTGGACGCCGCACTATTTAATCAACAAGGTCGATACGGTATCGGGATGTGCATTAGGAACAATTTGGGAGAGTTTGTCAAAGCTAAAACTATGAATTTTAACGGCATACCTCTTCCTCAAGAAGTAGAGGCTATAAGGCTTAAGTTTGCTATTGAATGGTTGCGAGAGTTGGGTCTTCAAGCGATTACCATAGAGCTGGATTGTTTACCAGTGGTGAATGGTATGACAGGAACCAACAATCAAAACACAGACTTAGGCGTTATTAGTTCTTCTTGTAAATTGTTATTATCAAATTGTGAAAGCTATAGGATTAGCTACATCAAGAGACAAACTAATCTCGTTGCTCACACTCTAGCTAAAGCATCGAGATACTTTGCTAGTTCTCAAGTCTTTGATTTTAGGCCAACCTGTATTAATAATATTCTTATGAATTAAATGAACTAAGTTTTGTTTTGTGTCAAAAAAAAAATTGTGTGCGTGAGTTTTTAATAGCAATTACTATACCGAAAAAATAAAACTATTATGCAAACAAAAGTATATGGCAATGCAGGCACCCTAGTGTTCACAGTGTGCGGTCAGGGGTGTCATAAACCCGATAACCATAAACCCTAATAACTAAACCCCGCTTTCATTTACCCAACAAAAAACGGAACCATGGGAAAAAAGCAGAAGCAGAAGATCCTTCTTCCGCCGGACCTGCCACCGGAGATCCCCGACGATGAAGTTGAGGTTTCCGACGATGACCATCAATTCGTCAAAGATAACCGAGCTTATGCCTCCTTGCTCTCCACCTTGGATACCAAAGCAATAACCAAGTCTGTAATCTCGTTTCCCTTTCTTTTATTACATAAATTGCAATGCTACAGTTTTTATTTTAATTTATTGTACAGTATTGTAAATTGTTGGGTTAGTATCCGGTTTCTGAAAGTTTTAGGATTTCTTGTCACGATTTATATATAGGGGAAAACAAGTTGTTCACGATTTATATAACTAGAAAGTTATTGCAGACTTATAACTTAGATATTTCCATTGTAATAACTTATATAAGCTTTAGATTAGTATTGACCATGGTCCCTCGTTTGCATTATTACAGTTTTAAGAAATCTTGTTTTGTGATAAACTTTCTGAGCCTGCAATTTGAATGTTCAGGGCAGGCGTATACCATGGTTGTTATTTTCTTCCCGTCACTTTTACAATGCGCAAATCTCTTCTTAATTGTAGCGCATGTTGTCATGTGTTTTACTGACTTGGGATATAACTTTATTGTGTGTCTTAAGGCACGTTACACGGGTTGCTGATGCCAAAGATGATGCTTTGGAGAAACTTTATGAGCAACGCATGAAAAAAAATGCTCTCAAGAAGGAAAAGGAAGAAACAGGTCTGCAGGTTGATCGTGTGGATGCTCTTCCAGTTAAGACATTGGATGGAAAACTCTATTATCGGACAGGTATATTGTATTTTCTTATAAATGTGTGCATTGTGGTAACTGGTCATTCATTTATTTCTTTTATTAGTTGCCTTGGTAACAAATGCTGTTCTCACATTCTGCAGCCACAAAGACAGCACCAGAAAAAGGCCCAAGTGAAAAGGAAACTGAAGAGGATGGCAATGCGGACAAAGGTCTAATTAAGCTAACTAAGGCCGAAAAGAGAGCCAAACTTAAGAAAATGAGAAAAGAGGGGAAAAAACAAGGGAAAGAGGTGGCTAAAGCAGAAGTGGAGGAAGCACCACAGGCGGCAATTTTGGTATTAACCAACCTGTTTGGCAATTTTAATATTAACTTAACATATGTTTTTGCCCATTTGATTTGTTTAATGTTGGACTAGGCATGACAATTTGTATGTTTCACGTTTGATTTTTAAAATAGTCGTAGGATAGAACAAACCTAGATGTGAAGTTCAGGACAAAACTATAAAACTGTTACTCAACAAATCATTAGGCAAATTCTTGTCCCAAAGCAACACTGCTTAAAGATAAAAACACATTTTTTTTTTTTTTTTTCTCAATAGAATGTATGTACAAACTGCAATATTTAGCAGAGTCACCATTATACAACACATGGTATTGTAGTAAATTTTATATCTCCAGAAAAGTATATAGATCAACAAAGAGTGGTGTTATGGCTCAAGTACTTATCCTGTGTTGGTCTGCATAACTGTTCCTCAATATGCATCAACGCATGTAGCAGCAATAGTAATTTACTAATTTAACACTTTGCAGTACAGCTTGTAGTAAACTTTATGTAAGCATACTATACTGTACGGTATAATTACCTACGAAGACAGATATCTGACCCTATTATTATATGCTTTTTATCTGTTATGAAGGTCAGTTCTCTTTATTTGTCATGCAGCTAAGTTTTTCTATCAGAGAGTTTTCTATAAATACAGCCTCTGCAATTCTCATTAAATATGTTATATTCATTCTAGAGCACCACCACAAATTCTCTCAAATATTTTCTCTTCTTTTATCTCATCTTCTCGCATCACAAATTCTAACATAGTAGGCATCATGGCTGATTTTGGTCAATGTTCTTGTTCACGGTATCTCCGATTCTCCAGAATATTCTTCCACTTCTCCTGAAAGTCGAGCTCTTGCTCTGTCTCCAATCACCTTTTCTCATAAAATTTTAGCGGTCATAACTCATAATTTGCTGCATTATGTTGTCGATCAAGCAATGTCGATGTCAATGAAGCATATTCAAATTGCGATCAACAAGATTCTTTGCTCCTCTTGCCTACAACTTCAATATTTGATTCGCTTCTTTCTCTGCCAATTGGACGTGTCCCCTTGTGGTATATTTGGGAAGACATTCATAATTTCTTTTGTTCCCAAATTTGTGCCGAACTTCAAAAAGACTAAAACTCATATTTGAATTGCACAAAGGAAAGAAATAGCTTCATGTTTGAATAGTAGGCTTGAATCAAATAAATTGTTGATTTATCAGTGTTGATTGGTGATATAGTTCCTCTTTGTGATTAGGTTTTAGTTATTCTTTAGGAACACCATTGAGTCTCAACCTTTTTGGGAAGTTGAATCTCAGCTTCTTGTTCAAGAGGCGCGAATAGAAAAGAACATGAAAGCTGTTCTTCAGTCACTTTCGGTGAATGTTTCTCTATCATATCCTCCTCACCTCGTTAGTTTGGCATCTAACTTGTTTATCCCTCACCGTTGTATTCACATCATATCAGCCTACCAATCGGTCCCAGTCAAGCAAAACTCCTATCAGCAGTCCTAAATATACATCTGACATCACCTTTTCTCCCCTATTCTCCTTTTCCTCATCTTTGCAATACGACTATCCCACTACACCACTATCCAAGTTTTGGGGTTGACTGCTCCTTGCTGCTATCCTAGATTGAGTACATAGCTCCATAAATATAGATTCTCCGTAGCTCTTATGTATTAGATTGTATTCATATTACTCTACAGACAAATTCTCTCTAATATTTTCTCTTTCTTCCTCTTGTTTTCTTCGCATTATAAAATAGAAATTATAATAATTTACTTGAACTGGACCTTTTTGGAAGGACTATAAATCATTCAGCTCATTGTTTTACTTAATTTGTTATCTTTTCATTGTCTAGGCTGAGGTCAAAGAAGATCTTAAAGCTGAAGAAGCATTTGAAAGTAAAAAGTGTAAACTTGCAGAGTTGGGAACTTCCTTGCTAACAGACCCAGAGTCCAATATTAAGTTACTGAAGGAGATGGTACAGATATCTAAAGATAAAGATCAGACCATTGTTAAACTTGGACTTCTATCACTCTTGGCTGTTTTCAGAGATATTGTACCCGGGTATGCCCGACAGTCATATATCATAATGCACTTTTTATATGTAGTGATATTATTATAGTCCGCCTTTAGTTTTCTTCCTCACAAATTTATCGTGTTTCAACTTCAACATCAATGCATGCAATGTACAGGTATCGGATTAGGCTTCCTACTGAAAAAGAACTAGAAATGAAGGTTTCAAAGACTGTTAGGAAGATGCGTTATTATGAATCAACTCTCCTTTCTTCATACAAGGTTCATATTCATACTTGACTTCTATGTAGTTTTCTATTATTACTTGGTTTAGCTGAAAGGAAGTTTTACTGTTAGATATGACTTCCAGTTCAGTGCTTGCATGGGTGCTTGTTGGCTTGACTCGAACCTACATTTCCAGTTGGTTGATGTTTTTATGTTAACTTGTTTGATATTATTATAAAATATGAAATTGGTTTCATATCTGTGTCACTCACATATTTTTTCCTTTGCTTCTGCTTATGCATGTCACAGGCTTACTTGCAAAGGCTGATGGCCTTAGAAAAGGAGCCCTTATTTCAGCATGTTGCAGTTCGTTGTATTTGTTCTTTACTTGATGCAAATCCCCATTTCAATTATCGCGAAAGCTTGTTAGAGGCAACTGTCAGAAACATAAGCTCCATGGATGAGGCCATAAGGTGCAGTTGTATCTGTTATTGCATTCTTTATTATATAAAGATTTCTGTAGAGTTTTTGAAATTTCCTATCGAAGAGCATGAAAATGAGTTTCATAAATGAAACTATGCTGTAATTTGGATTTTGGGGCACAAAGGGAGGGTAACTAATTTTTTTGATTTATTAAAGTGCTAAACTGCCATACGTAGTTCAAGTCTAGATAAAAGTTGTCTATAATTTACTTTCCATTTGACTTTATAAATGCATGGGAAAAAATATTTTCATTCTTTCTTAATGGAATACCTTCATGCCATTGATGGGGGTGGGGGAATAATATGTATACATTTATTCCATGTGCAAATGGTGTTGACATGTATATGGAATATGTTGACAAGTTTCTAAAGCATACCTCATGAAGAATGCTTATCTTCGAGGATGTGAATATTATAGTTGACATTGCACAGCTGCACTAAAGGTGTAAAGTTTTCGAAGAACATTGTCCGTGTCCATTGAAACGATTACCATTGTTTCCATTTTATTAATACTACATGCTTCAGTTTGAGTCTTGTGGATGGAAAAGTTAGACTCTAGGGGAGCTTTGTTCCCTTAAGTGAATCCACTCGACTAAGCACAGATCAGTCCATATTAAGTGTGGTTTCTAAATGAATAATAGTTTGTTTTCTGTTTCTAAGTTTGTATGCTCTTTTTATACTTATTATTAATTATTATTATGTATCTGACAAAGTTTTTTGTTTCTGTTTAACAGGAAACTTTGTTGTTCCACAATTAAGTCGCTCTTTACAAATGAGGGCAAACATGGTGGTGAAGCTACTGGGGAGGCTGTGCGGTTGATTACTGATAATGTGAAAGTTTATGATTGCCAATTGCACCCTGATTCCATTGAGGTAAGATATAGTCCTACCCTCTCCTATTCTTTTTTTTTTGTGTTATCCGAAGTCTACCTGTTGATTTTCTGTTTTTCTATACAAGTTACTATTGTACTTTTTTAGTATAAAATCATGAAAGCTATGTGAGTGTAACTCATTTTATTTTATGTGGAATGTTTCACTGAGGAAAAATGCTTTTAAGTGATGTTTGTTCTTTCCAATGCTTATTCAGGTTTTCTTGTCTCTTTCATTTGATGAGGATCTTGGGAAGTCTCAAAAGATGGAAGAGGATAAGAAATATAAATACAAGAAAGGTAAGAAAAGGAAAAACACGGAGGCATCAAATCAGTTGCAGGAAAATGAGAGAAAGAAAAGTAGGCAAGAGATGATTTCTAAGACAAGGGAGGAGGTGATTATTTTTCCCATAAGAATCACTCTCTTCTTTTTTTTGTTTTGGTTTGTGGTAGTAAATGAGATTCTGCCTATGTTTTGTCTAGGTTGAAGCTGATTACAAGGCCGCATCCTTTACCATGGATGTTATGGAGAGGAGACAGATGCAAACAAAAACTCTCTCGGCTGTGTTTGAGACATACTTTCGCATTTTGAAGCATACAATGCAGTCCATTGCTAGGTGTGTTTTCATTTCATGTGTATTACTATATTACTATAAATCCATTTGTCCACATCTCAGAAAATGGGGGATGAAAAGCGATGTTTTAAAATTTGGGGTCTAATAAAAGCAAAACGATTGCCTATTTACAGGGACTAAACATTTTTAACATTATTATTATGTTTTGAATGCATTTCAATTTATCCACTTACACTAAAATCAGCAATATTTTATTCTCTTATGGATCCTTATGTCACTATTAAGTGCATTTTCATTGATTATTTGCATTTGTAGAACCTTGAAGTTAGTATTTTTCAGTTTTACCTATCTTTTATTGATATGAACTTCATTCTTTAGTTTGTGTATGGCGGTGGCTGTGAACAGATGTGCATGTGTGAATTGCATTAACTGTTCCGGGTTGCTTGGATATATAACTGAGGGGAAAATGGGCGTTTACTATAAATCTGTCAGTTTATGGATGATGCTTTGGATATCTTTGTTGGTTTCATATTTTACCATGCTTTGTTTTTTTACTGTGTGTAGATTGTACTTTGTTTTAAAAAGTTTCATTCTTCATAATTTTTCCATGCTTTAGCTTTTCTTACATGCACTTTTTCTGTGATTAACTTATAGTAAATTTTGGATGAGATTATTATCAATTTCTGTCGTCAGGGTTGATAATTTTGCCTCATTTTCTTGATCAGGCCTGAAGCAAACCCTGGGGTATTATCTGCTGTAGCGGGAGTGGAACCCCACCCATTGCTTGCTCCTTGTCTGAAAGGACTGGCAAAATTTTCACACCTGCTTGACGTTGATTTCATGGGTGATCTAATGAACCATCTGAAAATACTTGCTTCTGGAAGTAACAACTCGGGCAACAATTCTGTGAAGGGTCCTAAATGTTTGACTGTGTCCGAACGTCTCCAATGTTGCATTGTTGCTTTCAAAGTGATGAAAACCAATCTTGATGCCTTGAACGTTGATTTACAGGACTTCTTTGTCCATCTCTACAATCTCGTACTTGAATACAGGCCAGGAAGGTTTGCATTAAAATACACCAAAGTCCTTTCTTTTCCCAAATGACCAATCTGTTACTGTTTTGGAATATCTACTAGGCATGTGGGGTCTGCAATTGATATCAATATTGTTGTTTCGTATGTGGTTTTGCGTGTTAGTTTGCTTACACAAGTATTCATATACAATATTGGTAATTATAATTATAAACTACACTGTAAGAGATACAATGTCTTTGTCTAACATCTTGAGATTTTAGAACGAGTACAGTGGGCATCAAAGTCATCATTATCATATGGTTATTAGTTACGAGTTCAGTTTCTTCCCTTGCTTTAGTAATTAAATGATAACTTCAACAGTAGAGTAGTGTTTGGTAGACAGGTTGGAACATAACAGAGTTGAACATGAGTTCACTTGAATCTGAAAATTTGAATTATTTAATTAATTGTATTGAATAAATGATAAGACTGTACATCTTTATATACAAGAGAGAATCTTCCATGGAGGTTCCGGTTAGATGACAAGATCTACCTGATTTTGAGAATGTCTGAGTTGTTTGCCAATATTCAGGAATATTTTCCCGAATTTCACCTTTGAGGACAAGATACAATCAGGTGGAGTATTGCTAGCAAACCCCTAGTCACTAAGATGTTTATTAGGCAAAATAGAAGGAAACATAGGTGTGTAAGGCCTGATTTAGTTTCTGTTACTGATAATGACTGTTAGTTAATCTAGGTTATTGACAGGCAATAAGTTGGAATCTCTAACTGAAGTGATTAGAGAATAAGAGTGGGCAGGGAGAGTCATCTACAACTCATTGAAGCCCCCGGGGATTTGTCTTGAGTTAGTGTATTATCAGGCATTCCCTAACTGCGTGTGCTTTTAGAATCCGTTATTTATCTAGTCCATTGACATTATTTCATTTATGCATGGTGCACATAGATATAAATCTATATGCAGATTCTTGAAAACTTAAAATTGTTTTTTTGTGCATTTTTTCCTTGTTTTAACTTTTAAGTAGTGTTGTACAAGGATGTGCACTTATTAATAACTTTAATAACTTATCATTAATGTTCAACTTATTTTTAATTTATATGTTTTGTTTTTATGCAACAGAGATCAAGGAGAAGTCCTAGCAGAAGCTTTGAAGATAATGTTGTGTGATGATAGGCAGCATGACATGCAAAAAATGGCTGCATTTATAAAACGTTTGGCCACATTGTCACTCTGCGTTGGATCTGCAGATTCCATGGCTGGTATGTTTAATATTCTTACATGAATGAAAATAAAACTAAAGAGAAACATACTTAATATATACTGTTTTTCTTTGTACCTATTTCAGCCTTGGTCACGGTAAAGCATCTCCTTCAGAAGAATGTTAAGTGCAGAAATCTATTAGAAAATGACATTGGAGGGGGCTCTGTTTCTGGCACAATTCCAGTAAGCTTGCTTTTTTCATGCATTATTTGTTTCCATTAACTGGCAGATTCATCTCCATTAGGAGTTTATTTTTTCTCCATATCTAATTTATGCTAGAAGAAATTTAATTAAATATGAAGAAGAGGGTGTACAATGAGAATGCAGTTGTTTAGGTATCCTCCTGAGGATTCATAATAAAATAGATATGGAAATGAACTAGGTATGCCAAACCATGAATGCCAGTTATCCTCTGTACGAACATCATAACTGGAACTCCTGGGATGCCAAAATGACAAGCTTAAGAAGATGCTTATTTTTCTTGAAGTTGCATTGCATTTACATGAAGTTAAAAGGGTGATATGTGCCACATATTTGTTGGTATATATAGTGTATTTAGTATTTCATTTTACGCTTGATTTTTTCCCCGATTTTTCCAAACCCATGATTTTGGTCAACCTATTTTATTTCTTACGAATTTTAGTTGCACTTTTGGTTCTTCAAAATCGTGAATTTCTTGCATATTTGGTACCCGAAAATCGTGGACTATAACTATCTTCATCTGTGCCTCCCCTCTTAAATATGCAGAAATATCTACCATATGCCACAGATCCTAATTTAAGCGGCGCCCTTGCAACAGTACTTTGGGAGCTCAGTCTTTTGTCCAAGCACTATCATCCATCGATATCAGCAATGGCGTCAGGCATGTCAAGCATGAGCACTGAACAAAACCAACTCATTCTCAACAGGTCCACTCCTCTACAAGCTTACAACGAGATGTCTCTTGACCAGGAATCATGTTTTACACAAATTGACAGTTTAAAATTAAATAACAAGAGGAAACGATCAAATGACCGTGCTAAATCAGATTCCAAAGGTTCTTCAACATTAACAAGTTCATTTGATGAGGATGATTTGCAAAGGAAACTTAGTTCCCATTTCATGCTTCTTCATGATATCAAGGAGAATGAAAGGTTGAGAAGTAAGTTGGATAAGACTTCACGATTACTTGAGCTATATGAGCAATATAAGAAACAAAAGAAGAAACGATCAAAACTAAAGAAATGATCAGCCATTGCTTTGTGATATATGTGGCCTATATCTATCTATATTTCCTGTCCTTATTGTTATAGTACCATTTAGTAGAGGATAATTTCTCAAGTTCACCACATTTTTGAGTTCATGAGTACGATGAATACACAATTTCTATTAAAATATGAGGTAATGCAAAAAGAATTTGAGGCTATCCTTCTATGGAAGTTGGGCGTTGCATTTTCTTATGTAATATGTTGAATTTTGAATGCTGTTGTTTTTATGGTGCAATTAATTTTGTAAAACTGTTTTTCCTTTACATCAGAAAATAGTTTTCATTGTTTGGTAAACAGGACAATATTTCAGAATTTTGATTGAAAACCCAATGATGAAGGATTTTGTACTTGTTGACATAAGTATATTGAAATATGTTATCTATAGGAATAAAATAAAAATACTTTGATATATACATGAAATTTAAAGGAAAATTCATATTATGAGTATAATTATTAAAGAACTATTATGATTTATTTTTTAACTGTGTTAAATAAACAATTACTTAATTAGACAAAGATAAACTATAGCTCGTATTCGAATATTTCAGTAGATAAGAACAAAGAAAAACACATAGCAAAGAATCAATTGAGGAACCTAGCTTTGCTAGCAGCGAAATCAAGTGGAATTAAACTTTATTTTAGCGGTGCAAAAATGAAGTAGAATATGAAAACATTAATAATTATTAATTATAATATTTAAAAGCACACACATTAAACATAACTTTTGATGATTAGAGCCCAATATATATCATGTTGGGTAATATTATTGTGAGAATATGAAAACATTATTACATTTTTGAGTGGGTACGAAATATAGTGGTATCAAAGACTTTGAGAAAAAAACGTGTTCTTGGAATAGATAAGTTGGACAGCAATATGGTTCCAATAGTAGCAATCAGATTCTTCTTCACTTCTGAATTTATTCCACCCATTGAAACTATTTCAGCATATGCAGCTGCTTCTTTGTTACCTTCAAATGATATTGGCACCGATGACTTCAATATCACCATCACAAACTGCATATATAATCATATTCACAATTAAATACCACAAAATTTAATATTTATATATAATATTGAGATTTGCTAACTTACACTAATTCATTTTTTATTGGTATAAGTTAACAAGCTACACTTTCGAGTGTATTTGACGAATTTTCAGCTATAAGTTACTAACTTACACAAATTAAAAATTGAGTGGTGTGTATGTTAGCAAATGGCTGTATGATTTGAAATAAGAATCACTTTAAAATTTTCACTAAAAAGGCCAAACTATGAAGTTTTTTTTTGGTCAATAACTATAAAGTTTGATAGTACTAGCTTTAGCATTCTATATTTTGAAAAATATTTTGAAAAGGACAAGAGAAATTTTGCACAACATTTAAAGGGTGTCAGTAATTTGTTTTTTTTTGTGAGTGCATGCCTGGAGGTGGCAGTAGTCTTCACAAAAGTTTTTTGGCTGTATGTTTAAATTTTATATTATTTTTAAATTTTCGAATAAGAAGGATATGAGTTAAATCAAACCCTTTTTTCATTTTTCGAATATGAGATAGATTATTTATAAGTAAAAAAACACTTTTTTTAAGTTAATTGAATAACTGATTGATGTATCTAGTCTAAAATATAAATCAGATATATTAGTTATTCAACGAACATAAAAAATGTATTTTTGCTTATAAATAAACATATGAATTTATACTAGTACAAAAGTATTAATTTTGAAGAGATCTGTATTAATTTATACTAGTACAAGAGTAAACAAAAAATAGTGCAGGGTCCCATAAAAAGAAAGGTACCATTATGATGAATGATGAGTGGTGGTGAGGCTACAAAAACCCTCCCTGAATGCCAATGTGTAGAAATATCACGCTTTTCACACTCCGCCCATCCCCCCACTACATATGTGATGAATGATGGTGGGGAACATGAATTATTATTCCTTCCGTCTTATATTAAGTATCGTTTAAAAGTTATGTGCGGGTATTAAAAAAATGATTAGATACGCTAAATTTTATAGTAAAAAAATATGGTTGGACTAAGATACCCTTATAGTAATGGTATTGCTGGAAAGTAATAATAAATGTTGTATTAGGATTCATATATGATTCTAATTTGTGTCCTCACGGGCCAAGGCCATAATATCTCTCAAGTAATCATTACAATGTTTCAAATTTCAAATTCTTTAATGGTTATGCTACCGATTATTAATTAAAGAAATAAAATAAAATCATCTATTATGAAATATGTTTTTTTAGTCACCGTTCTTAAGACATCTTTTGTTATTATGTTATTGGTGCGCAGTTTTTACGGGCTTTATCAATAATTAATCTAAGTCGGGAAACTTAGTTGGTCTCGTGTATACTCGACTTTGCCAATCCTTGTGGTTCTCTCCTCCCAACAGAGTTTTTATTACACTCAATATTCAAACCCGAGACTTTGGGGTGGGATCCAACCCAGTTACCACACTTGGATCAACATTTGTTAGAAAAATTGTTAACATTTTCTATTTTGTTACATTATTATTCTATTAAGAACGGTGAAACATATTGTACTTCTCCTTCCCCCCTACCAAACCATGAAACCAACCAACTTGACAGGTGTGAGGCCAAGTTGCATGGGAATAATGAACTAAACCAATAACAGAGAAATGAAGAAAAGCTTGTGTTTCTGGAAATTTGAACATCATAGCCAAAATTATATTCTCTCTCTAAAATACTTCCCCAAATTAATTAAATTGAATTGGATCCAAACATTCCCAAAGACGATCAACAAAGAAACATCAAATTAATTAAATTCCATTACATCTTTTGTGTCAACCCCCAACAAGGAATCTTACAGAAACATCTCATGATCATATAAGCTCCTTGTTAATAATAAAACATCTTTTACCCCTTTTGAAAAGAAAATTCATGATCATACAATTTTACAAGAAAAACACAGAGAAAGAGAAAGAGATAATACCTTTTGGGGTTTGCCAATGATTGTGGAGACAGCAGTGGTGAGTTGAGTAAAGATGGGATCAGTGTTAACTCCATCTAAGTTCAGATTGGTGGTTATGTAAAGGCAAGGCATCGATCTTTTTCCTCTCTTTCTGGAACCCCTGGCCTAGCTACTTCAGTGTGTAAGTAATTGTGTTTGTGTGTCGAAGTGTCTTTCTATGTATATAAATACAATAGAGACACTAGCTTATCTTTCATTTTCATTATTACTATGGCTTTTTTTTAACCCCTCATATACTCTATAGTCTATACTCCCAAATTGACCAAACTATCAATTTTACTTGATTCCTCAACAAATTTTTGGAATTATCTACTAAGACATAATTCTGGTACTCATTTTTTGATTTTTCCGAAATTACCTCTTAACA
The DNA here is from genome assembly GCA_963573325.1 of Astragalus glycyphyllos. Taxonomy (NCBI): domain Eukaryota; kingdom Viridiplantae; phylum Streptophyta; class Magnoliopsida; order Fabales; family Fabaceae; genus Astragalus; species Astragalus glycyphyllos. The sequence continues at coordinate 12,709,262 of OY754312.1, read as the reverse complement.
CGTAATTCCGGAACTCAGATTTTGATTTTTCTCAGATTTACCTAGCAAAACATAATTCCGGAAAGTTTTTTCAAAAAAATGACTTTTACCTACAGACGGAAGCCATAGGTAAAAGTCAATTTTTTAAAAAGTTCCTAAACAACATTTTCTATTCCGGAAATACTATTTTTCACATAAATCCGAAAGCCGTTTTTTTGAGAATTTCGAAAATACCTTTTTTCACATACTTCCGAAAGCTGTTTTTCACGTAATTCTATAAATTTTCAAAAGAATCAATTTCCAGTTAAACTTTGTTAAAAATGTAACAGGTATTTTGGGGATAAAATGAGATACGGGGGTACAGCTCTAAGAGGGAGTAAAAAAAGCCTATTATACACCATGATTACATGTTTTTTTCATTTTATATCTCCTTGTTACTCGTTTTACATGCCTTAGTGAGTTATGTATTGTTTGTATATGATAAGAATTTACCTTTCTAAATTTGTGCTTACTAATTTTAAAAAGGACTTGGATTTTCAAGGAAAACATGTGTTTGAACACGTGTTTGGGAGTTTGGAGGCGAATGAATGAGGAGAGTTTGGATTTTAATAACAATAATTGGTTGGTAGTTGAGACCCCTTTCCTAGTATATTTTTTTTCTGTTCCCCATATTTAGAGGGTTTTAAAGGAGCTCAAAAAATACATTTGGGGCTTAAGGAATACTTTTCCTTTTGATCACTAATCAATTTTAAATATTACTTCTTCTTGTTAGTGAGAGAGTGAGGTTCGAACTGAAGTGACTAAGTTAAACAAGAAAGCGAGGTTTGAATTGTGTACCCTTTTTGATTTCTAAAACCTTCTCAACATTATATTCTCAAGCTTAACTTAGTAGAGATGAGAAGGTTAAGGTTAGTTGTAAAAACAACAACTAAGTACAGACCCTTAAAAGATGAAGACTAATAATGATTGTAATATAAATATATACTCTGCAAGAGAAGTGGTTTTCAAACAAGGAATGAGTAGGCTGGAAGATCAAGTATTAGTTCAAAAACTATCTTGAGAAGGTTGATGAAATTAATCTTCTCTTGGTTTGAAAACAATCTTAAGTGCAAAGTTGTTTAAACAATAGTTATGTAAAGCAGTTTAAAGAACACAAAGGAGTTATAGAGGTTCACTTAATTTAGGCTACGTCCTCTCCTCACTTTCAAGCGAGTATTTCCGCTATTCTCCAAATAGCTATTACACTTTCTCCAAATAGCTATTACACTTGCTTTTGCTCAACCACAAAAAACTTACAATCACCACTTTCTTTTGATCACCATACAAACGACAAGTGCACTCTTGCACAGCTTCACCAAGCTGTATTTACCTACTACGAAAGTCTCTCTTAGTTTTCTAAAGGTATTTCTTTTCAGTTCACACCAACACTCACATTACAATCTAGGTAGTTTGATGGAATGTTCACAACACGCAATTTACAACAATGGTTTTGGAGTTTTTTGGGATGTTTAAGAGCTTGATAAAGATAGATACTGTAAGACAATGATACTAACGAGCTAACACACACTCAAGAAAGAGATCTCAGATCTGAACTTATAGAAGCTTTGAGTGTGGGATGAGAAGGTTGATTGCTTTGGGAAGTTTGACTTTGTGTAGGTTGCAATTAACTCGCATACTTTGAAACTTTAGAATGGACCCTTTAAATAGCCATGGAGGTCAAATATAGCTGTTAGAAACTTGAAGAGAGCCATTTGGAGTAACCATTGGTCCATAGGAGTGATGTGAAGTAAGGTACAAAAGTTGGCAGTTTTTAAACCTTCTCAAGCGTTGCTTTTTGCTTTATCTACACATTCGAACTTTCTTGAGCTGGATATGTACTCTCCTCTGATCCTACTAAGCAGCTATGACTTGATTTTTCACTGTTGGCCAGCCTGGTCCAGTTTTACACGAAGCTTCTCAAACTTCCTAGTTCCTAGTATGAAACAAACACTTTAAATGTACTAAGAGAATAATCATGCATTCCCCCTTTAATGCTTGAAACTTTCCAGCATATTTATTGCTAAGGTTCTCAATTTAATGCAACTGAAGAACATTCAATAGGAGTTAAGGTGTTTATCTTAAATTGATTACGGTTTCCAGTAACCTTCTCAAGCTTTAATCTTCTTTCTCATTAACCTTCTCAAGTATGAACTTATGCTTTTAAGGTGTTTATGAAGTCAACCTTCTTTTGACTTCTGGTCAAACCTTCTGTTAATTTGGTCAAACCTTCTGTTGACTTATTTTAAACTTCTCATAATTTATCCTTCTCAAGGCTTTTCTACCCTTGTATTTTACCAACTTGTTAATCCAAGCTGGGGACTTAATTTGCTATGTTAGGAAACATGTTCTTAGCACTTAGCAAACATATTAGATCGCACTTTATTAGAAAACCTAAATCTTACTTAGTTTGTATCATCAAAACCTAAAAAGAGATTCTTATTCCAACACGAACCCCTAACCTCGTTATTTAATTTTGATAAGTAACTCTCAAACTCTTACGAGTTTACGATTCTAGATCACTCTCTTTTTTGTAAACTCATGATTCTAGTAAGCTCTGATAAAATCGGTAAACTTTAAATTTTACAGCGAGTTTACGAGTCTACAATTTTACATTTTATTTGACCTTAAAATGTAAATTACTAGTTAATACTCTCAGCTGCTTAGGTTGAATTTCTTATTTGTTACACAATTTGTGGTTTTCCCCAAATAGAACACCCTCACTTCCCTGAACCATAATTTGCTAGTGTTTTCCTCTTTCTCACAATCCTAGTGGTGATGATGATGATATGTTACAAGTGATTGGAAAGGTTATATATGCGCGCCCTTTAGCTTGGCACCACACAAACTAACTTAGCTTTCACAAAAGCTGTTACAACAGAAAACTAAAACACATTTAAGTGTGAACACACTAATTTGGAACTAATTGGTGCCACATCAAGAACAGCTAGTATGCATTTTCCATATGTAAGTTAACTTTTGGATATGTATTTTTTGTATTTTAAGAGTTTATATTGAGGCAATTATATATATTTTTGTCTCTGGTGTCAGGATAATTTTATTATATATCATATTGTCCAAAAATAAATTTCTATAAAATTATTTTTCAGTTGTGTAAATTAACGAAAACATGGATTTAATATATAGTTACTATAGAAATAATGAAATATCTATGACTAGTATAGACTCAAATATTAATTTATAAATGTGAAAAGCAACAAAAACAAACAAAATGTGGATAATATTTTTATTTAACCCACCCAAAAACTCAAACACCTATAAAACCGTCGAATTTGAAGTAACGTATCATGACTCGTTGAATTTAAGTTTGGATTCTAGAATGTTGATATTGGTCTTAGTCTCTTAGATCCAAGTATATGACTTTAGTCAACTATTACTAGCTCAACAATTGTTATGGTGGAGAAGGTATTAAACCATGCCGGGATCCACGGAGCCACCTCAATTTGATGGATAGTGACAAGTAGCTATATATATGTAGAAGTAAGTTAGTAGGACCTCCAAAAATATTAAATACCTCTTTGTGTTTTAGCATTTGGAACTAAAAAAATTGGCTCGTAACCACAATTAAGGTCTGATTAGAGTTATAACTCGTCTCATGCTCACTCCTATTGACAAGCCTAATATATGAATGGAGACGATGGTTTTTGTTGATTGGATGTATAAATGAATGGTTAACTATGGAAAATTGAATGACAGGCAAAACTCAAACTCACACACGGAAAGTGGAAATCTCGGGTTTGAACTCGAGTAACCACAAAAAAATGTCCAACCTAACTATGTAAGCTTTGCCAGTCTTGTTATTTATTCATAACTTATTATATAATGAAAACTCCTAATACATAGGAAATGTAACTACTATCTTCTGTTGCAAACAAGAAAAAAGAACTACCTAGCACACAATAAAAAATGATGTTGTTAGCCTATATATTTTTAGTGGTTATTCATATTTAAACATGAGATCTTCCTTTGTATGTGAAAATTTACGAGTGGTACTTTTTTTTTGGAGTAAAAAAGAGAGTACATATTTTTTGCTCAAATCCGTATTTTCTAAATTTGAATGAGTTTAACTGATACACACCGTTGATGTAATTGTTTTTACACTCGCAACTAATAACAATTCATTGTACAAGTGATATATAAAATAGTTATTTATTGACTCACTTCTTTTTTAATGACATCTCAACTTGTAGTTAATCAATAGAGTAAAACATTTATATACAAAATGTATATGAATTAATTTCATTCCGGATTTCCTTAACATTAAGGAAAGTTCTAAGATAATCTATCTTTACCTAAACTTCAATGTAAAGTTTTGTCTTCGTGAAATTCCCAAGAGTAAACTATCATTTTGGTCCCTGAAAGTGTAGGGCGCTATCATATTGGTCCCTATCTCAACCAAAAAGATAAATACATCCTCAATTCTTCAAAGCATCATTCATTTTAATCTCTGACGTTAACTGGAATGTTAGCACCATTAATTTGTTGAAGCAGACGTTGACATGGACAATGATGTGTCCCTGCTGCAAGGCCATGTGTATGGGTGATGTGGCCAGGGACTAAATTGACAATAGACTAAAAAAATTTCTCCTTTAGAATCCAAAACTTGTAAATTTAATAACTTTATCTTCTTCATTCCCCAATTTAAATTAAAAGAAGAAATCAGGAAAGAAAAAATTTAGGGAAGAAAAAGTTTGGTTGGGGCAAAAAAATATATCTTCTTCCACTTTGTTGTATGCACTCTTCAACTGTGCATACTCAATCTCCTTGAACTTCTCAAACTTCCGAACCAATCTTACCCAAGGTGATGCAATTTCCTCAAGCGGTGTTCAGTTCAAAATAAAAGAAAACAATTTGATGGCTCCATCACAAGTAGATTCAGTACTATTAGATGCATAAATCGGGTATCCTCTGCGCGCAACTACAGAGACTAATCCCTTGAGTTGAGAAGGACTACAATGTGCGGCAAAGCTCACCCTCAAGAGATTTAACACTGCTAGCTGCATGCCTAACTCTGGATTCAAACTCAGGATCTTGATTAAGCTGGAAGATAACTCTTGGGTGTTTCTACTTAAACTAACATAGATTTCAATTTGAATATTTTATTTATAAAAGTCTCATTACCAATGTAATAGAGTTAAAAGTTAGGGTGAAGAGTGAGTAAGGGACGAGTCGGGACAAGTTATTTCTAACCCTAACTCGTTATTAAATCACAAGAGAACATTTGACCAAAAACCTGTTAATTAATTACCTCCATCATGTACCTTAATTGTACAGATGTTATAATTTGTTTTTATTTCTTCCTTTTATTGTTTGGAGATTATGTTTCTTGTATATATTACCACCGTTGTGAAGATCGTAAACACATCATTTTGATATCAATAATATACTACTTTATATGGTATCAGTAGCATTAGCATAAAAGCATATTAGTCTAACTAGCCGCATGACCCGTGCTACGCACGGGGTTGACTAATTTTTAGTTAGCAAAATTAAAGTAAAACCGGAAGGGGAAAACCTCTTTAATAAACTAATCATTCAAGACGACAGTTTTCTGTCCACTGCAGGAATCAAACTCGGGAGCACTAAGTCGACTCCGTGTCCCAAGGTAGGTTATGCCAGTGGACCAATGATGTTGGTTTGGAAAATATATAGTTAAATAATTGTGGATTGAAATTAAATTATAGCTATAAATTAAATAAGAAGATTATAAAATTTAAAAAGAATATTGACAAAAAACGTTGAAATTAAACATCCATAGATAATGGGAAGAAAATGTCTAAAACTTTTAATAACATAATCCATATTTATCAAATGTAAATATAAAAACTTAGCCCATAATAAGAAAGAAAAGAAGACAACACAATTAAAAACTAAAACACGTGGGTATCATGCATGGTTGTATGAAAACTCATGATAAAATAGGAGCAATTATACAAAGTTGAAAGAAGATGGTGGAGGTTGTATTATAAATGTGGCTGAAGTTCCCGTTGAAAGAAGATAAAATTTAAACACCAGTTAAAATATGTTTTTAATACCGTTTGATGCGAAAAGACAAAAATAAAGAAGACAACACAAATAGAAAGTGAAACACGCGGGTATCGTGCAGGGTTAGATGAAAACCACAAATAAAATAGAATCACCTATAGAAAGTTGAAAGAGGGCGATGAGGGATCTATTGTAAACGTGGCCGAAATTCCAGTAAATAAAAATTAAATTAAAAAACTATAAATTAAATAAAAATATTATAAAATTAAAAAGAAACATTAACAAAGACATTGAAATTCAACATCCACAGATAATAAGAAAAAAAACGTAAAGAATATTAATAACAACAAATACATTGAAATTGAACATCCATAGACAATTAGAAGAAAAAGTTTAAAAAACTTTAATAACGTTATCTATATTTATCAAATGTAAATATAAAAACTTAACACATAATTAAAGAGAAAATAAGACAACATAATTAGAAAGTGAAACCCGTACGTATAGGTATCATGCAGAGTTTGATTTAAAACCACCAATAAAATAGAAGCACATATACAAAGTTGAAACTATTTTTGAAGAAAAAAGTTCGCATATTTGAATAAAATAGAAGCACATAGAAACACTATTTAGTATCGCACTACATATTTTGTCACAAATTTTTTCCACCAAACGGGTTTTTGAGGAATGAGCTTTGTGTATCCGAACATGTAAAAAAATTTGAATCCTAAAGTAACTCAACAAATTGTTTGGCATCACATTTTACATATTTTGTCACGTATTTTTTTTATTTTTCGTCAAACAGGTTGTTGAGGAACAAACTTCACGTATCTGAACATATAAAATTTGTTCTGGATCCTAAAATACCCCAAAATTCAATGTTGGCATCACACTTTACCTATTTTGTCACAAAGCTATTATTTTTTTTTGACCAAACCAGTTATTGAGGAAAAAACTTCGGGTGTTTGAACAGCTAATTTTTTTCTGAATCCTAAGTGCCTCAACACACACGGGTTAACATCGTACTTTACGTATTTTGTTAAAAAAATATTTTTTTCACCATCGAGTATACCAAAGTACACTGTTTAGCATATCATTTTATGTATTTTGTCATGAAATTAAATCTTTTTTTCACCAAATCGATAATTGAAAAACAAAATTCGCATATTTAAACATCTAAAATTTTTCGAGACCCTAGAGTACTCGTTAAAATATTAAAAAGGAAAAAATGGAAAACATTAAAATAAAAAAGAGGACAAAACAAAAAAATAAAAAGAAAAAAAAAACTAAAGTTAAAAAAAAAGTGCGGCAATTCCCGCACGGGGTTGGCTAAATTCTATCGTACTAATATCTCATTATGCTTGAATACAAATTTTGCACTGGTCAACACTGAGTTTGTCAACTGTGAGAATCAAAATCAGGAGCACGGGATCGACTACTGGGCCCCAGGGTAACCTGTGCCATTGGGCAAATGGTGTTAGTCTGCAAAATATAAAATCTAATAACTGTGAATAAAAATTAAATTATAAATATAAATTTTAATCAAAAGATTATAAATTTTAAATAGAACATTAACCTTTGATAAAATAAGAAGAAAAAGTCTAAAAAAATTTAATAACATAATCCACATTCATCAAATGTAAATAAAAAAAATTAACCCATAATTAGAAAGAAAAAAAGACAACATAATTAAAAAGTGAAAAACGTTGGATTTCAAGCATGGTTGAAGGAAGTCCATGATAAAATAGGTGTAGTTATACAAAATTGAAAAAGATTTTGGAGATTTTATTGTAAATGCGACTGAAGTTCCCGTTGAAAGAAGATCATGAAGGTTGTATTGTGAATGTGGCTGAAGTTCCCACAGGAGTCAATGCAGCAATGTTGTACTCGAATTTTAAAGAAAGATAAAAATATAAACACCAACTAAAGAATGGTTTAAATACCCGTTGGTACGAAATGACCAAAACATAGAAGAAAACACAAATAGAAAGTGAAACACGTGGTATCGTGTAGTGTTGGATGGAAATTACAAATAAAATAGAAGCACCTATAGAAAGTTGAAAGAGTACGATTGAGGGACCTATTGTAAATGTGACTAAAGTTTACGTAAATAAATATATTTGAGACTTACGTAAATATTTATTTACGTAAAAATTTGCATATTTAAACATTTAAAATTTTTGAGACCGTAAAGCAGCTCTTAAAATATAAAAAAAAAAGAAGAAAAAACTGAAGTAAAAACCAAAGGGTGCTTTTAGGTTGAGGGAGCAAACTAAATCTGTCATCGATAACCACTAAAATTGATCGTAGGATATTGTGTAAAATGCTATTAGTGGTTAAGATTGAATCAACTTGTATTAAATCTCAACCGTTGATGAATTTTTATACTACATCCTACAGTCATATTTAATGGTTCTGAGGAATTTGATTTGTTCCCTCACCCTAAAAGCACTCAAAAACAAAAAAGGAAAAAAAAGTAAAGGAAAAAAGGAAGAAGATAAAAAAAGTGAAGTAATATAAAAGAGAAAAAAAAAGGAAGAATAGAAAAGAAAAAAAAACTGAAGTCTGGCTAAATTCTATCGTATAATTAAATCTTTTCGAAAGACTAATACCCCATTGTGCTTGAAAACAAATTTAGCACTGGCCAACACCGAGTTTGTCAACGGTGAGAATCAAACTCAGGAGCACGGAATCGACTCACGTACCCCAGGATAGCCTATCCCATTGGGCAAATGGTGTTAGTTAGCAAAATATAAAATCTAATAACAGTGAATAAAAATTAAATATAAATATAAAATAAATAAAAAGATTATCAATTTTAAAAGGGACATTAACAAAGACGCACATCCTCCATAGATAAATAAGAAGAAAAAATCTAAAGAATTTTAATAGCATAATCCACATTCATCAAATGCAAATATAAAAAATTAACCCATAAATAGAAAAAGAAGACAACACAATTAAAAAGTGAAACATGCTGGGTATCATGCATGGTTGAAGGAAAACCCATGATAAAATAGGAGTAATTATACAAAGTTGAAAAAGATTATGAAGGTTTTATCGTAAATGTGACTGAAGTTCCCGTTGAAAGAAGATCATGAAGGTTGTATTGTAAATGTGGCTGAAGTTCTCACGGGAGTCAATGCAGCAACGCTGTACTCGAATATTAAAGAAAGATAAAATATAAACACAAATTAAAGAATGGTTTTAATACCCGTTGGGGCAAAATGAGCAATATAAAAAAGAAAACAAATAGAAAATGAAACACGTGGTATTGTGTTGGGTTGGATGGAAATTACCAATAAAATAGAAGCATTTATAGAAAGTTGAAAGTGTGCGACTGAGGGATCTATTGTAAATGTGACTGAAGCTTCTGTAAATAAAAATTAAATTAAAACTATAAATTAAATAAGAATATTATAAAATTAAAAAGAAAAGGTTATTGAGAAACGTACTTCGTGTATTTGAACATCTAAAAATTTTTTTGGGACCCTAAAGTACCCTAAAATACACTATCAGCATCGCGCTTAATGTATTTTTTCACAAACTTATTGTTTTTTACCAAACCGGTTATATACGAAAAAGCTTTTGATATTTGAAAAGTTAATTTTTTTCGATTCCCAAAGTACCTCAAAACACATTGCTTAACATTCCACTTTACGTATTTTGTTACAAAATAATTTTTTTCACCATCAAGTACACCAAAGCATACTTTTTAGCGTATCACTTTACGTATTTTTTTTATGAAATTAATTTTTTCTATCTAATTGATTATTGAAGAACAAAATTTATATATTTAAACATTTAAAATTTTTCAACACAGTAAAGTACTTATAAAAATACAAAATAAAAAAAAAACTGAAGAAAAAACAAAAAGTAACAAAAAAAACTGAAAAAAAGAAGAAGAGAAGAAAAAAGATACAAAAAGCAAAATAAAAAAATTGAAATAAAAAAAACAAAAAAACTTGTCACTTGCGCGCGCAAGTGACAAGCCACATTATATTCTTAGATACCAAAAAAAACAAATTAGTCCCACCCTCCCATTCGATCAATCACGTCTTCCTGTGGCACCACCATTCCTCTTGTCAACACCAACTCGGTTGTTGTCCTCAATACGCAAGCTGCCATCAAATTAAATGGCAACAACTTCGCTGCATGGAAGGTACAACAGGAAAAGAAAAGGAAAACAAAGCAAAAAGGAGACCACTTTCTCAAAAACCCTACTAGTACCCGCTAACAAATGCTTATCCAATTGAAGTTTCAAGAATCACTAATCTTAGCTAGAAAATTTGCACACACATTTCCTTCGCGGAGAGTGTGACGAAGTTAGACAATCCAATCACGAGCAAGTGAGTCATTTGTACTCTAGATGGTAGGAGTATAATGATGTGTTGGGATTAAAACATCGTTGGCGAGCTGAATGGCATGAGTCGAATCAACGAAAAGCCCATGATGTAGCGCTAACAATTCGGTATGCAAATTGTTGGAGTGCCCAATATTACCAGCAAAGCCAAGAAGCCACTTACCAACCACATTTCGGAATAAACAACCAAAACCAGAAGGGCCTGGGTTGCCGAAACTGTTGTCGTCTATGTTGAGAACAATCGTCGCTTCTCGACTAAGATGCCAAGATACCATTTGAGGGGTGGAAGGAGCAGCGTGATCAACTCGAAAGAAGACGAGCCAAGCTATTAGCCAAGGAGTATATTGTGTAACAAAGCTAGGTTCACTGAACATTTTCATGAGCAATGCAAGCAGCATTCAGCACACGCCAAAGCCACCAAATACCTACAAAGAATAAAATTGGGTTAGTGTTCAACATGCGCTTCATGAGCCACTCCATCATCATGTTATCTTGTTAGTAAAATGGCTTTTAAGTGATTAGGATAAAAATTGACGTTTTTTTTTTGTATACGTTTTTTTTCATAATAATTTGTGATTAGATAATAGTGCAAAATGTCATACACGATCAATATATTTGTGACTAAATAATGGTTTGACTTTTTCTGAAACGCTTTAAAAGTATTTATAACATAAATTTTTGGTTAAAACGCTCCCGGGGTCCCTTAACTTTATTTTTGATAACGATTTAGTCCTTTATCTTTTTTTTGTCCCAAATAAGTCATTTAAGTTTAAAAATTGTAGCACTATTACCCTTTTCCGTTAGTATCTGTGTAATCCGTTAAAAAATGTCTAGTCATCATGTAAGTTATTTTTATTATTGTTATTTAGGCTTATGCGGCTCTCCAAAATCACAGCCATGTCACTATTATTTAATATTTTTAAAAATTAAAAAGAAAAAATAAACAAATCTGGGTTGGCCTTCAATGAAACCCATGAGGGGCTTCTTCTTACACCGTCAGCAATGACAAATCTAGGTTGCCTAAATGATAACTCATCGTTGTTGTTGTTATTGCATTTTGATTCCTTTATTATTTTCAACGAAGCCGAGAAGAAGATGAAACCCAGAAAACCCAAATCTAGGTTTCGTTTTTGATTTCGATTCCACAGTTTTCTAGCGATTTCGTTACGTTTGTTTTCGATTCCATCGTTTCTGTTTGCAGCGACTTTTGGGTTTCCGGTTGCATTGATTCCACATGTTTCTGGGTTTGTATGCGCAAAAGTTGGGATCTGAGAGACACAGTTAAAATAAAACCCAAATCAGTGAAAAGTTTTGGTAAGTTGTATATGCAGAACATGGAATAGAGACCCAACAGGAAGGTATTGTGGTAATTCAAATTTTCAATTAGAGAGAATCAATGTTTATTATAATGCAGCAACTTGTGGTAGATTCGTTCCTCTGCTGCAATTGCAAACGTGAAGATGCACAAAACCTAAATTTTTGGAAACTCATAGTTTTTATATATTTTTAATCAAAATTAATAAAAACTATGAATCATCAAATAAATAATGCCACATCAGCATAAAAAACCCACATATGCATTATTTTAACGGAGATGGATGGAGGTTGACGGAAAATGCTAACTTTGCTTAAAATTTAAAATATAAAGGACTTAATTGGGACAAAAAAAGATAAAGGACTAAATCGTTATCTAAAATAAAGTTAAGGGACCCCGGGAAGTATTTTAGCCTAAATTTTTATTTGTGAATGGTGTAAATTGTTTTTACAATAACGATGTATACTGATTAAACTCTTTTTTTATTTGAAGAAAAAACCAAGTAAGGCTTTTTTTAATAAAAAACTAAATAAGTTTTTTTTTGTCTGATATTCAGATTGACAAGTGTCAGAACTTAACTCGCAAATAGGAAAACTAAAGTTCGACCCTTAGTAAGGATCAAATTGGATAACCAAGTGTCCATAGACAACATTTCTGCCGCTGCGACGAATTAGCAACGGAATAAAGGTTGGTTGGATTACACTTACGAAACAAATCAAAAATCAAATAATGTCCATTGGAAATTCAAAATAATGGAATAGAATAACCTTCTCCACGACGCTCACCACCACTCTGTTTCTTCACTCCACCGCCGTTCACTTCCTCACTTCCCGGCAATGGACGAAACTCCCCAACCTGAACATGAACCAAACCTAACCAACCAACCTCTCTCTCTCCACACCCTCTCTTCCATGAGATCCCTAATCATAAACCCTTCAACTCCAAAAACCACTATTTCCTCAATCCTCAAAACCCTAACTCAATCCCCGAAACTCACTCACCACACTCTTAAACTCCTCTCCGACCTCGCCATCCACCACCCTTCCTTTTCCCAACTCGTCTACGACTCACTCCTCCGTTCCACCGAGTCACCAACTCGTGTCGGAGTTGAAGCCCTTGCAACCGTCTCCGAACTGGTTTCGCCGGAGAGATTGGAACTTGAAGACGGACGGTTTGTTTCACTGTGTTTTGGACTTTCCATGCCGGCGCGAATGTGGATGTTGAGGAATGCGGGTTATCGATTTGGAGTTCGACCTGCATTTTTGTTTACGGTTTTGTTAGGGTTTACGAAGGATCCTTATCCTTATGTTAGAGTGGAATCTTTGGAAGGACTTGTTGGTTTGAGTGAACGTGGAGAGTTTTGTGATGTTAGTATGGTGAATGGGTGTTATCAACGTGCTGTTCAGCTTCTTAATGATATGGAAGATTGTGTTAGATTCTCTGCTGTTCGTGTTGTAAGATTTCACCTTTTTTGTGATTATTTTCTCAAATTTTCTAGTATCTGTTTTTGTGTGGACAAAATTCATATTTCATGAAATGAAAGAAATCAAAATATTTAGCATTTCCAATGAGGTTGTTGGTTGAGTGGAAGTAACTTGTCCCATAAGAAAGAGAACCTAAGAAACGTTGATTTGAATTTCAAATCCTTGTGTAATCACTCCTGGAAGCCGAGAATCGAGAGTTAAAACTGAACCGAAGATTAGTCTCATAGCGGACCCGAAGGGCCTAAGCTAAGCTGTGGGGATACTCTTGTGGGCTCACTCGGTTCAAAGGGCTAATTAGGGTGGATCATGAACCAAAGATTATATATACTTAGCATTAGTGTCATATTTCCAACCTTAATTTATATCCTTGTTTAGTATTTCAATTTGAATGTCATTACTGTCATGATTAGAATGAAAAAAATTAGATGCTTTGATGTTAGTCTCACCAGATGTTGTGTTCTTGTTGAGTTCAGTCAATGTTAAATGATTAATATTCTGTTTTTGAGCTACTTGCGTAAGCCGAGCAGAAGATGGAAAGTTGATAATAGTAATTTTTTGAATGATGTGTATTGTTGTTTTTCAGGTAGCTTCATGGGGTCTGATGTTAGCGGCTTCAAACGAAGACATGAAGGCGTATTGGTGCAATGAAGTATTTGCTAAGGTATATTCTCTATACTGCGGCTTCAATACTTTTTTTGTAGTTGAGTATCTGTTTGAGTTTTCAGGCTTTTCTGACAGTTGTTGCTGGTGTCCTCAATATCACATAACACATTCACTGCATGTGCCTGTAGCTTTGTTCTATGGCAAGAGATATGAGCATTAAGGTAAGGGTTGAAGCCTTTAATGGCCTTGCAAAGATGGAAATAGTATCTGAGAATTTTCTTTTACAAAGCTTATCAAAGAGAGTTTTAGCGCCTGGAAAGAAAAGAGAAACTATGGATCCGAGCACATCTGAACAATTTGTGACGTTGGCAACTAGTGTTGCCGGTGCACTAGTTCATGGGCTTGAGGATGAGTTTTTTGAGGTAACTTATTTGAATATATATCATAATCATCTTTGCTCCTTGTTTACTGAGGTTTATCTAAAAGTAGACTGTAACTATCTGCTATAGTTTCAAAACTTATGCTCTGTTTGATTATATGAAAATAATGACTGCGTTTCTGCTCTACCTGAAGGTGCGGAAGTCTGCATGTCAATCCCTACACACGCTGACAGTCCTCTCTGTTGAGTTTGCTCGTGAAGCCTTAGACTTGTTAATGGATATGTTAAATGACGATTCAGCAGTGGTTCAGTTACAAGCTTTAGATACCATGCATCATATGGCAATTAATGGCTGTCTAAAGCTAAAGGAAAAGCAGTTGCACATGGTATTTTTCTCATCCTTTGTTGATTGCTTTGCTCTATGTCCTGGATATAATTAGTGCCTTCATTTTTTCTTCTGTTTGAACTGCAAGATGCACCTCATTGTTGTTGGAAAAATTATTGTTCTTGTTTATGTATGGAGATTTGATGATCGCATACTGTACGTTTTTTCTTCCTTAATTAGAAGTTTTATCTTGTTTTCTATGGTAGGGCAATAATTGGAAAAAGACAGTTTTCTTTTTTATTTGGATGTTTTATGGTTATTGAGTTATACTGGTAATGCGATGTTTTTCCATCAAAACAGTCCATCAAAGTGAATGGGTGTTATCATTTACACTTTTTCCTATTCTCCTCAAGGGAAAAACATTTATCTATATGCTTTGGACTGTTTTTTGGAGTTCATGAGCTGCAGAACAAACATTGTATACTTTTTTTTACTAGAATTGTAGAATGAACTAGGACACTGGGGTTTAAAAAATTGCTTTTGGAAAGTGGACAATGACTGGTGGTGTGCATGGAAAAGTTGTTCTAGATGGAAGCCAAAATGTTGTGGTTTCTGAGATTGATTGGATATTGAAGGTATGATAAACAGAAATAAACGAGTCTTTTGGTACCTGAGGGATGCTCAATCTATTAAACACAGGAAAAATAGATTTTGTAAATAAATGGTGGGTAAATATAATACCTGGAACTGTTGTATCTTTTCTAAAAACAGTAATTTTCACTTTATAATTTAGGATAACACTTTCTTGGATGACCCGAAATTTAAGATAACACCTTTATAAATAAATCTCAGTGAATGACATGATTGTGCTGTGGGGATTTTATTGAGACAGGTTATGGATATTGAGTATGCTTTTCTGAGTGGAATTCTAAAATCAACTTTAATATGTATTTAGTTTTCCAAACAGATGGAATTTTCTGACTTCCATTATGACCTTACTGTTTTCCTTATCTACATGATAATTTGTTACCGGCATTCTGCTCATGTATTTTTCATTTTGCAGTTTCTTGGTGCTCTTGTGGACAACAGTAGGGAAGTAAGATGCGCTGAAAGGAAAATACTTAAAATAGTGAAGCTAAATGATCTGCCGATGTTCAGATCATCTATTGACAGACTTCTGGAAAGTCTAAACAGTTATCCGCAGGTATTTTCGAGTTTTCTTTTGTTTCTTCAAATTAAATAAAAAAAATTAAATTTCAAGACACAAGTGGGTAGTTGTTTTTTCACTGCTTATGAAAATTCCAGTTCTCTGCTTTGCTAATTTTTATTTTGATCTTTTAACTATATTTTACTTCATGTCCATTCTTATTCGTAGCCCTCCCAAACTCCATGTTTCACATATTCAATAACTGTGTTAGCCATTATTACTTATAATGATCACCTTTAACTTGGTGCTCTACTCTACTCAACCATTGTCCCATTCACTCATATTTGGCTGTCAAAATCCTTGAAATGACATAAATTGTTTTTCACATATCAGGCAATACAGAACTGTATCCTTTGCCACAGATCCTGCAATTGGACCTTTTAACATCTTTTTGGTCTACTATCTTGTCTATTTCTCATTGTTAAGCAAGTCTAATTATTCAAAGTTTGCATCATCGTCTTTTCTTTCACAATGGAGCTATTGTTGGTTGATTTACATGTCCTCAGTTGACGTTACTTGCCCCTTAGGTAGGATATCCTGTAATTGATTTAAGTGAAAACAAAATTTTATGCTCCTTCAAGGTTCAAATACTTGCTTTCCCCAAAACTATTGAAAGGAAAAAGGTGAAATTAAAGATGGCTTGAACAGCAGAATCAACAAGAGATTATTGGCTGTTACAAAACAGAAGTGATAGGAAAATTATTGAGCATATCCCTTATCCTCATGTCATCCAAATATTGCTTTTGTTTTATCAATTACATGTTTCTTTCTTAATCTTACTGTCTTTTGAAATAACAGAGCCAAGATACTCAATACAACCATTTTTAGCACTTACTGATATTTTTATCCCTGTATTTAACTTCTAACTACTATGTTTCCAGGATGAAGCTGATATATTTTCTGCTTTCTCTCATCTTGGTCGGAATCACAAGAAATTTGTAGGCTTTATCATCAAGAAAACTTTTGAAGAGGTATGCTTGTTCAGAGTATAATATAACCACAACAAAATCCTGAATTTTTTGGTATATTTTGTTTGTCAATGAAACAGATATACCTGAATTCCTTAGGCACTGACTAATTTTTTTTGTCACTCTTACAGATAGAAGCAGCCTTTGAAGGAGATGTTGAATTTAATAGTGCGAGAATAGCTGCACTTTTAATCCTTTCGATATCTGCTCCACTATTGAACGGAGATGTAGGCAATATACCACCCGTTATGTTTTCTTATGCAGTTACTTTGCTGGGTAGAATTTATTATGCTTTTAGTGATGTTATGGATAGGGATGCCCTTTTGGTATACCTATATGAGAAAAGCAGATCTTCTGGGTATTCTGCAACAAATACCGACCTTGGGGTAGGGGAGCAACCGATGCCTTTATCTGAAGGTGATTCTCCAAATTTGGCTAGCACTGAAGTGTTTGACTCCAAAATTGAGTCCCCTATGGTGAGGGAGCCAAAAGCGGTAGCCAACTATCATGTAGAACAACATCGATCAGAGTATAATGAAGTTGCAAACTTATATTACATCCTTGCAAAGTTCCCTGATATGTGGCAAATGATACAGACAAGCTCTACAAATGAAGTGTTAAAATCCTTGAGGTAATAAACCATAGTATAGCTTCGCTAACTTTTGTGCCTTGCCATATACTGCAATTTGCTTCTTCCGATATTTACATTCTATGTGTTGCATAAGTAATACCAGATGTCCAGGGTTTCCTTTAGAGTAATTCAATTTTGGCATTATTTGTGGGCTGAGCTTACATATGCATATATGATATAGGGATTTTGATGTTTTGGTGTCTATATTTGGTTTCAGTGCTTGAAATTTAAGGTGTCTTGCGGGCTTATAAACTGACCTTTTGATTGTTTTATTAGCATTTAAGCGTCTAATACTGTTTCCCTTCATGTTTCTATCATTTTTTTTTGTGGTAATGATGTCATGGATGCAGGTGTTTGAAGGAGGAGTTAACAACTCTAAAATTTGATTCTTTGGGATCTGGTGATGCTTTGGCATTTACTTTACTGTATCTCCGGATAGTAAAGCTACTTGCTGAAGTGTGGGAGCACTTTCTGCCATCAAAGAGTCCAAGCTCTCATGAAATGGGAAAATTGGAATTCAAACTGAGAAAGCTTGATAGGAGGATTACAGAATTGATGAGTAGGTTTGTAGGCTTTTCTACAGAAGAAGAATTAAATGTCTTGGAGCTTCTATTAGTGACTTGTGCCCTCAGGCTATGTAAAGTTGAAACCTTCTGTCTCAATCTTACATTCAAAAGGTTGACTACTATATATTTACGCGTTGAATCAGTCCTTAAAGAAAAATCAGTTTTGCCATCCAATTTCATAGTTGAACTTGGTAAGTTATTACATGAAAGTAACACCTTCATCAATGGAGCTTCCTGCAGTTCACTTCAGTTTGATAAATATCTCAAGTTGTTCTCCTTGAAGCAGTTCATGTTTCATTCATCAATCAGACATATAAAGGCAGAACTAAACATTCCCAATAATGACTCTCTACATCCTTTTCCCTTTGTTTCTGGATTACCGGTTGGTATACCATGTGAGATCACACTTCATAACATTTCAAGTAATAGTAGATTGTGGCTGAGGATGAGTTTGGATGGTGGTTTAATTCAACATGTATTTCTTGATTTGGACCGTTTTGAAGGCTCTGGAGAGGTAAGAAGTTTTGTTCTTAATGCGCCATTTTACAGAACACTGAATACTAATTCTCTCACATTGAAGGTTTGTATTGGCTTAGAGAGTTTGTTTGAAAATGTTATTCCAGTCCAAAGGTATGGAGGACCAAAGCATGAACTGGTACTTCTTTGTAAAGAGAAACAAGTATATCTTTCCAATGTTAATAAAGATTAATTTTTTAGCCGTGCTTGTGAAATGACTTAATTTGAGAGAGTACTTCCAAGTTCCAAGTTCCAAGTTCCAAGTGATCTACATTGTAAATTATGGCATTAATTTGAAATGACTCCGCACAGAATATTTTTGACTACACTTTAAATCATGTGCAAATTTATTACGTTATATTTCCGGGATTTTGTGGATTATTGGGGATGGGTGGGCCGAATTGGACTTTGCAGGACCCGAGTGTGACATACGTTTAAAATGTTGGGCCATACTTCGTCCAACTCCCCCTACTCAGCGGAAACCCCCAATCCTTAAATATTCCCAAAATACTCTCACGTGGAAAACCCCCTCACACTGCATTTTAACTGGTTCGGAGCACGGTTGGCCGAACGGGTTCGAATGTGGTGCCGTCGAACCAGTTAAAAAGGGGGTGTCTGTGTGTTTGTTTCTAGTTCGGTGGCACGACGTCCGAACCCGTTTGACCAACTGTGCTCCGAACTATCGTTTTATCACAAGACTTATTAATGGCATTTTGGTCTTTTAACGCGTGTTAGGGGTGTCTACTGAGTAGCTAGGGGGTTAGACGAAGTATGGGCCAAAATGTTAGGTTTGAGCTTTGATAAAAAAAATGTTAGGTTTGAGCTTGTCGTGTGGCTTGTAATAGGCCCACTTTTGAGGTTTGGCTTGACCTAGGGATGGCAATGGGGCGGGGCGGGACCGGGGAGTACTTCCCCGCTCCCCACCCCCACCTCCCATATTGTCCCCCATCCCCATTCCCCGCTTCGGGGGAGTTTTTCTCCCCATCGCCATCCCCACGGATGCCCACGGTCCCCGCGGGGACCCCAAGAATTCATTCAAAGTTAGCAAAAATTAAAATTAAAGTGTAATAAAACTGAAAAGAATGTATAAAAGTAAGACTAAAAAACAAATGTTTAACATTAAATATAAAAAAAAATTATAAAATTTAGCCTTAATTTGATATTTTAATATTTAAAAAGTATATAGGTGAGAATAAAAATATAAAAATTAGCACAATTTAATATTTTATTAATATTTTTATTTAAAATCACATATTAAAAGACTAAAAAATCTATAACTTAGAATATAAGATACATCTATAGTAAGAACATTTATTATATATTCGGGGGCGGGGTCCCTGCGGGGCGGGGGATATGAACCCCGTCCCCATCCCCAAGTTGACTGCGGGGAGATTTTCTCCCCCATCCCCGTCCCCACGGGGAAAACCTCCCCGCCCACGGGGCCCCAAATGGGGCAATTCCCGCGGGGATCCCCACTTGCGGGTAGAAATTGCCACCCCTAGCTTGACCTTTTCGAAAGCTTGGTAAGGTTTGAAAACTTGTTTAAAAGTCTATTTCATTGCTCGAACAAAAAACCCTAATTCACCATTTTTTTTTTACTAAAACCTATAACCTTTGAGTGGTTTAAGCTATTTTAAATAGACTAACAAGCTAGTGTGTCAATGAGATTAAGTTCTAATTCGAGATCTAACATAACCAGAATTATCTTCTTGTGACATATTATTTAAATTTTATTATATAATACATTTAAATGTCACAAATATATGTAGGTCAATATGTTTATTTTAACAGAAAAAAGCAAAATTTTGACTTAGCAAAGTACAAAATTTAATCTAACAATCATAGCGATACAAAGTATTTTTTATATTTACTTAAGTAGCTAGGCCTCATAGGCTTAGATGGCTTTTCTGGTGCCCGTAGTCTGACTTCTTTAGCTAAATACATTTTTTCAAAAAAACTTAGTTTGGCCTGGGCGCAGATCTCTGTCAGTCAGTCTAGCTTATTCCTACTCCTAATTATAACCATATCGAAGTGACGACTATAACTAGAAAAAGTCTAAGTAGGCTTTCCCTTAAACTAGTTAGGGCTTATACACTAATTACGTTTAGATACATCATAGGGTTAACAAAGTAAAATAAATTTGTCTAGGTAAGATGTCAGGAAAAAATGAAGCCACCCATGTTTAAAGATGATAGGGGAAAGGAAAGTGTGGTACTGGTTCAACTCTCCACTAGTCTTTTTGGGGTGAGGTAAATGTAATTATCTCTATAAGTGTTCAAAGAGCTTGTAGGTCGGCAAAGGATCGAACCTAAGATCAAATATTTAAGAGACCCAAATATTTACCACTTGTTACACATTATGTTGGCTATATATATTTTTTTAATAAGCATACTATTGTTATATTATATAAATAAATGTAGCTTGTCAAATTGAGTCTCCTCATACTGTTAATCATTTGTCCCCATTGGCGGAACTAGATATATTTGAGGGGTTCATCCTGAAAAGATAAAATTAACACCAATACCTTAGAGAAATTTTTTTTTGCATCCCCTGAAAAATATATTTTGCACCTAAGTTCTTAGTTTTGCATCAAAGATCCTAATTTTGCACCATACTCACACAATCACTCACACTCTTATATTTTATTTTTAAAAAGTTTCTCTTTGTCTCCTTGGATCCGTTCTTGTTCTTATTATCCTAATTTTGAATCTGTAAGTACTATTTAATTGGTAATTTGTGTTAGTGCTATTTAATTAATTTGTATTTTGCGTAGCTGGATGGGGAATACATGGATGAATGACTGTTTGGTGACATACATTGAGACTGATGTATTCAATAAATTTGACTGAGCTTATTATTCAACGATTTCAGAATATGAAATCACGTAGAGGACAATTATGAAATGTATAATTTATTTATTTAAATATATTATAGTTACTTTTAATTATATTTTTTGCAAATTGTGTATTTAAAAATTTTGACACCCCTGACCTCGGGGTCCTGAGTCCGCCACTATTGTCCTGTTACTTGACATGGAAAACAATAAAATGTATAGTTATATTTTTTTATTGACAAAATGTATAGTTATATTTTATTTATAATTATATTATACTTTTACAATTATTTTGTGGAATAGTAAGGTAAAAAAAATCTTGGAATTGCATCAAATAAGTTCAGACAAATTTTTGGCCAAAAAACATACATCTACTTCAAGAACAATGAAATAGAAATACAATTATAAAGATAGAAGAAAAATCTAAATAAACCCTTAAATGGCTAGTAACATTTGATTATTACTTTTTTGTTACCTTCTATTGGTACTCATTATCCACCAGTTTTGTTGGTGACTAATCTACGCAACGTCCAGGATCTAGCTGACCATATGTACCCTACTTTGTCGGTCCATGTAGTAATATAATCAAATGTTTAAATACTTTCTGAAAGTGTATTATATTACATAATTAATATCAACAAGGGTTGGTCCCAACAATAATATTGGATTCAGATCCTATTCCAAGTGTGAAAAAAACTCTACTGAGAGAGGAAAACCACTCGACAGACAAAGCCTAGTAAACATGTGATCAATTAGGTTTCCCAACATAGATTAGTTACCGATAAAGCAGGCGAATATTATGCATCAATAACACGGGAATAAAAAATATTATTTCAATTAGTAATTAACAAATAAATAATAAAATATAATTTTTTATATAACAATGCTATTTTTTTTTAAAAGACAAAACAAGCCATACAGTATTACAATAGACTAGCTGTGCTACCCGTGCCCGGTAGGGGGGCGAAAAAAAACAGAAGTTGCGACACAAAAGGTCTAAATATTATATTTCCATAGCAATAAAAGTTTCAAACAAAGGTTTGAAGATAGAGAAAATAAACAAAACAAATATAAAATGTCTTGAAGGTACATGCCACTAAAAAAAGTCATTACATAATAATAGGATTGTGAGCACTTTGGCCAACTTCTTCATGATGAGAAGAGTTAGTCCTATGAATGGGACGACAGCCTCGATGAGGGTAGAGCAACTAAATTGGAGGCGGCTGATTGCGCATTACTCTAAGACGAACACGTGCAGCAGTCATCGGACAATGGATTTTGAAGCAACCCTTTGAAACATAGGATAAAACGACCTCACTCCTAGTAGATGTTCCAACCAAACCATCAACACCAAAGAGATTCATAATCTCATTAGTCTTGGTCTTAATATAAGGCACGTTGTGTTGCTATTAGGTTGTTAGAATACCTACCATCGGCATAAGCATCGTTAACATTTCCACCATAAGCATTTTGATTAAGATACTCCACTTGGATGGAAGGTCGTTGATTACGCATAACATGTCGTCAATGACGATCAACAATAGTTGTCAAGGAACATGAATATTGAAATGCCCTTGAGATACATAAGTGAAATCAAAAAGTGCAGGACCTTTAAGCAAAAAGATTCATTATAGCAGTGATTTTGGTCTTTAAGTATGATTGCCCAGTCTTATTCACACAAAGAGTATACATCAACATAAAATGTTTCTCAAAACATAAAGAAAGTGATTTTAGAGTACTAAAAATGCCAAGCATTTAGTAAGTGACACACATTTTATCAACTTCCCAATTACTGAGCCTGACCCAAAGTGGGTTTCTTGATGACAAACCCATATAAACTAATTTACAAATTTAAATGATTCCAAACAACGACTTTCAAAATTTAACCCCTACCAAACCCTTTACTCGCCCCAAAGAAAACAATCTGAATACAAATCAAACTCTACTCGTTACAAATTCAACACAAGAAAAAGAATGATATAAGACGTCATCACTCTACTCTCAAAGTGTGGTGTTTTAAAATGTGATGTAAAATGATACTGCAAACTTTTGTCCCCTGTAGCTTTAACTTTGTCTTCATCTTCATCAACCCACCTTGTAATCCTATGAACAAAACAGAGTTTTCTGGTTAGTGTCAACTGATTATAGGTCGTAGCTATTCACATGCTAGAGAAAATATCCAAGTTTTATAGGTTTATAGCTGACATTTCTCTTAAATAGGTGGCATTGGCATGGGGTAAAGCTCTAGTTAATATAGAATTGTTATTGGGTAAAATTTGTTTTTTAAATTGTAACATGAGAAAACTTTGTTTAAATTGAAGGAAAGTATAAACTAAAAAAATATTTATTTAATAAAGGCAATTGCGGACTTAAAAACTAAAATAGAGTGTGTACATATTTGTCACGAAATTATTATTTCCCACTAAATCGGTTATTGAAAAATGGACTCTGAGTACTTGAACGGTAAAATTTTTTTTCAAACACTAAAGTACCCAAAATTACGCTGCTTAGCATTACATTTTATGTATTTTATCATGAAATTATATATTTTTTCACTAAATCGGTTATTGAGTCACAAATTTTTGACACTTGAATAGTAGATTTTTTTGTAAACAATAAAGCATAAAAAATACACTACTTAACATTGTACTTTACATATTTTTTTGAATTTATTTTCTTCACCAAACCGGTCACTGAGGAACAAAATTTGTGTATTCGAACAGGTAAACTTTTTTAGATATTTAGGAATGAATTTTGAGTATTTGAAAAGGCATCACAAAAACAGACCGGCCAGCATCATAAATTACATAATTTATTATGAAATTAATTTTCATTTTTTAGCAATCCCATTATTGAGGAAAAATTATTGTTTTTTTGACAACTAATTTTGTTTCGGACTATAAATCAATGCCAATGTAAACAAACTTACTTATCCGCTGGGAATAGTTGACACCAAGTACCACAATTCATGCCATTTCTTTTAAAAACAAAAACAGAGAAAAGTAAACGTAATGGAAAGCAATACAATATTAATTTCCATTTGGCATGTTAAGAAGCTGAATCCCGAAAACTCATAAGCTTCCATGTTGTTTCACAGTGATCCATAATTATATACCTCTCAAATCTCAATCAAGAGTTGAATATCTACCATTTGGTAGACCTATTTTACCACCAACAGCAAAGAGTTTTCCATTCAACACAGCACTTGACAAACTTCCTTTCTTTTGGTTCAAAGAGGGACTCAAGGTCCAATTGTCATGAACCGGATCGTATGATTCCACTACACGGATGGAAGACAAAAATTTCATCTCATTATAAAAAAACAACAGTTTGAAACCACAGTAGGATCTCATACCTTTGTCATACCAAATAGAATTATCTCCACCACCGAGAACATATATCTCTCCATTCAACTCTACAGATGAAGCATACAATAGAACAGAGCTCATAGGCTTGAAAGATTTAACCACATTCTGAGAAGTACAATACAAATCCATATTTGCTAATCATGATTCTCCATCAGAGAGCCTCCAATAAAAAACATTGAAGCTTGTCAGTTCTTTTACCTCTTGCTCCAGCTATATAATAATAGAAATACATTACAAGTTAGTTGCTTGCAAACCTAAGTCTGATTCGGGCATTTTAAATGGTTCATCATCCCCCCAAGGATCATCCAAAAGAACAAATGGAGATGGAGTTATCAACTGTGTATTCTGCTGGACAGACTTATTGGGGGAAATTGGTAAGGGTTTCATAAATTAAATAAGCTTGTTTGTTTGTTCATGGTCTAGCTCAAACCAGAAATGGTTAAGGTAGTAGTTGTCTGCAATCATAGGCTTGAATTTATCTTCAGGTAGTGGCTGGCACCGACATCTGACACAAATTTGCACCTTAAACATTAATAAAACAAAGGTATGTGAGATCCTTTTCATGAACAGTTCACAGTTATCTGAAATAGTACTATATCATATCAACTATAGTATGCAAGCAAGTGATACCTGTGCAGGAAATTGTGTCACTACTGAACCATCAGTCCATGCATAATGGTCAATCAACAGTTTCCCTGTACTAGCTGCAGCAAAAACTCCATGCAGATTCCTATCAGTGTAATTAAATAGAAACAGAGGCAGCCCAGGTTCAATATTTTTAACATATCTCCAGTGCTGAGCTGGTAATCCTGTTCAAATGAAACAAATAAAACTTCCATGAGCTGTAGTTGACAGCCATCACCATAATACCTAAAATGTGAAGACTTAACTAGCAATACATAACTTTGTGCCATCGAAAACACAAGTTGCAAGCATCATTTTCATGTAAATATGTAACTATATAAGTGTTTCAATGTCATATAGAATGGATACTTGTATAAACCCATGTAGCACCGACACTTCCGATTGAAGACGTGTCCCGGTGTCCGACACGATACACGTGTCGGATACACACTGACACTTCGACTACTTGTATTTTTCAAAAAAACTCAACAAAACCGGTGTCTGGGTGTCCGTGTCCGTGTCGTGTCTGGTGTCTGTGCTTCATAGGCATAAACACAACAACACAGTTGATTTCAAACTGCTCATCATGAAGATAGGGCAAGTGATGACGAATCATTTTTTTATAGGCAAATGTTAGCAGATGATTACCAAAGTGAAGAGTTGTTTAGTAGTGACAGTGATGAGGAGTATGATGGTCAAAGGAAAGTCAGATTACCTATTTTTAAGAAGGTTGAGTTGGACAAAAATTATAAATTCCAACTTGTTATGGAATTTAAGTCAATAGCTGAGTTTAATGAGGCTATTTTGGAACATTCAGTTTTCAATGGGAAACAAATTAAATTTGTGAAAAATGACAAACTTAGGGCTAGGGCGGTGTGTAAAAGTGATGGGAAGTGTGACTTTAAGGCCTTTGACAGTAGAGTGGGGGGACAACTTTACATATAGGTTAAATACTTATATTGGGAAACACACTTGTGGAAGAGTTTTTAATAACAAAAATGCAAATGCCAAGTGGGTGAGTAAAGTAGTAACTGAGACTGAGAGGTTGGTTTCTAGTGAGAATGTGAAGGTGACAGAAATCATGAGTAACGTGAGGAGGAAATACGCAGCTGAGATAACAATTTCAAGGGCATGGATGGGAATTGAGATTGCTAGGGATTCCGCTGAAGGTGATGCTGGAATGCAATACACCATGTTGTGGAATTATTCTGCTGAGCTTAGGAGGGTTTCCATATGGAATACCTGTAAGATAAATGTGGAAAAAATTCCACCAACATTGCAACCTAGGTTTGGCTCATTCTATTTCTGTCTTGAGGGTTGCAATAGGGGATTTATGGCTGGTTGCAGGCCCTTCATTTGTGTGGATGTCTGTCATCTCAAAACTAATTAGGGTTAATCAAGCTGCACATAGAAACCAAGAAGGTGATTTCAGTGCTGGAGATAAGGGTGATCTGACCCAAGATGATGTGGCAACATCTCCAGTTGTTATGCAAAAGCTACTTGATGTATTGGAAGGCATTAAATGGGTGGAAATGAAGATCAATGATGTGTTATGAAATCACTTCTGAAATCTGGGATATAATGGTCATCACGCTACGACTATAGAATGTTAGGTTTCATGTACTAATTGTGATGTATTTTGCACTTTGATTATGGCAACTTGTTTAGCCACTTTAGTTATCAACTCAAACTTGTTTAATGGTATTTTGTAATGTTCCAAGTTGTATTTTGACTATGTATTTTGGAATTTTTAATGGTATTTTGGAATCTTTCAAGTTGGATTTTGACTAAGTATTTTGAATTAGTAATGCATCGTTTGTAGTTGTTTATCTATCATGAGTAGTGCAGACTAAATTGGCACCTAGTTCACCCACTAACAGGTTTTCACTGAAAAAATAGAACCTACTACATTTCACGAATTTTTTTAAAAAGTTTTCTGCAAACACGAATTTATTTTAAAAAAGTCATTGCAAATAAATGATAAATTTTGAATTGATTCATGTTTCATACTAGATTGCCCGGATTTCAGATATATTGCATAACAACAGTTTTTAATAGATGCACGTTGCAGATTGCAACAAATTTCAACATTCAACATTACATTTACATGATTCAAACTACATAAATCCAAAGTACATTACAACATTAAACAAACATAAATCCAAGTACATTGCAACATTCAAACTACATAGTCAAATTACATCACCACTATGCATTTAAGAGCATACAACACTATATTACATGGACCATAATGGCATGGCAACGAACAAAACCAATGTAATTATCAACCCAATGACAAGCCTCTGATTTCTAGCTCTTTCTTTGCCCAGTTTTAGTTGTAGCTTCTCAATCTTCTTATTCTCTGCTTCCATGAGCTTATCAGTATATAGGCAGCCACTACAAGGAGGTGTTTGTTCTACTGGGGTAGGTGCTGGTGGATCAGGAATCTTGGATACAACTCTAGAATTCCTTGGGACAAAGTAACTTTCATTCAACTCATTATCCCACCTAAAAAACTTACAGCTTTGTTTTGTATTCTGCAAAAATCAAAACAACAATGGCGTGGAAAAATCAAAACAACAAACCGCAAACACAGTAGGCTAGAAAGAAAGAGATAACTTACAAACAATTTGGCACATTTCCAGTATCTCCTATTTAGGTTTTCAAGTGTGTTCGCGTTGTACATCCTTATTGTATTTTCACAACCACTTATGGATAACATAGTTGCGAAAAGTTGGGCATTCGAAGTTGCCTTTGAGTTCAAACGATGGGAGGCCGCCATTGAAGCTTCTAACCTTATGATTTTCGCAATTTCAAAGGAAGAAGATGCTGGAGGTCTTAGGGTTTGAAAGGGGAAGAGTGGTTCGATTGGGATTCAACTGTGGAAGATGATGACTTAGGGTTAAATTATACACCTCAGCTTTATTAAAAGTAATTTAAAAAACAATGGTTGCCGTGTAATATCCCACATGTAACTCCGTTAGACATGTCAGCATTTTTGTAACGTCTGACTAAAAGAAGGGAATATTTAAAAAACAGTTGATGTGTAATATTGGTTCGATTGGGATTCAATTGGGGAAGATGATGATTTAGGGTTAAATTATACACATCGGCTTTATTAAAAATAAGTCGACAAACAATGGCTGACATGTAATATCCCACATGTAACTCCGTCAGGCACGTCAGCGTTTTTGTAACGTCTGAATTTTAGAAGGGCGTATTTAAAGAAGTGTTAGCAAGCAAAGATTAGTCTTTTCATTAAAGAAGGGTTAGCAACACTCTCTTTTAGACACTCTCTCCAACACTCATTCAATGATTGATTAAAATTTATGCCAGTCCCACCACTTTGGAATTGCGGCTCATTAATTTAGTAGGACCACATGAATTTTAACCAATCATAAAGTGAGTGTTTGAGAGAATTTCTAAAAAAGAGTGTTGCTAGAATTTATCCGTTGAAAATATTAAAACACTCTATGAGTAGCTGACAATATTCCATCAAAAAATTACACATTCATAATGTGTGATGTGGTCATCCCTATCATATTATCCATTGGTATTGTTAAACAATAAACAACAAAACCATGTAATAAAATGGACAAAATTGTGTTACAGGTTTAACTGGTAAATGTTGAGTTATTATCCTATCTTATAAGTGAGTACTGGTTTGCCGCCCAAACTTCAGCTAGTTTTATCTCTTTTTCTTTTCCAAATTTTAAGGAGTACTTTAGACTCCAAAAAAATTTTAGATGTCCAGTTACGCGAAGAACTCCAAAAAAAAAAGCTAATGGTGTAAATTTATGAATCTTAAAGGACTTGGTACGAAAAACAAATAGAGAACCAACTCGTTACTAAAAAATAACTTAAAGGATGTCTGGTTGTAATTTTGCCAACAAATTAATAGTTTTAGTAAAGAAATTAGTAATAGAATAAAAATAAAAAATTCAAATAGAATTTAGCAAATTGATTTATTGATTCATAACATTGCATTTTTATCAAAACTTCTTAGGTTTAAATATGTTTTTCGTTTCTGCAAATATTGCTGTTTTTCAAATAAGGCCCTGCAAAATTATTATTTTTAAATAAGTCCCTGCAAAATAACTTTTTTTAAAAAAATACCCTTCTATTAACCAAACGTTAAAAAAACGTTGACGTGGCTAACAGAAGTCTGACTTGTATTTTTTTTCTTTTCTGATTTTTTTTTATGTTGAGTTGGCAGCCATGTATTTAATTATTAAAAAAATCATTTTCATTTAGTTTTCATCTTCTTCAACCTTCAACCTTTAATCCTTAAATCCCCAAATCCTTCAATCTTCTTCTACCATAACTCAACCACCAATTTAGAAACTAAAAGTGTCTATCCCCAAAGCCATATATGTGCTCTCGATGTTTATGATTGTCGTTTTTAATAAGGACAGATCCAGACTATTCGGAGTTTCTCAAACTCATCACAAAGCCTCAAGAACACCTCCCTAGTGCAGAGACGTTCTGTTGATGGTGGTACCCAGGTAAATGATTCCGGGTCTTTTGATTCATAAAAAAGAATAATTTAATAATGAAAGAATGTGTGACGGAGATATGGATTTAAGAATGGTGTGGAAACAAGTGTCGAGAGAGAGGAAATGGCAATTGGAGAGATGGAGGGTTTAATGGAGATAGAAGGTTATGGAGGTTGAGAGAGTTGGGATTGAAAAGTTATAGAGGTTGAAGGTTGGAGGTTGAAGACAATGAAGTGTTAATCCAAATCAGATTTTAAAATAAATGAAAATATAAAAATATGACATGGCAAAGCCAAATCAGACAAATGTTGCCACATAAGTATTTTTTTGACAGAAAAGTTAACGGAATGGTATATTTAAAAAAAGGTGATTTTGCAGGGACTTCTTTAAAAAAAAAAAATTGCAAGGACTTATTTAAAAAACAATTATATTTGCAGGAACGAAAAACATATTTAAACCAACTTCTTATTATTTTGTTATCTTAACAACTCAATTAATAGTTAATCTAAATAATTTTTAATCCTTATGGAGATGATAATTTTTTATATTATTTTTACGATAGAGTGTACTTGTTTTAAAGGTGTGTAGCTGCATTAAGTTTTTAAGTGTGTTTCGTTGATAAACGGTGTAAATGTTATGTAACTTAAAGGATTCAGTTGGTACGGAAAAATATGAATGACCAACTTGTTACAAAAAATAACTTAAAAGATCTTTGGTGTAATTACCAACAAATTAATAGTTTTAGTAAAGAAATTAGTAATAGAATAAAAATAAAAGATTCAAATAGAAATTAGCAAATCGATTTATTGATTTATAACATTGCATTTTTATCAAGATTTCTTATTATTTTGTTATCTTAACAACTCAATTAATAGTTAATCTGAATAACAAATAATTTTTAATCCTTGTGGAGATGATAATTTTGTATATTACTTTTACGATATAGTGTACTTGTTTTAAATGTGTTTTAGCTGCAATAAGTTTTTGTTGCTAAACTTCAATTTAGAGCATTTTTTTACTTAAAATTAAAATTATTGCACGACCAAACATAAGTTTAATATTCCAATTACGCAACAATTTTGTGCTTTATGTTGTTTTAAATGTGTTTTATGACTGATTACTTTTATTTGTAATAGTTATTTATACTCTTTTGCTTTAAATTAATGCAATCTAGTGATTATGTGTTGTAAATATGAAAATATGTGTTAATACAACGAGGGTTAAATACTAATTTGTGATGATCTGACACTTGTGGTGCTTTCTTTTTTTTTTAATGTGTTTGTTCAGTGCTACAGCACGTGATGCTACAACATCAGCGTGCCTACGTTAGCAAGAGAGAAATTAGAAGGTGATAATTTGGGCTTCTACTTTATGTCAACTCAGCGCAATTCTGTTGGGCAGCCTAGCTGACGCAGCCACCAACCAAACCACTTTATATGGCCACATGTCAACTTGCAAGTGGAGACTACTTTTATTTGGTGGCCAGTCAAGTCTTACTTTTTTAAAGACAAGTGGGAATATTATATTAAGAATATATTCCTCTCAAAAGGGGATCATCTTCCATCTTCCCCAATACACAACACTTACACTCAAAAACTTGCTAGTTCGAATAGAGAAGGTTTTTGACACGCTCTTCTCTCCATTTTTATCACAAAAGCAATATACTTCAATGCTGTGAAACGATGCTACAACATCACAAGACGGATTCATGCGAATGACTTTGAGTAGTGTATCCTTTATGCTATTTATTTTCTTTTGTATTTTATGTGATATGAACATGGTTCCCATCCTAGTTTATGTTATCTTGTTGATGCTCACGATGAGCTAAACACTTTGTAGTTGGGATGCTTAAAGCTTTGTAATGACTTTTTAATAGTTTTAATGTAATGTTTAATGTTTGCATTTTAATCCTTGTATGAAACTTCTTTCAAAGTTGTTTTGGGACTGGCCAGCTAACATAAATACATCCGTAAATGCAGACATGGTTTATGAATTGTTGTGGAAATAGAGATCATTCCCACGGGAATTGAAGCTTAATATACGTTTAATTGGGATAACAAATTAGTGAAACAAAGTAAAGTAAATACACAAGTTTTTGGAATTATCATTAACAATTAAAAGTAACGAGAGGTGAAAATCAAAGTTGAGAGCAAGTTGGGATGTGTTTACTATGTAAACCTATTAAAGTGCATTAACGTTGTGTCTGATGCTGCAGCATTAGGTGTTGTCGCATCAGTTTGTATTCTTTCAAATACCATTCACTAGGGTTTCGCTACAAGAGCTTATGTCTAAGCCCTAAATAGGTTCGCTTTAGGCTACTATGCATCCACAGTGCTCACCCTTTAATACTCACAATCCATATTGTCTTTTGAGATCTATTCATAAACTTTTTCAGAATTTATAAATACTACTTAAAATTAGTTGTTCATTCCTAACTCAAGATGGAAATATTAGCTCACAAAAGATAAGATGCTTAAACATTAAAGACACTTTAGTAAATACACTAAAATTTCATTACATACACGTTCGCATCCCAACTAAGAGTGATTAGCTCATAATGGGCGAACAATAGAAGAATTAGAACTTAAACATAAATGTTAAAGTCATAACTAAAAGATACAAGATAGAAATTATACTAAGATGAAAAAACCGAAGGTAAACTCCAAGATTAGAAACATGGAGATACGACGAAACAGCTCCCAAAGATAAGTAATCCTTCAAGTATATTCAGCTCCTGTAATTGTTACAGCAATACTCTTAGCAATGGTGTTTCACTTTTAGTGATTTGAAGTAGCTTAGGTATAGAAATGGAGGAAAGCTATTTCTAAACTTTCTCTTTCTGACCAAGCATTCTAAATGAAGAAGAAAGAATGTCTTAACTAGTCCTAGGGTACATGATCCAAGAAAAACCCAAATTTGGAGATGCCCATTGTCCACTAGTGTGCCCAAAAGTACAATGTGCCTAGAAAAAAGGTAGAATTTGCATTTGCAAGCGTAGGCGTCCCACGATCAGCACATGTCCTTACCTGACAGCTAGCATGCGCTAAAATCAACGCCTCCAGCTTTCTCTCTCATCTGTCGCAGGAATGCAGTGTTGTGGCACCTATTGCTGCAACAAAGAAATACACATATCAAAGCACAAATGGGGCACCAAGGTGCCAAATATCACAAAGTCAGGAATACAACCTACACTCTTCTAAAACATGATATTTACAACATAAAACACTTAATTAAATGAGAATTCACAATGATTTATACTTAAGAATGTATGAATAAGTCTTACAAATAAGAGTTATCATGAATCATTGTTAAAGGACACTTTAACAACCCAAGCTAAGTATAATTGTCCTTTAACAATTAGCTTGTGTTCTCAAGGGTTAATGCGGGTGAGTCGTTGTTAAAGGACACTTTAACAACCCAAGCTTCAACCTAGACATAGGAAAGTATAGTCCATAGGATGAAATTGTGGGTACTTCATATACAGGGGTGAACCTATTTAAGAGCTTAATTAGACATAAGCACTTGTAATGCAACCCTGACGTTAGTGACTGAAAAGCACACATCAAATGCTATAGCATCCAATGCTATAGCATCAGACATTGCATTGTTCTATTTTAAAGGATTTACACTGTGAAAAGCATTCTAACTATCTTCTTACCTTAAATCTTCATACCATCTTTAGTTGCTTACTTACAATTTCTGTTATTCGCAATACTTGTTGAGAACTTGCTATTGTTACTTGTTTCTCATCACTAGTTGCTATTATATTAAACTCTAAAATTAACATCAATTCCTGTGTGTACGATTTCTACTTTTCACTATATTACTTGTTGCGATTGTGTATACTTGCACATCACATTTTCGTACAACAATGACATATAATCGTAGAACAATACATGAAATTCATACGCAAGATAAAAGGATTCCAAATGTCTATTAAGTTCATCATCAAATCCATTGAAGTCAACGGTAACATATTAATAAGGGTGTAAGAGAAAACTGGCCTCTTGATTGATAACGACTATTAGGATTAGAGTTGACTGAATGAGGAGTCAACCTTCTAATCATCAGATGAGGTCAAGACCTCTAAATGGACTAGGTTTTAGAATGCCCCAACCCACCACGGACCCTTCATATATTATAGCCCAATATAACTATTCGTTTATATAATTAAGTGCTTTATTTAAATAAGTGTCTATGTATATATATATATATATATATATATATATATATAGAGGATATAATAATTATTTAATTATATTTTAACTACTTGATTAAGCTAATCCTTAATTATAGAGAAAATCCGAAAATTCTCCCACTTGGATAACGTTAATCAATTTTTAAAATATAAAAGGATAGGAGAATTAAAATATCAATTACTTACAAAACACTTATATTCAAATTAGTATAAGAAACATAAGTCTTAACAATGTAGAAACGATATCTGATAGGGAGACAAATCATACATGTTAAACACCCACATTTCACGATCACGAAAGAAAAAAACACCCACATTTCACATAAGACTTATACGCCGGCAATAGTTGACACTGTCAAGTAACACCTTTTGACGTCAATTGATGTGTATATTTCTTTCCATCCCATGCCTTCCTTATAATTCTCAACCTGTATATGTAATATTATAAAATATGAATATCAACGAGGTTACACTACATCAGAAGTTTTAAAAAAGAGCGCTCCCTTTAGTAGCGCTTTTAAAAAAACGCTACTTATGTAATATCTTAAGTAGTGCTTTCAAAAAAACGCTACTGAAGGTGAAAACAAAGAAAAGAATGAGTAGCGCTTGCATAAAAAGTGCTACTTATGCGAAAAACACAGAGTAGAATGAGTAGGCTTTTTAAAAAGCGCTACTTATGCCCAAAACACGGAAATGAATGGTAGCGCTTTTTAAAAAGTGCTACCTATTGTTTTATAATAAAATATATTATTTAAAAAGCTGGACAATAGCAAAAAAGTTGTTTTCTCTGACGATCCAAATACATCTATCATGAAGGTTCGGTAAAGTTCGTGTCTTTTACCTTGCGTTTTTTTTATTGAGGTTTTTCTTTATAGTTTAATTCATGGGGATTTCTACTTGCAACCATATGGATGGTTCCATTTTTCTGGGTTATACTGTTGTTCTGTGTTAGGCTTTAGTGCTTTGTTGGTCTATATTTTGCTTTCAAATTCTAAACTCTTGTTCTTTATATTTGTATATCTGTTTTGCTAGTTTGTTTTGATTCATCTTGGTGTATTGTAATAATTTGTTGTTTATATATATGTTGTTAAGTATACATAATGGATTGGATTGTATTGGCTGTATATGACCAGGAAAATTGCACATGTAAAAAGGAAAATAAACAAAAACAGAAAAAAAATTAAAAAAATTATACAATGGGCAGCACTTTTAGGATAAAGCGCTACTCATTCCCTTGGCGCTTTTAGGAATAGGTAGCGCTTTTATGAGAAAGCGCTACCTATTCCTAAAAAGCGCTAAGGGAATGAGCAGCGCTTTTGACTGTAAGCGCTACCCATTGTGTTAGCGCCTTTTGGGAATGAGCAGCACTTACGCTGAAAAGCGCTACCCATGGCTATCAATGAGCAACACTTTTTAAGCGCTGCCCATTGTAGGAGTGGAACCAGTAGCGCCAAGTTTATCAACGCTCAAAAGCGCTACCCATGGCTAAAAAAAGCGCTACCCATGGCTAAAAAAAGCGTTGCCCATCCCTAAATCTGTTGTAGTGTTAGACTAGTCCTGCATCTATCACCACAATAAAAGATGGTTGTTAATATATTTAGGGTTAAGACGATAAGTATGTTTCTCGTCTTTGCATATAAAAGGTTTTTGTTTTTCCTCCCTACAACTTTGTTACCTTATTTTTGGTCCGTACAAATTTCCTTATATTAAATACATATATTTTTGGATTTATGAATTTATAAAGTTCATATTTTAAGGACTAAAATCAAAATGGTTTTTATTTCCAAGGACTAGAGCATAAAATGAAAAAAAGTTACGGGATCTAAAACGAAATAACAAAGATCAAAAGCAAATAATCCTATATTGTAAGGACGAAAAAAATTTGCATGGACGTAAAGCAAAACCTCTATTTTCAGGGACAACAAATATATTTAAACCATATATTTACTTACCGTATCTATGACAGTCTTACAACCGTTTACTCCCCCAATCACAAAAATTGATTCTTCGAGTACCGCAGCAGCAAAATACCCTCTAGGATAAGTCATCGTTTCCCCCATCGTCCATGTCCCAAATCGAGGATCAAAAACTTCAACACTTGGAACCATGGTGTTTCCATCAAAGCCACCTAATGAGTACCTATGCAGTGAATAAAGTAAACCATGTCTCAATCAAGCATTATTTTATCTATACAAGTTTACACTAGTAATGAGCACATATATAGTTTTGTCCAATGTGATTTGCAAATAGAGCACTCAAGATAGTTACCAAATAGATATAGAAAATAAATAAAGAGCCTTGAAGCAATGGTTAGATTTGTTATCATGTGGAGGAAATTGCTAAACAACATTAAATCAGTAGAGTTAAGTGCCACACATTACAAAACACTCACAGACACTCGTTCAATGCTCATTACTACTACACCAATGAAATGACAATTAAAGGCAACTAAGGAGAAGAAAAGATATAGAACCTACAATTTCTCATTTAGAGCAACTAATGAGTGGCAGCTCCTTTTAGAATTCATGCATGGTATTTTATTCCAAGAATGTTCCCTGTGATCAAATCTTTCCGCAGAACTGCAGTTATGTTAAAGTGCCATTCATATATTAGTACAATTAGAAATTCAATATCTATTATATTATATGAATATAAAAATAAAATCATTTCTAGATCAATCACGTCAGCATGATAAGAATTTTAACTAAAAATATGAATAAATTGAACAGAAATCAAATTGAAAATCTTACTCCAAATAATTACTTCCATCAAATCCACCGGTAGCATAAATTACACCGTTGAGTTCCACTGCAGCAAGGGAAAATCTCTGGAAACATAGAAGAGCATTAGACATTTTTTGTATGCTTTTCAAAGAAGCTACTAAAAATGATCCTAGAAGAGACTAACACAGAAGTAGGCATAAGGCCTAAGCTCAATTAAAATACTTTGGACACTTTTTAGATAAACAACATAATTAAGCGCTTATAACATAAGCATCTATAATATAAGTGCTTATAACATATACTTGGGATCCATCGTCCAATGGTAGGACCTACTTTACCTTTTCTGTCATTGAACGCGTGGGGATCCATCGTCCAATGTCCAAATCAAGCATCTCAACTTCTGAAAAGCAATCAATCCCATTGCCACCACCAAATGCAAAGAGTTTTCCACTCAAAGCAGCACCAGCCAAACTTCCCTTCTTTTGGTTCAAAGATGGACGCAAGGCCCAGTAGTCATGAATTGGATCGTATGATTCAACTACACGCATGTAAGACAAAATGGTTGACAAAAAATTCATATCATTGTAAAAAAAACAACAGTTTGAAACCACAGTAGGATCTCATACCTTTGTCATACCAAACATTATTATCTCCCCCACCGAGAACATAAATCTCATTATTAAACTCTACAGCTGAAGCATACAAACGAACAGAGCTCATAGGCATGAAAGATTTCACCACATTCTGAGAAGTACTATACAAATCCATAGCTGCTAATGATGATTCTCCATCGTAGCCTCCTATCAAAAACAATGAATCTTTGGGATCTAAGTGCAGCTCATCAGATGGATTAGTTACTGTCTCCTCAGCATGTGCGATATTACACGCAGATTCTAACAATGCGAGGCGATCCTTGAGAACTTGAATAACTTGAATTTCTGACAATGCCTCCATCTAAAGGAAAATAAAAACAAGCCAATGGTGATAAAGGACGAGGCTTTATCATGTGTGTGATATGAAAAATAGAAAACAAGTGCAATTAAAGATTAAAAGTGCACTGCAAAAGATGATTCTGACTTCAATACTCTTTTCCAACCTACAATGATTGAAGTCATTTAACTTCTTGGCAATTTACTTATTGAACTCGTCAAATAACCAACATAAAGACCTTTCTTTTATTTTAACAATTACTGAGTTATGCATCATTAAACTTAGAAAAGACTCTAAGGTTTGGATCTCCAGCGGCCACTGCATAGATGACATGAACAATTACTTGAAAAGAATCTAAAAATATATTGGGCAGATAGAGAAGTTCCACATCCTTGAAAAATTTCTATGATGACCTTATACAATCTAAGGTGTGCTAATAATATACATAAAGATGTCAGGGACAGAAATAATTAAGGGATAAATTATGACAAAAAATAATTAAGGAATATGATAAATTCTTGAATAGATATTGTTTATAACATAGCAAGCAGTACCAGCTTCTGTTCCAGGTAGTTATTCTTTTCAGTTTGTGCTTCCTTGAATCTTGTTAGCTCTTTGACCTCTTGCTCCAGCTATATAATAATAATAATAATAATAATAATAATAATAATAATAATAATAATAATACAAAATACATTACAAGTTAGTTGCTTGCAAACAAAATTAACATATCATATTTAATGACATATCATCAACCACCTGAGCTATGGTCCGTTCATTCTTGAATGGAGAACTAGGATTCTCCTCCTTCTCTGAACCAAGTTGGGTTTCTGAATGCTTTTCTTCGACACAGATGTTATTTGCATCAGGATTATCACTGACATTGTCTTCCCATGAGAAATCTTGATTTCCACGAGGATGAGCCAGTTCCTTTAGTTTCATGAATATAATGTCCATCTCATCCTGTTTCACTTCCTCTTTTTCAATTGCAAGGGTATCCGATGGCTGGATGTATTCATTTGCAGAAAAATCATCCTCACTAAAACCGAATTCTGAT
Organism: Astragalus glycyphyllos; assembly: GCA_963573325.1. NCBI lineage: Eukaryota > Viridiplantae > Streptophyta > Magnoliopsida > Fabales > Fabaceae > Astragalus > Astragalus glycyphyllos. Next base: position 12,670,655 of record OY754312.1, on the reverse strand, counting down.
TCAGGCCTTTTTAATTCTTCATTACCCTCCCAAGGATCATCCAAAGGAAGGGATGAAGATGGAGTTAACCACTGTGTATTCTGTGGCACAGAATACCTTGGGGAGATTGGTATAGGTTTGAATAATGAAATAAGCTTGTTTGTTTGTTTGCGATCAAGTTCAAACCAGAAATGTTTAGGAAGATAATAGTTCTCTGCAATGATAGGCTTGAATTTTTCTTCAAGCAACGAATGACACCGACCCCGACACTGGACACAAATTTTCACCTTAAACATTAATAAAACAAAGGTATATGAGGTCCTTTTCATGAATAGTTCAGTTATCTTGAATAGCACTATATCATATGAACTATAGTATGCAAGCAAGTGATACCTGTGCGGGAAATTGTGTCACTTCTGAACCATCCGTCCATGCACGACGGTCAATGAACTCTCTCCCTTTACTAGCTGCCTCGAAAACTCCATGCAGCTTCCTATCGCTATAGTTGAATAGAAACAGCGGCATCCCAGGTTCAATGTTCATTACATACGATAAGTGTTGTTTTGGTAAGCCTGTTGAAATGAAACAAATAAATTTTCATATAGGGTGGATACTTGTATAAGCACAACAACAAAGTTGATTTTAAAATGCTTTTTCATTTAAGTGTTTTCAGATTCATACTAACCGAAATAAATGCAATTAAATAATTAAAAGAAAAGCAATCACATGAAAAAAGACTAACCAAAGAGTTGTTTTGACAAGCATTCTTGCATTGTGTTGTGTGTACATCCAAATATTACACCACTGAGCTGATCTTTCCGCAAATTTCTTCCAAATACATTTAAATTTGGAGAGAAAGATTGATTCCCATTTGAATAATAGCTTGATGATTTCTTCCTGTTCCCCATTCTGGCATAAGAATAGAAAGCTTATATCACTGACAATCTATTGCAAAATTGAAAGCACAAAGAAACTTAACTCATCAATATGCTGATAATAATGCATCTCAAAACCAAAACTAAAAGATGAATATAGATTCTATATAAGCATTTTTTCCAAACCTGCAATACAGCTATGATTCCAACTAGTGACCAAAAAAATAAACCCACAACCAAAAATGTTAACTTAAAATGACAATGACACAATGCAAATACAAATGAAACCTTTACCTAGAACAGAAAAAAACGATTATGGACGGTCCATGAATGAACACAAATGTTTTATTAATTAGATGAAGATGCAAAGTCATTCACGATTTTCTTTATTTACTTTTCTCTTTTAATTCAATTTGTTACATAAATATCAGTTTCAAGCTCCGACAATTCTAGTTGAAGACATCTTTCTAGTTGAAGATATGTTTGGACTCCAACACAAACACTTTTAATTACTTATATTTTTTTAAATTAAAATCTGTGTGCTGGTTTCACGTTAGTGAAAAATAATGCAACTTAGCAAAGGCAAAGAAAAGACATTGCAAAACAGTGTGAGGAAGGTAGCTCAGTTGGCGAGGTAAAAGACATCATAGAGTTGCAAAAAAGAGGTCCAGTACAAACTCTAGAAACTAACATTCCCTCACCCCACTAACATTTGCCCATAAAAAAATATTGAAAAATAGCAATAGAATGAAAGATGTTATCAATGAAAGTTAGTCCGGTTAGTAAGGAGTTGGCTTATTCCTCGCAAGGTCAAGGGTTCGAATTTCTCTGCCAATGTGATGTCCTCTTGTGTGATCTGTAAGTGCTCAAAGAGCCTTGAGGCCTGCCCCGACCCTGGTGAGCCCCCACGTCGCAAGATACTGAAAAATAGCAGATGAATAGCACCTATTATGGCAAAGGCAGCGAATATTCAACGTTACCTGACCAAAGAGGAAAATAAGGTGTGCGATGTGCTGCTACCTCTGCGTTACTGTGTAGGAATAGAAACAGCGATGGCGACGCCGATGCGGTGCCGTACAAGAACAGAAGCGGCGACGGAGCACCGTACAGGAATAGATGCAGCGCTGTAAAGTGGCATAGAAGGAGAGTTAGAGAAAGAAAAGCGTGTTAGCAAAGTAAACATACTAAGCGTATTAAAAAAATAATAATTCTATTTTTGCGATAGCAACCATTAAAGGACCACATTTCCAGTTTTGAAATCTTAATAACAAAGGAAGAAACAATGCTATTAACAGTAATAAACTCACTTTAGAAACTTTACAAAGTTGTTATCGGAACTAGCTAGCATCCACTTCACAGTAATAAGAAGTAACGTGGGAAGATGCAGAAGAGTTTAATAGCAAAAAATAAATGTAAAACCTATTTCAAAAAATTCAAACTTTATCAAATGAAGTTTCTCAGAATCAACCAAAAGCTCTAATACTATGTGTAAAATTGAAAACTGAAATGATTAGTGTGATTATTATAGACTATATTCAAGAGCTGCATGCATTTTGATTCTTACCTTTTATTTACAGCATAACCAAAACGATGATTGAACGGTGAAGAAATGGGAGAAACTTGAGAGAGAGAGAGAGAGAGAGAGAGAGAGAGAGGTTGCTATAACTGAACGGGAAGCAGAAAAGCTCAACAGAAAAGGAGGGAGCGATTATTTTATATTATATATATAAGATAAAATAAACACTAGGAAAAAGCACTAGGGAATAATCCTATTAAAATGGTAAGTTAGGTGCAAAGAATTCATTACACACAATAAATAATAATCTTGTTGATATAGATGTAAATCACATCAATCACTTCATAAGTATTATTATTATTAACCCGTGAACTTAAAGATAGTTTAAATAGTCTGAATATTACCCCGTGAAAATAAAAATAAATTTTAAATAGGTAAAAAATGAGTCTCAAATATAAAATGAATAAATATTAAAATTTAAAAATGTAAAAGTATCATTTAAAAACAATCTGTGCATTTATCCGGTGTATTTTATATACCAGTGAAGTATTTTTATATATCATTGTTTTTATCCCCTGTTTTTTTTATATATCAATGCAGCTATTCTATGTTTTTATATATATCATTGCAGTTATCCCGTATTTTATTATATATCAGTGCAGTTATCCCATGTTTTTTTTTATATGTCAGTGCAGTTATCTCATAGTTTTAGTTGATTAGTAGATTATAGTAAATAATAAAAAATAGATAGTAGATTATCGATAAGAAATACTTATCCTGTGTTTTATTACATATCAATGACAATTATTTGTCCTTTTTTGGGTATCAGTGACAAATATTTGTCACGTGTGTTTTAAATATTAATCAGTAGTTTAAATAGTCGTTAAGTCTTATTGTTTTTTTTAGATAATAATCTCGTTTTTTTTAGATATCAGTTCAGTTATCCCGCGTTTTTTATATATCAGTGCAGCTATCTCATTGTTTCAATTGATTATTTTAGTTGATTAGTATATTATTGTAGATAATGGGTAGGTTTGGTTTTAATTTTGAAATTTGAAAAAAAAGTAGGAGAAAGTAGAAAAAAAAGTGGGAATGAGAAGAAAGTCCATTGGGAAAAGAGATTTGAAAAAAGTGATATAGTAAATTACAATGCTGTCAAATAAATATGAAGACTTTTTGGAAAATTTAAGTGTAGTTTGTTTGTATAAATAGATAAATATATATTAGATAGATTAGATGACAATTATTTGTCCTTTTTTGGGTATTAGTGACAAATATTTGTCACAAGTGTTTTAAATATTAGTCAGTAGTTTAAATAGTCGTTAAGTCTTATTATCTTTTTAGATATTAATCTCGTATTTTTATATATCAGTTCAGTTATCCCGTGTTTTTTTTATATATGAGTGCAGTTATCTCGTAGTTTCAATTGATTAGTTTAGTTGATTAGTAGATTATAGTAGATAGTAAAAGATAGATAGTAGATTATCTTGTGTTTTATTATATATCTGTGACAATTATTTGCCCTTTTTTAAGTATTAGTGACAAATATTTGTCACATGTGTTTTAAATATTAATCAGTAGTTTAAATAGCCATTAAGTTTTCATTTTTTAGATATTAATCTCGTGCTTTTTTATATATCAGTGAAGTTATCCCGTGTTTTTTTATATATTAGTGTAGTTATCTCGTAGTTTTAATTGATTATTTTAGTTGATTAGTAGATTATAGTAGATAGTAAAAAATAGATGATAAACTCTAACTTAGTGCACATTTAGAGATATTTTTGGATCCTTTTAAGAGAAAATATTATCATTTAAGTAAATAAGTGACTTACTTTACTCTCTATTTTGCAGAAAGACGATAATACAAAAAAAAAAGAATAAAAGTTCAATTGATATATATTTATTTCTATAAATATATATTATGGATTGAAGATCAAAAGATTAAAGGGCACAAGAAGCAAAACCATATTTAATCTACTATCATATATGCGGCTTGTCTTGAGCGCCAATTTCCCTTTTTTATTCTTGCTTTTTTTTTTCAGTTTTTTCTTTGTTTTTTTTTTTTTATATTTTAAGGTTTTGCATTTTTTTTATATTTTAAGGGTATATTACAGTCTCAAAAAATTTTACATGTTTAAATATGTAAATTTTGTTATTCAATAATCGATTTGGTGAAAAAAATTAATTTCATGAAAAAATACGTAAAATGAGATGCTAGACTGTGTGTTTTGGTGTACTTGATGGTGAAAAAAAATATTTTGTAAAAAGTGCGTAAAGTGAAATATTAACAGTATGTTTTGGGGTAATTTAGGATTCAAAAAAAATTAACTCTTCGAATATCACTTTAGGATTCAAATTTTTTTACATGTTCGGATACACAAAGCTCATTCCTCAAAAACCCGTTTGGTGGAAAAAAATTGTGACAAAAGATGTAGTACGATACTAAATAGTGTTTCTATGTGCTTCTATTTTATTCAAATATGCGAACTTCTTTCTTCAAAAATAGTTTCAACTTTGTATATGTGCTTCTATTTTATTGTTGGTTTTAAATCAAACTCTGCATGATACATATACGTACGTGTTTCACTTTCTAATTATGTTGTCTTATTTTCTCTTTAATTATGTGTTAAGTTTTTATATTTACATTTGATAAATATAGATAACGTTATTAAATTTTTTTAAACTTTTTCTTCTAATTGTCTATGGATGTTCAATTTCGATGTATTTGTTGTTATTAATATTCTTTACGTTTTTTTCCTTATTATCTATGGATGTTGAATTTCAATGTCTTTGTTAATGTTATAATATTTTTATTTAATTTATAGTTTTTTAATTTAATTTTTATTTACGGGAATTTCGGCCACGTTTACAATAGATCCCCTCATCGCCCTTTTTCAACTTTCTATAGGTGATTCTATTTTATTGGTGGTTTTCATCTAACCCTGCACGATACCCACGTGTTTCACTTTCTGTTTGTGTTGTCTTCTTTATTTTTGTCATTTCGCATCAAATGGTATTAAAAACATATTTTAACTGGTGTTTAAATTTTTATCTTCTTTCAACGGGAACTTCAGCCACATTAATAATACAACCGCCACCATCTTTTTTCAACTTTGTATAACTGCTCCTATTTTATCATGAATTTTCATACAACCATGCATGATACCCACGTGTTTTAGTTTTTAATTGTGTTGTCTTCTTTTCTTTATTATTATGGGCTAAATTTTTATATTTACATTTGATAAATATGGATTATGTTATTAAAAGTTTTAGACATTTTCTTCCCATTATCTATGGATGTTTAATTTCAACGTTTTTTGTCAATATTTTTTTAAAATTTTATAATATTCTTATGTAATTTATAGCTATAATATAATTTCAATCCACAATTATTTGACTATATATTTTACAAACCAACATCATTGGTCCACTGGCATAAGCTACCCTGAGACACGGGGTCGACTTTGTGCTCCCGAGTTTGATTCCTGCAGTGGACAGAAAACTGTTGTCTTGAATGATTGGTTTATTAAAGAGGTTTTCCCCTTCCGGTTTTACTTTAATTTTGCTAACTAAAAATTAGTCAACCCCGTGCGTAGCACGGGTCAGGCAGCTAGTTGGAATTGAAAGTTGCTGGAGCAAAAGAATTAGGGATTTTTTTTTCACCCTCACCTTTTCCCTCAATACCCCCACATAAATTGAAAATCCTAAAATACCCCTCTGAAATTTTAATTAATCGTATTTACCTGTATAAGAGGTAAATACGATTTTGAAAAAAATGGAAGCGTATATAGCTAAATACGATGCCAAAATAAAACTCAAATCGTATGTATCTCAGTAGTAGGTACATACGATTTGTTAATTATACAAATCGTATGTACCTTGGATGCAGGTACATACGATTTGTATACTTAACAAATCGTATGTACCTATTCGTGGGGTACATACGATTTGTTAACTTAACAAATCGTATTTACCCTGTATTAATGTAAATACGATTTACAAAATAATGCTAAAAAAATTAAAAACTGATATAATATATATATATATATATATACATATACACAAAAATATGGATAAATAATTACAAAAAACGTGGTACAAAAATAAATACAAGAAATATGTCAGGCAGTCAGTCAACCACAAGAATCATCCGATAAATTTACCACGGTGGGCGCATCAGTAGCTGGGGGCAAGACTGGAGCAAGGGAATGTCATAAGGCGAAGCGGCCTGTATACGGATCCAACCATGTAAGGGCCTCTGGGGATACATTATGCTTCCATAAATGAGCAATCGGAGGCAAAGGACAAGCAGGAGAAAGAGAAACATGCACCCAATGGTTACCCCTCATGTGCAGAATAGATATGATACTACGAGCCTTAGAAGAAGAATAAGCACCTCTCAAAGGTAGATAAGTAAAATTCATCTCCAAAGATAACTGAACTAGGGCCACATTAAACCCGGTTGCTATAAAGTACCTCATCTCAGGCAACACGTGTTAAAAAAATTTAGGCAAAATTACAGCAGAGGACCTTTAACTTATTTATTTGTAACAAGTAGGACCTTTAAGTTTTTTTTGTAACAAACAGGACCTTTAAGTTACCTAACATTGACACCGTTAACCTTTTAGTAAAGTTCCGTTCCAAAAAAGCTTAGGTGGCGTTAACGTTGCTTAGCTGTCAGTTAGTTTGCTGACTTGGATATCAATTTGATTTAACAATTATAAAACAAATATGAAATAAAAAGAAATAATAAAAATAAAAGGAAATGGAATTAACAAATATCAAATAGAAACAGTGAAGAAGTTTAACCATTTGTCTTCTGAAATAGAAACAGAGAAGAAGAAAGGATGGGTTAACGAAGAAGAAGAAGCAGCAGCGTTAACGAAGAAGAAGAAGTGAAAACGAAGAAGAAGAAAACGGAAAGGAAGAAGAAGATTGACATTTTTGGGGGTTTGCGAACACAGAAATGTCAATCTTCTTCTTCCTTTCCGTTTTCTTCTTCTTCGTTTTCACTTCTTCTTCTTCGTTAACGCTGCTGCTTCTTCTTCTTCGTTAACCCATCCTTTCTTCTTCTCTGTTTCTATTTCAGAAGACAAATGGTTAAACTTCTTCACTGTTTCTATTTGATATTTGTTAATTCCATTTCCTTTTATTTTTATTATTTCTTTTTATTTCATATTTGTTTTATAATTGTTAAATCAAATTGATATCCAAGTCAGCAAACTAACTGACAGCTAAGCAACGTTAACGCCACCTAAGCTTTTTTGGAACGGAACTTTACTAAAAGGTTAACGGTGTCAACGTTAGGTAACTTAAAGGTCCTGTTTGTTACAAAAAAAACTTAAAGGTCCTACTTGTTACAAATAAATAAGTTAAAGGTCCTCTGCTGTAATTTTGCCAAAAATTTAATTAACGACTAAAATAGTAAACACGTGTTAAAAAAATTTAATCAACGACTAAAATAGTAAACACGTGTTAAAAAAATTTAATCAACGACTAAAATACCTGTTCGTGGTCTGATTCCCAAAGTGTGGGATATGATTAGTCCATGCCAAGATAAATTTCTCCTTATTCGGTTTCAACCAAGTATCGCACACATATTTAATAAGAGCGGAAAGATCAACGCACGAGTCCTCAAAAATCTTCAATCGAGATGAGTACTCTGACACGTCAGCTGAGTCAATAACATCGTGCCAAAGAGAGAGAACCTCCGCTTGCCTATCCGCATGCACCATCTCTTTAATTTTTGCCTTGACATTTTTTGTGACATGCCAAGAACACAACAAATTCGTAGAAGAAGGAAACACGCTAAGAATACCCGACATTAGACCAAGATCTCGGTCTGTCAAGAATACATGTGGTATGTGGTTGAAGCCCATGCAAGTCGAATAAATCTTTTAGCTGCTGTAATGCCCAAGTAAAATGATTTTCTAGTTCATGTGCAATGTAGGCAAAAGCAACCGAAAAAGTTAGTTCTGTAGACACCCCGACAATCTCCAATAAAGGTAGATTGTATTTATTAGTCTTGTAGGTTGTGTCGAGAATGAGAACTTTGGGAAACAACCGAAATAATTTTATAGAAGTGGGATGCGCCCACATGATGTCCGGAACCACGTTAGAATCCCCAAGCTTCCTGCTCCAACATAAATAATTTTCAGATTCAATTAATCGCAGCAGCTCTTGAATGTCCGTTCTAGGACCCCTCCTAGAAGACCGATAGGCGTAACGCTGCCTATATATTTGTGGAAGAGAAGTGACGTTCCCTGAAAAAAAAAATTTCAAAGCAATCAGACTGTCCTTCAGGGCAACTTTCAAAGCAGTATGCTCATCAATAATAGCCTTCTGCGGCTTAGTCAAACACCCAAAAGCTGTGGACCTGACTGGGGTGATCAATAACTGGTGTGTGTGTAGACCACACCTAACCGACACACGCCAACCCCCATCACGTATGGTACGAACAGCTCTCAACTTGAACAAACACCTTCTTCTCTTCGATCCGATAACTCTAAAATTATTACAAAAATCCCCTTGCTTGTCACAGCCAAAAATAATTTTATCTCGAGTCCCCCTTTTACCTCCACCTGAGTCAGATCTGACAATAATAAAAACTACACCGATACGTCTCCCAACGGCTTTCGCCCACTCAACAACATCATCCCGTGTAGAAAATATCTACAAAATAAAAAATTGTTACGTTGTTAAAATAATACATGTCTATCAAAATTAATAAAAAATTTAGTACTCAAACATTATACTTGGTCCGTACTGAATGATTATGTAGTATCTACAACGACATGAACCAGCTGCGACACTGACTGTGGATCGATATCTGTTTCGAAAATAGAACAAAAACTAACAATTAGGAAAAAAATACAAATCGTATTTACGTGCCCCAGACGTAAATACGATTTCCAATCGTATACACCCCCACCTCCGTGTAAATACGATGGCTAAATTTCAACTATCGTATTTACGTACTGGTTACGTAAATACGATTTCCACTCGTATTTAGGTAAATACGCGCTGACTAAATTTTCTCTTTTAGACTATTTTACAATGTCAAATCGTATTTATCTATTTATAGGTAAATACGATTTGACTTTTGGGTGGCGTATTAACGACGTATTTATTGCTAATCGGATTTACCTTCCATAGTGGTAAATCCGATTAGAGATTTTGTGGGGCCCAGGATATAATAACTGAAAAGTGAATTTTTGGAAGATTATAGGAGGGGTATTTTGGGGATAAAATAGTTATGTGGGGGTATGGAGGGAGGTGGTGGGGGTATAAAAAAAAAACCAAAGAATTAAATTTAGAGGCCCAAAAGTGGAGAAAGTTAAGCCCATGGAGATTCATTCAAGCAATACACGTGACTTGGTGAAGAAGAAATTCACAAAAACCTAGGCATTGGAATATAAAAGGAAACGTCTTCAATTGACAAAGGGGTTACGCAAGAACCAAAAAGGCAGCCACGCACAAAGCAAACGCACGCGGACAGTGGGAGAGGAAGATTTGGGGTATCAGTTCTTAAAACTGTGAGAGAGCTCTGAACCAGAAAAAGGAGATTAAAGACCGAAGATCTGAATTTTCTCTATATTCCGGGTTATTTTAATCTTTGTAATTTATGACTCCTTATTTTATTTCAGTGTTCTTAGGTGGATCCTGCTTGATTAGAGACCTTTTAATGTTTTAATTTATACTTTGAATTCCCAGTTTTTACTTTAATTAATATTATCCTATTGTTTTTATTACATAATTAGGATTAGCTATCCTTTTCATGTTCATAATCAATTAGTTGATTAACGACCGTACTGCAATTAGTTGGTGGACCTATAGGATAATTGGGGCTACAATTAATGAATGACCAAACTTTAATTTAGTCTTCCAATCATTCAACCTTTTTGTACTTTATGCTTTTCTTAAATTTAAATTCTAGCATGACCAAACTCGGATTAATTTAGGAAAAAGAATATTAAGTGAATGATCAAACAGATTAATAGCTTTAGTAAAGGGATTGGTAAATAAGTAAAATAAGGGAATTCGGTAGAATTAGACATAGGGAAATCGAAACTTGCAAGTGAAACCGCGACCCTAGTCCTCTCTCCATTTACTGAATCTAGTATTTAATTATTCTTATTTATTTCTATTTATCTGGTTTCTATAATCAACAAACTATTTCTTCGTCTAAACATTAAATAATCTCGATTAGTTTGGTACTTACTAATTAATCCCTGTGGATATGATAATCTTTTATACTACTTCTGCGAAAGAGTACACTTGCTTTAAGTGTGTCTTTGACGCAACAATAGATAGTAGATTATCAATAAAAAAGATTTATCCCGTGTTTTATTATATATCTGTGACAATTATTTGTCCTTTTTTAGGTATTAGAGACAAATATTTGTCACATGTGTTTTAAATATTAATCAGTAGTTTAAATAGTCATTAAGTTTTCATTTTTTAGATATTAATCTCGTATTTTTTTATATATCAGTGAAGTTATCCCGTGTTTTTTTATATATTAGTGCAGTTATTTTGTAGTTTCAGTTGATTTTTTTAGTTTTTTTAGATAAGCAAATTGATTATTTTAGTTGATCAGTAGTTTACAGTAGATAATGGGAAAAGAAAGTGGGTGGGTTTGATTTGAATTTCGAAACTTGAAAAAAAAAGGTGAAAGTTGAAAAAAAAAGTGGGAATGAGAATGTCACATGTGTTTTAAATATTAATCAGTAGGTTAAATAGTCATTAAGTTTTCTTTTTTTAGAATTTAGTCTCATGTTTTTTTATATATCAGTGAAGTTATCACGTGTTTTTTTTATATATTAATACAGTTATCTCGTAGTTTCAATTGATTATTTTAGTTTTTTTTAGATAAGCAAATTGATTATTTTAGTTGATTAGCAGATTATAGTAGATAGTGGGAAAAGAAAGTGGGTGAGTTTGATTTGAAATTCGAAACTTGAAAAAAAAAAAGAGGAGAAAGTTAAAAAAAATGGGAATGAGAAGAAAGTGCATTGAGAGAATAAATTTGAAAAAAATGTGATAATAAATTACAATGTTGCCCTTAGTTAGATGAGTTGTCAAGTAAATAGGGAGGCTTATTTAGGTAATAATTTAAGCGTGGTTTGTTTGTATAAATAGATATTAGATTAGATTGGACAAATAGATATTACATAGATAGTAGATTATCAATAAGAGATATTTATCCTGTGTTTTATTATTTATCGTTACAATTATTTGTCCTTTTATAGGTATTAGTGACAAATATTTGTCACATGTGTTTTAAATATTAATTAGTAGTTTAAATAGTTATTAATTCTTCTTGTTTTTTTAGATATTAATTTCGTATTTTTTTATATATCAGTACAGTTATCCCGTGTTTTTTTATATATCAGTGCAGTTATCTCATAGTTTCAATTGATTATTTTAGTTGATTAGTAGATTATATTAGAGTGGAAAAATAAAGTGAGTGGCTTTGATTAGAATTTTGAAATTTGAAAAAAAAAAGTATGAGAAAGTAGGAAAAAAGTAGGATTGAGAAGAAAATTTGAAAAAAGGTGTGATAGTAAATTACAATGTTGTCCTTAGTTAGATGAGTTTAAGTAAATAGGGAGGCTTGTTTGAGTAATTTAAATGTGGTTTGTTTGTATAAATAGATAATAGATTACATAAATAGATATTAGATTAGATAGTAAATAGGAGTTAATTGTAAATCGTTTAATATTAATTTAATTTAATTATATTATACTATATAGTAGATTAAAAAAAATTGGGAAAAGAAATATTTTTAAATAAAGGGTGTGGGGGCCACAAATAATAGATGTGTAAAAAAGTGAAAGATATTGAGAAATGTGAGATTGAAAGAAAGAGAGAGAGTTAGAAAGGAAGAGAAAATAGAATTAAAAAATAAGAAATAGAGTGGTGATGTGTCAAAAAATGAAGATATCCAAAATAGTCTTTTTGTAAGTTGTTTGTTTGATTAAATAGATAAGATATTATATATATTAGATTAGATATACCACTACAAGTTAATGTGAGACTTATGTCTAAACACAAGCGGAGATAAGTCTTTGATTGAAAATATTAAATCACTTTGTGAGTAGCCGACAGTCCAAAATAATTACACATTCATAATGTATGGTGTGACCCTTTGACTGTACCGTGTTGAGTTATTCTTCAAATTTTATTAATGTGGAAGCAAGTACTATTGGGGGTCCTAATAGAAGGTTTACTTGTTTCTATGGGTGTCCGGAGAGTGGGAGGTGGAGAGATTCTTAGGACTTGTTGAGGACTCACTCACGGGACAACGACTTGCCATGGTGTGTGATGAGGGATTTCAATGATATTCTTTCTAATGAGGACTAGAGGAGCATGGTGGTTCGAGCGTTGTGGCTTATCAGGGGATTTCAGAAGACAGTTCAAGAGAGTAATTTGTATGACTTGCCAATGGAAGGGTATCAATTCACTTCGATGAAACTACTAGGTACGCCGGATAGCAAGGAAGAGCGCCTAGATAGAGCATTGGTCACTTAAAGTTGGTCAGATATTTTTCCTTCTTATCATTTTATTAATGGTGTTTCTAATAAATCTGATCATTCCTCAACATGGTTACGTCTATTTGAAAGAGATAGGAGGGTTCACCGCAGGGGTTTTAAATTTAAAATGGCTTGGTTAGAGGAACCTGAATTATCGTTGGTGGCGGGATGAAGGAAGTGAGTTTATAGAGAAGATTAACTCTTGTACTGCTGTTGTTGATGAGTGTGGTAAGAAATTAAGGTCTAGATATCAAGAAGCTATAAATAACTGTAGAAGGGATATTGAAAATTTGAGGGGGTGGGAGAATTTGGATTCAAAGAAACTATTGAAGGAGACTAAGGAGAATTTGCAGTGTTGTTAGCTTAAGAAAAGGTGTTTTGGCGTTAGAGGGCGAAAGTTTATTGGCTTGGGGCATTACAAGAAAATCGTGTATTATCGGTGGATTTTTTTCCTGTCGGGACAGTTCTTACGAAAATATGGAATTTTCGACAGTTTTTTTTCCATCGTAAGCGTTCTGGTGGAAAAAATGTACTTTCCAGTGGATTTTTTCCGTCAATAAAGTTCCAGCAGAATATTTTTTTTTTTTCGGTGGATTTTTTCCTCGAAAACGTTTTAAAAAAAAACGATTGTAATGGGTGTTTGTAGCAGATCAAAAAATTGCCGGGAAGACGGGCGGGAATTTTGAAAATTGAATTCCGCCGGTATTGACGTTTATGGCGGATTCCAAAACAACGGGTAATACCGGGTGGGAATCTTGAATTTCAAATTCTACCCGGTAACAGATTTTGCGGCGGATCCCAAAACCGTCGGTAATTCGGCGTGTGATTTTCAAAATTTAAATTCACTGGTAAAGCACTTTGTGGCGGAATTTGAACCGCTTGAACAGTAGACGAGATTTTCGAGTTTGAATATTTAGAGTCTTTGGGCTTACCTGCGCGCGGAACAATTGGCGGATCAGATCTGCAGGTAACGCCCAATCCAAATATATAAATTAATTACCTTCTATATTTCCTCTCTCTTCACTCTCATTTCTCTTATTTCTCTCCTCTTCTCCCATATCTTCATCAAAAATTTTCATCTTGATAACATATTTCTATTGACATGCGGAGACATTGCAAATTTGTAACAGTATTAAATTGTAACAGTATGTTTCTAAATAAGTATGCTTTATTTTATTTTTTATATTATAATGAGTTTGTTTTATTTTATAATGGGTTATTGAACATTTTGGATTTCATTTGTTTAGGATTGACTTAGAGTTTTGAGAGAGTTTCCAAGTAATATAGGGTCGGCCCGAAAAACCCAAAAAAAACATAGGTTTTGGCCACAAAACAGAATTTAAAAATTGGTATAATTTACTGATACTGCAGTACTTACAATTGTAAATCACCTAATGCATCACAAATATAATTTATTCTACGGTCTTGGATTTTTTACTATTGTTTCCGAGTAATGCATGGGTCATAATTGGAGAGGGACATAGCCACATAGGGAATAGAGGAGAGAGAAGATAGAGAAGAGATATAGGAGAGAGAGAGAGGGAATAGAGAGGGAATAGAGGAGAGAGAAGATAGAGAAGAGATATAGGAGAGAGGGAGAGAGGGAGAGAGAGAGAGAACATTGTTGAGTAGGAAATAAAATAGTATTTGGGGTTTTATGGGTGGACAGAACGTTATACTGTGAGACAGAAAATTGTATTATGGTTTAAAGAGGGACATAAATTTGAGTTTTTATCCGGTCTCTTACCCCCACTGTTGTCTAATACCATGAACAATTTCTAAACCAAAGAAGATACAACTAGAATTGTTTTCCCAATCCATTACTTTTTAAGAAATCAAACACAACTCTTTATTTTATTTTATTTTATCGTGCAATTGCGAGCAATGGCCATTAAGCCATCAAGTAATGTGTTTTTTAATATTTAAATATTTTATTTATAACATAACAATAAGCATGTGTATTTTCTTTTAAAAAATTCCTTTTAATTGGTGTTGCATCTAACATAGGCCGTCCTGAAAACTCATATCCCACATAGGGTTGAGCTTGGGCTATAAAAATGGATCCCAATTTTTTACCCAAATTTTGTAGTCCAGATCGAATAAGCTTGAACCTATTGCGAGTCAGATAGCTCATTTTACCAGCTCTAGCAAATAGTATTGTCGTGAGAAGGACATTTTTTGTTGTCTTATTTATTTCTACATATAAAAAAATATTTGATTAAAGAGATTATTATTATCTTTGGTTTTTCTCGACGGATGTGTAATATTAAAGGCAACGATGAAAGAACTGTGGGTTCACAATTGACTTTAGCTTCTAATAATCAAAGAAAACCTTTGAGGGCTATAGTACAACTCATTTGTTGCAATAATCACTTGATTAGTAGACATTTTTCTTAAAAAAGTAAACTTTGTCTTATTATGTAAACTTTATGTTCTGTATTGCTCTCACCCCCTTCACATTTTTTAGAAATCCCCTCCTCTATGTTTTTGAAGGTTTATTTAAAGATGAAATTGTATGTATTCGTGTAATGTGAAGTTACCAACAAGGGTCTGTTTGTCCGTAATTTGGCTCGGATCCCATCTAAGGTCTCAAGTTCGAATTTTATGTGTAACAAAAACTGTGTTGGGAGAGGAAAACCACACCAACCGATAAAGTCAGCTGGGTATACACGTGACCAACCAAGTTCCCGAAGTATTGTATAGTCACTTTTACCTCTATTTTTAAAATTTCAAACTGTTTCATTCTTTGTAGCATGAAATCCTCTGACCACAATTCTCCTTCCCTCAAGCAAGCCCCTGTTACAATCCGTTTGTGGCTTTTGTTTCACTATAACCTGATGATAATTCTCTGTTTATGTCTACAATGTTGAACGGTTTATCTAGGCCAAGAGATTCCACCCATTTCCAGCTTTGATGTTGTAGCTTGCTGATTTCATGTTGTCTCCTGTCCTGCTGCACCATTTTTGTCTTTTGTTATTTTGTTGTTATTTTTATTACTTGTAACATGCTGTATGTAATTGTACACTTGATCTTTCTTTTATTTTAAATAAATAATTTCTTTTGTATTGTTTTTTAGTTTGTATTTGTTTTCTGTTTTTATTTTTAGTTACTGATTTGTAAATTAGTTTTGTAATGTATATTTTTTGAGATTTTGATTTCTTATTTTTGTATATTAGTTTTGTAATGTATAGTTTTGTTAATGTACTCCAACCTTTTTATTACTCGACTAAGTACCCGAGTTCTTTTCCCTGGTGGTAGAACAAATTGGAGTCAGACTTTATTACCTCTGGGACGAATTCCAGATTATTTAAGACTCATTTCCTCTGAAAAAAACATTTTTATATTTTTTAATAAAGTTAAAACAATAAGAGTAAAACAAGGCTTAAAACTAAAGTTCAAAGACGCAATATTTTTTATTTTATTCTTAAAACTTTGAAATAGACAAACAAAACTAAGGTACAACAATAAGATAGGTTAGGGATGTTGGGGACGTTGGATTGAATATGTGCCCAAATTAAAGATATGTTAAATTCCTTTTATCAAAATTTTTTTGTTAATGAAACTAGTGTTTTCTTCCTCTGTATAAATCTTTTATCGTGGCAGGGTTGTTCTTTCTTTTATGTTGGTTTTATTTGGCTTGAGCGATTTGGTTCAATTTTGCCTTGTTGGACATTATTCTGTTGTATCATAGATTCATTTTATAACGCTATTCGACGTAGTTAGCAAATCCATAGATGAAGGAAATATTGTTTCCTCGATGTAGTCGATTAATGAAAAGGAGATCACTTTGTTGATAGCTTCATCAAATCCTTGACGGATTTGGATCCTCTGCTGCCACAAGATGGTGTTGCGCTAGTGAGGACCGTTCCACTCTTGAGAGAGAAGTGTTTTCTCTCTAGATTTTCTCTCTCTAGATCGAACGGTCCTCGCTAGCGCAACACCATCCTACGACAGCAGAGAATCTATGTCCATCCTCGACTAGTTTCATCTACGTCAGCAGTACTACATTATTTTTTTATACTATAGAATAAGAAGTCAAAAGGCTATTTACACTCTATGTTACAATCCCTCAACAAAATTGATATACAACTTTTTTGGGGAGTGGAATTCGAAGGTAAACATATTTAAGTAGGTTTAGCTACATAAGCTGTCATCAATCTATTAGACTCCCTACTAATATATATACCGAATGTTCTCCAATCTCCACACTCTATGTTACAATCCCTTAACTACATGCTTCTAATATTCTTTTTTATAAATTAAATAAGAGTTTGTCAAAAAAAAAGTAAACAAGAAAAAAACCTTTATGTTTTACACATTACGGACTAGAAAGTATTCTATTCATACGGGAGTGAGCGTCACAAATTAAAGAAAGGTTATTGATTGAAAGAGAATTGTGATTCTAAATATTACTGTCATTATTTATAATTCCTTTTTATAATGAGCAAAAATAACATAATTTAAAAGAATTTTTGTTAAAGTTAAAACCGGAAAAGATAATTAATACTCCTATTCCGGCTTGGATAACGCTCCAACCCAGACTGAGGCTAGTTGCAAGATCGACGTCACTGAGGATTCGTGTGTGCGTCGAACAATGGTCAGGATTTAATATGTGATTCACGCGGCCCAAATCGCCGCAACCCCAATAATTCGTGCGACTTGTGACATCAATAGCAGAGATCGCGCGCCTATATCCAACGACCCGGATCTTGCCCCTCAATCATACGCGCGCCAAGTGCGCCAGACACCCAACTACCTATAAATACCCTTGCATTCATCAAATTGGGTACATATTTTCTACTTTTTTTATAGGTGAGAAAAAAGGGGTTAAAACCCTAACAACAAACAACTACAAATTAAACCAACCCTCTTTATCCTCACGAAGCAACGATTGGATAAAGGAGGGGGCAGAATTGTAGAGCATAAAGTTACAATCTAAAGAAAGACTAGACTTAGCTAAACTGTCAGCAACCTTATTGATGTCCCTAGGAATTTTGGCCCATCTAACTGAAGCCTCTCTAATGTGAGAGAGAGTGTTTGGAAGTAGGACCACTTTCAATACCAACCAAAGTAACTTGGCAATTAGATTCCACCACAATATGTCTATGACCATTACCCCAAATAATAGACAATTTGTGATAGATGGTCAATAATTCACCCTCCAAAGCAGAACACAGGTCTAACCTCACGCACTGAAGCATCCACAGTAATCGCCACGAACTCAAGGAGAGGGGGATGCCAGTACTTCATCGAATTAACAACCTCATCCTTGCGAAGGGGATATGGGCCTCTGATGAGCAATTTTCCATGAATTAACACCTGAACCTACTGACGAGCTTGCATGAGGATGGATCGGAAAGATGTACCTTTTCTACCTTTCACTTGAATACTCTAAATTGACTTGAGCGTCGGAGTGTGTACAGATACACCCCCCACGTCGAATCAATGTGTGGCATTTCACACATCAAGGACAAGCAAGACTTTACAAGTCGGCCTTCACCGAGTTTGACTTCAAAACAACTCCATTTAAATTTAAAAATGGCAATAATTTCGAGACAACTTTTTTTCCGCAAATATGATTGTTATTAGGAGACACAGTGAGTATTAGAAGAGAGTTATTTCTTGACAATTTTTATTGTTGCAAAAATAAGTGTTATTATGGGACGAAGTGAGTACTAGAAAGGGAGTATTACTTAAAGACTCATAACATGTGGGATGATCTAAAGATAATCACTCAAAAATAAGTGTCCCGGAAGGGTAGCTCACGTGGTTGAGTGAAAAGGACATCGTTGGTGAAAATGTAGGCGTACGGGGTTCGAACCCCGCTCCTCTCTAACTACTAACACACTAATTTCTAACCACTTTGTCTATAAAAAAAAAAGATAATCACTCATAACATGTGGGATGATTAACAATCTTATTAACTCCCTCCCCCAAGAAAAACAAAAAAGAACTATATATCAATGATGAAAGCTTATTTACGAAACTGTGTAATATTGATGAAAAAACTATATATTCTTGTTAGGAAGTCACAAGTGACTTTAGCTTTTAATCAAAGAAAACCTTTGAGGACATACATACAATAATCACTTGATTATAGTAGTCACAAGTAAGGGTAACACACATGTCACATGTAAAAGTTCAACCAATGAATGATTATGTCAACTATAAATCAATGTATGTTTCTCTAATCTTCAAATAAACTTCAACATAGGAACTTCCACCACTATCACTATGTTCACACAATTTCTCATCCTCTTTCACCTCTTCACATCCTTTAAATCCATAACATCAGAAGAAGAAACTAACAATTTCATTCATCCATTAAACCTCAAAGATTTAGGTTTAGACAAAAAACAAGAGAAGCCAAGTCATTTCAAATTCTATTGGCATGACATAGTGAGTGGAAGAAACCCATCATCCATGGCAATTATTCCACCACCTAAGAAGAACTCAACCACTGCCTTTGGTTTAGTGAACATGATTGAGAACCCTTTAACATTAGGACCAAAATTGAGTTCCAAATTAGTAGGGAAAGCACAAGGGTTCTATGTAAGGGTTCTATCCGCTGGAAATAGTTGACACTGCCAAGAAACACCTTTTGACGTCATTTGATGTGTATATTTCCTTCCATCCCACGCCTTCCTTATAATTCTCAACCTGTATATATTATTAAATATGAATGAGGTTAGGCTAGTCCTATATGTATCACCACACCACAGTAAAAGATGGTTGTTAATATATTCAGGCTTAAGTATGTTTTTCTGTCCTTGGGTTTTTGTTTTTCATCCCTGCAAAATAAAGTTTTTCGTCCCTATAATTTCGTTAACTTTATTTTTGGTCAGTACAAATTTCCTTGTATTATATATATATATATATATATATATATATATATATATATATATATTTATTACTTTGTAACGTTCAAATTTCAAGGACTAAAATCAAAATGGTCTCTATTTGTAGGGGCTAGAGCAGAAGATGAAAAAAAAATACAGGGATTAAAACAAAACAAAAATTCTTATATTGTGAAGACCAAAAAAAGTCGCATGGACGTAAAGCAAAACCTCTATTTGCAGAGACAAAAAACATATTTAAAGCATATATTTACTTACCGTATCTACGACAGTCTGACAACCTTTAACTCCCCCAACTACATAAATTGACTCATCTACTACTGCAGCAGCACAATACCCTCTAGAATGATTCATGGTTTCCGCCATTGTCCAAGTCCCAAATCGAGGATCAAAAACTTCAACACTTGGAACCATTGTGTTTCCATCAAAGCCGCCTAATGCATACCTATGCAGTGAATGAAGTGAAGCATGTCTCAATCAAGCATAGAACATTAGAGACGAGGAAAGTTAAGTTTCTGGCTAGAAATAGCATTACTTTATCTATGCAAGTTTACACTAGTAATGACCACATAGTTTTGTCCAAAATGATTTGCAAACAAGTTTAGAGCACTCCAAATAATTACTAAATGGATAGAAAACAAATAACGAAGAGCCTTGGCGTAATGGTTAGATTTGTTTTCATGTGCAATGCTACACATTACAAAACACTCACAGATACTGGTGCAATGCTCATTACTACTACACCAATGAAAGGACAATCGAAGGCAATTAAGGAGAAGAAAAGATATAGAACTTACAATTTCTCATTTAGAGCAACTAATGAGTGGCAGCCCCTTCTGGTATTCATGCATGGCATTTTGTTCCAAGAATGTTCTCTTGGATCAAATCTTTCCGCAGAACTGCAGTAATGTTAAAATGCAACTCATATTAGTACAATTAAAAATTCAATATCTATTATATTATATCGATACAAAAAAATCATTTCTAGATCAATCACGCGGCATGATAAAAAATTTAACTAAAAATATGAATCAACTGTTGAACAGCAACCAAGTTAAAAATCTTACTTCAAATAACTATCTCCATCATATCCACCAGTAGCGTAAATCACACCGTTGAGTTCAACCGCAGCAAGAGCAAATCTCTGGAAACACAAAGAGCATTAGAGATTTTTTGTATGCTTTTCTAAGAAGCGATTAAAATGATCCCTTCATTTATTCCATAACCCGAGAAGAAGAGACTTTGGTTATGCAGATCTGTGAGTTCACATCCTAGAAGTGACTAACACATATAGAAGTATTATAGGCATAAGGCCCTAAGCTCAATTAAAATACTTGGACACTTTTTGGATAAACAACTTAATTAAGCACTAATAACATAAGCGCCTATCATATAAGTGCTTATTTACAAGATATTTTTGTAAGAAAAGATAAAATAAAATCAAACTATTTTCATATAAGCTTCCCCAAATATCTTTCATATAACCTAAAAAGAGTTATTGAAGGTGTAAGTATGTTAAATTTGATACCTAGTGCCAAGGGATCCCGACCCTATCTATATAAGCTTCCCCAAATATCTTTTAGACCAACCCGCATGTCATTTCTTGTTAAAAAACAAAAATAGAGAAAAGTAAAATGTAATGGATAACAACATGCAATGTAATATTAATTTCCAGTTGGCATGTTAAGAAGCTGAAGCCCAAAAACTCATAAGCTCTCACGTTTCACAATGATCCATAACTATACTGTCAAATCTCAATCAAGACCTGAATATTAACCATTTGGTAGACCTACTTTACCTTTTCAATCATTGAACGCGTGGGGATCCATCGTCCAATGTCCAAATCAAGCATCTCAACTTGTGAAAAGCAGTCAACTCCATTGCCACCACCAAATGCAAAGAGTTTTCCATCCAAAGCAGCACTTGACAAACTTCCTTTCTTCTGGTTCAAAGAGGGACGCAAGGTCCAATTGTCATGAACCGGATCGTATGATTCAACTACACACATGGAAGACAAAATGGTTGACAAAAATTCATCTCATTGTAAAAAAACAACAGTTTGAAACCACAGTAGGATCTCATACCTTTGTCATACCAAACAGAATTATCTCCACCACCGAGAACATAAATCTCTCCACTAAACTCTACAGCTGAAGAGTACAATCGAACTGAGCTCATAGGCTTCAAAGATTTCACCACATTCTGAGAAGTACTATACAAATCCATAGCTGCTAATGATGATTCTCCATCATAGCCTCCTATCAAAAACAATGAATCTTTGGGATCTAAATTCAGCTCATTGGGTGGATTAGTTACTGGCTCCTCAGCGTGTGTGATATTACATGAAGATTCTAACAATGTGAGACGATCCTTTAGAACTTGAATTTCTGATAATGCCTCCATCTGAATGGAAAATAGAAACAAGCCAATCATGATATGGGAGGGGATTTATCATATGTGATTTAAAAAATAGAAAACAAGTGCAATTAAAGATAAAAAGTGCACTGCAAAAGATGATTGACTTCAATTTCAGTGAGAAAATTGTCAGTTAAATTATCTCCAACCTACAACGATTGAAGTCATTTAACTTCTTGGTAGTTTACTTATTGAACTCATCAAATAACCAACACAAGCTTCTAATCGATTCTTCAATACTTTAATTCCTAGTTTTTTACCCTTATCAAGCCTTTTAGTTTATATTGTCCTCCCTTTACTTCATAAAGATCTTTCTTTTGTTTTAATGATTACTTTGAGTCATGCATCATTAAACTTAAGAGGAAAAGACTCTAAGGTTTGAATCTCCACCGGTCACTCCATAGATGTAGTGGGGGAGAACACACTCCCACACTGCATTGCTGCGGTCACTGCAGGGGAACCAAAACTTTGTGAATCAAGGAACATATTTAAATGAGTGACAAGCATCCAGCAGGAGATCTGTATATTAGAGAATCTCAAATAGGGGCACATGTTCAAAAGTAGCACGTGAATAATTACTTGAAAAGAATCTAAACTATGGCAGATAGAGAAGTTCCACATCCTTGGACAATTCCTATGATGACCTCATACAAATTAAGGTGTGCTAATAATATACATAAAGATGCTAGGGACAGAAATAATTGAGGAATTAATTTTAAAAAAAAAGGTTAATTAAGGAATATGATAAATTCTAGATATTGTTTATAACATAGCAAGCAGTACCAGCTTCTGTTCCAGGTAGTTATTCTTTTCAGTTTGTGCTTCCTTGAATCTTGTTAGCTCTTTGACCTCTTGCTCCAGCTATATAATAATAATAATACAAATACATAACAAGTTAGTTGCTTGCAAACAAAATTAACATATCAAATTTAATGACAGCCATTATATATCATCAACCACCTGAGCTATGATGCGTTCATTCTTCAATGGAGAACTAGGATTCTCCTCCTTCTCTGAACCATGTTCGGTTTCTGAATGCTTTTCTTCGACACAGATGTTATTCGCATCAGGATTATCACTGACATTGTCTTCCCATGAGAAATCTTGATTTTCACGAGGATGAGCCAGTTCCTTCAGTTTCATGAATATCATGTCAATCTCATCCTGTTTTACTTCCTCTTTTTCAATTGCATGGGTATCCGATGGCTGGATGTATCCATTTGCAGAAAAGTCATCTTCACTAAAACCGAGTTCTGATTCAGGCCTTTTAAATTCTTCATCACCCCCCAAAGGATCATCCAAAGGATGGGATGAAGATGGCCCCAAAGGATCATCCAAAGGATGGGATGAAGATGGAGTTAACCACTGTGTATTCTGTGGCACAGGCATATTTGGGGAGACTGTTAAAGGTTTGAATAATGAAATGAGCCTATTTGCTTGTCCATGGTCAAGCTCAAACCAGAAATGTTTAGGAACATAGTAGTTATCTTTAATCACACGCTTGAACTTTTCTTCAGGCAATGGATGACATCGACATCGGACACAAATTTGGACCTTAAACATTAATAAAACAAAGGTATATGAGGTCTGTTTCATGAATAGATCACAATTATCTTGAATAGCACTATATCATATCAACTATAGTATGCAAGCAAGTGATACCTGTGCTGGAAATTGTGTCGGTTCTGAACCGTCGGTCCATCCATAACGGTCGATCAGCATTCTTCCGTTACTAGCTGCTTCGAAAACTCCATGCAGCTTCCTATCAGTGTAGTTAAATAGAAACAGCGGCATTCCAGGTTCAATGTTCTTGACATATGAGAAATGTTGACCCGGTAAGCCTGTTGAAATGAAACAAATAAAATTTCCATGAGCATTAACAGAAACCCCAAATGCAATTAATTAAAAGAAAAGCAATCACATGAAAAATGACAAACCAAAGAGTTGCTTCGTCAAGCATTCTTTCATTGTGATATTTTTGCATCCAAATATCACACCACCAAGCTGCTCTTTTCTCAGGTTTCTTCCAAATACATTTAAATTTGGACCACTTGAAGAAGCATAATTCTCATTTGAATAATAGTTTGACTTCTTCCAGTTCCCCATTCTAGCATAAGAGTTCAAAGGTTATTTCATTAACAATCTATTACAAAATTGAAAGCACAAAGAAACTTAACTCATCAATAAGCTGATAATGATGCATCTAAAAACTAAAACTAAAACTAAAAGATGAATATAGATTCTGTATAAGCATTTATTCCAAACCTGCAATACAGCCACCAATCCAACTAATAACAAAAATTATAAACACAGAACATAAAACTTTAGCTTAAAATGGCAATACAACAATGCAAACTACACAGAAATCTTTTTCCTAGAACAGAAAAAAACGATTATGGACCACATTTCAAGTATTAAACTCTTATAAACAAAGAAAGAAACAATGCTATTAACAGTAACACACTAACTTTAGAAACTTTACAAATGTATCTCAAATATCAGAACTAGCTAGCATCCATGAACACTAATAAATAGTAACATGGGAAGACGCAGAAGAGTTTAATAGCAAAAAAAGAAATGAAAAACCTACTTTAAAAAAAATCCAAACTTTATCAAATGGGGTTTCTTGAAATGAACCAAAAGCTCTAAAACAACGTGTAAAACTGAAAATCGAAACGTTCACTGTGTTTATAGATTATAATCAAGAGTTGCATGCATTTTGGATTTCTACCTTTTATAGCATAAGCCAGACGATGAACACAGAACACATTCAAGCGAGTTGAAGAGAGAGAGAGAGACTGTGATCGAGCGACTAGAGAGAGAGAGAGAGAAAGAGAGTGTGTGTGATCAAAGAGGGAAGCAGAAAAGCTCAACAGAATCAGAATAGGAGGGTGCGATTTTATATTGTTAAAAAAATAAAAAAAGAAATGCAAGTTACGTTCTAAAACAAACTACACTGTCTGCGCATTTTAGTGTGAGTGCTTTTTTTGAAAGGATTGTGTAATTTCATTCTTTCTAGTTTTTTGTGATCGAGAGAAAGTCACAAAAAACTAGAACTACACTGTCTGCGCATTTTTGTGACTTCAAGTTAAGTAGAATTACTTTTGGGAATAACATTTCTAGGAATATAATGATAGAAATAATAGTCTTATGCATTTTCTTAAAAAGTGTTTGGTAAATTTTTAAACACCTTAAGAAATAAGGTAGTTATAGAAGTTAAAATAATTTTTTTATTTAAATTTTCACTTAATTCTCATGGGAATCCTTATTCCCAGCCTTTTTCATGGTGTTTACATGGGATTGATAGCCGTTATAGAAAGTTATCTTACTCCTAGAAATCTTTAAACCCAAGCTTAACTTTTTTTCAAATTTGTAACAGAGATGGGAATACTCATTTTTGGCACATGAATTCCTTAGACTTGAAACAAATGCCCCCTTAATTCATCATTCTCTCTATCTTTTGGTGACTTTACCTCTACTTATTCCCCTCTTTTGATATTGAAAGATAGGAAATAGCACTAAGGTACTATCCTAAGGGTGGAACTATCCTATTGTAATGATATACTACTCCCCTAGAGAGAGAAAAAACTATGCAATTTGCAAATGCTTATTTCATATGTATTATTACACATTCATAATGTATAATGTGTGATGTGGTCCTCCTACCTAGTATCAAATTATTCATGAGTATGGTTAAACACCAAAACCATGTAATAAAATGGACAAAATTGTGTTACGCGTTTAACTGGGAAATGTTGTGTTATTCATTTCAGTAGGTACAAGTGAATTATGTGTTGAGGAATAATATTCTGTATAAATTTGTAAAAACTGAGTCTACAACTTAAAATCACATAACATAAAAAGCTAACATGTTAGAATTTGTTGTACGTTGCAGTCAATGTAAAATCATACGAGAGATTTATATTTATATATAAACGTAATATAATAAATTAATATTAGAAAGAAAATGTTTTTTTTTGTCAAATATAAGGAACATAGTCTCTTTAAAAATTTTGGATGTAAAGCAACATCAAAAAGGAAAAAGAGAACTTTCCTCTGATTTTATTATAAAGAAAATGTTTATTTTGAAACTGTATAAGGAATTCATATGATAATAGAAATTTAATCTAGTTTGTCATATACTATTTTATTTTTTTTTACCAATGCGATATACTATCTGTTCTGTACCGTACTCCTGACCTTAGAGGTCGACTTGAGGTAGTTGGTAGGTGTGATCCTTGATCTTCAATGTTCCGGTCGAGGTTGGGTTGTTGGTCCTGCAATGACACTCCGACGATCAAGTCAGTAAGTTAGTCAAGCAGAGTATGTTATGAGTAGAATAGCTTACCATTAATGAGCATTGAATGTGGTATTTATAGGCTTTGAATGGTGTTGACCTAATGATTACGAACCGTTGGATGTGTTGGCTGTATCTGAAGTGTTGAATTATGGGCACACCCAAGAGGATGGGCCAGTGAGAAAATGGGTCTTCTAGGGGTGTTAATAGCATATAGAAACATTACCATAACACTATCTATCCATCACCTTTTCTAATAATAACAATGATCAATTGAATACCAACTCCATTTTTTTTATAGAGAGAATACAAAATCCTTTGTCATTTGGACTTTCACAACTTTATATTATCAGTATTGAATTAACACATTCTTGAAGAGAAAAAAATGATCCATAATAATGACCTCCTTTTCATGTTGGGACGACCCATTATAATTATCGCCTTTATGTTGCAACCCTGCAAGAATTCCACTCACATGATCCAATAAAACAAATAGGAGATCGTAACTAAACTTTTGTTTTGAAATTTTGACAGACTTT
The DNA here is from genome assembly GCA_963573325.1 of Astragalus glycyphyllos. NCBI lineage: Eukaryota > Viridiplantae > Streptophyta > Magnoliopsida > Fabales > Fabaceae > Astragalus > Astragalus glycyphyllos. The sequence goes on along the minus strand of OY754312.1, from coordinate 12,643,642 downwards.
TTAGTTTAGATTCTGGAGGGCTAGAATCAACTTTAGAACAAAAAAGTCAAAGTATAAAGAATTAGGGTTTAACCTGTATAAAATTGACACAAAAAATAATCACATTATCAAATCAAGGACTCCATGTTGGTGATGAGATTGAGGAGTAGGGGGGAATTCTTGTCGTTGAATTGGAGGAGCAACCACGATTTCTCTAAACGCAATCTTGCACTGTGTTGTTGATGACAATCTACTTTAAGATAAAAACGATATCTTTGTATTGAGATTTGAGTGCCTGTTTACTCTGCCTTAATAACGATATTCTTTTGTAGTTTCAAAAAAAGTTGAAAGTCGAACGACGATGTTTAGAGTGGATGAAGAAGAGCAAAGAAGTGCGTAGCTTTTGTTTGACCTAGGTGCGGGTTGGAGAATTTTACGGGAAATTGGGCAATGTATGTAATTTTAAAGGTGAAAAAGAGCAACTAAAACCCTACCAAAACCGGGGATTTTATAGGGTTAACGAATAAGAGTAGCAATCGGCGCACAACAAGTGTAAAAAAAACATTAATTAATATAGTAAAAACCACTTACCTAATAAGATTTTCACGACATTCAAAACAGCATAGGTGATTCGATTATTGATACTCAATACAAACGATTAAGCTAACAATTTTTATGATATGTGCAATGTTGCATGTGATAAACTTTATTAACTACCCACTGTTTTCTTTATTGATTATTCCATCGATTTTTGTATATAAGCAAAAGGAGGCTATGCAAGTCCTTTAAGAACTCTTAAAAAAAGAGGTATGACTCATAAACTATCTATATTAACTCTTCTTGGACACTGTAAAAAAGTTAAAGTTGATAAACTAAAAATTTACTTGCATTAAGAAAAGAAAAAAAAATCAATTAATAAGGGTAATTTTGGTACATTAACTAAACAAAACTTTGACTTGCTTATATTTAGTGACATGGTTAAGTAGATGTTTTTGCTTATATACAAAAAATGGAGGGAGTATTTACTTTCATGTTTAGTGGGAAGAAAGAGTTTGTAGGGAGGTAAAACTACAAAATAAATAGAAAAGTAGATAAGTAATAACGAAATTTTTGGTAATTAATAAAATTTATCATATGCAAGTTGAACACATTTGAAAAATCATTAAACTAATCAAATAATGCAAACATAATGAAATAAAAAAAGTTGATAAATTAAGATTTATGTGGTTTTAGAATTAATACTAACCTTAGGATTTGGTAGGAGATGATCAATGATAGAGAATGCTAGAGAGTATGCTAGACCTTATGTAGAAGTAGATTTGAAGATTTGGCCATAACAAGGAAAGTTCTATTGATAAAAAATCTAGTATATAGAACAAGGTGAAGGCAACGTGTGCATCTATTGGAATTGAAAATAATGAGACTATTTTTCGTATGCGTCTATTCAAATGGTGTAAATATTTCTTGTGCACTACTTTATGTATGTTGCACAGTCAATTAATAATTTGCTTGGTCACTATTTTATTTAATTAAGAGAAGAGGGTAGTGTAATTCAAGCTTTCCTTATGAGAGTAGAGTGTAATTAACTAAAAAAAACAAAGGTACACCCTACTCCCATAAGAGAAGCTTGAACTACACTTCCCTCTTCTCTTATGTTAAAATATACACCCTCCCCTCTTAGACAAAGCATGTTCAAAAAAATTACACTCCCCTTCTTTGGCAGAAGCTTGAATTACATTCTCTCCTCTCTTATGTTAAAATCTACACACTTTCCTCCTTTAATATATTTTTTTTAAAAAAATTCTCATAATCTAACAATGAAAATCTAACACACAAAGGTGTGGAAATAAAGGTACTGAAAGTTCATTTTAATATATTCAAAATTCGTACGCATATTTTTCTCTATTTTTGATTCACAATATTATTAATAATATAGTTTTACAATTTGATACAATATGGAGGTCAAGTTTGTTATTTTAGCCATGACAAAATTATGAGAATAGACTAATAATTTTATTAGCCAATATTTTTCGATGGAAGAATATAATGTCTTCCTTATTATGACATTGAGATTTGAGAAAAAGATAAACGTTTATTTTTGGAGAATTGAGACATGTGCGCATATATAAATTATTACCGCATAGCAATTGTTGGATACTTTGTAATACATCGAGGGGGATAAGACTTATCACTACCAAAAAAAACGCTTATTTGCGAGGGACATTAGCGAGAGAATAACATTCTCTCGCTAAAACTGACATTAGCAAGGGAATTAGCGAGGGAATCGCTAAAACTGATATTAGCGAAGGAATTGCTAAAACTGACATTGTTGGATACTTTGTAATATATGTTATGCCTAATACTAAAATTAAGATTCATGGTAACCCAACATATATAGTTTGTGAAGGTTTGCAAGTCTATGTTCATATGGGTAACAACAAGTCACTTGTGTCAATTTGATGAGACACTATGGTGTAGGATAGTGAATTACTATAGTGTTGAAGGTTGAATTCATACTCATAATGAATCTATAGCTCATGAATGAGTGGTGTACTTGAATCCGGTGTACACTTGATAAATTCACCATATGAGTGTTGAGGTGGAGCCACCTCTATGAAATCTTGGGCAGACTTTCTAGAGCCACTCATGAAATTCAGGAATCAGTGTAAGGTCAAAATGCACCACACCGCATTGAACAACTTTTGATGAGAGATCAGTGTGAGTGATGCGTTCACTAATTTACAAATGAGGTTCATAGAGGCTCTAATCTCACTGACGTTCTAGTGGGTCTAAATTTATTTGCTCTATGCGCTAGTTTTTAGTCCAAAAGACACTAGTACTTATTCATTGATTTTTCCAGCTCTTGGGAACACATAAACTTTTTTGGTTACTGTTCATTGAAGTATAATATCCCTCGACGTTGCTGACGATTAATCTACGCCGGGAAATCTGACGGCCACAAGTACCCAACTTTGTCGGGCCGTGTTCTCACCTCCCAACAGAGTTTTAGCCACACCTAAGATTCGAACTCGAGATGAGATTCGAACTTTAAAATAAATTGTGGGGAATTGTTATATTTTTTAATATTAATTTATTTTAAATTTATTGTTTAAATTTCTTAGTCAATATTTTCCAACAGATACCTTAACTTATTAAATAAATTGGTTTATTACAATTGAAATTGATGGATATATTAACTTGTTTTAAATTCTTTAATTGGCTTTGAAAGTGTAGCCAAACACTATATATATTGGGTTGGTTTTAGCAATTAAGAAGAGGACTTCTTAGAGCTTCTATTCACTAAGAAAGTAAAATCACGCATTAGAAAAAATTGCTCCCTTCATCATCCAAAAAGTTGTTCATGTGACCTTGCTACTTCACATGCACTGTTAGTGAGAAGTGACGTGTTTGGATCCTCTCATTTCCTCCTTTCTTTCCATTACAAAATATAAAGGTGGGAGGAGAGAGAAAATAATTAAAAAAATAATAAATTATGATGAGAGATAACAAAATTAAGAGAGAGATAGAGATAATGGAAGGAGATGTAAGGTTAGTGAGAAGGAGAGGATTAAAGTCCGAAAAGTGACAATTGTATCCTGGGAGTATTAACATTTGAGACCAAACTGCACAAGTAATTTACCGATGATGGAGAAATACTCTTAAGCCGAGTGCATTTGCATGCCTCAGCCAAAATCGATAAGTTCTACTTACACATGTTTTCTATTATTTTACTTTCTAATTTTAATGCTTCCTAATTTTATTTGTTTTTGTATTTATTCATTGTCAAATTTATTTAATCAATATTCTTTACTGAATCTTATTATTGTTAATTTAGCAACAATTTTGACTTTCAATCGATTTTCTCTCCTCTTTTATTTCTCTTCTGTAATTTTTATGTTTTGTTTTACTCTCATCCCCTTCACATTTTTTAGAAATCCCCTCTCTATGTGTTTGAAGGTTTATTTATACATGAAATTGCATGTATTAGTGTATCGTGAGGTTACTAACAAGGGTTGGCCCGTGCATAATGGTTTCGGATTATCCCACCCGAGTTCTCAGATTCGAATATTGAGTGTGACAAAAACTCTATTGGGAGAAGAGAACACAGACTCATAAAATCAGGTATACACGTGTTCAACCGAATTCCCCGACATATTTTATCTATGTTTCTCTGTTTTTAAATTTTGAAACGGTTTTCATTCTTTGTACCATGAAATCCTGTGAGTACAATATTCCTTCCCTGAAGCCCTGTTACAATCCTTTTGTGGTTTGACTATTATCTTATGCTAATTCTCTGTTTGTGTCTACAATTTTGAACGGTTTATCTCGGCCAAGAGATTCCATCCATTTCCAGCTTTGATGTGTAGCCTGCTGATTTCATGTTGTCTCCTGTCCTGTTGCACCATTTTTGTCTTTTGTTATTATATTGTTATTTTTATTACTTGTAAGTTGGACACTTGCTCTACATGTTAATGAAGCTGGTGTCCTTGTCAGTCAACATGATTTTCTTCCCCTACATGAAGATCACATACACATTGTTGGTATGATTGTACAAATCTTTTATGGTGGCAGGGTTGTTCTTTCTTTTATGTTGGTTTTATTTGGCTTGAGCCAAATGGCTCAATTTTGCCTTGTTGGACAATATTTGGTTGGATCATAATTCATTTTATTAATGCCCTTCGAAGTAGTTAGCAAATCCATAAAAGTGAATTAAACATAACTTTAAGAATAAGAAGTCAAAACACCATTTACACTTTTTGTTACAATCCCTTAACATACACCTTTTTGGCAAGTGCAATCCATATTTGGCTTTTTTTTACCCCTCCCCCGGTTCCCCCTCTTTCTCCTTGTACCCATATTATGTTTTATCCCAAAATTATCCCTCACTTTTTTTCACTTTTTTTTCAAAATTTAAATTGAAACTAAGTTTTTTTTAAAAAATTCCGGGGAAAAATTCATCAAAATGGCTTCCGAAATCATTCTCTTTTGAGGTGTTTTCAGAAAAACTCATCAAAATGACTTCCGAAAATACCTCAAAAGAGAATGATTCCGGAAGCCATTTTGATGAATTTTTCCGGAAATTAATCAAAATGGCTCCCGGAATCATCCTCTGTAAATGGCTTCCGGAAACACCTCAAAAGAGGACGATTCCGGAAATTCATCAAAATGGCTTTCGGAATCATTCTCCTTTGAGGTGTTTCCGAAAAAAATTCATCAAAATGACTTCCGGAAACACCTCAAAAGAGGATGATTCCGAGAGCAAGTTTGTTGAAATTGGGGTAAAATGGTCAATTTGATCAAAGTGGGGTACAAGGGGAAGCCAATATATTTAAGTAGATTTATTTACTACTCCTATAACAAAATTGGAAGAAGGAAACCTATTAGATTCCATCCAATGATAATAATTTTGAGACAACTTTTTTCTTTTTGCATAGAGTATTAAAGGGGAGTATTAGAAGAGAGTCATTTCAAACATACAAACATTGCTACTTCACTTGTGCAGTTTGTTCAAAATATTTGGTGTGGATGTGGTGTTGAGATAGACATCTTTCCATCTATTGATGACTTTGATCCTTTTGAATGGGCTCGTGATATGGTTATTAAAAATTATTTTTTTACTATTTGTTGTTGTATGAGAAATAAAGTGGTGTTTAAATGTGATAAAGATCCAATTGCAGTTGTAGTGGGCCAAATTTGGAGATGTATCATGATACTTTGCATGCCTTTAATGCAAGGGTGGCGATTTTTATACCCCCACATCTACTGAAATACCTATTTTACTCTTAATTAAAATTGTATATGGATTTATAAAAAGATAAAATCGTTTATATTATTTTCACAACGACGAATTTATCTTTTTAGTAGATAAAGCCGTAGTCAGTGGCGGATGTACATAGTCTTGAGGGGGTTCAACTGAACCCCTCAAAAAAAAATTGCTCACCCTATATAAATATTTTTTTGACACCACTGAATTTTCTAAATTGCACCAATAGCCCAAAAGTTGCACCCATTTACCCAAATTCCAAACTTCATTCACAGTGCTCTCAGGTCTCTCTCTCAGAGTCTCACTCACGGTGCTCTCATCTCAACTCTCTCATTCCAAATTCCAAACTTCACTCACGCAGCTCTCTCTCACTCTGTCACTCATGCCTCTCATCTCAACTCTCTCATTCACTCACACAACTCTCTCTCACAGTCTCACTCACGCCTCTCATCTCTCTCTCTCACTCAAGCAGCTCCTCTCCTCTCACGCAAATCCCAGGTTAGTGACTCACTTAGTGCCTTAGTGGTTTGATTGGATATTTGGTTACTTCTTTGATTGTTTGGATAATTGTTTGATACTTTGATTGTTTGATTGGATTTGGATATTTGGATAATTGTTTGATACTTTGATTGTAAGCCATAATTTTTTAATTTCTGATTTGGGGAAATTGAAAACCCTAATTGTTTAATTTCTGATTTGGAGGAATTTGATAACTGTAATTGTTTAATTTCTGATTTTGGGCGTTTAATTTCTAATTTGGGGAAATTTGAAATCCCTGTTGTTTTGGTATATTATTTTGGTAATTAGTATTAGTCCCAATTAGTATTAGCTTAATTCTAATTAGTATTAGTGTGTTTGAATTGAAGCAGGTTATCAAATGGATAAATTTTTAGTAAAGAGATCAAGGTCATCAATTGATGAATGTGGTTCAAGCTCACAACAACAACAACAACAACAATAACGAGAGCCACATGTTGAAGTTAATTTAGATGAGTTGCCATCGGATCCTTGATTGTGAAGAAAAATTGCGATATATCATCCTAACGATCTAGATAAGATACGGAGAGCGTATTTGCAAAAAGGGCCGTGTCAACCTAAGAATCACAACTTTCCACAAAGAAGTATTGGAAGCTCAAAGAGAAGATTTTCTCCAGCACGGTTCACTGAATTTGGAAATTGGATAGAGTACAACATCAAAAAAGATGCTACAGATTGTTTCTGTTGTTATCTCTTTAGGTTGAAAATGGAAGACATAATGTGTATCCAGAGGTTTATCTTCTTTTAAAGCTGACACTAGTTTTGCCTGTTGCAACAGCAACAGTAGAAAGAGCTTTCTCTGCTATGAATATTGTGAAGAATAGGTTGCTTAACTGGATGGGGGATACATGGATGAATGACTGTTTGGTGACATACATTGAGAGGGATGTATTCAATAAAATTGACTCTGAGCTTATTATTCAACGATTTCAGAATATGAAATCACGTAGAGGACAATTATGAAACGTATAATTTATTTATTTAAATATATTATAGTTGTTTTTCATTATATTTTGGCAAATTGTGTATTTAAAAAATTTGACACCCTCGACCCCAGGGTCCTGGGTCCACCACTGATCGTAGTTGAAAATTGCACAACAGATATATCTATTAAAATGATAAATCTGTTCTTCAAAATATTTTCACAAAATGGATTTGCGACCACAATGATAAACATAAATTTGTTTTGCCTTTAAATCTGTTGTTGCCTTTATAGGAGTCGTGTTAAATAAGTTGTTGCGTTCAAATTGAGATAGCTCATTACACATGCTAGCTTACATTGAACTTGCATGTTGGTGAGGCGTTCAATCCGGTTGATAGCTAAATCATGTGTACTCTTCATCACAAATCAAACGGATTTAGCACAAACGGATTTATCACAATGCGTATATGTACACTACTGGATTTAATGATAAATGCGTAGTGTTAAAAAATGTAGAAATGTATTTGTCTATTTAATTGATAAAACCGTAGTTCAAAATTTTATTACGGATTTATCTAAGATAAATCTGATATTCAATTTTCAACTACGGATATATCTATTTAATAGATAAATCAGTTTTTTTTAAGGGATAAAATAAACAAAAAATGTTCGGGTATCAGGGGGCATTGGTGGGGGCAGAAAAATCACTATCCTTAATGCAAGTGGGAATAGTAGCTTAAAAACAAGCCTGCAGAAAGAGGTGGTTTGGCATAATTAAGCCCGAGATAATAGCTTAAATAACCCTGCATTCACCAAATCAGATACACATTTTCTACCCCACACTTGAATACTCTAAGTTGATTTGAGCGTCGGAGTGTGTGCAAGTAAATCAATGCGTGACATTTCACACATCAAGGGCAAGTTTGACTTTTCAAGCGGCCTTCACCTGATTCGACTTCAGAACAACTCCATTTAATTTTAAAAATGACAATAGTTTCGAGATAACTTTTTTTTATTGTACGACAAAGTGAGCATTAGAAGGGAGTATTAGAAGAGAGTCATTTGGAGACACTTTTTATTGTTGCAAACATAAGTGTTCTTGACATGATTAACATTATTTACTCCCTCCCCCAAGAAAAACAAAAAAGAACTATATATGAATGATGAAAACTGATTTACGAAACTGTGTAATATTGATGAAAAAACTATATGTTATTGTCAGGAAGTCACACGTGACATTAGCTTCTAATCAAAGAAAACCTTTGAGGACATACATACAACACTCATTTGTTACAATAATCACTTGATTATAGTAGACATCTTTCTTAAAAAAGTTAGGGCAACACACATGTCACATGTAAAAGTTCTACCCAATGAATGATTATGCCACCCACTACTCATGATATTTTCATTCTCTAGTCACTATAAATCAATGTATGTTTCTCTCACTAATCTTCAAATAAACTTCAAAATAAGAGCTTCCACCATGTTCACACAATTCCTCATCATCTTTCTCCTCTTCACATCCTTCAAATCCATAACATCAGAAGAAGAAAGCAACAATTTCGTGCATCCATTAAGCCTCAAAGATTTAGGTTTAGAGAACAAACAAGAAAAGCTAAGTCATTTCAAATTCTATTGGCATGACATAGTGAGTGGAAGAAACCCATCATCCATGCCAATTATTCCACCACCTAAGAAGAATTCAACAACTGCCTTTGGTTTAGTGAACATGATTGAAAACCCTTTAACAATAGGACCACAATTGAGTTCCAAGTTGGTAGGAAAAGCACAAGGGTTCTATGCATCTACATCACAAAGTGAAGTTGATTTGCTTATGGCTATGAATTTTGCTATTATTGAAGGGAAATATAATGGTAGCACTATTACAATTTTGGGAAGGAATCCTGTTTTTAATAAGGTGAGAGAAATGCCTGTGATTGGTGGTAGTGGTTTATTTCGATTTGCAAGGGGATATGCTACACTTAGAACTCATTGGTTTGATTCTAATACTAAGGATGCTATAGTTGAGTATAATGTTTATGTGTTACATTATTAATTATTATTGATATTTCATTTTGGTTTTCTTCTTTTGAGGTCTTAATAAGCAGTGTTTACTTATCATGGATGTTCTGGTTTAGATTCTAGAGATGGAGTTGTCATGAATCCTCCTTTTTCTATGTTTCTTATTATATATATATATATATATATATATATATATATTTGTATGTATTTGTGGTTGATATGAGAAATATTGGAATGACACCAAAAATAATTTATTATTTGCTTCACTGTTCCTTTTTTTTTCAAAAGCAAAAGAAGTCTAAGTAAATATCCATTTTAGTCACTCACAATTACAGGATAAATTGGTTCCAAATAATATTTTGGATCAAATTAGTCTTTAATATGTTCAAAACAACGACAAATTAGTCTTTGACATTAAATGAAGGTTGACTATAACTTGTCACCTAAGAAATCCGGATACTTAATACGACATGAATACCATACGACACAGATACGGGGATAATAGAATTTTTTAAAAATAATGATACGACACGACTAGGGATACGAATATAAGTAGTCATTATATGACTATTATACCGTAGAAAAAAATACCTTGCAATCATAACAAACAGACACTTACTTATATTTTCCCCACACTTACTAGATTGAATATGTTATTTTTACTATGAATGTGTCAACAAATTTAATGTTTTTAGTAAGAGATATCGATGATATATCATATTAATGTGACAATCATATCTTTAGTTACATATAGGACACGTACGTCTCAAATTTTGAAGTATCGGGGTTTCATTGCTTATCACCGTTCCGAAAATGTTAAGAACTAACTTGTCCTCAAAAGTTGTAAGAGACCACCGTGTCCGATAACAAATTTATCAAGGACTAAAATGGGCCAAAATTTATTGATAATGATAATCAAGGCATAAATAAGCCAAGACAAAGAACCATTACAAAAAATCAAATCGCATGCCCATTAATCAATTAGAGTATTAATAATCCTTGGATCTTGTGATTGTTGCGTGAAATTTGAGCCTTGGGTTATGGCCACCCAAATACACATGACAGTAAATCTGATTTGACTTAAAGGCCAGCTTGTGGTGGTTGTTCTAATGCTTTCAATAGGTATGGTAGGTAAAGTCATTATTAGTCTCAAATTAAAACTAGCTAATATTCTTTTATTTTTGGTTAACAAGAGTAAGCTAACATTCATCTCAACAACAATTCAATTTGGAATTAATTCGTAGCAAGAAAGGGAAAGAAGTTTCCCATTATAGAGTTAGCTAGTAAAGTACGAACGTGAAATAGGTTAGTAAAAATATAGACTAAAATGCTCTCGGGGTCCCTTAACTTTATTTTAGATAATGATTTGGTCCTTTATCTTTTTTTTGTCCCAAATCAGTCCTTTATGTTTTAAATTTTTGACACCGTCACCCTTTTCTGTTAGTCACCCTCTAACTCCGTTAAAAAATGCCTAATCATCAATTGAATTATATTTTTTATTTTATATATGCTTATGTGGTATTATATAGTTGATGAGTCATAACTTTTAATTTATTTTAATTAAAACTATGGAAGAGAAACTATGAACCCAGCGCTAGGAATCATCAACGATAAACTGCATCTATGAACTCCATCTTATTCCACCAACATGAACCTAGGAACTCCATGTTTCTCCACCAAAACTGCTTCAACCACAATATCATTTGAACACACATAGACAAGGGAAGAAGACGGACAGAAAGAATAAACAAATCTCCAGATTTTGATTTGGGTTTCTGCAAATTTCATTTTTTTTCTTCTTTCGACGATTTCGTTCATTGGGTTTCTACAAGTTTCATTCATTTGGGTTTATGATCTTAAGGTTTCTGAAGATTTTGATTTTGATTTGGGGATTAGGGTATGAAAGCCAAATTGGGTATTAGGTTTTAAATGATTCTCAAAATCTCGTTGTATCATGGGTTTTCTAAAATCCCCAAATCTGAGTTTTCTAAAATCTTGATTTCACCTTGAATTAATCTTGAATCCATGAATGTTTGAAACTTTTTTCATCTGAACTATTTTCAATCTTAATCTTCTCTGTGTTCAATGCCCTACATCTTCATTTCCTTTACCATATCCCTGTTGTTGGGTGGATTATACAGTTTATTTCACCTCCATGAATGACGCGGAATCAGCTTTTTTCGTTGCCATGGTGTTGTTGATGTTGTGTTGCTGGTTTGTGTTGAGAGAGTGAGGTAGAAGAAGATTGAGTTTTCAGTGTTTTTTAAATAAACTAAATTAAAAATGACATGGATAAGCCACATAAACATAAGTTGTTCCACATCAGCACTGAATTAGCCACATAGACATTTTTTAATGGAGTTGGATGGAGGTTGACGGAAAAGGGTTTGGGTGCTTAAAATTTAAAACATAAAGGATTAATTTGGGACAAAAAAAAGATAAAGGACGAAATCGTTATCTAAAATAAAGTTAAGGGACCCCAAGAACATTTTAGCCAAAAATATATCTATCTCTATCATTATGTACCAAACAAAAGCTATCCTACTATGGTCATTCTCAACTTACTTTATTGCTCATCGTCTCCGGCAAAAAAACGGTCCCAGACCAAAAAAATAAAAAAAATTCCAAAATAACACACTTTTTTTTATTATTTACCAATCTAGCACACTTTTTTTTAGTTGATAAGTCGTCACCCCCCCAAACCGACTTCTCAACGTTGTTTTTAAAAAAAATTGATTTTTTCAGTTGAGAAGTCGTCACCCCCCAAACCGACTTCTCAACGTGATTTTTAAAAAAATTTGATTTTTTTCAGTTGAGAAGTCGTCACCCCCCCAAACCGACTTCTCAACGTGATTTTAAGAAAAATTTGATTTTTTCAGTTGAGAAGTCGTCACCCCCCCAAACCGACTACTCAACGTGTTTTTTTAAACAATTAAATATTAATAATAATACCAATTATATACTAATTACCTAAATAATTTAAAAATTAATTTATATATAAATACCTAAATAAATTAATACCTAAATTAATATATAAATACCTAAATAAATTAAAAATAAATTTATACAAATGATTGTACCTATTTTAAATTTAATTACGTTAATATTTATGAAAAAAATTAATAGAATAAAAATTGGAACATAATATAATATAGAAAAAAGACTGAAATAAACAACAAAATTTTCAGAAATACAAGAATAGAAAATAAAAAACGAAACGAGAGGAAAACATGATCGAAACTACTTCCACCAAACATTTTCTGGTAGTGGCCATTGGACCCCTGAAGGGATAGCCCGATGGATGATCTCGTCGGTGGAAATAGTGGTTTGGACGCACAACTCGATAGGACTCCGAGTATGAGGTTGAAACATCTCATGCTGCTCAAACATCTGTCGAACGTGTTTGTCAGTCTTGATAGTCATTACGCACCATCGAATACAATTACCTTCGCCGATCTGGGGGCAACGATAAACGATACGAGTGATCGTTTGCTCCTCACCCTCCAGCTGCGCCTTTTCCGTTAGTTTTTCATTCAGTTCGGCGAAGGTGATGTTGTTCTTAAGCCTGGAATAAATGGTGTTTGGACCACTAAAATACACACCATCTTCTTTCCTGTACATAACAGTGGCCTGACAGTGAAGTGTACAGTAGTGGTTGACGACTCTTTCCGGTATGACTTGTTGTGGTGGGGGTCTCAGAAGATGAATGATTTCTTCCGGAGTGCGTATTGTGTCCACGTACAGCTCCAAGACACTACGTCCCATTGGAATGTTAGCATGAGCTTCCATCATTGCGCGAACGTCGTCGTCGCTTTGGATCTCCATGACAGAATAACGGAAAGTCCCGTCATCTCCACAATTGTACTTTCTGTAACGGATACGCTCCATGTCTTTACGCCACCCTCCCTCTGGCCGTATCTTCCTCTCAGCCTTCTCCTTGAGTTGGGCGAATGTGATGTCCTTATTCATCCTACAGAAGATATGATTAGGACAACCAAAGACAACACCATGTTCATCGGTGGTTACGGTTCCACTGTGATGAAGTGCTGTTAGGAATTTGTCATTTGAGTACTGGGTTGGGCACAACTGCCATTCCATTTCAGCGGTTTGGGAAGAACCAGAGAAGAGAAGATTAATCAGAAATATAGGTTGAGGGTAAACTGTTGGTGTGAATTTGAGTGTAATGTGAGAATGTATTTATAATAGGGGTGATTGTATGTAAGCCGTTGATTTTGGATGATCTTAACCATTGATTTTAGGGTTTAGTGTCGGCAAAATCTAGGCCGTTAAAGAGTGTCGATAAAATCTAGGCCGTTAAAGAGTGTCGGCAAAATCTAGGCCGTTAAATAGTGTCGGCAAAATCTAGGCCGTTAAATAGTGTCGGCAAAATCCAGGCCATTAAAGAAATTAAGACCTATGCACTCTGCACAATCCACACTTTAATAGTGCACTCTGCACAATGAACACTGTAATAGTGCATTCTGCACTATGCACTATGCACTCTGCACAATGCACACTTTAACATTTTTTTTAATTAATTAGTCTCAAATTTCCATTCCATACCTACCAACATGTTCTTTTTTTCTTCAGCATATTCTATTTTAATAACAATACTAATTTATGTAAATTGTAAAATAAATGAAGAATTGCTATTTATTTTTAAAATTTGTAACATAAATATATATAGAAAAAATAAACACATTTATTTTCATTGATTAAAAAACTGTTTACATTGATTGAAAACCAGATTACAACATTACAACAACTCAGTATGAATATAATACTTAATTATCCCATTGATCTACATTCCGGTTAGGGCAATTGTTTCGGTTATGCCCCTCATTTCTACAAAGACCACATCTCTTAGTGCGATTAGTCCTTTCTGTTTGATCCATCTCAGTACGAATACGAGAAGACTTTGGGCGACCCTTTTTTTCTCTCCGCATATTTGGATCATGTTGCAATTCAATTCCATTGAAATCTGGCCATGACAACTCAATTGGTAATGCTGGAAACTCCACAAAGTATGTTTTGAAAACATAATCCAGTTTGTATTGTGGAGGCACAAAGATCATGTGGTCATAATGGATTTTTAAAGATGCTGCAATGACATGTGAACAAGGATAGTGCAACGCCTGAAATTCCCCACAAATGCGTAACCTGAAGTCCACCTTAAATGTTTGTGCAGGTCTACCGCTTTGAGGTCGGACAAGTTCTTCGACTCTGAACACACTTTGTGCTCGATTGTGAATTGAAACGCTATGTGTGTTAGACACTGCTCTGTTTCTTTCGATATGTTCCAATAATTTTTCTGAGTAAACTTGACCAGAATGCAACATTGCCTCTGCCTCCCTCCCCCTTTGGACAAAAGTTTCAGTCAACCTATAATAGGTTGACTCTACCAACGAACGTATCGGGAGATTGCGCAGGCCCTTTAAGACCTTGTTGATGCACTCGGCAAGGTTTGTTGTCATGTGGCCCCAACGGTGCCCTCCATCACACCATTGTAGCCACTGTTCTTTTTCTATATCATCTACCCACGCCACGGCCTCCTCACCTACTTCCCTCTCGACTTTGCTTTTGTACAGTTCAGCGCTATATTCATTCATGGAGTATCCTGAAGCAACCGAATTTAACTTTGTTAAGGGCTTAATATAAAATGAAGGTCATATTAAGACTTATTATATTAAAAAATTCTCACCCATGTTGATCACATGTTTCCTGGCAGTCGCATTTTTGAAATGTCTCATGAAGTTTTGAGCTATGTGTCGAATACAGAACACATGCTTCCAATTGCTGTTTAGACGTCTAACCGCACTTTTGATAGACTCGTGTCTATCTGATATCAAACAGAGACCATCTTGGGGTGTGACCCACTCTCTTAAACGAGATAGGAAGAAATACCATGCATCAGTTGTCTCACCCTCGACAACGGCATATGCTATTGGGAAGCAGTTGCTTCTTCCATCTTGAGCGATTGCCATTAGTAGGGTTCCTTTGTACCTACCGTACAACCATGTTCCATCAACAGACACAACAGGCTTGCAATAATGAAATCCCTTGATGCACGGCCCAAAACTCCAAAAGATGCGGTGGAAGACACCCTTACCAGCAACTTGTTGGCCAGCCTCAATAAAAGGTAACCATTCAAAGTCGATCTTAGTATCTGGAATGTAGTAACTTAAAGCTAGGAGCCACTTTGTTACCTGGTTGTATGACCCTTCCCAATTACCATAAATCCTCTCGATGGCCTTCTGTTTTGCAATCCACGCCTTCCTGTAAGTACTTGTGTACGTGTACTTTTCCCTTATGTGTGCAATCAAAACTGAGACTGAGATTGTCGGATCAGATCTTACGAGTTGAATGATACTGTCACACATCAAATTCGCGGTGAGTTGACGGTGATCTTGTGAAAGAGTCCCTGATGTGCATGTGTGTGGCCCTTGTAATTGTGTAATCTCCCATACTTGAGATATTTTGCCGAGCCTCACTGTACACTTCCATGGACAGCTTACGTGCACACAACTAACCATCCATCTTTCTGTATTCTAATAATCGACTTTGAAGTCTAGACACTGGTTTAGGTGGTATGTTTGGATAAAATGTTGTGCCATTTCTTTAGTTGGGAATCTCATTTTCTTCCGGAGGTTGATAGGGTCTTCAATGGTACACTCCAGGTTCCTATCCATAGAATGGCCAAACTCGTCATCATGATGTTGGATGTTGTCATGTGTGATGTTGCGAAAGTGTGGTGGAGGGTCATGGAAAGAGACGGTCGTATGTGGGTTTCCTACAATAGGTTCCTCCTCGTCATGACGCTCAAGAATATCATCTTCATCCTCACTAAATTCCCCAACCTCTTCATTATGAACACCTGCAATAATACTAATAGGTGGGGTATCAGTTTGGGTGTCTAGAGGGTTACTTATGTTTAGGTCCATGAGGTTTACTGAAGATGAAGGAATGGAATGAGTGTTTACATATGGCGTTTCTTGAGCATAAGGTAAGTGGGTTTGGAAAGATGGTGGAATGAATTGAGGGTATGAAGCTGGTGTTTGGGTTTCGTAAGAAATGTTGTTTTCTAAAAATGGATTTTGTGTTTGGGTTTCATAAGAAGGAGCATCCATCAAATCTGCATACACTTCAGGTGTGGAGAGACCTAGGTGTTTACATTCCTTGAACACACCTAACATCATATCCACATCATCATCGGAACATAGATGCAACTCCTCGTAGAATTTATGTCCAGCTGCAAGAGTTGTAGGGTAACGTTATATAAGTCTAACCACCTTCTTTGGATGACCTGAAGGGAATTTTTTTTCGATTGTTTGTTTTAGCTCCTCTAGTTTGAATTTTGACCGAAGTTTGACTAAGCACGAGTTATCACATCTAAAGACAACACCTTCTGTGGTTGTTTTATCAACATGTCCATTGTAATAGACTGTGATAAAAACAGGAGCCATGACAAGAGGTGTTTGAAGATGGAAGAGTACAAGAGGTGTTTGAAGAAGGAAGAGTAGAACAGGTGTTTGAAGAAGGTAGACTGGTGAGTTACTAGGGTGTACCATGCATTTTTATACACATGTTAAAGGCCCAGATTGCACTGACAATTTTAAAGGCCAAGATTGCACCGACAGTTTTAAAGGCCCAGATTGCACCGACAAATTTAAAGGCCAAGATTGCACCGACAGTTTTAAAGGCCCAGATTGCACCGACAAATTTAAAGGCCAAGATTGCACCGACAATTTTAAAGGCCCAAATAGCCCCGACAGTTTTATAGAGAGTAGTAGAATTGAATATATTGTATTTTTATCCTCAAAAATTGTTCTCAACATGCTAAAAAAGTCATTTATTAGACTTAGAAAAAACTGTTTTTAGTCATTGTTTCGTTTCTTGTACACGTGTAATTTAAGGTCGTAAGTACTAATTCAACACATGAAACCGTAGTTCTATAACTCTACTATAATGTCATATAATTTTTTAAATTTTTTTAATTTAATAAACATGGTAAAAATTGATCTCAACATGCTAAAAAAGTCATTTATTAGACTTAGAAAAAACTGTTTTTAGTCATTGTTTCGTTTCTTGTACACGTGTAATTTAAGGTCTTAAGTACTAATTCAACACATGAAACCGTAGTAAGTGATGGACATGCTGCATATTATTATAAAACAATAATAATTCTAATACTAAACAACCCTCGTGACACACGCACACACTAATAATAATATAATAATAATAATTCTAAACAAGTAACACTGGTGACACACGCACACACTAATAATAATAATAAACAAGTAACACTCGTTACACACGCACACACTAATAATAATATAATAATAATTCTAATACTAATTCCTTATGCCTTCTCTACTCTTCATCAACACTTCTCCCTTCTTCAACAACACTTCACTTCATCAATTTCATATACTTCAGTTCAACATTATTTCTTCTCACAAAAATCATTTTTCTTACAAATTCCTTATGCCTTTGTTGAGAAAACAACATATTCACAGGTCTTCCGAACCCATTAATAATACAATTAAAACACACAAAAATTTACCATTGAAACTCCACATCCGCAGATTAGGGACTACTTAATTCAAGCTGGGATTCTAAAAGTTGCAACTCTTGGAAAATTCAAAATAGATCATTCCTTGGTGACGGCAATGGTCGAGCGCTGGAGACCAGAAACACACACGTTTCATCTTCCAGTAGGAGAGTGCACAATAACTCTCCAGGATGTAGCGTTACAATTGGGTCTAACCGTAGACGGATACGCTGTTTCGGGATTAGGAAGGACACAACGTGAATATGATGAGCTATGCGAGAAACTCTTGGGTAAAACACCGACAAATGATCAAAGGAAGGGGAACGAAGTCAAGCTTAAGTGGCTCGAGGAGGAATTTACCGATATTCCCGAACATGCTCACAAAGAAGTAGTGGAAGCCTATTGCAGAGCGTACATGCTGCGGTTGATTGGGGGGTATATACTCCTAGATAAATCATCAAATCGAGTTCACTTGAAGTACCTACCCCTATTGGAAAACATTGAAGAAGTTTCACAATACAGTTGGGGTTCGGCATGTCTAGCGAACTTGTACAGAGAAATGTGTAGAGCTTCTGCACCATCCTCAAATTCCATGGGTGGATGTACTTTGCTTTTACAATCATGGGTTTGGTATCGCATGCCGTTTCTAGCCCCACAAGTAAGTCGTGTTGTTGAGTATCCACTAGCAAAAAGGTAAAACAAAGTGTTGTGGTAATTTTATGAATACTAACTATTCTAATTTTTGACACGTGCTTAGTATTTTCACCGTAGTTTAAATTTTTTTGACACGTGTTTAGTACTTTTAAGGTAGTTTAAATTTTTTTGACACGTGTTTAGTATTTTTACCGTAGTTTAAATTTTTTGACACGTGTTTAGTATTTTTACCGTAGTTTAAATTTTTTTGACACGTGTTTAGTATTTTTAAGGTAGTTTAAATTTTTTTGACATGTGTTTAGTATTTTTACCGTAGTTTAAATTTTTTGACACGTGTTTAGTATTTTTACCGTAGTTTAGATTTTTTTGACACGTGTTTAATATTTTTAAGGTAGTTTAAATTTTTTTTGACACGTGTTTAGTATTTTTACCGTAGTTTAAATTTTTTGACACGTGTTTAGTATTTTTACCGTAGTTTAAATTTTTTTGACACGTGTTTAGTATTTTTAAGGTAGTTTAAGTTTTTTTGACACGTGTTTAGTATTTTTACCGTAGTTTAAATTTTTTGACACGTGTTTAGTATTTTTATCGTAGTTTAAATTTTTTGACACGTGTTTAGTATTTTTACCGTAGTTTAAATTTTTTGACACGTGTTTAGTATTTTTACCGTAGTTTAAATTTTTTTGACACGTGTTTAGTATTTTTACAGTAGTTTAAATTTTTTAACACGTGTTTAGTATTTTTACCGTAGTTTAAATTTTTTTGACAGGTGTTTAGTATTTTTAAGGTAGTTTAAATTTTTTTGACACGTGTTTAGTATTTTTACCGTAGTTTAAATTTTTTGACACGTGTTTAGTATTTTTACCGTAGTTTTAATTTTTTTGACACGTGTTTAGTATTTTTAAGGTAGTTTAAATTTTTTTGACACTTGTTTAGTATTTTTACCGTAGTTTAAATTTTTTGACACGTGTTTAGTATTTTTACCGTAGTTTAAATTTTTTTGACACGTGTTTAGTACTTTTAAGGTAGTTTAAATTTTTTGACACATGTTTAGTATTTTTACCGTAGTTTAAATTTTTTGACACGTGTTTAGTATTTTTACCGTAGTTTAAATTTTTTTGACACGTGTTTAGTATTTTTAAGGTAGTTTAAATTTTTTTGACACGTGTTTAGTATTTTTACCGTAGTTTAAATTTTTTGACACGTGTTTAGTATTTTTACCGTAGTTTAAATTTTTTTGACACGTGTTTAGTATTTTTAAATTTTTTTGACACGTGTTTAGTATTTTTACCGTAAAAATTAAGTGAATAACGTTTTAGTGTTTGTATAGATGGGTTCAAAGGGGTCTAAACTTCACCAATACTCCTTGTACCGTTGTTGACATCAGGTCAAGGATAGACCAGATGACACTAGATGCGGTACGTATAATTAATTTTCGTTATGTCAAATTTTGTAAACGATGCATAATAGCTCGTTACTCACTTAATTTTTTTCCAGTTTAAGTGGTTGCCGTATCAGGAAATTCAAGTCAATCTGCCATCAACCGCATTCCAAGACAGTACAATATGGAGTGCAAAAACGGCGTTGGTCTGTTTCCAAATTGTAGAATGGCACCAAACAGATAGAGTGAAAATGCAGTTTGGCCTCGTGCAAGATATACCCATTCGACCCGAGAATTTGGACAAATTGCATGACCTCGACATGCGAGGAAATGCGGATGAAAACTGGCTAGTAAGGCATGGTCGATTTATTCAGTCCTGGAATGATAAAGAACAAGGAGTTCTTATTGGCCAGTCGTTACAGGGAAAGCCCATCAACACACAAGAATATATGATGTGGCTAACAACAAATTCTAGGTTATATCTTTCTATCAACCAACAACTAATGGACCCACGTGGTAGTGGTGCAGTGAATGATCGAGAAGAAGCACCAACTAGGCAAACAAGTCAATCTCAACATCGCAGCCGTAGTCGACATGCAACACCTACTCGGCCAACCTTTGAACAGAGCGAAGAGCCTATGCCTCACCGCCACTCCGTCTCCTTCCCACCAACATATCAACATTATGAGGCGGCCAACCAGTCAGTAGAATACACGCCAGTCCAAGATCATCATAGGTATTCTACGGCTTCTTACGACCAGGATTTTTTAGGTCCTTTGCTTAGTCCCGATTATAATACGCCGGAACCATATAGATATTATCAATCTATTTTGGAATCTGGACCAACATGGAACCCCGACCAGGCAGGACCTAGTTCATCAACAGGGTACCAATATGAACAACCACCTGCCCCTGCACCTGCCCCCAGTGAACAAGAAATACCAGCACGACGTCCACATCGTAACCGTCGACCGCCACGTTGTGGGACTGGGCACCATCTATGACAATAAAACATTGTCTTTCAATTTAATTGTACAACTCTTGTAATCATTTGTAATATATAATTTAATAAATGAGTTTATTTGATCAATTAAAATAAATGTTTCAACTATATTTAGTGTTACATATTTATTTTTTTAATAAATAAATATGTTGCAAATTATTAAAATAAATACGAAATTTTTAATTAATTTTCATTTTATATAAATTGGTATTATTATTAAAACAAATTATAAATTATAATTGGTATTATTATTAATATTTAATTGTTTTAAAAAAAACACGTTGAGAAGTCGGTTTGGGGGTGACGACTTCTCAACTGAAAAAATCAATTTTTTCTTAAAATCACGTTGAGAATTCGGATTGGGGGGTGACGACTTCTCAACTGAAAAAATCAATTTTTTAAAAAAAACACGTTGAGAAATCGGTTTGGGGGGTGACGACTTCTCAACTGAAAAAATCAAATTTTTCTTAAAATCACGTTGAGAAGTCGGTTTGGGGGGTGACGACTTCTCAACTGAAAAAATCAAATTTTTAAAAAAAACACGTTGAGAAGTCGGTTTGGGGGGTGACGACTTCTCAACAGAAAAAATCAAATTTTTCTTAAAATCACGTTGAGAAGTCGGTTTGGGGGGTGACGACTTCTCAACTAAAAAAAATGTGTGCTAGATTGGTAAATAATAAAAAAAGTGTGTTATTTTAGAATTTTTTTTATTTTTTTGGTCTGGGACCGTTTTTTTCCCTCTCGATCCTTGTTCTGCTCAAGTCCGAACTTTGGGGTGTCTATCATGTTCTTTGCATCGCGTGGGGAAAAGGCTTCAAGAAACTCATAATTGTATTGGACTCTGTTCTGGGGTGGATCTGCTCTCTAAGGGAAATTCTCACAACCACCCTCAATATCAACTAATTCAAGGTATTCTCGAGATTAACTCTGCTTAAGTCGATTTCCAATGGAGGAAGATAGATAGAGATGGAAATTGTGTCGCCGACAGCTTAGCAAAGCACAATAATGTGTTGAACGTGGTTTGCGATATTTATGACATTGTTCCGAGTTTGCTAAAGCTATCAACCGAGAGAATTGAGCCTGTTGGGCTACATGTGTAATTGTTTTTTTGTTCTAGGTTTAGGTGCTTTTCCTATAAATAAAAAAGCAAGTTGTTAAAGATGTACTCTTGATGATTTCAAAGTCAAAGAAGCAGGAGCAAGAAGTTGAGGCAAGCACTCTCACTTTGGTTAGGTAATAGTAGAGAATCCTTTATACATAGTCTAAACATGGCACTAGCTGGTGTTGAAGGCACCTCATGCACTGTATCTCAACTAATTTGATTTCAAGCTTGGTTTTCAATACCTTGTTTAAGTTTTTGTAGGTTGATAAAATTGTTTCGTAAGTTTTTTTTTAAGGAAGTTCTCCGTCGTGATAAATAGCACTACTCAAATACACATGTTGCTTACATTTGCATTCATTTTGTTGGGAAAAATGTAAACGAGTTTTTTTTTCTTGCAGATGGAGCGACAAACAATACCCGTAAACACACATACACAAAGTATATACCTCAAGTTCGAATCTTGGTAATCTTGAAAAATGTTCAGTCTAATAACACTGACTTTGTTAGTTGTGTTTGGCTTTACAAACCTCCAAAAAGAGAAATCATAAACACATGTCAACACACAAGAATTTAATGTGGAAAAACGTCAAAACTAGAGAAAAAAATAATGGTTGCCTAATGACAGCAAAAACTAACCCAAAATTCTTGCAACACAAACTTTTCTCAAACACTCCATAACCTAGTACACTCACATTTTTCAAATTAAATATCTAAACTAACTACACTTCATAGACAATAGTATAAGAGAAAAAAGAAAGTCACACAAACTTACTGTATACCGGGTGATGTTGGACAAGTCTGATATGTTTCATTCCGATAAAATCCAACAACCTCCACCTTAATTGATATGGATACACGATACATCTCTCACTTTCATTGTCTACATCGACAATCATAATTCAAAAAGAACTAACAAAATCTAGCATAAAGAGTAATACTTCAATTAGAACTAAACCACACCAAGAATTACTACTCGTCGAAAAACCATGTCAAAAATTATGGTTCCATGTTGGCTTTCTCAAGAAGCTCTTCAGCCATTGATATAGTCTCACAAGAAAACTCGCATCAATGTCAACCAATGTTCATGTGCTATTTTGAATTCGTAGAAACTACTTATCCTTTTCCATAGTATTATGGTAATGTCATGAGGATAAACTTCTCATTTTAGATAAGATATGATAGATGAGTTTCTAGCATTCAATTCAGACTTTTTCTGAGGGACGAGTTTCATCAACTCAATATTTTGCATAATATTGATCAATTTTAGTAGTTCATCCATGAGAGACTTGGGGCCCATTTGGATAAATAGCTTAATTAACAGCTTATGACATAAGCGCTTATCGTATAAGTTTTTATGCATAAGCTGTTTATATAATAAACAATAAAATAATGTTAAAATCATTTTTCTATAAGCTATAAGCTGTTTTCATAAGCTATCTCGAAGAGCTTATGGAAAATAGCTGAAAACAGCTTATGAACAAGTCATAAGCTCTCCTAAACAATTTCATAAGTGCTTATAGCAGTAGATAAACTCAAATAAACCGATCCAAATGGCCCTTAATTGATCATTGGTCCTAGAAGGCACCTTAAATGGTTTATAGCCGTGAATAACTTTTTCAAACATGCCCTAATTTATTATATCAATAATGTTATTCCAACAAAAAATTTAGACAATTCTAGCCAAAATATATAATACATACGATGGGGCCCACAAGTTCTTATTTTTTCAAAAACATTCTCACCTGTGGCCCATATTAAAAAAATATTAGGTTTTACAAAAAACACTCTCAGCTCACGCCTCCCCTTCACACTCACCTCAGACACTCTCTCTCTCTCAGCTCCCTTCACTCTCAGTTCCCTTCAATCTCCCTTCAATCTCAGCTCAATAAACTCTCAGCTCCCTTCAATCTCTCACATCACGCACTCTCTGGTAAAACACAACTCTCAGCTCCCTTCAATCTCTCAGCTCACGCTACTTCGACCGCTGCCCGACGTTCGCTTGTGGTGAAACGAACTGCCAACGCCGGCCGACCACCGTGGCTGATCTGCTTCGGCCATTCCCTTGCTGCCTAATTTCGTAAGTTGTGTTTTAGTTTTAAAGATTTAGTTTCAGATTTTCAATTTCTGAAATTGGGAACAATATTGGCCTCGTTGTAAGACAATCTCTGTTTCAGAATACAAAAAGTTTAGTTACAGACTTTTCATTTCTGAAATTAGCTTCTGCATCTCATTTGAAAAGCTCTCTTATTTAACTTCTGAATAAACATCTAACAGCTTTTAAGAACATTTTTCATCAATAAATATAAGCTTTTAAGAATATTTTACCCAATGTTAAAGAACGCTAAACTTATGTTCTGAAATTAGTTTCTGCATCTCATTTGAAAAGCTCTTTGTATTTTTATGTTCTGAAATGCATCTTCTTTGTCGATACATTGATGATTGTGGTATGTATGTGTTAAAATATTTGGAATTGTGGAATGGTGAAAATACAATGTCTGACTATTAAGAGGTAAACTTCTAATTCGTTTTTTATTTTGTTTTTTAATTAAAAAAGTTAAGGTAACCTATTAGTAAATACGAGAGTTTTGTGTAACCTATTAGTAATTTTTTGACCGCTCCTCACTTTACTTTTGGTTTACAGGAACATAAGGAATAGTGTAACCTCAACATATGCTTTTCAGGACATTGAAGGAAAAAACAACATATGTTAGGGTGTCACCTTGGATTTAGCTAATTTTATCTCAATGTAATATAAATTTAATTTTAGTTGTTTAGATGATGTCCAATTTGATTATGTTGGGAATGTAATATATTAGGTAGTAATGCACAGAATATTTTTGATATATGAGGGTCCTAATAACCTCATTTAGTGTGATATGTAAAGACACACTTAATACTCAAACCGATTTTGTATTCACACGGCTTGGTTAAACCATAAAAAAATGGTTAATTGCTTACCTCGTTTGGTCTAAGGTGTTAGATTCTCGGTTTATAGGTAGTAATGCGAAGTGGAATCGAGGAGAGGGAGAGAGGGATTGATATGGAGGATTGGAGAATTTTAAGAAAATGAGTTTTAGGGTGAAATGAGTTGTGAGAAGATAGGAGAGTTATAAATTAAGTAGCCAAGACTTTTGACCAGGATTGCTAGGCAATTCACCACAATTTTTAAGACAATAGCCAATCCAAAAAATTCCAAAAACATTAGGGAATATGACCGTGTCTTCAAATGGGACACCAATGAAGTGCAGTCTGAACACTGATATATCACATATTCGCACAACGTGTCCTTTCATTTGAGTAGCCAAGACTGTTGACCAGGATTGCTAAGCAATTCACCACAATTTTTAAGACAATTGCCAATCTAAAAAATTCCAAAAACTTAGGGAATACAACTGTGTCTTCACATGGGACACCAATGAAGTGCAGTCTGAACCCTAATATATCACATATTCGCACAGGGGTTAGCTCGTGTACTTTCATTTGAGTAGCCAAGACTGTTGACCAGGATTGCAAAGCAAATCACCACAATTTTTAAGACAATAGCCAATCCAAAAAATTCCAAAAACATTAGGGAATACGACTGTGTCTTCACAAGTGACACCAATGAAGTGCAGTCTGAACCCTGATATATCACATATTCGCACAGGGGTTAGCTCGTGTCCTTTCATTTGAGTAGCCAAGACTGTTGACCAGGATTGCAAAGCAATTCACCACAATTTTTAAGACAATAGCCAATCCAAAAAATTCCAAAAACATTAGGGAATACGACTGTGTCTTCACAAGTGACACCACTGAAGTGCAGTTTGAACCCTGATATATCGCATATTCGCACAGGGGTTAGCTCGTGTACTTTCATTTGAGTAGCCAAGACTTTTGACCAGGATTGCAAAGCAATTCACCACAATTTTTAAGACAATAGCTAAGGCAGTGCTGCATTAAGGCTCCAAAGCAAAAATCACTTGGAGTGGTTTTAGACAACGATGAATCTGTAGAAAAGGCAGTTAACATGGTTAGGCACGAAAATAACCAGATGCAAATTTGAGTTAACAGGCACCGACTTGTATACGATGCATGCAGAAGAGGTGATTGGGCACGAACCATTTCGAACGAAATGGACTTAGATAATTACTCGGAGTATTGTACAGATGGGGACTTATCTGACGAATAATAAGTCTATTTTAGGGAGTTATGGTTGTATTCCCACATTTCACCGTTTTAGTTTTTATTTCTGTATTTGATGTATGAAATATGTATTATGAAGTAAGAGTTATGGTTGCATTCAATACCACTATATGAAACTTCAGTGGGATTGGGGTACTCTAGAGTTGATACCACATTACAGAGATTTTGCCAATTTAATCTGCACATCACTAGGATCTAATGTCTTTGAATAATAATATCGTGGTAAAAAGACACTACAATCAACAATAAACATATATCATACAACATTAGTCTCATAACTTCCTCTAATATAAAATGACAATAAACTATCCATTTCAAACACTATTTCCGGTCACTGGATATAAAGTAATTGACGCCATCTTTTTGAATTAGCAAACACATCCATAGATTACAAAAATTGGATGGCATAAAGGCTTCAACAAAACTGATTTTAGAGTGATATAAAATCTGTCATGTCCTCTACACGGCCTCCTTCTTATTCCCACCATAAGGCTGATATGGTGTTCGCATTGCTGCACTATCTTTTAACTTTCTTGGATTCTTCCTTCGACAAGTCTGCATATTTGACTCATCATGGTCATGATGCAGTACCTCTCTTTGACTGTTTACATGCTCAAATTCTGGTGGTTCAGGAGCCGGTTCAGTTGACTGTTCATGAATATGATCTGAATGTTTTGCTTCTTTTACTTGTTTTACTTCTTCTAATTCTCGTTGAAGTTCATGTATTTTACGTTGAAGTATTTCCCTTTCTGATTGAGGTAAGCTTTTGAGGTCACTTAAATCGCATTCAACATTAGATAGTCTTTCTTCAAGTAGCTTCTGCTCGACCTCCGGCTGTTCAACTCTCGCCTGTCTTTAAGTAACTGTAAGAGGACAAGAGGGCTCTATCTACCCAAACTTGGTTTTTAACATGCTATTCTTCCATACTCAGTATGAACAACGTGAGGGCTCTATTTAAGTGCTAAATAAGACAATTAACAACATTACCACTATATTTGAACTAGATAGCCACATTACAACTACAATTAACCAACCTTTTGATATCAACAAAGCTCGTTTTTTACCATGTTTAGTTCGTATCCCTAACCAGATCACAAAAACAAACTCAAATGCCCTTAATCGCATAAACACATTTACTTCAGTGAAACTACTATTTATACAAGGAGCGAAAACGCTAAAACTAACTAACTGTACAGAGAATTCAAAAAAAGAAAACTGCTTCAGCCTTCGACTAGGGTAACTGCCAGAACTTCGACGGCGAGCACTTGATTTTGACCTGCTATTGAATCCCAGCCTTCTTCTCGTCGAAATATCACCCTTCAATCTAGTTAAGTCTGAAGCTTTGTCGAATTTGTCTTCTGATACAACTCTGCTGTGCCAAAACCAACACCTTCTTCTAAGAAAACCAAAGTCAAACTGCGTTGACTGCATTTAATTTAACCTGTCGAAATTACAGACTAACACCACCCTAAAAAAAAAAAAAGAAATGGGATGTCATTTACAAAATATACTTGGAGAAACCCTATAATCATGTTAATTGAAAGAGGTAAACAAATATTGTACCATCAATTAATCTACCATGTTGAAGAAGACAATGATCTGGGAAGGTGGAGGTGCTGCGTTCTCTCGCGACGATCACTGTTGGTGTTGGTGCTGGGTTCCAATATGGTGTTGGATGGTGAAGTAGAGTGATGAAAGAGTGGTGGAGAGATGGAAATCGCAACCTAAAAATAAACGTAGAGAAGGGAGTGAGGGAGAGTGCGTGAGCTGTGGGAGAGAAGGGAGCTGAGGGAGAGTGCGTGAGCTGTGGGAGAGAAGGAGCGTGAGCTGAGAGAGTGCATTAGTAATTTTTTTAAAACATTTTTTTTAATTCCGCAAATTAAATTTTTTTTTTAAATAAGAACTCTTGGGCCCCACCGTATGTATCATGTATTTTGGCTAGAATTTGTCTAAGTTTTTTGTTGGAATAACATTATTGTTATTATATACATAGATTCTCACTACTTCGTTAAGAATCTTGCTTGGTTGGGTGACCATGCAAACAAGTTTGCGACAATGCAAGCAAGCACTCACCTTTCTCATTCCCCACAAATCCAAATCCTCCATTCATTACTCAACAACCACAATCCCTTCACCACTCTCACAACACAGCATTGCCCATATCATCCACACTCTTTGCGATTCCAACCGTTTCTCCGAAGCCCACCAACGTTTCTCTCTCTTCCTCGCTTCCGGTTCCATCCCGGATCACCGAACCTGCAACCTCCTCCTTGCTCGCTTGCTCCGTTCCCGAACCCCACTCCAAACCTGGACTGTCGTTCAATCCTTGATCATAGCTAAACCTGGTTTCGTTCTCTCTTTGGTTAACTATAATCGTTTGATGGACCAGTTTTGCGTGCTCCATCGACCTTTAGATGCTCATAGGTTATTTTTTGACTTGAAGAATCGTGGGCATACTCCAGATGTTGTTTCTTATACCACTTTGATTAAAGGGTATTGCTCTGTTGGTGGAATAAGGGATGCAATTAAGGTGTTTGATGAAATTCTTGAGAGTGGTTTATCACCGAATTCGATGACTTACAGTGTTTTAATTCGCGGGTTTCTTCGCGAGAGGGATTTGGAAAGTGGGAGAGAATTGATGAGCAAATTGTGGGTGAGTATGAGTGTGGAAGTGGACTTGGGTGTGAAGATTGCTGCTTTTGCAAATTTGATTGATTCTTTGTGTAAAGAAGGGTTTTTCAATGAAGTGTTTAAGATAGCAGAAGAGTTGCCCTGTGGGAGTAGTTTATCTGAGGAGGTTGTTTATGGTCAGATGATTGATTCATTTTGTAATGTTGGAAGGTATCATGTGGCAGCTAGGATTGTTTATTTGATGAGGAAAAGAGGGTTTGTTCCAAGTGATGTGTCATATAATTATATCATACATGGACTTAGCAAGGATGGTGATTGCATGAGGGGTTATCAGTTGTTACAAGAAGGAGCTGACTTTGGGTTCTTGTTGTGTGAGCATACTTATAAGGTATTGGTGGAAGCTCTTTGCCAAGTATTGGATGTTGAGAAAGCAAGAGAAGTTCTGAATTTCATGTTACTTAAGGAAGGTGTTGACATTGATAAGACTAGGATTTACAATATCTACTTGAGAGCTCTTTGTCTTGTAAACAATCCAACAGAGCTTTTAAATGTGCTTGTTTATATGCTTGAGAGTCAATGTCAAGCTGATGTGATTACCCTCAACACTGTTATAAATGGATTTTGCAAAATGGGGAGGGTTGATGACGCTTTAAAAGTTTTAGATGACATGTTGATGGGTAGATTTTGTGCACCTGATGTTGTGACATTCACTACATTGATTTCTGGTTTATTGGATGCTGAGAAAGTCAATGAAGCTCTTGATCTATTTCATAGAGTGATGCCTGAAAATGGTTTGAGACCTGGTGTTGTAACTCATAATGCTGTTATCAGAGGCCTATACAAACTAAAGAGACCAAATGATGCATCTAAAGTTTTTAATAATATGCAAAGTGGTGGAATTACTCCAAATAGTACCACTTATACAATTATAATAGAAGGTTTATGTGAATGTGATCAAATAGAAGAGGCAAAGAGTTTATGGGACAGTGTTATATGGCCATCAGGGATTCACGATAACTTTGTTTATGCAGCAATTCTGAAAGGGTTTTGCAGCTCTGGCAAATTTAATGAGGCTTGTCATTTCTTGTATGAATTGGTAGATTCTGGGGTGTCTCCAAATATATATAGTTATAATATTCTGATTAACTGTGCTTGCAATCTAGGTTTGAAAAGAGAAGCTTACCAAATTGTTAGAGAGATGGATAGGAATGGAGTGACCCCTGATTGTGTTACTTGGAGGATTCTTCACAAGTTACATGGCAAAGTGAAGAAGAGCACCCCTTCTGAGGATCCAACCTTGTCAGCAATTTATGAGGGTGAAGAGATGGACAATGAAGCAAGTCATGATAGAAGGAAATGGAATTTGGTTTCTACTTCAAGTGGTAAACCTCTGGATTTTACCATTTAACCATAAAGCTAGATCACCTGGACTCGTCATTTCCCATACTGTTCACGCAGTCACCGCAATCAACATCGTTCATATGAGGTTAGGCGACTCACAAGAACCATCAAATTAAGATACCAATAGCGTGTCTGGAATGTTCATGGAACCGCGACCAATTGGGTCTCACGGTACCGTGGAAGTTACAATTTGTAGCTTCAGCATTGACGTGTGTCCTGGGTTTCTCACGGCAGGACCAAACACTAGCAGCATCAATGTCAACCATATGAATATTATTTTCGGTCATGATCATCCCTACAATCAGGGAGTCCAAATCCACGAATGATATGTATGTTATCATAATGATAATTGATTGTGAAAATTCAGAAGACAATTGAGAGCTCAGCCACAAATTGTAATCTACAAAGAAAGAAGGCAATACAATTTTATTTTGAGGAAAACAATACACACAATGTGTCACCTGTAGCTGACAATAAACACTAAACAAAGCAGTTGAAAATTTAGAAATTTTTGTTGGGGACAATGGCTATAAAGTAGCAACTGTGCTACGATTATTAATTAGATCTCAAGTGTTTGTTATCTAATGTGGTATGGCATGCATGCAAATTTTGCTATGAAAGCAAAGTGCGTTAAATTGCCATGATAATGATACAGCAATTTTAGTCAAAAAAATAAATGATACAGCAATTATACATTAGTTCAAATATTTTGAACTGGTTGGTAAAACTTCCTTGATTGTTAACTTCTTATTTAACTATCTGCATATAGATTCTTAAATCATTTGAATACTGCATAGTTCACACAATTTGTTTGTGATAGTAATTTTATTAATTTTCAGAAGCTACTCAATCATACAAAACTATTTTAGACACTGGAATCTGCATTGCCTGAAGGATGGCCTGAATACTTTGTTTCAGACTGTAAATTACAAGAAACTGTAACAAATGCCGTAGAACTTCTTCCAGAGTTGTGGAAGCTTGCAGGCTCACCTCAAGATGTTATCTCATCATTTAGAAGGGCCTTGCTATCATTGGAACCTTGGCATTGAAGCCACTGCAAGAATACAAAAGGAATTTGCTTTGTTTCTTTTGTTCAGTGGTTGTAGCAAGAAACAATATAGAAGAGGCTATTCTTCTGCTTCTGATTCTGCTGAGAAAATCTTTTCTTGGTACTACAGTTTGGGACCCTTCAATAATTGATCACACCTTTCTTTTGCTCTAAGAGTGTGTTTTTGGGTAAAGTATTTTTAGAGGGAAATGTCATTTTTAGTCAAACAGTTTTTGTACTTTAACTAGAATACATGGGTTGACTTTGTTACGTTGGTAAAAAATACATGGGTTGACTTTGTCTACTTTTGTTATCTACGACCAACGCTTCGCTGTTTGGGTCTACATTT
Organism: Astragalus glycyphyllos; assembly: GCA_963573325.1. Classification (NCBI taxonomy): domain Eukaryota; kingdom Viridiplantae; phylum Streptophyta; class Magnoliopsida; order Fabales; family Fabaceae; genus Astragalus; species Astragalus glycyphyllos. The sequence goes on along the minus strand of OY754312.1, from coordinate 12,612,113 downwards.
AAGGTGTTAGCTCAGTGGTAATAGCTTAGCATTATATGTGCTGAGTTCGAATCCCCTTGAAGACAGTTGTAAAATGACCATTAGTGTCAGTTTATTAATGAAATTCTCCCATTCTCCAATAAAAAAAAAGTTGTTTGGGTCCTTGGTTGGATGAACATGCAGTTTGCATTTCAGCCCCAACATCCACAATTTGGTGGGTTACTTAAATTTTTTATCTCTGTTCTATGGTGATGATTATATACATGAAGCTGTGAGAATGAAGCTGGGGAGAGACATGCTTAGGGGGGAACACAATGAATATGCCACATGTTTTTTTGACAAACATTTTTCAGGTTGTTTACAAGAAATGACCGAAAAAAGGTCTAATGCTATAATTAGTGAAAAGAAAGTAAGAAATTTTGTCAATTCAACAATTCTTAAACGGCATACTAATTATAGTTTTTTAATCCTAATTGCAATTCATGTTTTATTCAGCCCATACATTCCTATCCTTCCAACTCTTTTTTTTTTTTTGAACTTTTTGTCTTTTGCTCTTGCGTTGAGCCCTCGTCATTCAAACTATTCCTAGGACCCCCTTTGATTGTTTTGTAGATGTTGGTGTACCATATATATTCATGTTAGTACTCGTTCAATAATGAAGTTGTTTGGAATCAAAGGGAGTGCAATGTTTGAATTTAAATTTTTCGAGTATTTTGGAGTTTCTAAAATAACTCCAAAATACTCCATTTAGATTTTCAAATATGTTTTTTGTTAGGCATTTTAGTTCTGAAATGTGTTTTTGTTGGGAGGTGAGAAAAAGTTGAAATTGGTATAACTAAACCTTCTCAATATGATTTTGAATTGATATAGCTAAATCTTCAGTCTTCTTAGAATGAAGGGACTCTCTCTAGTCAAAGTTTCACGTCATCCACTTGCTTCAAAAGCTTTTTTCTCTGAACATTTTGCACTTCAACATTTGAATTTGCAGAAATGTTCAAAGTTTCATTAATTTGCCTTAAACCAAAATTTGGGTATAGGATTTTGCTCGGGAATTATGAACATTCCTAACTTTATAGTGGTTCAGAACAGTATTTTGAACTTCCAATCTGTTAGCATATGGAGACAAAATATGCTAGCTAATCTAATGTTGGAACTTGGAAGCGTGTAGAAGAGGTTATCTTTGTCTCTACATTATCTTCTGATTTAGGGCAGTACTGTTATCTCCCCAAAGTGAAACTGTTACCTGAAACTTTAACCTTTACTGCCATCACATGCCTTTCCTTACCCAACTATCTCAATTGTTTGTTCTTTTATATGTTTCTTCCTTTATTTTCTAGGTAGTAGCGGCACAACAACAGAAAAGGAAAACAAGCAGGCCTCTTTTATTTTTTATTATAAAAAATTATAAATAGTAAATAAATTTGAGAAAATGTGATCATATGAAAGTTTCTTTACAATAATGGACATGGATGTTAATATTTACCCAATAACACTAGACTTTAAGAAAACTAATTGATAAACTGTTTTGACTAAATTTAAACCATTTCTTAACATTGCTTATCAAAATCTATTACATTTTGATAGGTTAGGGAAATGAGATTGGGTGTCCAAGTAAAATTCTTTTATAATATAGTTATTTGTTTCTTGACACAATTTTATAATATAGTTATTAAACATATATAATAATGTTATTTTTAGACACAAAAGATTCACACTTAACTTTGGGACTTTACTAACGTCCGGCATGACTCGAGTGACTCAATAGTGAGTGGTGGCTCTGATATCATTTTAAAATTTGAGCTACGTCTAATTCAAACCTACAAATTCGACTTGTAAAATGAGTCATCGACTTGTAAAATGAGTGATGTCTCCCACTTAAAAACTCTTTTTCAGGTCATCACATTCGATATGAGACTATCAAAACAATGATTCTTCAGAGTATTTTTATTGAGAGTTTTTATAGGGTTCATATAGTGTCTTATGGATTCTTAATAAGGTTGAAGTGCTCCAGCATGATGGCAAGATGGAGAACTGATTCTTCATCAAGCAATTTGGAATTATGTACTAAAAAACATGAGATTCATTATAAGTTGTTAAGAATTATACTAGGCAAAATACCACCCGGGGTCCCTTAACTTATTTTCCGTTTTCACTTAGGTCCCTTAAGTTTGAAAGTTAACGTTCAGGTCCCTTAAGTTGTTAAAACATTGCACCGTTTTCCCATTTAACGTTTTTAAACTAACACCGTTAACTGATCGATTATGTGGCTGCTATTGATATGATGTGTCTCTTACAGATGCTTATGTGGCGTTGGTGACTCATTATTTTTTAATTATTTTAATTAAAAATTTAAAAACTGAAAAACATCTATCATCTTTCCCAATTTTCTTCTTGCTGAACTCTACCTCTTCTACCTCTCCTCTCCTCCATGTTAATCTTCATCGAAGCTTGTTAATCTTCCTAAATCATTAAAGCCTGGTCATTGAAGCCTTCGTTTGAACGCACATCTTACTGCTTCGTCTTTATGATGTTTCAGATCCGATTATTTTTAGATTTTTTTCGGTTTCATTTTCTTTTTTCGGATCTGTTCTTTTTTTCAACTTCATCTTCATTTTTGTTTCAGATTTGTTTTTTCAGATCAATTTCTTTTGTGATGGGGCACTTTTTGTCAATCTGTTTTTTCACTTCATGTTCCTTCTTTTTGAATCTGACCAATAATTAAAGAATGTGAACAATAATTATCGAAAATCAGATCTGAATCTCTAAAATGAAAACATAAACAAAGAAGTTGTTCTTCCCATCTGGATTTCGTTTTGGAGCAGATTTCGAGAGCAGATTTCTCTTAACTTATTTTCTCCTCTTCTCCGTCCGATTACTTTTTCGTTTCTGCTCCAGATCTGGATTTCGTTTTCGTTTCTGCTCCAGATCTGGTTTTTGTTTTGGTTGAATCTGTTCATCTTTCTCAAACCCAGAAAAACTAAAAATCCGCAAATATTATCAGGTATTTTATCTCTGTTCGTTTCAGAAAATAACATCAGGTGTTTTCATTGAATCTGTTCGTTTCTTAAAATACCCAATTAACATCTTCAAAACTAAAAATCCCCAAATAACATTAATTAAGTTGAGTTCAACGAACTCATGTTTGTGAGACCATTTTTTTTTTTGAAAAATCAAAACAATCACAAAGAAAGCAGTTGATGAAGATGAATTGGATTGAAGATGAACCAGAGTTTTTTTTGAATTTTTAATTTAAATTAATCTAACTTGGCATGTCCCTTCAGCAAAAAAAAAGCCATGTAATGCACAGTTTAACGGTGTTAGTTTAAAAACGTTAAATGGGAAAACGGTGCAACGTTTTAACAATTTAAGGGACCTGAACGTTAACTTTCAAACTTAAGAAACCTAAGTGAAAACGAAAAATAAGTTAAGGGACCCTGGATGGTATTTTGCAATTATACTATTGGAGTCAAAATTGGATGGATTGCTTCTTGTCCCTTAAAAGAGATAACAGAGAAGGATCCACTTAAGCAAGATGCTCTTGAACAAATATGTGTGGGAAAAGTGGCATGTTTCTTTGATTTGGATTCAAATTGTTTGAACTTTTGTTTAATTCCTTTTGGCCGTTTTGGGTGTATTTTCAAAGGCACGGGGACCATCCTATATTGTGATCAGCACTCTAGACTGAACACGGTTGAGAGATTCTGTGGCTCTGTTGAAAGAAAACCCCCAAAGCCTGCAATACTCATTCCCATTGGGACATACTTCGTCCAAACCCCCTACTCGGCGGACACTCCCAAACCTTAAATATTCCTAAAATACACTCATGTAGAAAAACCCCCCACACTGTATTTTAACTGGTTCGGCACACGGTTGGCCGAACCAGTTTGGACGTGGTGCCACCGAACCAGTAAAAAAGGGAGGTGTCTGTGTGTTTGTTTCTGGGTCGGTGGCACCATGTCCGAATCGGTTCGGACGATCGTGCGCCGAACCATCATTGGATCACAGGACTCATTAATGGCATAACCCAAATTTAGTAGGCTTATCAAGAACAATAAGACAGCGGGATTTTTTTTTACCCCCACCATTTCACCCTATACCCCACAAAATATGATAATCCGAAAATACCACTGATATATTTCTTTACACGGATTTATCTAATTTAAAGATAAGTCCATTTCAAGAAAAATATTTACTTAAACCCGTTTTTTATGTTTTTGCAAACCGGATTTACCTATACAACACTTAAATCTGTTTTTGTTATTTTTAAAAAACGTATTTTCCTATTATTAGATAAATCCGTATTGAAAATATTAAAAACGGATTTATCTAATAAATAGGTAAATCCGTTTTCTGTATTAAAAAAATTGTTTTTCATTTAAGTTTTTTAAAAATGTTATAAAAACGCTACTAAAAACTCGTTAAAGAGTCAAAACTAATCTAAAAATTAAAAAAGAACCACTAAAGATCTAATAATTAATACTAAAATAAGTTTATGCATTTTTTTTTAGAATTTTTGGAGATTATAAAAAATTAAAAAAATTAATAAAAAATAGTGAACGATGGAATTTGGGATTTTGAGCTCCGCTATCCCGATAGAAGTCCCTTCTTCAGAAGTCTTGATCCCTGATTTTTTTCGGATTTATTGACTGTGATTTCATTGCAATCGAAGTAGGTTGCCCAAAAACCGATTTTTTTGCCTAAATTATTCACCCGACGTACAATATCGTCACGTGTTAACGAACTACACAGTAAACTAAACCAAAAGACGGCCAATACTCATATCTATTTTTTTAAAATTAATTTTGATTTTTTAACAGATTTATCACTTTTATTTATTAATTATTTTACAAAACAGATTTCTCTATTTATTAGATTAATCCGTTTTGAAAAAATTCAAAACAAGTTTATCTAATAATAGCTAAATCCATTTTTTAAAAATAACAATAACGAATTTAAGTGTTGCTTAGATAAATCTGGTTTGCAAAAATATAAAAAACGGATTTAGGTAAATATTTTTCTTGAAAACAAATTTATCTAATTTAAACATAAATCCGTTTTGGAAAAAAAAAACAAAAATGGATGTGTAAGTGAGAACGAAAAACGTGGGGGTATGAGGAGATATGGTGGGGGTAAAAAGAAACCTAAGACAGTTCATATGCATGTTCATCTTGACAAACAAAACATTACAACTGCATGCCGGGAAAATCACTAATAAATAGAAACACCTTACAATTTTCTAAACTACAATTTTGTCCTTTTTGTCTTAGATTCTAATAGAACTATTCTAAAGAATTGATTTGTGTTTGGTAATGATATTTTAAAAGCCAGTTTAATAAAACTGATTTTGTTTGGATGACTAAAATAGTAGAGATAGAGTATTTACGATCTGAGATTCATTCAGAAGACGAAAATTGGAGAAATTTCCATGAGAGGAATCCATTGCCCTAATTTGTTGGAAGTGATGCTTTTGAAAAAAAAATTCATATGCTCCATACCATTTAATGACTCCCAATAGGTAATATAAAATTGACTTGGTGATATAAAGTTCACGTGCCAATTTTGAACGGATTTGCTTAAATGTAAGTCCGAACTAATTACAATTAATTGTTTCAGGTTGGTTCAAATTTTACATTTTGCGTTTCCATAATCACAATCAAACCAACTCAACGAGTTATTCGGATTGGGTTCACGAGTAATACACGAAAATGTTAAATTTTTAAGATATAAAAAAGCTAGATTTTTCGTGTAATATTACAACACTTCAAACTAGCAAAAAAAGAATCTTAAGTTTAAAATTTACACCAAATTAAATTCAAACTCATTAATAGTCTTCGAATAGATAGTTTTAAAATCACATAACTTATTCATAAACTATTAAGGTAAAAAAATTCAAGCAAATAGTATCTTGTGCTTCTAAAATACAAAACTATTATGAGCCTTATGAGTTGGTTCAATTTAGGTTTGTTTTTCAAAATTCGTTACCCGAACCAAACTACTATGAATTGGTATATATTTAGGGCTGATCCTGAGATTTTGGGTGCCCCGGGCGAACTAATAAGATGGTGTCTTTGTAACTAAAAATCAAAACGAGACTATTATCTTGTCGAAGAAAAAACAAGACTATTTATCTATTTTTCGACAAAGTAGACTGCAAATAAAATTTTAACAATTTCAATTTAAAAAAACTTATTTTCAATAACAAGAGTAATTAATATTATTCCATATGTCCAAATTCGTTAGGATTTCTAGTGATTATTGGGAAAAACTCAAGTCCCACATTGACTAGAGATATGGTCTCAAAAGAGTTTATAAGTGTGAGGCAACCCTCACCTTACAAGCCGGTTTTGTGGGGTTGAGTTAGGCCCAAATCACATTCTAAGATGGTAACAAAGCCTATCCAAAATTCGTTGGGCCACCCATTGTCGGGTCATTCTCCAGATATCTATTCCTGGGCCACTAGGGTCACGCTCTAGATGTCTATTCCTGGGCGTGAGGGGGTGTGTTAAGAGTCCCACATCGGATATGATATGACCTGAAAAAGAGTTTATAAGTGGGAGCATCCCTCACCTTACAAGCTGATTTTGTGGGGTTGTTAGCCCGAAACCACATTCTAAGATGGTATCAGAGCCTATCCAAGATCCGTTGGGCCACCCGCTGTCGGGTCATTCTCCAGATGTCTATTCCTGGGCGTGAGGGTGTGTGTTAAGAGTCCCACATCGGAAAAAGAGTTTATATCTGGGAAGCATTCCTCACCTCACAAGTCGGTTTTGTAGGGTTGAGTTAGGCTCAAACCACATTCTAAGAGCGATATTTTTAATTCTTCAAATAGAATTTCATCACCAAGATAATAAAAATCGTTATGTTTTAGGTAAGTTTCAATAAGTTTACTATATGATTTCAATTCATACGGGTTGCTACTCTTTAATGATCTAAAGTTTGTTTGTGTATGTGTGTATGATAGTTATAATTTTGATGATATAAAAATTCTATTAAAATATATGTATATATTAGTAAGTAAAATAAATTTTGATGCCCCCAAAAAATGGGTGCTCAAGGCCACCACCCTATGTATCAGTATGAGTTTTATCTAAACACGAAAAATTCTCAAATCAAAAATATCGATTTGAATTAGATATATGGTTGGTTTAGATTTATTCGAACCACCGAACACCTTGATAAAGAGAGAACTCAATTCTCGCTTATTAACAAATCTAACAAAATACTAACATCTGTTTTTTTTTTCTGTAAGAAAATACTCTCTGTTGTGTCTCAATTTAAGTGTCTTTTTTGTCATTTTTCTTTGTCTCAAATTATTTGTCACTTTCTAATATCAATGCAACATTGATTATTTTTTCCAACAATACCCTAACTTTTATTTGTATTTCTAAGTTTTCCATTCCTCTCTCCTCATAATAATATAGAGTATTTTAGTTTTACCATATTTTTGGAGCATAAAAAATAACATATTCAATTATTTTGTTAAGATCCGAACATAACTTTGAACAATAGTTAAATTGAGACGGAGGGAGTAATAACTAGTGATTCCTAAATACATGCCGACTCTTGTGAGTAAAATAATTTGTTTAAGATTATAACTTGACATTTGACAACACAAGCAACTTACTCATGCCCAATCACTATCCCAAATCAAATACTCAGAGTGAATACTTCAATACTTGATAGAGAAATTTACTTGAGAGCGATATATCCTTTATCAAAATATTGAACCCCTTGATAAAGAAAGATATTGTTATTGCCATGCCATATATATCATGTGATCCAAATTATAGGGACAATATTGTTTCCGCAAAACACGACATTTATAGTTTTGTACCCTTCGTGGTTTGGACAGGCAAAGTTTGCCGAAGTTCATGGGCTGTGTTGCAAATTGCAATGTGCATTAGATTAGATATTTTTGTTTGTTTTATAGCAATGTTGGTGGTGGCTACTTACGGAGTGTCTCAATGCTAGTTTCAATAATAGACTAATTTACATTCATGCTTAAGATCAAATTTCGTACCAACTAACAATGAGTTTATCCTTTTGTCAAAAAAAAAAACAATGAGTTTATTCTCTGCATATGAAAATCGAATCAGAGAGTACCAGATCGACCCCAATTTTAAAAAAAATAAAGAAAGTGAATAGTTCCCAGACCTTCGGAGCAAAAGCCTACCCACATAAAACCATCCTCTTAAGAGCGTCGTAGTGCACCCTGAGCCTGAGGTTTCTCTTCTGGATTTATAAGTGTTTTTTTAAATTTTAATTTTAATACACAATATATGTAGTATACACCATCCCGTGATGCATTTCACCTCGCGCTATTGGGCACACATCAATAATGTCCACTTTATAATTATGTAAACATTTTTTTAAACGAAGAAAATTTTTTGACCAAAAAAAAAAACGAAAAAAAACTTTGAAACTTCAAATTCAACGTAACATGTATTGATCCAATTGCATTGCATTAAATAGCTAATAATATTGACCTTAGTCTAGTCCCTGTATATTTTAAGCATTCTCTCATTCTAATATGAATTAGGTTCATTCACGTGTCCTTTTTTTTTATAAGCAACAATTTAATAAGGGGTGCAGTAGGGGTGCACCAACCTTTACAACGGATAGGGAAGGGGGAGGGTCTCATTAAAACCTCCTTGAGCCAAAACCCATTGGGATAAAAGACCCAATGAGGAAAAAGAGTACCCTATATGAAGTAATTTACAATGATGATAAACACCCCACAGGACTAGTGAACCAATCTGAAAATTCAAATCCCGCGGCTATGTAGTTGGTCCCTTGTTGGCAATTTATTGAGTAACAGCCTCCAATTGAAAATTAACACTTTAGATGGCAAATCATTCTTCCATAGAGCCTTGTATTCTTCCACTAGATTGTCATCTCTTCCCGGTGCAACTAATCGCTCTTCAACTATCCAATTGTAGCATGATTTCACTGTAAATCCTTTTGTGGATTCAAGTAACCATATCCATTTATCAACCACTTCTCTTGTTGGCTGAATACCTTGCAGCAGAGAGGTTAATTCTGCAGCAGTTTTAGCCACTGTTTGTGGTGCTGCCACTGCCCAATTCTCATCCCAACACCAGCCATTTCAGTTCCATACTCCCATCTCTGATACCCTTGCTTCCTTCGCTGCACATGCATCAAATAACAAGGGAAAAATCTCTGCTAACGGAGTCGTACCTATCCATACATCTGACCAAAAACTTATAGTGTCACCATTGCCTAGCTTCTTTTTAACCACTTGTTTAAACCAGTCCACACCCAAACCATAATCTTCGCCAATCAATACCAAATCTCTCCACCACAATGACATCTTCTTCATGTTATTTTGTTGCAGCACTTCACCAAACCAAGGTCTAGAGGACCCGTACCTTATTGACAGTAGACGCTTCCACAAAGAGTGCTCATGATTTTCATTCAACAATCTCCATCTCCATTTTGAAATTAAAGCTACATTGAAAGCATTAAGATCCTTTACCCCCAAGCCACCCTTATCTTTTGGTTTACATATCCGATCCCAACTTACCCAAGCCATTTTCCTCTTGTCATCATCGCCTCCCCACAAGAATCTTCTTTGTAACTTTTGAATTTCAACAATAACCTTCTTTGGAGCCTTGTACATAGAGAACAAGTAAAGTGGTAAAGATGATAAAACTGAATTTATTAGTGTCACTCTACCTCCTATTGATAATTTCATACTCCTCCAATGAGACAATCTAGCTTTGACGTTGTCAATAATCGGTTGCCATGTACTTGCCCTTCTTGGATTTGCCCCTACCGGCACACCTAGGAATTTGAAAGGAACCGAACCCACCTTGCAAGCCAAGAAAGTTGATACCCCTATAACACTTCTTTCTTCCATGTTCAGCCCCACCACATTGCTCTTTGCAAAATTTATCTTAAGCCCCGATACCATCTCGAAGCTCCTCAAAATCGCCTTCAAACACCGAACACTTCTTTCTTTCCCATCGCATAAAAAAATCGAATCATCCGCGAAGTGTGTTAAGAGTCGCTCATACACCGACAATCATTTACTCGCTCTTGTCTTTGGGGAAGGATATTAAGATCATATCATCATGGATAGGCAATATTAATTACCTCTTCTCATGTTTGAAGGATATAAAAGGTTTTGTACCATCCATTTTGACCCGAGCCCTAACAATTTCTGATGATCTTGCCTTCACAGATAGGGGTCTTCTATATCTACAACCTTATTAGGGTCGTCCCAAACAATTTAGGCCCCGTTGAAGTTTTAAAAATTGAGGTCTTAATATACTTTTATTGAATGAATCACCAAAACCTCAAACTATTTTATCTCGATGAATGGACAAGGACAGAGCTTGGGATAGTTATTCAGAGGGCCAAATTAACATTTATATATTTTTCATGTGGTGTAACGAGGTTTTATTTACTTGGTTTGACGGTAAGTAGTTTGTCAAATAGTCTGATGTCTCAAGTTCGATACCTATTGTGTTGCTTCTTATTTTTTTGAGCAACTTTTAAAATAAATTACAATTTTGGAATATCCATCTTAAGTGGATTTAGAAACATGTAAGGAGGATAATTCCATAAATAAATAAAATCAGGAGAAAAAGAATAATGTTAAAAGGTGTATACAATTTCTTTGTGTACTCCTAAATGAATATTAATGAATATTATTGCCAAATCGGCGCTGTAGCCGAGTGGTAAACGTTGACAAATGTGTCTCGTGAAAAGGTTTGATTCTTTCCTTTACACCCTTTAAATAATATTTTTTGATCAGATGAATATTGTTGCAAAAACATAAAACTGAACCATGCGGGGATGCGATTGGTTTAGGTTACTAAGTTTTTTCCTTAGTATCCTATACTAAGTTAATATCAACCGATTGATCCATATTTTTTTAATTAAATCCGATCCAAATGTTGTGAATTAAAAAGGGTAGTAATGTAATTTTACACATACCAACCATCCATTAATAAAAAATATTTTTATTTATTAATTATATATATACATATAAATATATTATATATAATATCTTCTATTGTATGCGGCTTGTCACCGCATACAAGAAAGCCACTTCCTTTCCCATATCCTCATATTAATACGTGTCTATCTTCAAATCCTCCCACACACATTTCATAGTTAAATATTTCAATGCTTAAATCTGTTTTAAGTAAGTTTATCATGATGACATATTTTTGTAAAGAATTTTCAAAAATTTTCAACCAATCAACCATCAGTACTATAACAACTTCCATATCTTACCTATATCATTTATGGTTCTCTTTATAAGTTTGAAGTGTGTAATTTTTTATTGAAATTCTGAGAATTTCCCAACCAATCATTTACAATTCAGTGACCCCATCCAACTTTTTTTCTCTTCTTTGTTTTTTAAGTTTTTTTTTTCTTTTTGTCTTTTTTTGTTTTTGTTTATCCTTTTTTTTATATTTTAAGGAGTACCTAACAATGTCGAAAAGACTTAGATGTTTAAATATACAAATTTTCTTCTCCAAATACCTGCTCCTAAAGTACACTAAAGCACACTTTTTTAGCATCCCATTTTTACGTATTTTTTCATGAAATTCATTTTTTTGCACCAAATTGATTAAAGAACAAAATTTGCATATAGTGAAAAAAAATTCCTCCATAATCTTCAGATGGTGAAAAAATATATATATTTTTAACAAAATACATAAAGTGAAATGTTAAACAGTGTGTTTTTAGGTACTTTGGGATTCGAAAAAATTTAACTCTTCAAATTCCAGATGTTTTTCCCGTAAATAACCGGTTTGGTAAAAAATAGTAATAAGTTTGCGAAAAAATACGTAAAGTGCGATGCTGACAGTATATTTTGGGGTACTTTGGGGTCCTGAAAAAATTTTAGATGTTCAAATACGCGAAGTTCGTTTCTCAATAATATTTTCATTTTAATTTTGTAATCTTCTAATTTGATTTATAGTTTTAATTTAATTTTTATTTACGGTAACTTCAGTTTCATTTACAATAGATCGCTCAATCGTACTCTTTCAACTTTCTATAGATACTTCTATTTTATTGGTAATTTTCATCCAACCTTGCACGATACCAGTGTTTCACTTTCTATTTGTGTTTTCTTTTTTATCTTGGTCATTTCGTACCAACGGGTATTAAAACCACTCTCTAACTGGTGTTTATATTTTTATATTTCTTTAGCCACATTTACAATAGAATGTTCATCATCTTCTTTTAGCGAAATCTTTAGCCACATTTACAATAAAACCTCCATAATCTTTTTCTACTTTATATATCTGCTCCTATTTTATCATAGGTTTTCCTTCAACCATGCCTGATACCCGCGTGTTTCACTTTTTAATTGTGTTGTCTTCTTTTCTTTCTATTTATGGGTTAATTTTTTATATTTGCATTTGTTGATGTAGATTATCTTATTAAAATTCTTTAGACTTTTTATTCTTATTTTATCTGTGGAGGATGTTCGATTTAAATGTCTTTGTTAATGTTCCTTTTAAAATTGATAATCTTTTTATTTAATTTATAATTTAGTTTTTATTTACAGTTATTAGATTTTATATTTTGCAAACTAACACTATTTGTCCAATGGCATAGGCTACCCTGAGGCATAGGGGTCGACCCTGTGCTCCTGAGTTTGATTCTCACAGTTGACAAACTCGGTGTTCAAATTTTGCTTTCAAGCATGACAGGATATTATAGTTTTTCGAAAAAAAATTAATAACTCGATTATACGATGGAATTTAGCCAACCCCGTGCATCGCACGGGTTATGGGGCTAGTAAATATATATGTGGTGGTTGCAAGTGGCGGTCGGCGGCGAAGCTCCGACGACTGACACGCCGGCTGACGATGGAGCTCCGGTGACCGGCGGCGGAGTTCCGGCGACCGACAGCGGTTGGTGGCGGCGGCCATGGTGGTGCCATTAACCATAAATATGAGTATGTGGTTAGTGGCCACTAACCACAGACTTCATATGTGTGGTTAATGGCATCCAACTAGTGTTTTGGATTCCACTAACCACAAATATGAAGTCTGTGGTTAGTGGCCACTGGTTACCAATTCCACTAACCACAAATATGAAGTCTGTGGTTAGTGGCCACTAACCACAGACTTCATATTTGTGGTTACCGAATTTTTTTAATTATTGTGGAAATGACTCATATACCCATTTAGTATTTGTTACTAAACTTTTGACTTAGTAACCTAAGTCACTCTCCGCGGGGATGTAACCAACATCCTTGTTGATGTGGAAACGGAAATTGACAGTTGCGCTGCTCTAGCAATCACTTACCAACAATCATTTTATTTTATATAACATAATATTGCGTAGCACAACCCACATAGGCCCATGGCCGTCCCTAAACCCTACCTACTTTCTTTTAGAAGGTAGTAACATTCTGAATGCATTTCTTATAATTCTAGATTTGAATATATTGATCTAGTCATTAGTGAAAGATTACTATTTTTCTCTTATTTTTTGTCTTCCATTATGTTAAAACTTGGGTTTAACTAGATCAAATCTATTGTTTTCTAATCATCAGCAATAAACAACATGGGCCATATATTGCTTGTGCAAGCAGCATTTTCTTAGTTAAGTTAAGCAATCAAATGAGCAATGGTCACACGTAAGCCAAGTTCAATATGAGTATGGATCCTCTACTTTGAGGGTGGAAAAAGGTACGAGCCTTTGTCTCTATCTCTCTATTCTCTCATTTTCTCTATCATCTCTTCCCTCCGTATGTTCTACATTATCTCTCCTTTTTTATGATTAAAATCAACTGAAGATAGTTGTATTTTCTCGCCATCAAGGTAGATAATTCATTTCCCTCCAATATAGGTTTTTTATGCAACCACTTTCATATTGCATAGAATGGCCCAAGCAATACATTGTTTCAATTGCATAGAATGGCCTAAGCAATATATTGTTTCATTTTCACTTTTGATTAGCATGTGTCCAATTTGTCCAACCACTTTCATATTTTTTGTTCCATTATCCCTTATTGTACGGCTTTAGTTAGCTCATCTTTTTGACCGTTTCTTAATTACATGTGAAAAGGAGGGATGCTAAGCAAAGTTACCCTTAAACTCGCCTAAAAGTATATGGATCAAGGGGAATCCAAGTTGTATATTGTTCTGTTTCAGATTTGGCAGTAGTCTAGAGTGCTTTAGTGCAATTATTTTCAATCATTAAAAAATTAATTCAACAAGTTGCTTATCTTAAGTAGGTAGTTCAGTTAGCAAACTAAAAGATATTGAATGAGTCTAAGAAGAAGATACAGAATGGAAACCAACATTTTCCCCAATTCACTAACAATTACCAGCTTATCTATAAAAAAGAAGTCAGCAAGTTGCTTCAAATTAAATCACCACATTTCCACCTATTTTTTTATGTAGATGAAGTGACAAGTGTTAGTTAAACCTCATACTAAGAACTATAAAATCTCTGATTTGAACTCGAGACATGATATTCAATATAACAATTTTGACATTTGTGAATCCAGAAGTTTTTTTTTTTTTTTTACAAACCAGCAAGGTTTTTTTGATAACCACCTTTTCATCTATTAAAACTTCATATTGAAAACTAACTTATCTAGTAAGTACTATCAATGAATAAACAATCCACCACACTAGTTAACGTATGCAAACATTATTTTTACCAAACAAAGCGGCTCCCTCCATCCCTTCTTTAAAAAGTTCAAAACAGCGCGTTCGTTCCACTTTCTCTCTCTGGCTTTCATTTCATTTCACACTTTGAAGTTTGAACATGAACTTTGCACTTGACTTGAAGTCACACACACTGAGCAACAAGAACCCACTTCAAAACACGCCAACTTTTTCAAACGACAAAATCAAAAAGAAAATAAAAAACAATTCTTTTCCTGTGTCCTTGTCTTTTTCTCCTCTTTCTATCCCTTTGTCAAATCCTCTCCTTAAAACACTCTTCCACTGTCTAAACACACCCAAAAAAAAAGCTCTCTACTTTCAAACAAAAACAACAACCCCATTTCAAATCAACTCACATTCTCCATTTTCATGCAGAAATTCCATCTGGGTATCCCTAATTCACCATCAATGAATAACCCTCCTTCTCCAATAATCTCCCTTCCAAACACTCCCTTACAAGACCCTTCACAACCTTCACAACCTTCACCTAATAATAAACCATACAAAAGAAGCATTGTAACCACATTAATGGAAGCTGCATCTTTCACAACTCCTTCTTTCAAAGAAGACACTTACTTCATATCTCACCTCAAATCCTCAGAGAAAAAAGCACTTCAAGAACTCAAAGACAAGCTTTTAGCTTCTAATGAAGCTAACAACAATGCTTCAATGTGGAGTGTTCCTTTACTCGGTAATGATGATAGAACTGATGTGTTACTCTTGAAATTCTTAAGAGCTAGAGATTTTAGAGTCAATGATGCACTCAACATGCTTGTTAAATGTCTTCTTTGGAGAAAAGAATTTGGTGCTGACAATGTTGTTGATGAAGATTTAGGATTTAAGGAACTTGAAGGTGTTGTTGCTTATACACATGGTTTTGATAGAGAAGGACATCCTGTTTGTTATAATGATTATGGTGTTTTTAAAGATAAGGAAATGTATGAGAGGATTTTTGGTGATGATGAGAAGATGAAGAAGTTTTTAAGGTGGAGAGTTCAAGTTCTTGAGAGAGGTATTAAGCTTCTTAATTTTAAACCTGGTGGTGTTAATTCTTTGATTCAAGTTACTGATCTTAAAGATATGCCTAAGAGAGAGCTTAGAGGTGCTTCTAATCAGATCCTTTCACTTTTTCAAGATAATTATCCTGAAATGGTTGCTCGTAAGGTACCTTGTAGACATTATTGTTCTGTGATTTTATTGTTTTTAGTTGGAAAAAAATGTCTTTTTTGTTGTATATTGGAGTTGTCTATTTTGACATTATTTTTGTTTTGTTTTTTGTTTTCAGATTTTCATCAATGTGCCATGGTATTTCAGCATGTTGTATTCAATGTTTAGTCCCTTCCTAACTCAGAGAACTAAGAGCAAGTTTGTGATCTCTAAAGAAGGAAATGTTGCAGAGACACTCTACAAGTAAGATTCATAAAGTAACACTATTTTAATTCATGTTTTTCCTATGTAAAGATGCAATTTTAGTAAAGTTTGTACCTTTAATCTCTGTCTATAAAAAGAACTCTAACACAGCACAGTTTTTAATTTTGTACCTTCAATTTTAATCATAACTTGTCCTTCCTCGGGATATCATTTTGTTACACTAAACTTCTACTATTAAACAAAAATGCCTCTTTATTTTTCAGCACAATTTCTCTTGTATGCTTGTATATTGTGGTGAAGTTTTTTGGTCTTTTCATTCAGATTTATCAGGCCTGAGAATATTCCCGTTCGATATGGAGGACTTAGTAGGCCAAGTGATTTTCAAAATGGTCCCCCAAAACCTGCTTCTGAGTTCATAGTTAAAGGAGCAGAGAAAGTAAACATACAAATAGAAGGAATTGAGGTAACAATTTACTTCATTAAAGCATTTTGGTACAAATATATAAGTTATTACTTGTTAATTACTTGTTATTGTTATGTGGTGATTAGAGTGGTGCAACAATAACATGGGACATTGTAGTGGGAGGTTGGGAGTTAGAATACAGTGCTGAGTTTGTACCAAATGCAGAAAGTAGCTACACCATAGCAGTTGAAAAGGCAAGGAAAGTTGAGTCTTTTGAAGAAGCAATTCATAATTCATTCACAGCTAAAGAAGCTGGTAAAATGGTACTCTCAGTTGATAATTCTGCTTCTAAGAAGAAAAAAGTTGCTGCTTATCGTTATTTTGTCCGCAAATGCAGCACACCATCAGAGAAGCAATTACAATTAAGCCTCAAATAGTTTTTTTAGCATAGTAGCTCTATATGGTATTTTGCTCTGTGTTGTAACTTAATTACTATTATGATTATGATGTTTTGAACTTGTTAATGGCTAATCAAAGTTACTTTGTGAGAAATGGGGTTAGGACATGAATGATTGATGAGTAGGTATAGAAGAAAAAGCAAATGTGTTTTTGAAATTTGATGACTTTTGTTTTGTCAGAGGGTAATGTCATTGTTAGACTTAGCATGTGATGAAAGTACTACTAGTCTGGTAGTGAATTGAGTGGAGATATATTACTTTGGGTATTGGATTTACCTGCTGCTGCTGCTGCTGCTGCCGCTGCTGCTGCTGCCGCTGATGGATTTTGATGTGATGTATGGAGTATGGACCATGCTCATATAATAATCCAATGGTCATTAGAGTGCAATGACAATGATAGATAATCTTATATAATTTGTAGTCTAATTTTTTTGTCTTTCTATAATAACAATTAATTTGAAAAGATCTTAGTATATTCAGGACTTTTCTATTTTTCTATAACAGAACTCCGAATTAATTGTTATTATAGAAAAGACCATAATAAATTTGAAGTTTGGCTGGAGAATTGAACTGAAACACAACCAACTCTAGGGTGTGTAGTATGTATATATGTAATCACGTCTATCACATTTTCTCTCTTATTTATTTTGTTTCACCTCCCTTATTTATTTATTTATATATTTGTGCACCCACCGGCCACGCTCTCTGGTTCTCGTGAAAACATGGGTTGAGAGCGTGTCATGCGTGGACGGTGGAACCCAACAATTATCTCTGTCAATTACTACCCACCACATTCAGGTTTGCGTCTCGCAGTGTATAAATCTTCTTTCTCTTGTTACCTACTATTTTAATCTAATCTATATTGGAGACATACTGTTGTTGGTCAAGTACGTACGTATGTATTTTTATGCTCTTCACAAGTTTTGTTTTATATTACCAACAAGGGTTGGTCCAAGTCGTAATTAGAATATGATTCTCTCCCGTCACTACTCTCTATTTCTCTATTCTTGCATTTTTATATATTTTTTAAAATAATATAATTTAAGGGTTGAGAATGAGTATGATAATGATCAAATGGAGAGAATTGGGATGAATGGAGTGCAGGAGAGGATCTTGACTGGAGAGGATCCAGATCCGTCGTAATTGGACTTGGATCCCACCCCAAGGTCTCGGGTTCGGACTTTGGGTGTGACAATAACTCTGTTGGAGGGGAGAACCACACCGGTCGGCAAAGTCGGGTACTCGTGAAAACCAAAAAAAATTGAGCCCTATTTATAAGACAAAAAAAGTAAGTGAATGACCAAATTAAAGGCTACTAATAATCCACTCAATAACGGAAGTTAGTGGAAAATAGAAGATTTAGCATATGGAGATCCACTAAACCTAATTAGTAACATTCATAACATGAAATAAGTATTCGGTTTTATATGTTGTAAAAATACGATACATTTCTCAAAAAATACTACTATATGTATACTTTTTTTATTTTATATTTTCAAGAGAGTTCTAGAAATCATACTATTTTTATGATAAATAAATAAATTATGACTTTAGTGATGAGGTGAACAATTATATAGTACATGCTATTTAGAGATGGATTTTGTTACACATGTTTCCCTCAGCTAACAATTTTGTCGCAAAAGAAAATGAAAACTGTCAAAAAAATTTATGACGAAATATATCCCTATCTAAGAACGCCTTTAACTCAAACCTCTAAGGAAAATGCCACTATTGATCCTTTTATAAAAATCATAGTTTGAATAAAATAAATTGCACTCTCGACATGCAAGGTTTACAAGTGAAAGTCTTTCATAGAAAGATAGAATTTTTCTTTTAAAAATCTTGGCTTCATATCAACTTGGTTTTTTTTGGATGTATCACACTTATAGTGCGACAACTATTGTATTAATGATATTTTGAGTGAGTTTGCTTTTGAGCTTATAAAAAACAGCTTATAAAAAATAGCTTATGTAGATAAATACATTTTTATTTTATTTCATAAGTTCTTGCTAACAAGAGTTATATATCTGTAACTTGTTTTTTTCATAAACTAAGTTGATAAACTTACGAATAATGCATAAAAGTTTATATTTTTGTCAAGACCAGGGTATCCACCGCCTAACGCAGTGACTAATCCCGTCGTTGGATTGGAGGTACCTCGAAGGGTGGGACAGCTGGCTCAGGGATTTAAAGCTGCTCCAATAAAAGTTTATATATTTGCGTAAGTTGTTTTTCATAATCACAAAATAAGCTCTATCAATCTAGAGAAGTCTTCCTTTGCCGTGAGCTATTATATCAATTTATGTCATCCACCTCAGCCTCCACAATGAAGATAATCAAGATGATATAGACTAGATGATAACTTAGATAAAGATCTTTGATGTATAAGTTGGATTTGAGAATTTGATTATAAACTATTATTTTCATAAAATATTTTTATGGTTTTTATTGTTAAATTGTCTATGATATCACTAGATTATGTTTATGGACATTATGGATATATGATTACATCCAATATCTTTGGATCCAATTCAAAAGCGTAGTCTTATCTTATTGTTAACAATTTACAGTATTTTTTTAATGCATGGCTGGCTAGAGAGGTAAAAACAATTTACCGTTATTAGTGGGGAATATTTCCACTCTATTTAGAGAGGGATTTTGATTCCCTCTCAAATTAGTGACGGATCAAATATTAGAGACAGAGGATTTCATGCCAAATTTAGGGTTTGTTTGGGGGTAGTTGTGAGTTTTTGGTTTTAAAAGTTAATTTCAAAACCAAAATATGTTTGGGTAAAATGGTGTTGAATTGAGTTTTTCTTTATTTTCGAAACAGTTTTCCATAAAAAAACAAATACAAAAAAATAGGTTTTCTAATTTTGGTTTTATTTTAATACTAACACTGTCGTCGCCACCCATCACTTCAACAACCACCGACCACCATTTTGACCACCACTAACCACCACTCTGGCCAACACCAACCACAACTCTAGCCACCGCAGACCATCGCTTCAGCCACCGGCGACCACCACTCTGACTACTGTCAATTAACATCTTGACCACCACTGACCACTCTTCCGACCACCGCCAACCATCACTCCGACTACCGCCGACCACTGCTCCGCCAACCACCACCTCTGTCATCGTCGACCACCATTCCGACGACTGTCATCTATCACTTTGACCATCACCGATCACCACTCTGACCACCACCATCCATCACTCCAGCCACCGCCTACCACCGCTCCAGCCAACAGCGACCATCACTTCAACCACAGTGAATTACCACTGACCACCGCTCTGCCCACCATTGACGGATTTTGATAGGATTAGTGACAAAATTTTCTCCCTCCCTAGTTTTCTTATATCATTACTATTACTCTTAATTATATCAAATCAAATCAAATCCTTAACATTTTCCATTTGTCTACCCCAAAAAAAAACCCCTTGACATTAAATACCATTGCTGGCTGCAGTACTGTGTTGTCTTTCCACCACAGACAACATTTTGTGTTGCCTTCAAGGACAATTGTACATGGTCATGGAGTGACCTCATAATTCAAATTATCTCATTGATGGCATTGACAAAATGGACACCGAACATGGCGGGAACTGTTTTTCCAGAAGCATAGTGAATTAGTCTTCTTTATTATTATTATTATTATTATTATTATTATTATTATTATTATTATAAAATAAAAGTAGTAACAAGCTCATACAGTACAATAAGCTCATTCAAACATCACTATTATCAAACCATAAAAATTATAAACGAACGTAACAAACCATATTTACTAGCTCTGCCTCTCTTAGTAAAGTGAAAGTTTTGCATTACATAACATTGATGATCAAACAAACAAAGTGTTTGAGTGTTACATTTCTTCATTACACATTTTACGATTTAACCAAGTGAAAAACAAAAATCAGCAAAACATTAATAAATGTAATTGAATGTTACTACTAGTAGAATATTTTCTTTAATTTTCCTGAGCAAGCTGCATAAAGGTCCATGTTTCAAGGGTTATGTTATGATGATATGATATTGATTTTCTTATATAGTTAAAAAAAACATGGTGCAAATCACGGCCTAAGCTTATATGGATAACAGTGCTGAGCTGAATATTTCTATATCAGGAAACAGTAGCAGCAGTTGAATTCAGATTTGTACATTATGATTTATGAGGGTCAGCATTCGACTTGAGTATGCATTGTTTCAATGATGCATTAACCACAGCTACCTAAAGAACATGAAACACCTTCGAAAGGAAACCTAGCTAGAGCCTAATCAAACAGACCCAGATGGAAAATTCAATGATTCAATAAATTAAAACCTTCTGTTTATTTCTTTTGGTATTAAATAAAAGGCAAAATAGCACCCGGGTCCCTTAACTTATTTTCCGTTTTCACTTAGGTCCTTTAAGTTTGAAACTTAACGTCTAGGTCCTTTAAGTTGTTAAAACGTTGCACCGTTTTCCCATTTAACGTTTTAAAATTAACATCGTTAAACTGTCTTCATCTTCATCTCTCTCTCTCTCTCTCTCTCTCTCTCTCTCTCTCTCTCTCTCTCTCTCTCTCTCTCTCTCTCTCTCTCTCTCTCTCTCTCTCTCTCTCTCTGAACTTCTTCATCTTTCTCCATCTTCAACAACACGGTCCTTTTCCTTTTCACCATCAATCCCAACCTCTGTGAAGAACCACCACATGGAAACCCCTCAAATGGCGCGTACAACCAACCACCACTGCAACAAACCCCCCTCTCCCCGGCGCAAACACCCAAACCTTCAAATTTGAAATTGAAATAAAAAGGGGTTATAAGGGAGAGGACCAATTGAAACCAAAATTGAAAACGTTTTCTGGGTAGTATCTGTTTATTTGTATCTGTTTTCAATCATTATTAAAATAAAGATACAAATCTTTATTTTCTGGACAGATTTGAAAATGAAATTACAAAAGTGCAATCATTCCAAGTTTCCAACTCTAACAAAACAGATACAAATATATTTATAGTATACTACACAATTAACGAAAATCTTTGGATCTAGATTTTCATTGTTGAAGATGGAGAAAGATGAAGAAGTTCAGAGAGAGAAAGAGAGAGAGATGAAGATGAAGACAGTTTAACGCTGTTAATTTTAAAACGTTAAATGGGAAAACGGTGCAACGTTTTAACAACTTAAGGGACCTGGACGTTAAGTTTCAAACTTAAGGGACCTAAGTGAAAACGGAAAATAAGTTAAGGGACTCCGGGTGCTATTTTGCCTAAATAAAAAAAACCCTCTGTTTATATACTGTTTCTGGATGACTTTTGGTCCCCAGGCCGCCGGGGAGAATATGAATATGATGTGAATAATAAATTATAATTATGTTTTAGTAGATGTTATTAATAAGGCAAAAATATAACATATTTATATTTTAGGCAAAATTACACTTTGAGCCCTTTATGTTTGGGGTTTATGTCAATTTGGCTCTTTATGTTTTTTTTTCTCGATTTAGCCCCTTATGTTTTTTTGTGTGTCATTTTGGCCCCTGCCGTTAGTTTTTTCTAACGGACGCCACGCTGGCAGTTAACTGCTGACGTGGCGTCTTAAATGTCAAGGTTGACGTTGACCTGATTTGGTGATGTGACACATAAGAGACCAAATTGAAACTAAAAAAGAACTTAAGGGACCAAATTGAAACTGAAAAATAAAATTAACAAAAACAAAAAACACCTTCATCTTCTTCCTCCAAACACCACCTCCATTTTCATCTTCTCCGACGAGCCACCACTACCACCACAAAAAATCAATCACTCTTCAACTCTTAAACCTAACCTCACTTCTCAAACCCAAAACTCCCAATTTCTCAAACTAAATCCCTAACCTCTCTCTCTCATCCACCACCACCACCTCCATGGAGTAATTGTTCTCAAAATTTGTTGAGGATTTCTTTTACAGTATAGCTTGCGAAAATCATACTATTAAGGGAAACAGAAGTAAACCAATTTAGAGAACTATATTTTAAGATATGTAATCCAAGCTATTAAATTCAAAAGAGTCCAAAAGCATGTTTGAATTACTGAAACCAAAGCAAACACATTCAGTTCAACTATTCCACAAGAAGTTAATACGAAGATCAATAGGCTCTTCAATTTCAAAACATTAACTGTGTTCTAGAATTTTACGAACGAATGAGATTGATTTGAGGTCTACAATGGAATCCTGAGTAATACATCGGAGAAAGTTGAATAATGTTTTATGGGTCCTAAATCATTCAAAGTTAAATCCAATTGGAATTTAGGGATTTAGGATCTGGGATTTAGAGATTTAGGATTGGTATTGGGATTAAGTTTGAGAAATTGGGTGTTTTGGTTTTGAGGGAGAGAGGTTAGGAATTAAGAGTTGAAGAGTGATTAATTTTTGGTGGTGGTGATGATGGCTTGCCAGAGGTGGTGGTTGTTCGCCGGAGAAGATGAAGATGGAGGTGGTGTTTGGAGGAAGAAGATGAAGGTGTTTTTTGTTTTTGTTAATTTTATTTTCCAGTTTCAATTTGGCCCTTATGTTCTTTTTTAGTTTCAATTTGGTCCCTTATATGCCACATCACCAAATCAGGTCAAAGTCAACATTGACATTTAAGACGTCACGTCAGCAGTTAACTGCCAGCGTGACGTCCGTTAGAAAAAACTAACGGCAGGGGTCAAAATGACAAAAAAAATGAGGGGCTAAAACGAGAAAAAAAAAACATAAATGGCTAAATTAACACAAACTCCAAACATAAAGGGCCAAAAGTGCAATTTTGTCTATATTTTAGGCTTAAATATACATTTCGTCCCTGCAAATATACAAATAATCCAGTTTCGTCCCTGCAAAAAGAAAAGCTTCAAAAAATACCTTGCAATTACAAAACGTGTTTAGTTTAGTCCCTGCTGTTAGTTTGACATTAACAGTGTTAGTTTTAGATGACGTGTCTGCCATGTTGGTGATGTGGATGAACACGTGTGAAGTCATGTGACTGTGACCTGGCATATGAACGTTGGGGTATCAATTTTGGGTCTCAGAATTAGGGTTTCCCTGCGAAAAGAGAGAGAGAGAGAAGCTCTGCGAAGGAAACAACAATGGCGACGTGAAGAAGGATGTTCAACTGAGTTGAGTGTCAATACTGTGGGTTCGAAGTGAAAGAACGCTGCGACAAGTTCCAAGAGAAGGTCTCTTTTTCGAAAAACACAGGTTTGTACATGTTCTCTTCTTTTTGGTACTTTCTGTCTTGATTGTATAAATGTTCTATGAAGGGGACCACCATGTGGGTTAGGGTTTAATATTGAATGTGTTTGGTGTCGTTTTCATGGTTGGAGAGAATCTTTAATGGGTTTGAACATTGACTTGGTTATTGTATTAGGGTTAATGTCTATTTTGGGTTTGTGTTTTAGGTTGAAATGTCTATTTTAGCCCTTATGTAGTAGCTATTGTTTAATGTCTATTTTGGGTCTCTAATTTTTACCCCTTTGTTGTACAGTATGTCTATTACTGTTGTGTTTCACCATGGAGGAAAGTTTACTAAGAATTTGGTAGTTGAATACGAAGGGGGTACTGAATTAGTTGTTAGACATCAGGATGTAGATAAATGGAGCTTCTTTGAAGCTACTGGTATTGCAAAAGACTTAGGATATCAGAATGGTACTTATAGATTATGGTGGAAAAGAGATGAAGATGTTCAGTTTAGGAGATGTTTGGATGATGAAGATGCTTTGGAAATAGCTGACCATGCAGTTAAGTTTGGAGTTGAAGCTCATAT
Organism: Astragalus glycyphyllos; assembly: GCA_963573325.1. NCBI lineage: Eukaryota > Viridiplantae > Streptophyta > Magnoliopsida > Fabales > Fabaceae > Astragalus > Astragalus glycyphyllos. The sequence continues at coordinate 12,587,466 of OY754312.1, read as the reverse complement.
TTACATTGAGCATTTTGAGCAATTTGGAAGTCATACTGACTGTGGCAATAAGGATGGTAATGGAGAAGATGATGAGGATGGTAATGGAGAAGATAATGAGGATGGTACTGAAGAGAGTGATGATGAGATTAAGGGTATCAGGTTGGATGATAGTGAAGAGAAGAGAACACATGGCAACAATGATGGGTTTGATCCTGTTATTCAAGATGAAGCAAGGACACCACCCAGACCTCCATCACCATCAATTTTATCTGCTGGTGGCTCAAGGGTTGTGATCAATGTCACCCCTTATAGAGTGAAGAAAAGGGCAAACAGTACACCAAACAAGAAAGCAACTGGTGCAAGTTCTAGTGCACCAGTAGATGAGGTTGTTGACCCAGATGATAACTACAAATCTGAAGAGTTGGAAAGTGACAGTGAGAGTGACAGGGAGAGAGGTGGTAGGCCAGGGCCAAAATATGACAAGTTTAATCCAGCTGAACTTGAATAATTTGGCTGAATCTTTTAATAGTACAATTTTAACTGCCAGAGATAAACCTTTTCTCACAATGTTTGAGTGGATTAGGGAGTACCTTATGGATAGGTTTGGTAAGCAGAGATTAAAACTAGAAAGGTGGAAACATAGAGTGATGCCTAGGCCTAGGGAGAGGTTAGATTTACAGGTTGAGGCAAGTGCAAATTGGGTTGCCACCTGGTCTGTTGAACTTGAATTTCAAGTTACAAGCATATATGGCGGTATGGCCTTTGTTGTTGACATAGGGAAATTGACTTGCAGTTGTAACTTTTGGCAGCTAGTAGGTATACCTTGTATGCATGCTTGTGCTGCCATTGCATATAGACAACAAAAACCTGAGGATTTTGTTCATTCTGTTACAGTAGATATAGTTATGAACTATGCTATGGTCATGGTATAAGTCCTATAAATGGCCAAGATATGTGGCCTGTTGTTGAAGTGGATGACATGCTGCCACCTCATTACAAGAGAGGTCCTGGTAGACCCAAAACACTCAGAAGAAGGGACCCTTATGAAGATCAACAACCTAATGCTAAGAAATTGAAGAGGGCTGGAACAACATATAGGTGCACAAGATGTGATCAATTTGGCCACAATAGCCGGGGTTGCAAGAGCACTGAGATCAATCCAGCTGCACAAGCAAGAAAGGTAACCATAATTTATATGCCTTGATATATTTTTAAATGCCTTTGTGAATTGTGACTAATTTATATGCATTGATATATTTTGTTGTAGAGAAAACCAAAGAAGGCACCAATACCTGCACCAGAGTCATCCAATGCATCTGTTCTTGCACCAGAGTCTGTGAATGCATCTGTTCCTGCACCAGAGTCTGTGAATGCACCAGTTGAAAAGCTTGCAGCAGTTGAAGACCCTGCACCAGTTCAACAGCATGCACCAGAACGTGTTCAAGTGCCTGCAACAGAACCGGTTGAAGTGGTTGCACCAGAACCAGTTCAATTGCCTGCTAAACCACTGCAACCAACTGATTTTATACCTGTTTCTTTGTTGTTTAAAAAGCCTGCTGCTACTCCTAGTAAAGTGTCAAGGAGATTGAAACTTCCTGTCAAAAGGCAAAGATGGAGCACAAGGATTACCAAGACTGTATTACCTTATACCGGTCCTGGTAGTGACCCAAACAAACCACTGATGGTTGATGATGAAGCAGGACAACACAATGGGGACCTAACTCAAGAATGAATTTTAGAGTTATGTAATCTGTTTTAGGTTATTTTGGAACTTATGTATTTTGGTGAATCGTAATGTTGGAAGTTGCGTATTTTGTTTAGGCTATTAACAATTAAGACTATTAGCCAATGGGAAGTTGTGTAATGAATATTATTTGGTAATATTTGAATGAAGACTAATGTTTCCAATTTAGACTTTGTTTCTGTATTTATTATGCTGCCAATGTTTGTAAAACAGATTGCTAATTGGAATTAGAATCAACTGAAAACAGATTAGGTAAATAACTTCATTGACTGAAAACAGATTACATAATGTTTGTAAAACAGATTACATAAACAACTTCATTGAATAAAAACATAAATAACTTCATCACTAAAACTACCCTAAAGCAATCCAAATTTCTGATATGCTACATACAAAATCACTAAAACTATAATTCCTTCCATCCACTTCATCTTCTACCTCTCTTCTACCAACTTCAGCTTCAGTTTTGCAATTTTCTTCGACTCCCAATCCTTGAACATCTCAGCACACTTGCATTCACATCCTGTTTTTGGGCTTGCTGCCTCTATTGGCATATTGTTTTCTGGAATTGGCAGTGGTTATCACTGCAACCATGGGGATTTTGTCAACATCCAGTAGATCATCCCAAAAAATACAACTTGCAGCTTCTTGGTGTCCTCTGTAAATAAAAACAGATCAAATAACTACAGTAAAAAACCCTAATTTTCCGACAAAATCACAAAAGAACCCTAATTTTTACTTACCCCCCAATTAACACACTTCCAAAATCTTCTGTTAGGGTTTTGAGCTGTAGTTGATATGAACATTCGCATGGTATCTCCACAACCACAAATAGGGAGTACCCCTTGCCTTGAAGTAGCATTTGAAGATGCATTGCTTGTTGCCATTGGAGGTGAAGACAGAAGAACAAAGAATGAACAGAGAAAGTGAAGAGAAGATGATAAGAACGAAGAGAGAAGATGGGGAGAAGAGAGAAGAAATTTCACCCTGGTTTACGAGAAACAAAAATGAATGAGATGAAGGAGATGATGATATCAACAATATTTATCCAACTTGGCATCCAACATGGCAGACACGTCATCTAAAACTAACGCTGTTAATGTCAAACTAACAAGAGGGACTAAACTAAACACGTTTTGTAATTGCAAGGTATTTTTTGAAGTTTTTCTTTTTGCAGGGACGAAACTGGATTATTTGTATATTTGCAGGGACGAAATGTATATTTAAGCCTATATTTTATATAAAAGTTATTAACATACCAACATGATGTGACACAAGTGGTAGATACTTGGGTCTCTTAACCATTTGGTCATGATTTCGATCATTGGCCGGTGCGTATGGAAAAATATTTGTTGGGAGAGGTCAACCCTTAGTTTACAAAAAAAAAACATTTGATCCTGCTCTTGTTGCCTCTGTCGTTGCCGCTAGCAACTCAATGGAAAACTGCAAACTGAACTAACTAAAGCCGAAAACCGCAAAATCTATTCAATTTTTTTTAAAACCGCACGGTTTAGTTCGGCCTGTGTTTTTTGTTCCACCAACCGAACCAAGCCAAACCGCAAGTAACACTAAGGTTTATTGACTTACAACCTTACTAACTTATTAGCCAAATCCAACTAAAACCCAACTCTCACTCACTTACTAGTCCAAATATAATTGATTTCTTGGCTCACTTACTACAAACAATCCATATTGTTATGATATATTTAAAAATTACAATAAAACATTTAATTCAAATTCTTTTAAACATGATTGTAACTATCTTAAAATAATTAAAAGAGAGTAATTTACGTACTACATATTTGAGCAGATATTAACTTAAAGATTTTATGTTAGCCGTTTTTTTAGTTAAGTACTCCATTTTAAATTATGTTTTGTCTCGAAAAAAACCGAACCAACCAAACCAATCCAAACCGCATTGGTTTGATTTGTTTTTTTTGAAGCCAACCGAGCCAAACCAAATTGCGTGTAGTTTTACCTTGTGGTTTAGTTTATTTTGTCTCAAAACCGAACTAAACGGCATTGCGAACAGCCCTAGCTCGCGTTGCCATTCCTGTTTTCGAACTCAGTTTCCATTCTTGTTGCAACTTGTTTATATTTTTTCTCTTGATCATTTAATATTAAAAGGAACATGACTTTTTTGGTCTACTTAGATAAAAGGAAAATTCTACTTGTAATGAAATTGCTCCATGAAAAGCTTACTTAAAAAGTATTTGATTGGTCGATCAACATCTGACCATCCATTTTGTGTGCTTTTGTGCAGTGTTATTTTTTCTAAACTCTTAAATAGAACGGTCGTGGATTCCACGAGGAGTAGCTTCGTGATATATAGAAGTTCTGTAGATTAAATGGCAAATAAACATCATGCACACACACTACTATCGCTTATATCATGATTCGAATTTGGGAGCTGACATTCTTATATCACTGAAGTTACCAAGGCAGCCAACGACGAGAGACAATGAAATGCATTACTTTACGGCTTATTGAAAAATGTTCAGATGGATTGGAATTGAATTCCGTACTATTAGAATGTTAAAATTTGTTTGGTATTCTTTTTCTTTTGTTTCAATTGTATTATTAATTTCTAAAGTTAATATATTATTGTTGTTTAACCACCAATATATTTTCTAAAGTTAATTTCGATCAAATGGTATATCATTTTTGTTTGCTGTTTAACCAACACCATTAATCCAGTGATTTTATCTATTCTGGGACACGGGGATTGGCTAGTGTCGTTGGGTTTGATTTTCGCAGTTCACAAACCCGGTGTTGGCTAGTGCAAAATTTGATTCTAAACATGAATAGAGATTAGTCTTTCGTTGAAAGTATTAGACACTCAGTTGGTAGCCAATGGTCCAAAAAAATATTATTGTTGTTTGTGGATATAACAATGTCATAGTTACACCTCAGAAATCATTCCCACCGCTATTCCAAAAGAAAGATTTATATTATCATATCATTCTTCCACAATCATTCTCATAGGTACAAAATAATCACGTTATAATAATCAAACTAAAACGTGTAAAATTTCATTAAAGTAGAGAAAATAATAATTAATGTGTGAAAAAGAAGAGAAAATGAAAAGAAGCTAGAAAGAAAGTACGTGTATGTAGGCTAGAAAGGAGTTAGGAACACGTAACCTTAAATGGTTGTGAACGTGTCTATCTAGCATGCAAAATAGGGTCATGTATGTTACCAAGCTCCTAAATGTTCGTGTCCTAAGAAAGAGTCTTTTGGTATAATATAATTGTGAAAGTAACACCATCGATGATCTTTAGGAAAGAAGGAAGGAAACATTAATCGAATTGAAAGATGGCACAAGCAGTTAAGCCACATGAACCAAAGACACAGTCATTTAAATTGTTGAGTGGTCATAATATACCAGCTGTTGGATTAGGTACATGGAAATCTGGTTCACAAGCCATCAATTCTGTCTTCACTGCCATTGTTGAGGTTATTCATTATCTAAACACCCTTTCTCCATTTGCTTCATCTTTTATTACTTTCTTTGTTGGTTGATTGGTTTTTGCACTGTACATATATATACAATATAGAGTTAGATCATTATATTATATATATATATATGAAAGATTTAATGGATAATCTAATAATTCTAGATTAATTATAAATACAAATTATATCATATTACCTATATAGAAATAGGATCTCTCTCTCTCTCTCTCTATATATATATATATATATATATTCATAAAATTCAACTCATTATTCATCGATTGATATAGATTTTGTAGACAATGAAAATAATGAATTACCTTTGTGGCTGCAGGCTGGTTACAGACATATTGACACTGCTGCTCAGTATGGAGTTCAAGAAGAGGTATATATACTTTCTGTTCTGTCAATGAATCTAATGAATGGCCTTGGTTTTCTATATGTATTTTTCTTGATTCAAACCACCTTCTCTCTCAATATCCTTCTTACTTGTCCTAAATAAGGTTGGACATGCACTTCAATCTGCCATGCAAGCAGGAGTGGAAAGGAAGGATCTATTTATCACCTCTAAGCTATGGTAATCTAAATTAATTGATATATCATAAGTTAATACTTACTCTTTAAGTCATAATGTTATATTAATTGAACTCTTTTGTAGCACCGATACTTTTGATTGAAGACGTATCTTGACGTGACACCGACACTTTAATTACTTGTATTTTTCAGATTAAAATTGTTGTCTATGTGTCCGTGTCGGTATTTGAATAAAACTCTCATAATATTTTTGGGAAATTTTATTGCTTCTTAGGTGCACTGACTTGACTCCTGAAAGGGTTAGACCTGCAATCAACAATACCCTTCAAGAACTACAACTTGACTACCTTGATCTTTACTTGGTAAATAATCTTCTATTATTATGATTAGAGTCCAAATTTCTTTTTCTACTTATTTCATTCATGATGCATGTGATTTAATATGTGCAAGAACAGATAAATAGGCTCTAATTAATATATATATATATATATATATATATATATATATATATGTAATGCAGATTCACTGGCCATTTAGGTTGAAAGATGATGCAAGCAGACCTCCTAAAGCAGGAGATGTGTTAGAATTTGATATGGAGGGAGTGTGGAGAGAAATGGAGAAGCTTGTCAAGGAAAATCTTGTCAAAGACATTGGAATCTGCAATTTCACTCTTAAAAAACTTGATAAGCTGCTCAGTATTGCTCAAATAATGCCTTCTGTATGCCAGGTGAAATTATACTTCAGGAAATATTTAATGCATTAGTACCAAGCAATGTGTTAAATAATTATTGAGCTAGTTGAAGACTTGAAGCCGAGTCTATCGCACGTTCAACACCGGCCTGACACTGGCACGTTACATTCAATCACTTCAATTTTCTCAAATTATTATCAGTGTTAAACTCTAGTTGTAACTTGGAATCGCACGATTCCAAGTCCGCAATCCTAGCTAACTAGCTTGTGGACATGTTTATATGTAAACTCGATTTTTTTGCAATTCTACTCTTGCTGAAATCACAAGCCTACTCATAAACTCGATCAAACTTGGCCGAGTGATAACTTGTGTAGTTTGATACAATTCTGCCACATTTTGTTGTTGTGATTTGCTATTTTGCTTTATTTATGAAGTTGAAACTTTGAACTATCATTGACGTTATTATATAAGTATATGTTAAGTATATATGTTACCTATATATTACTTTTAATATAGGTAAACTCTATGAGTTTACGCTTTGAATTAATCTAAGCAAAACGAGTTTATTTGAACCCTCAATTTTGACAAGGTCTACTTGTCAGTTTCAATATCGTATCTTGTATCTTGTGATCGTGTTTCTGTCAGTGCTTCATAACTATTGAGTAATGATATAAACAACTTGTTTCTCCTAATCAACTTGTGTATTTTATTTTTTTTGTTTCAGATGGAGATGCATCCTGGTTGGAGAAATGATAAGATGCTTGAAGCATGCAAGCAGAATGGCATCCATGTTACTGTAATTAACAAACTGCTATTATTTTTAGGCTTAAATATTTGATCCCCGCAAATATCCCATTTTTCTATTTACCCCCCCGGTAAAAAAAAAGTTTTAAAATCAACCTTGCAAATAATCAGTGTTTCTAGTTACCCCGTACAGGGGGTAACCGTAAACTTTTTATATTTTGCAGGGGAGTAACCGTACATGGTTTTTACCCATTATACACTACATAATCTAATAGAGGGGGTGACCGAAAACTGTTTATATTTGTAAGAGGTCACCTTAATTTTTTTTTACAGGGGGTAGATGGAAAAATGGTATATTTGCGGGGGATCAAATATATAAACCTTATTTTTATCTTATTTGTCTTTATGGTTTTGTAATAGAGGGTCATGATTGGAACACCAAAATTGCTATGTATATGTAGGCTTACTCACCACTAGGCTCACAAGATGGTGGGAGAGATTTGATCCATGATCAAACGGTTGATAGGATAGCCAAGAAGCTGAACAAGAGCCCAGGGCAAGTGCTAGTGAAGTGGGCCATTCAGAGAGGGACAAGTGTCATCCCTAAATCAACCAATCCAAACAGGATCAAAGAGAATGTGGTTGTTTTCAATTGGCAAGTTCCAGAACAAGACTTCAAAGCCCTTAGCAACATACCAGATCAGGTAGCCACAATAACATTAATAATTTATTTCTGTAGTCAGAGTAAGAGACTGTTTGGATTGACTTATTTAGACTTATCTACTGACATAAGTACTTGCGAGACTGTTTAGAAGAGCCTATGAAAACAACTTATGACACGTTCATAAGTTGTTTTTAGCTAATTTTCATGATAGCCTATGAAAATAGCTTATAACATAATGCAAATTTCCTTTGGTTATTGATATATGCAGAAGAGGGTTCTGGATGGTGAAGACCTCTTTGTTAGCAAGAATGAAGGGCCATTCAAGAGTGCAGCAGATATCTGGGATCATGAAGACTAGATTAGCCAACACTTGCATTATAAAGGAACTATGTAACATTAGATTAATGTACTTGTTAGTTCATAAAAAGGGGTTCAGCTTGTACACAACAAGGTGAAAGCACTTTGTGGGCAGAGTTCTTATCTAGAAATTTGCTATGTAACTGTTTCACTCCTAATGACTTTCCTTTCATATAGCTTTTCATATAAGTCACAGCATAAAACTGATTTATATACTGAAGTGATGTAAAAGCATGATACTTTCTAACGAAAGTTTCTATGATTTGAAGCTTTATTAATTTATCCTTAAACTTAATGAAGGTTTGAATCTTAGATGAAGATGCACCTTAGCCTGTAAGCTTGCAAAGTGTATTCCAGATGTTTATGTCAGTCTAACTAATTTGCTGATAAAAGGTTGTGTTTGGAATGGACTTCTTTTTAGGCCTATTGATTATCAAGTGTGATAGATCTTATCAAGTGGTTGTGTTTGGCTCACCATAAGGTGTGATAGATCTTATATATATATATATATATATATATATATATATATATATATATATATATATATATAATATAATCAAGTGGTTGATAGAAAATAGAATCTCTTACTAGTTTTAGTGGGAAGAAAAAGAATTAACATATCCAAATTTCCCACAAATTTTGAGTCAAAAAATTATGAGGCTTTTTACAATGAGCTAACAATTTTCAAAGACCATTTTAACACATATTCAATCCTGAGCTAACAAACAGAATTTGCTACCAAAATAACTATCAATGAATAAACAGATAATACACAAATCTTACAAATAAATACAGTTATAATTGCAAGTAATTAATTCATGGTGGCCCTTTGGAGTCAAAACCACTACATCTTTTAAGGTATATGCAATTTGGTATCTTCTTAAAAGTTGAGTGAATAATGAGTTTTTATCATTTTTTTCACTCTCCTTTTCAAGAAAATACCAATAATAACATCCTAAAATCTCCAACCCTTTTTTTTGTCACCTAAATAAATATACAACATGATGTCCAATATTTTATATCATCACACATTTATTAACTCATCAGAAGACCCTTTCAACTTCCCGTTGCTTAATGGATAATTGCCTTCTACTCATATTTCTAGCAAGTCTTGGAAGTTTTGAAATGGAATTAGCCCTAGCTAAACCTCCAAGAGCGTTCCATTCTTCATCAAGTCCTACACCAACTTTGCCAGCAACTGTTTCATTGTCTTCGTTGTTGCGAGTAGATCTTTGCCGATGCGAGTGCGAGCGCTTGCTCCGGTGGTGTCGACTTTTTCTACTCGTATTTGATTGAGAATGTGATAAAACAGGTTGTTCATCAAGATACAAGCATATGACTGCACAATCATCAATTTTTGAACCAGGATATTTGTATTTCCAGGCTCTAACCGCGCGCTTTACTAACAGTTTCGCTGCTATTGATCTCCTTGGTGCTGATGCAACTATGTTTATTACTTCATTGTTAGTTAAAACATCCCATACCTGTCAAAAAAAATAGAAAGTTTGATCAAATATTTGGATATCTAACTGAATTTGATTAAAAAATGAGCACTAATTGCAGCACATTTCAAGAAATTGAGGACGAAAAGGATAGTTATTAAAATTTAGGGATTAAAATCGCACATCAGCAAAAGTTGAGGGACTAAAAACATAATTAACTGCTGATTGAATATTTGGATATGTTTGATTGAGATGAATGTGAATTGAGTAAAACTCAAAGATATAAAGCAGCGTTTTAAAAACGAAACCAACCAGACGGTTCAACTGACTAAACCATGAACAGTTTCAACGGTTCGACCACAGTTTCATCTCAGTTTGAACTGTTTAAAGAGGTTGTTAAACCATGACACGAAGGTTTCACTGGTTCAATGTCTGGTCTGGTTTTCAAAACATTGGATAAGTACAACAAGAAGTAAATACTTACCCCATCAGTTGCCAAAACAACAAATTCATCTTGTTTGGTAAGTTTTCTATAAAACACATCAGGAGCTGCAATGAGGCCATAATCTTTCAGACAAAAGTCTCCAAAAGCTCTTGACATAGCTAATCCAGGGCAATCATCATCAGGCATCCATAATCTGTAAACATCTGGTTCTTCTTCTGCTGCAAAAACTCTTCCTTCACAGCTAATAATTCTTGAAGCTTCACCTAAAAAAAAACATTGAACATGTAAAGCCAATTATAGTTAGAATAGTTGATAAGCTTGCAAGACATGAAAACCGAACCGAGAGCAATATCACTACCAATACTTACTTGGAAGTTCTGGTTTCAGATCAACAGTAAGTTGAACTGGAATAAGTTGGTCTCTGTCCCTTGTGCAAAGAATTGCGCGAGAATCGCCCAAATTGCCAACTATCAACTGGTCACCCTGAAATTTAAAAGATACAAGTGATGAGTATAGTTATTTCTATCATATCAAAGTACTCCTTCTAGTCCTATTTAATTATAAGAAAAAATTACAATTTAAGTTTCAATGAATAATTAATGTATCTGGTCAGATGCATCAATTGTTCAATGAACCTAAAACTGCAGATTTTTCTTATAAGTAGGATCAAAATAGTATATGACAAGGAATTAATGTAATTGTGAACAAGGTTTTAAATCGTGCACGTCTCGCGATCCTTGATATTGTGAAGAATTACGGTTAAATGCGGCTGGAACAACCTCAATTGTGGTAGTGTTGTGATCGTTAAGACATCAAAAACCTTGATTCACAACCCTGATCGCCGTCGCGTACCTTTATTTAAAACCTCAATTGTGAATATCTAATTACATGGATATACCTGTTTAATTAAAGTTACAGCTGTGCAACCACTGCAATAACTGTCAGTATTAATTTCCTTTGCAAGGTGATCATCCATTTCATCAAAGGATTTCAGAAAGCAACCTTCCCATGAAGCAAGGGATATGTTATTGTTATTTTCATTGTAGTTATTATCAAAAGGGTCAGCTTCTGAATCATGAGCATCATAGTATTTGGTAGCCTTTTGTTGTGCCATTTTGATTGCTGCTGATAATTTTGAAGGTAGATTGTCACGAATAAATTGTGAAACTTTATGCCCTAGAGGACCATGACCATCAAATACACCACAAAAGATCATATCTTTTTCTCCAGTATAGTCCTAATAATAATATAACATATCAAAACATTAATCCAACTCCACTTGTTTTATTAAATTCAAAGGTGCAATCATATAACATTTGCAAAAGTGGACAAATTATATAGAATAAAGCTATGATCTATGTAGCACCGACACTTCTGGTTCAAGACGTGTCTGTTGTGTTGCACACCGACACCGACCCTTCAATTACTTATATTTTTCAAATTAAAACCTGTGTCTGTGTAGATTATGATAAACAAAGTGCAGACAAAGATTGATTATTAATGAGAATATCATACTTTAATTAAATTCACCAAAAATTGATTATTAATGAAATGAGACAAATATCCGTGACAAAAGAAAACAGCTATAATGCAGGCCACAAGAATTGATTGGAAAACTTAAAAAACGAAAAAGCAACCAAAGAAGAAAACTTCAACAAAAGAACAAAAGCAAGAAAATCAATGTTAATAAATCATTAAAAATCAAAATAAAAAAAATACGTAAACATGAAGAAATTTACCTCCCAAACTGTCATTGAATCTTGATTGATACCTTTCTTACCCTGTTGTGTATACATTGATACAAATCTAGATGAACCTTTTAATCTTATCATTGCACCACCAATGTCATACGTAACATCATCATCATTATTCTCAATATCTTCATAATCAAATTCTCCATCATCAATTTCGCTCTCCACCCTAACAGTAGTAGTACCACGAACAGAAACCTCGTGGCTACAACAGCCACCCATGTTTCAAAACCTTAAAACTAACGACAAAAACAATCTCCGATGAAGAAAATAAGAGCACCCCACAAAATTCCAACGAATACCCAGATAATATTTTGGTGAAAACAAATGAGAAAACAAAGAAAAATTTGTTTTTTGTGTAGGAAGTAATAGATGGTCGGAATTGAGGTTGACGCAGAGGAAGAAGAGAATAACAGAAAAATGCATATAGAGAAGTTAGAGAGAAGGTGAGAGAAACATGGAAGGGGTTGGAAGAAAGAGGAATGGAATGGAATGGAAGAAGGAAATGGAAGAGAGGTTAAGATGTTAAGGTTGAGACTTGAAACTTATGTGTGTGTCATTATTGTCTGTATCTTGACTATCTTCGTGGTTTCGTTTCTTTGTTGTCAGTTTTTTCCTTGCTGGCAAAAGTCAATGTCTAAAATTGAATAAATAAATACATTTACCTTATGTGAAAGAATTGTACTCCGTTGTTTTATATAAGCAAAAAGTTACGTTGTATCTAAACTGAACTAGTCTTAAGCCCCGTGCATTGCACGAGACAAACTAAATGATAAGATAATTGGCAAAAAAAACCATTGGGGAGCAAAAAAAAAATTTATATACCAAAATAATGCACATTGTGGGTTATTTACCAAAGTAGGCAAAAAAAATTTTTAGTTCAGAAGTCGCCCCCCCCCCCCCCCAGGGTGACTTCTGAACTGTGTTTTGCAATTTTTTTTAAAATGCAGTTCAGAAGTCGCCCCCCCTCAGGGTGACTTCTGAACTGTGTTTTGCAATTTTTTATTTAATTATATATTAATATACAAATACCTAAATAAATTAAAAATAAATTTATAAAAATGATTATACCTATTTATAATTTAATTACGTTAATATTTACCAAAAAAAAGTGAGAGATTAAAAATTGGAACATAATATAATATACAAAAAAGACTGAAATAAACAACAAAATTTTCAGAAATACAAGAATAGAAAATAAAAAACGAAACGAGAGGAAAACATGATCGAAACTACTTCCACCAAAAATTTTCTGGTAGTGGCCATTGGACCCCTGGAGGGATAACCCGACGAATGATCTCATCGGTGGAAATAGTGGTTTGGACGCACAACTCGATAGGACTCCGAGTATGAGGTTGAAACATCTCATGCTGCTGAAACATCTGTCGAACGTGTTTGTCAGTCTTGATAGTCATTACGCACCACCGAATACGATTACCTTCGCGGATCCGGGGGCAGCGATAAACGATACGAGTGATCGTTTGCTCCTCACCCTCCAGCTGCGCCTTTTCCGTTAGTTTTTCATTCAGTTCGGCGAAGGTGATGTTGTTCTTAAGCCTGGAATGAATGGTGTTTGGACCACTAAAATACACACCATCTTCTTCCCTGTACATAACATGGGCCTGACAGTGAAGTGTACAGTAGTGGTTGATGACTCTTTCCGGTATGACTTGTTGTGGTGGGGGTGGTCGCAGAAGATGAATGATTTCTTCCGGAGTGCGTATTGTGTCCACGTACAGCTCCAAGAGACTACGTCCCATTGGAATGTTAGCATGAGCTTCCATCATTGCGCGGACGTCGTCGTCGCTTTGGATCTCCTTGACAGAATAACGGAAAGTCCCGTCATCTCCACAATTGTACTTTCTGTAACGGATACGCTCCACGTCTTTACGCCACCCTCCCTCTGGCCGTATCTTCCTCTCAGCCTTCTCCTTGAGTTGGGCGAATGTGATGTCCTTATTCATCCTACAGAAGATATGATTAGGACAACGAAAGACAACACCATGTTCATCGGTGGTTACAGTTCCACTGTGATGAAGTGCGGTTAGGAATTTGTCATTTGAGTACTGGGTTGGGCACAACTGCCATTCCATTTCAGCGGGTTGGGCGTCGGTGTTTGGGAAGAACCAGAGAAGAGAAGATTAATCAGAAATATAGGTTGAGGGTAAACTGTTGGTGTGAATTTGAGTGTAATGTGAGAATGTATTTATAATAGGGGTGATCGTATGTAAGCCGTTGATTTTGGATGATCTTAACCATTGATTTTAGGGTTTAGTGTCGGCAAAATCTAGGCCGTTAAAGAGTGTCGGCAAAATCTAGGCCGTTAAATAGTGTCGGCAAAATCTAGGCCATTAAAGAAATTAAGACCTATGCACTCTGCACAATCCACACTTCAACAGTGCACTCTGCACAATGCATAATGTAATAGTGCACTCTGCACTATGCACTATGCACTCTGCACAATGCACTTTGCACAATATAGAAATTAATAGTGCTCTCTGCATAAAGCACTATTAAAGACAAAAGAGTATATTATTGATCCAAATGTAATAAATGTCACATAAGATTAAACCCTTAAAATTAATAACTTAGTTAATATAAAATTACAATAATTGATAAATTAAACTAAAAAGACAGTACAGAAAAAAATTAACAAAGATGAGACCCAGTTCCACACTTTCGAGTAGAAGAACTTGTACGACCACAAAGTGGTAGACCTGCGCGAACATTCGTGGTGAACTTCAGAGCAAAAACGTGTGAGTGTGGGGAATTCCAGGCACTTCACTACCCTTGTTCACATGTCATCGCAGCATGCTCAAAATGCAATTACGACCACATGCAATTCGTGGATCCACCGTACACAATGGAGAATGTTTTCAATACTTACATTGTGGAGTTCCCACCCTTGCCAACTGAGACGTCATGGCCTTATTTCAATACTTTAGAACTACATCATGATCCAACTAAACGGAGAGATAAAAAGGGTCGTCCACAGTCTACCCGTATTCGTACAGAGATGGATCAAAGAGAAAGGGGTACACGCACCAAAAGATGCGGAATTTGTAGAAATGAAGGTCACAACAGAAACAACTGTCCTAACCGCAATTAAATTGTTGTAATATTTCGGATTAGTTTTTTAAATAACTATTGTAATTGTCGGTTGGTCTTTTAAATAAATTATTGTGTTGCAATATTTCTTTGTGACCCTTAAATTTAATTAGGAAATTTGGATTAAACATATTAATTATCTAAATACAATTTTTTATTTAAATTAATTTAATTTTTATCATTTTAATATATAATTAAATAAAAAATAAAAAAACACAGTTCAGAAGTCACCCTGGGAGGGGGCGACTTCTGAACTGCATTTTAAAAAAATTTAAGGGATTTTGACAGCTTCAAAAAAAATGTAAGCGATTTTGACATTTTTTTAATAAAATTGTAGGTTAATACGCAACAACAAAACTCGTGTGGGATACACTTATCGAATGAATTTTTTATTGAATTATAGATGTTAAATTTGTCGTCCCAAACATGCATATAGCTGGGTAATTACCAAACGGTAGAAATATTTTATAGTTAGATATGACCCGTCGTTACTATTTATCTTTTCATTGTAAATTTTGAGTTTATTGACTACCTATTGCTATTTTTTTGAAACTACTATAATAACAAAAATTAATAAAAATAAGAGGCGGTAATGAAAATACGAAATTTAAAACAAATGAAAGGCACTAATGAATTCTAGAGGGTATTAAATTCAAGAGGTTTATTTTTTTCAAGAGGGTTGAGTGTGTGAGAAGTAGACAATATCAATTGAAACGAAAGAGTTTATATATATATATATATAGTCTTAGTTATTACATAGTACTTTTTTCACATGGCAGAAATACTAATTATCACACTTAGAGTTCAGGGTGACCTCAGTCAATCCCCCTTCTCTTTCTAAACACCAATTTATCATGTTTTACGGATTTTGTCATGAAATTATTTTTTCATCAAACAGTTATTGAGGAATAAATTTTCCGTATTTGAACCGTTAAATTTTTTTTAGTCATAAAGTACACCAAAATACATTGCTTAACATAGCACTTTCGGTATTTTGTCATGAAATTATATCTTCTTTTGATACCTAACCTGTTTTTGAAGAACAGACTTCTCATATATGAATTGCTAATTTTTTTTGTAGACTCTTAAATACCCTAAAACACACTACTTAGCATCACATTTTACGTATTTTAATAGGAAATCATTATTTTTTCTTCACCAAAGCAGTTATTGAGGAACAATACACGTATTTGAACAATTTTTTTCTAAACCCTAATATACTTTAAAACACACATATGAAGCTGTGTAAGAGATTTTGACTTTTTTTTAATAAAGTTGAAGGTTAATACGCAATAACAAAACTTGTATGGGACCCAGTTATCAAATGAATATTTTATTGAATCATAGAAGTTAAACTTGTTGTCCCAAACATGCATAGAACTGGATAATTACCAAACGGTAGAAATACTATTTATTTTTTCATTGTAAACTTTGAGTTTTATTGACTACCTATTACTTTTTTTTTTCAAGAGGGTTGAGTGTGTGAGAAGCAGGCAATATCAATTGAAATGAAAGAGTTTATATATCCTTTTTTATAGTCTTAGTTATTAAAGAGCAATTATATATTATTTTTTTTCACGTTGCAGAAATACTAATTATCACACTTAGCGTTCAGGGTGATCTCAGTTAATCCCCCTTCTCTTTCTAAACACCAATTTATCGCACTTTACATATTTTGTCATGAAATTATTTTTTTCATCAAACAGTTATTGAGGAACAAATTTTCCGTATTTGAACTGTTAAAATTTTTTTAGTCATAAAGTACACTAAAACACATTGCTTAGCATAACGCTTTAGGTATTTGGTCATGAAGTTATATCTTCTTTTGCTACCTAACCAATTTTTGAAGAACAGACTTCTAATATTTGAACATCTAATTTTTTTTGTAGATTCTTATTTTTTATTAGGAAATCATTATTTTTGTCTTCCCCAAAGCAGTTATTGAGGAATGAGCTACGCGTATTTAAACAGTTAGTTTTGTTCTAAACCCTAAAATACCCCAAAACACACATTTTAAAATATGAAAAAGGAAAAAATCAAAAAAGAAAAAGAACAAAAAAGATAGAGAGTGGAACTGAACTAAAAAAACTAAAAAAAGATAAAGCTGAAAAGTGAAACATGTTAAATCAGTGGGGCCGACCACACGTACTGCGTAAGGAGAAAGAGCAATATGCCCTACAATCAATTGTAGAACAACTGCAATTCAATTGCAGAAGTTAAAGTTTCTTTGAACCATAAAATATACCAAAACACACTATTTAGCATTTCACTTTAATTATTTTGTCATAAAATTAATTTTCTCACTTAACTGGTTACTGATGAACAAACATTGCATATTTAAAGAGTTTAATTTTTTTTTGAATGCTAAAGTACCACAAAACACACCCCTGAACATTGTACTTTATGTATTTTGTCACAAAGTTACTAAAACACTCTTTGCGTATTTGAACAGTTAAATTTTTTCTCAGCCATAAAGTACACTAAAATACACTACTTAACATTTCACTTTAGGTACTTTGTCATGAGAATTAAATATTTTTTCACCTTACCGGTTTTTGAAGAACAGACTTCTCATATTTGAACAACGAATTTTTTTTAGACTTTAAAGTACCCAAAACACAATGCTTAGCATCACACTTTACGTAGTTTTCAAGAAATAATCATTTTTATCTTCATTAAAGCAGTTATTGAGGAACGAACTACGCGTGTTTGAACAGTTAAATTTTGTATGAACCTAAAATACTACAAACATATCCTTTAAAATATAAAAAAGTAAATAAAAAAAAGAACAAAAGGCTGCAAACGATAGGAGTAATAGAAGAAAACGATGTAGGAAAATGAAAGTTTATGGAGATTCAATGAATTGGTGAGGTGGGGTCATATATATATATATATATATATATATATATATATATATATATATATATATATATATATATATATATGACCCCACCTCACCAATTCATTGAATCTCCATAAACTTTCATTTTCCTACATCGTTTATATATATATATATATATATATTGAAGAGATTGAGGTATTGATTACGTTAGCATATATGTAGAAGCTAGGATAAAAAGTAATATATAGCATTTTTTTGTCAAAGTAATATATAGCATTGAAGAAGGTCCCTACCACACGTTTGGTTTGGGTAATTATTGGATGTATTTGCGCGCATTCAGCCGAAATTTTGACTGCAGGAATATACAGGATTTTGGTATAGGATATGAGCAAAATACATGTAACTATTTGCTTATATAATAGACCATAGGAAGGAAGAATTAGAGGAGTTATCAATTTGGGATTTTTTTTGGGTTTGCAGGCGAAGTGTCAATTACCATTAGAAATTCACGCGCACAACTTTGAGGTTCTGGGTTCGAATTGGAGACATGGTTTCATTTTTTGACCAAATATTTTATTTCATTGATTAAAAAATATTTGATATGGTATAGCTTTTATTTATTTAAAGAATAATTATTAATTTTTTTATGTTTTAAATATAGTAAGTATTTTTTTCAATTGTTATTCTCTATTCTTTAACTGATATCTTCAAAATACTTTTGTCAAAAAAGAAAGATATCTTCCAAATACTTGTTAAAGAAATTTCTAATTATGTCATAATTGTGACACCCAAATACATGCCATCAGATGATAGAAAAAAATTACCGACATGTAGCACAAGTGATAGATACTTCTGTTCCTTAACCATTTGATCCTAAGTTTAATCTCTGACCGATGCGTGTAGAAAAACATTTGTTGGAAGAGATAAATCCTTTAAATGGATCTTTGATACCTCAAAGAATTAATCCCCACGATCACCGTGGAGAATACTTTGATTTTAAAAAATGATAAAAAAACTTAAGATATACGGAATTGAATGATAAATGTGTCCTCTTCACACAAAAATATATTCAAAAGTATCACAAGACCAACATGCGGAAATAGAGAAAAAGAAAAATAATAAACAAACTCGATGTAGAAAATGAAACACAACTCGATGTCACAATTATAAAATGAAACACAAGATCAACAATTGAGGATATAAAATATGTGAGATGCTTAAACATTGTGTACCATAGTTTTCTGCTAACTAAACATTGTGGATTATCGTGCATTGATTCTCACATATTCTATATTCTCGTTCCGAAACAATGGTGTTACACAATAACATCCAAAATTAGCTTCTTAATAATCTTAATAATGAAAGAAGTTTTCTTAAAGGTTTGTTAATTTTTTTAAGCATCTTAAGTAGTATATCTTACTCTCTTGTAAAAAAAAAGCATAGTTTCTCTATGCATCAAACAAATTGTATCTTACTCCATAGAGAAATTAATTTGAAGGAACCTTATATCCTTTAATAAGTATCGTAAGAATAAATAAAGTACCTATTAAATACTTTTATATATTGATGTTAAGAAAAAGGACCAAATATGTAATTTACCTGAAAAATCTATATGAAAAAAAAAGTAAAATTTCTAAAATTAATAAATGTGTTTTGAATTCTTTATAGGACAACTTTTTATTTAACCATTGTCTTTTTTTTCTTATACCCTGAAGCAACTCCTTTCTAAATTTACCCGTAGGTATTTATCCCACTTGAAAGTGGCCTCCTTTATTGACAAAATAATAAATTTGCGAAAGTAAGTGGATATAAGCATTAATGTAAAGTGCAGGAAGCACGACCTAGAAATAAAAAGTTATGTTGATCAATGGAAGAGTTCAAAACGCAGAACTCACCTCACATCACATTTCATGTCATCTTAGCCGCATCTTTAATATGGATTGGATATTTTCAAACTTCAAAGTCAATGAGACTTGTTGTGTGAACTGTGGATGAAGTTGAAGGAAGTCAGCATTTGTCAAATGATTTGTAGCAATTAATACAGAAGTATAGATGGAAGCATTAACAAAAAGGTGTATGGCTTATGAAGAGCACTTGATGAAATGGTGGGAGTTTTTTTTGGTTTAACCAATGTCTTGAGTTTAAATTCAGTTTTAGATATATAGCAGTGTTAAATCTTTTGAGGTATATAGTTTGAGAGGTTACTCTCTACAATTGCACGCAGGGGGATATCTGATTTAAGAGAAATAGTAAGACATTATGCATGTCCTTAACTTGGTAAGCTCGTACAATTAGCCTCTCTTTTCAAATGGCCAAGTTATGAGACAAATGACTAACCGCCCATCAACTAATGTTCAACCATAATCGTTTTTTCAATGAAATATGTTGTCATACATGTTCTTTACTTAGTCAACTCATAGAATTCACATATCTTCTCAACCAAATAATAAGATACAGCCCAAAATTGTAACATCCTCATATTTCACTAACCAAGAAATAAAGGTAGCTAACAATTGATAACAACCCAGAGAATATATTAACCAATATGGATTCGAGATTTTCCCTTAGTAATAAAAACAAAAGTTGATTTAAACTTAGTTAACTCGATTCATATATCATGACCCATGGTCATCAAATTCATCTTGACTGCACCTTGATACTATAACATAAACATACTCAAATCCATAGTTGGTTGTCTTAATACTTAGTCTTTTGATACGATTATCAAAATACAATACAAAAGACATGTTTAATGAACCGCCATTTTCCTCATAAACTAACCACCACTTCAAAGGACTCGGTGCATGTTTTTGAATTGATTATCCCTTGATTCCACACACTTAATTTATTATGTCCACCCTCTCTCCAAAACCACATTTAATCATCATCCAAAAAAAATTAGGAAAGTGGGGTTTGTCTTTTTTTTTTTTATAGAAATGATAATAGTCTCTTGGGACCTTATCAACATTTTTATAGAAATGATAATACTCTGCGGCTGCTCCTCAACTACTTGTCTCAGTTACTTGATCCATTACATCTTAATCAACTAATTTTTCTTTTTTTTACTTCGATTCACTAGATTTAGCCAACCCTAATTCATTTGATCAAAATTCAGCTACCCGGTAGATAATTGCCTTTTAGTCGAATGGATCTGGCAAAATACTTTTTGTGTAAACACTATCTTAAATAAACATAATTTTTGTAACCCAAATGCACTTGGATGAGATGGTAGGGGTCTCTTATTGCTTAACCAATGTCATGGGTTCGAATCCATCATTGGGACATGCATTATGGTCCTACCCGACTGGAGGAACCAGATACCCCGATGTATAAAAAAGCATAACTTTTGTAATTTTGTTTCATCTGGATTTTCAGCATAACACAATTGTATGAAGGATGGGATGGGTAAGCCATTTGTAAATATGGAAGGAAATTGAATAACTTAGAGGACCCATTTGGGACTTAAATGGGGGTGGGCCGTGGGCGGGCCATTCTGGCTAGTCAATTGCCAACTCGTCTCTAACACAGTTTTTTTGACAATTTCTCTTTCACAGTTGAATTTTATTTTGGGTTTTTTTGTACCCCCACCACCTTCCCATATACTCCCATAAGACTTTTTTGGACGAAAATACCCCTATAAAGTTTGACCAAAAATAGTATATACCTCACCCTAATGTACCCCCACCCCTAAAAAGGTTAAAAATGCTACTAAAAATTCATTAAAGAGTCAAAAAAAGTCCCAAAAGGTTAAAAATGCTACTAAACCCTAATGTACCCCCACCCCTAAAAAGGTTAAAAATGCTACTAAAAATCCATTAAAGAGTCAAAACTAATCCAAAAATTATAAAAACACCACTAAAAATCTAATAAAACCAAAATAAGGCTATGCAATTTTTTTTAGATTTTTTGGATACTATGAAAAATTAAAAAAAATTAATAAAAAATAGTAAATGATGGAATTTGGGATTTTGAGCCCCCCTGTCCTGAAAGAAATTCCTTCTTGAGCAGTATTGATCCTTGATTATTTTCGGATTTAATGGCTGTGGTTTCATTACAATTGGAGTAGGTTGCCCGAAAACCGATTTTTTAGCCTAAATTATTCGCTCGAGGTATAACAACGTCACGTGTTAACGAACTACACACTAAACAAAACCAAAAAACGGTCAATATTCATATCTAATTTATTTTTCTAAAATTTTTTTTTTACATTTTTTAAATGATTTATTTATTTATTTTTTGGGTTACAAAGTCGTATATACCTAGGTGTGGGGTACATACGATTTTGTAATTTAACAAATCGTATATACCCCCACCTTAGGTATATACGACTTTATTTTTTAAAATTTTTAGGGAAAATCGTATATACCTATATACGATTTCCAATTTTTTGGGGAATTTCGTATATAGGAATGGCTTAAACATGTATTCTGCCCCTGCAAATATCACCATAATCCAGTTATACCCCTGTAAAAATAAAAACTTTAAAATTACCCTTGCAAATATAAATCGCTTACGGTTATGCCCCTCGGTCAGCTTCCCATCCCAAAAAATAATTTAAATAAGGTTTAAATATATGTTCTGCCCCTGCAAATATCACCATAATCCAGTTATGCGCCCCTGCAAATATCAGCATAATAGAAAAATTAAAGATTTTGACAGGGGCATAACTGGATTATAGTGATATTTGTAGGGGCATAACTAGATTATGGTGATATTTGCAGGGGTAAAACATATATTTAAACATTATTTAAATTATTTTTTTGGATGAGAAACTGACCGAGGGGCATAACCGTAAGCGGTTTATATTTGCAAGGGTAATTTTAAAGTTTTTATTTTTACAGGGGTATAACTGGATTATGGTAATATTTGCAGGGGCAAAACATATATTTAAGCCTATAGGAATATACGAAATTCCAATTTTTTTTTTATTTTTCTTTATTTTTTTTGAGCTGGGGATATGTTGGGTTTTTTAAATTTGTGAAGGGTATTTTGGTCTTTTCACATGGGGCGTGGGGGTAGATGAGAAGGTGGTGGGGTACAAAAAAAAACTCTTTTATTTTTAGAGGAACTAGTATGGATTTGAAAATTATCATTGCATTGTTACCCGTTTCGATAAGTATAATTTCATTAAAATAATAAAAGAAGTGCGAAATTTGAGCAGAATTTTTTTGTTAGTGAGCATCTAATACCGATTGAGTTTTATTAGGTATGATACTCAACATCATATCATCACTCAATGACACACTATTTTTTTATAATTAAATATTTTAAAATAAATTTAAATATTGGATAATTTTGCCTACAAATTATTATACTCAACCAAATTCGCCAATAAAAAAAATACTCAACCAAATTCAATGAGTTAAATTATAATTTATTCTATAGAAGTATATATATACAGATAGATATAGATGTCTATGGCTCCCACTTGATTTATACTTGTGATTGATAAGTTTGCTGTTTGAGATTGGAAGTTTCTTAAACAAATTTAGCTTTTCTTCCTTTGGCAGATTTGATTTAAAGAAAGAAAAGAACGAAATAACTTAGACAATGACAATCACAAACTTTAATCCAAAAAATCAACAGCACCAAACTCCGTGAAGATATATATAACAATAGCAAAAGAGAAAGGGAAGTGGATGTGTCTTCCTATCATGATATTGATAATGATGTTGAAAGAGAGCTAACTCTTCAATTGGTGGGATTTCCCCAAAAATGGACCACAATTGTTGGTTGAAGGTGGGAATAGGACCTATCACTAAAAAGATCTCTCATGCTATCAATTCAACTAGGTTTTTTTTTTTACCCCCACAATATATTTTTGGACGAAAATATCCCTTGAAATAATTAACTAAATCGGATCTACGTGTTGATAGGTAGATCCGATTAATTGTTTTGCAAAGCATATGTATGTAGATCCGATTAGATTGGAAAAAATCCAATCGGATCTACATTGGGGGAGGTAGATACGATA
Source organism: Astragalus glycyphyllos (assembly GCA_963573325.1). Classification (NCBI taxonomy): domain Eukaryota; kingdom Viridiplantae; phylum Streptophyta; class Magnoliopsida; order Fabales; family Fabaceae; genus Astragalus; species Astragalus glycyphyllos. Next base: position 12,563,732 of record OY754312.1, on the reverse strand, counting down.
GTGAAATTTTCAAAAGCGAATGTATCTATGTGCGAGATACATCCGATTCGTGTAAAAATAGAATCGTATTTACCTATTAGTGGGGGTACATACGATTTGTTAAATGCAAAGCGTATTTACCCCCCCACCCATAGGTAAATCCGATTTGTGTTTGAATCGATAGCCAGATTTACTCCCCTGGCCCAACGATTATTTTTTCAACGGTGTGGATTGCACCGATAATATCAACGGTTGATAATCATTGACGAATTCTATAAATACCCACTCCCACCCTCATTCTTTTCACACAAAAATTTCACTCTCAGATACTTATTTCACACATCCAGAATGCAGATCTGTCTAACACAACGCTCGGACGAGAATAGGCTCTGCGGTATACATCATGGGGGCAACATCACCATGAGAGAATATGGTGTCTATTTCTGGAGTCCGAAGCCGGTATTATGTAGAATCCACCGCGCCATGGGTTTTGAAGGTTTGAAGGATAAAGTGTGGTCAAAAGTTCAAGTGACCGGTGACGACCGTGACGTCACTAGTATCACTTATCGCAAACCCGATCGTGGAGACGATGGCCGCATTTCCTTCTCGTCCATGTCTATCAAGACCGACGAAGACGTGGCGAACATGCTCAACATACATGACACGCTTCAGGAGTATAAGCTGTTGGAGCTGTACGTAGAAACTGAACGGAGCGTGAATGAGATTTTATGTCGTCTGCGAGATCCGGAATATTAGGATTTAGTATCTGTCTATTTTTATTGTAGTTGGTTATGTTTTATCTTTTATGTAACTTTGTTTTATCGCATGAATGAAATCGAAATTTTAATCAAACTAGTCAAATATAATTATCCGACAAGAAATAATAATACTAATAATAATCAAGTGCTATAATAATAATAGTTCAAACATACAACTGTAAAACAGTACAATCCACCAAAAGTAAGTCCCTAACGCTCACGCCTCTCTATCATATCCAACAACTGCGTGAAGCGAGTGTAGGTCCGAGTGCCCATCCTAATGTATCAGCTACGAAGCCCCATCTGAATCTCCTCCTCCAAAATCTCCAACAGCTCTGGTGGTGGTGGTGGTGCAACCCGTAAGAGTCTAGGAATAGATGCTCTGACGTACCACTGTAAGTAGTCTGGAGCAACCTGACCCAACTCCTCAACAGCATGAGTCGTCTGAATCACCTCGAGCACACTGGGCAAATAGATGGAAATCCGGAAGATGCAGTCTGCATGGCTAGGAGGAACGGTAAGAGGAGGAAGTGGGATGACTTGGACGTACCCAAACTGTCGGCATGTAGGGAATAGTGATGTCTCCCCAGCTGAAGTGTCCCCTGTAGAGTGAAACCTGCTCAAAGGGTCTAACCGCCTGATGGCCCTCAAACGGCCGCCAACAGACATCATCGGACGTGAGGGAATCAATCCTATGCCTGTATGCCCCCAACTTGATTGCATCTGTCTTCTTTCTCTTCCAAACCCCACAGAGTCCTCCGCCCCTGCACTCTAGTGGGCTACCTCTCCACTAGATGAGGAAAGTACCATAAAATCCAGCTCTGAAATGCAAAGATAAAAAACTAAGTTAATTAAATTAACTATTTAACAGAAATTTAACCAAACTCAGAAAAAGGGAAAAAATTAATTAAAATTTATTACCTGTAATAGGGAGGCATACCCAGCTAAATATCTCACTGTGTCAAATGAGGCGTAGTTCAACTGATCATACATGAAAGCAACTGCTCCTACGCCCCATGCGAATGATCCAACACCAGCTGCACTAAGGTCCTCAAGTAGCAGCAGCCACTTGGCCTCAGCCCTATCTCCAGTCTTCACCGTGAAGATGCTCCAGCTCAAAACCATAACGATCATCGCCCTAATAGCAGGAGCCATGTCATCGGCAATGGAGCTATCTCTAACTATCTGCTGAAGCCACTCATAACGGTAATATGGCCCAAAGCAGCTCGACACTCAGCAACAGCCTCGGCATGAGTCACCCCGAGATATGCCACAGCAAGCTGAACTGCCTGATCAGTGGTGACAGACGTGGGTGGAGATCTGTATTATGTGCCAGTCAGCGGAAGATGTAACAAACAGGAGACGTCATCCAAAGTAATCGTCATTTCACCGAATGGTAGGTGAAATGACGAAGTCTCCTGGTGCCATCTCTCAACAAAAGCGGACAACAGCTCGTGGTCCACAGTCAGATGTCCTGTCTGGATGAGTGGGGCCAAATCGGAAGCTGAGAACCTATGCCAAAACTGGATGTTTTGGGAATACCCCAGTAGTCTCTTACCTAGCTTGTTACCATGGTTGGTAACCTTCAGTTTACGCTCATATGTTTGAATTTAAAAAAAATAAAAATATTAGGCTATGTAAAGCAATAAATTCAACTAACAAGACTATGTAAATAAATTCAACTTACCTGCGTCCTCAGTACATGAGAACAAACATGAGACGTTAGCCCAGAGAATAGAGAAGGCTGCTTCTGATGGTCCTCCTGCTGATGCTCCTGATACTGATGGTGCTGCTGATGGTCGTCCTCCTCCTCATAATGCTGCTGCTCAGTCATATATTGGTCCTCCTCCACCGGTAGCTGTCTACCCTCGGCGCGCCTACGCTGGGTGGACGCATGTCCCGCAACCCTGTGGCGGGTGCGTGTACTGGGAGCAGAAGATGACGACGATGCTTGCTCAGTCCTTCGAGAGGACGACTCGCCTCAGATCCTATGTGACACTGAAAAAACAAAAAATAAAAAAAATAAAAAAAATTGGAAATCGTATCTACCTAGATCCTATGTGAAATCGGATCTAAGTAGATCCTATGGGAAATGGTATTTACGTAGATACGACTTACTCTTTTTGAATTTTCTGATGGGAAATCGTATGTAGGTAAATACGATTGGAATTTTTTTGGAAATCATATGTATCTCTGAAAGGGTAAATCCGATTAGCTCTAAAAATTTGCTGGTCAAATCGTATGTAAGTGAGAAATGGTAAATCTTTTGTAAATTTGTAAAAATTTTAAGGATATTTTCGTCTTTTCTCAGGGTGTGTGGGGGTATGGGGTGAAATGGTGGGGTACAAAAAAAACCCATTCAACTATTAACAAAGTTATTCATCTATGCTTGTTACCGTGAGAAGAAAAGGCATTAGCATCACCATGTATGTCATCAATGAAATTTCTAATTATAAAAAAAAAAAGTCATTAGCTTGTTGTCGATCATTTCCAAATAATGGATATATAATCCTTGGTAAGGTAAAAATGCTATATCTTACTAGCAAATTGGATTAATTCCACCCTACTCTAAGAAACAAAAGTTGGTAATATTTGATTGTCTCTTAGGGCGATGACTAGAGTGATCCAACACTTCAAATAGATTATATTGGTCAAATGTTCGAAAAACACTCCAAACTCCACCAATGATTGCTACCGCAACCTGTAAGTAGAAGTTAATGTTTGTCCATGTCTGCGCTAGTCTCATGAGTGATTTGATTGGTTACGATTCGACGAAAAACAACAAGAAACTTGAACAAGTTTAAGTTTAGACACATATAATAATAGAAATTTGACTAAGAAAATTCGACGAAAAACAAGAAATTTGATTGGTTACTAATGGTTAATACAAATGGATTAAGAGGTAGATAATACGCCGCCACAAGTTGAGGAGTGGATGGACAAAAGGCTAAGCTTGGCTAAAATGGTTTGAAAAGGATGGGGATCAAGAGGCTTGGTTACAATATCTACTAACTAATTAACCGAGGGTATAGGAAGAAGGTGAAATAGTTTGGCTTGGTGTTTTTCACAAACGACGATGTGACAATCTCTTTTAATGTGTTTAGTTCGTTCATGAAAGGTAGGGTTTTGTGCTATGTAGATGGCAAAACAATTATAACAATACATTGTGGTAGGAGAAGTAAAGGGTAAGTTGATTTTTCGGAGAAGATAAGTGAGTCATTGGCACAAACTGTACCGGTGAGAGCCTTGTATTTTGCTTCAAAAGAAGAACAAGAGACAATGGATTGTTTCTTTGATTTCCATGAAATCAAAGAATCCCCAAGAAAGATGCAAAAACTAGTTGTAGAGTAGTTAAGTAGAGTAGTCTACCAATGAGTCTTATTTTTTATGTTGGATTAGAAAAAGGAAGGGTCATACTTCGTACAACCCCCTCTCTACTCGATGGACACCCCTTACTTTCCAATATTCTCATTTTACCCCTACCGTCCAATTTTTTTTATTTATAAAAATCAATCCCACACACCCCTACCGTTGGGCACAATTTCCAACTTTATTGTAATCCGTTGATTTCCAATGGGGCACAATTCCCAACTTCATTATTATCCGTTGATTTCCAACGGTTGCGCAATTTTCAAATTTGTTAGTCAAAGGACAAGTTCGGCGCACGCCTGGTCGAACGGGTTCGTTTCAGCGTGCGCCGAACCATCTAAAAAAATGATGGGGGTGTCTGTGAACTTTTTACATACCCGGTGCATGCAAATTCGAACCGGTTCGGCCAAACGTGCGCCGAACCGTGAATTTTTTTTTTAAAAAAATACATTTCACAAATTTCATTAAGGGCAACTTGGTCTTTTCACCCCATAAAGGGATGTCTACTGAGTAGCTCCAGGTGTGTACGAAGTATGAGGCAAAAGGAATCGCTGGAAGTTTTTTGGAGCTTAACATCTTTGGTGATAGGAGTTGAAGTTGGTTTTGAAGCAAAGAGGTCAATCAAGGTCAGAAAGCAAGTCCAAGGCATATTTCCTTTGACAGATGTGCAAACCATCCTTTGTCCAAGCAATTTCCAGACCTAGAAAGAGCTTTAAATCACCCAAGTCTTTAATATTGGAAGCTAAACGTAGGTGCCTTATGTTTAGTATCTCCTAAAAATCATGAAATAACCAAAGAAGAAGAAGGAGAAGAATGTTTCATAAATAGAATAAGCTGAAAGACATTGAGAAAATCTCTGAGATAGGAAAGCAGTTGACAGTTTAGCAAACCACCTGGACTGTTTTAAACCGTAGAGAGACTTTTTGAGCCTATAAACTTGGCCAGGCTATGTGGGTAGTAGGAAATTCCAGGATAATACCATATTATCAGGGAGAAAATGTTTACTGGAAATACTTCATGTATTTAATTAATTGGTCAAATGTACGTATGGAGGCCCTATTTATAAGGTTGAATAGAAGGATGAAAAAATACTAAACAGAATAGCCTAACAAGCCTAACTGGATTAAAACAAGATAACTAACTCTAATAACTAACAGTTAATACAGGTAATGTAAATGGATTAAGAGGTAGATAATAGCAGTTTTTTTTGGTCGAGACCAGGGTATCCACCGCCGAACGCAGTGACTAATCCCCTCGCTGGATCGGAGGTACCTCGAAGGGTGGGACAGCTGGCCCAGAGATTTAAAGCTGCTCCGTACCCAAGGCGAGGATCGAACCCTCGACGCTAGATAATAGCAGTTTAGGAATAACACTAACGTTAATAGTTACACCCCAAAATATACCTTATTCCCATAACCCATACAAGTCCAACATAAGGGACCCAACCTGTATAGAGATCTAACAACAAAACAAGCGTAATTCTAGCATCGTGCTATCTATTTCTGTTGTTCCCGTCAAATCCGTTGCCCTTTACGGCTTTACATGTCCATTCCTTACCACTATTCTTTGACTATTGCACCGTAAAAATACATTCTTCAAATTTTAGGCATATAGAGGTTTACCACTTTTACTATCTACAATCCCTTCTTTTTTTGGCTTTTTAGTTGGTATCATATCATGTGTTTGACATCAAAGTGGAATCTTAATTGTAATCAATAGTATCCAGCTAAGTCGCAACTCATGATTAAGAATGTTGACTGATGCTGTGGTTGTCACTAATTAATAATAGAAATCACACATTGCGATCATTTTCTCGTGCTTTCTGTCTTTTTTCAACTACCACATTTGCCACAACCCCCACACAGACGGACCTATAGTTGAAAGCCATTTGAACTTATGTTCGCATCCACCGGTATATAGTGAACCAAATAAAGGAAGAAAAAAAGAGGCAACGAAAAAAAAAGCAATTATATCATTAAACATCCCACTAAGACATGACATCAAACCCACTCCTATCCTTATCACCTGTTCAACCTTGCAGTGGAAGGATAGTTGGAAGAAAAAAAAGAAAAAAAGAAAAAGGAAAAAAGTAATTAGACACTTTAAAAGATACCTCCAATTTAAACCCTTTATTGGTTTAAAATAGCATGTGAACAATTATATGTTTGTGTTGCAGATGTTGATGTCCACGAGGCGTCTCATGGAAATTAAGGCAGTGCTTACTAAAAGACTAACAACACATTCTTTTACAATTTTTACCAATGGATTTTGACTTTCATAACACAAATTGTCATTACTTATAAGAACTATTCATGGAATGAGAGAGTACTTCAATTAGCAGTTTAGCAACATAGTTGAGTGTGATAAGGATGATAGTGGTTTAGCTTTCTACAAGCCTCCTCCTATCCTCCTTAGGATTAACTTTCAAGTACCTGTCCGGCTGTCCCTTCAATATAACCAAAAAAAGTAAGTAAAATTAAGACTATTTATTCACAAAATTTCTCAGAATTACCAACAATTATCAGAAACAGGAAATTAACTAATTGCACATGCCACGAACCAAGAAAAGAAAGAACTACTTGCTACATGCTATTGTTAATGCTAAATTACTAAACTAAACCTAAACCTAAACCTATCAACTAAAACAATCAATTTATCTTCAGAGAAATAAATAACAGAATTGCAGAAAGTAGTAAACGCAAATTGATTTAAAGAAATGATTTCATTTTCAGGTCCAAATGTTACATGGAATGAAATTTCAAACACAGTAATCTTCTCTATTGGCTGAGGTAAAAAACCAATGGAGGAGGGCTTTTGAAGAAGAAACATGAAGAAGGTTAAAATGAAAACAATAATTTTACAGAGGAAGTATAGGATTTCAGCTATCAGGCCACTACCACCATTGGTGAACAAGAATTCCACTTTGTCTAAGAGTATTGAAGAGCTCCAAACACTGTTCATATGTTTTCTCATACTTTGGACTCCTCTGCCCAGGGCAACATCTCTGCCACCTATTGTAATGGCATTCAAGGAAAATCTCATCTACCAAACAGATAGCCCCAGTTTCAAACAATCTCGGAATCAAATCAAATTCAGTACCCTCCACATCCATTTTCATCACAACAAAATCATTCTTCGAAACTGTTTTCTTCAACCAATTAGCAAAATCAAATCCCTGAATCTTCTCCACTTCCCCATTAAACTCCTCCCCTGAAGATTGCAAAGGTTGAATCCTACCCATTCCCCTTCCTTTAACCTCAACATGCTCCCCGGGATCGCGATGAATCTCAAACATCAAAGTCTCATTCTTCACCCAAGCAGCATAAGGAACCAATGTGATCCCTTTCTTCAACCCATATTCCTTATGAAAAGTCTTATCAGCTTCAATTGCATACACATGAAAAGTCTTGTTCTGTTTAGGATACTGTTTCCTAAACCAAGAACCTATACTAGAACCATAGCTTCTAGCTCCAACATCAACATACAAATACCTATTCTTAAAACTTATATCAGCCATTGAAGGAAGGTACTTAATGTTCACTATATTCTTTTTCAAAGTAATCCATGGCTTCAATGGTTCCTTTTCAATTAAAGGTTCAGCAACTCTAACCAACTCTCTTTTATATTCAGGAACATAACACTTTCCATTTGAATAATCACTATCAAAATCATCACACTCTTTTTTCAAAACAGTTTCATGAATATATGGCATTGAAGAATCAAACCCTTCTAACACATGCAACTTCACTACTTTGAAACAATGAAACAAATCAAGAAATGAATTGAAACTATACGTATCTTTATGGTTTGTGAAGTGGAACACCGCGAACCCTCCCCGTTTCAGCGTCCGAGCAATCTCCATCGCGAACTCTGCCGGCTTTGCCGACTTTGCGAAGGATCCCTCACCGGAGAAAACAAAATCGAAGTCTCCATCGCCAAAAGGAATCCGTTCACCACGTCCGAACTTCATCAGCGGCTTCACCGCCTTCTTCGAGATCCCGACGGCGTTTCGGACACCGATCTCCCTCAGTGCGAAAACATCGCGTCCTGTCGGCGTTTCCACACATAGCGACTTCGACTCCGGTGAGAGATAACCATCGACAATTAGGTCATGAAACACCGAAGAGTAGAAACGAACGCCGTCGATCCAGTCCTTACTTTTGTAAAGCTCTGTCAACGGCGCATTACCAACACCGCCTGAAGCAGACTCACCGGAAAGTCGGTCGGTGCCGGCGATAACGATTCTGAGAGTCTCCGGTAAAGAGAAGAAGCAGAAATCGTCAATCTTACAAGACTCACCGGCGATGGCGATTATGTAAGCAAAACGGATACCGATGATGAAAACACCTGATAGAAGTAGCCGTATCAGAAGGTTCCGGAGAGAGTTAGGCTTCACTGCGGTAGGTTCCATGGTAGCATTTGTGCACTTCTTTTTCATCATGAAAAATATAATAAAAAATGGCGGAAAATCAAAAAAAATGAAAAACAATTGGAGTATTTTTTTGTTTTTATCGAGAGCAGAATCGAGCTGAAGTATGGTTAGCTCCGATTAAGGGTTTTAGTTCAGTGGCTGTGATTGGGAAATGAAGAGTGAAGTGAGGGGTAAAATGGGAACGCATGGTTTGAGAAATGAAGAGCGAGTTGGTGACTCAGGAGTGTGTGACTCAGTAATGGTGGTGGTGTGAGTTTTGTACTTTGGTTGGTTGCAGAAAAGGAAAGAGGGAGAAATGGAAAAGAAGAGGAAAGCGAGTGGAATAATGGTGACCGGAATAACCGGTGTATAGGGAAAGCGAGAAAGCGAAAAAGCGAAGCGGATTCCGTTGCGTGGATAATGGAAGTTGGAATCTCCTCATAATTATATACCGGAATTTAGTAATTTACAAATAATTAGTTTGAGGAATCAAAACAAATTCATTAAAGAGATAGATCAAATTTCCTAATTTCCTACTTTACAAAGATAGATCAAATTTCCTAATTTTCAAATAACTAGGTTGAAATGGGGGTACGTACGTACATCAATTTCCTTTTACAAATTTCCTAGTTTGAGGAAAGATACTCTATTTTCTTTTTAAAATCATATTCATTAAAGAGTTCAATGTTTTCTTTTTGCAAAAGAGTTCAATTGTTATATATGCTAGACTTTTTTTATAAGTGAGATATTGTAATAAGGGTAGTATGGGGTACTCCAACGCGTACAATTAATTGGGGTCTCATTAAACCTTCGTTGATTCAAAGGAAGTCAAAGCCCTATGGGTAAAAGACCTAAGGAGGAAAAAGAGTATCCCAAGAAGAACAAGGCGATAAAACCAATTACACGGGTATCGTAATACAAAAAAAATAAAAAAATAAAAATACATCGACAAACTAAGCAACAAATTTTATGAGGTGGCCAAGTATAAAAATTTACTTGTATTTTTTGTATCTTGACTTTCTTTGATTGACGAGTTTGCTCATTCTATTTAATTTTTGGCGATTTTGTTCCTTAATATGGTAATTTTGGTCTTTGTGATATTTTTATTGAACTTTTTGCCCCAAAATATTGTGCAATTTTGGTCCCTCATTTCTTCAAAGTCCAAGATTTTTGGGGACCAAAAATCTTGTAAAAAATTCATGATTTTGAGGACAAAAATTGCAAAATTAAGAAAATTGATGACCAAAGTTGTTAAAAGTAAAATAGATGGACCAAAATTACCAAGCTAACAAAAAACACTATATTTGTTTGGATTAATGATAGACTAATAGACTTAAACTAATAGATTTGTTGTTTAAGGAATATATATTCTTTATTTTTTTTGACCAAATATATTTTTTATTATAATTGACAATTTATCACTTTCAAGACTCAAATAATATTCTTTATTAATTGAAACCCTACGAATTTATAATAATAATAATAATAAATACTAATCCATAAGAATATAAACCAAATTAGTTTTTTTGACAACTAAACAAAACTAGTTACTGAAATTATAAAATTGAATAGAATAGGAAGGTCTTATAAATTGCAAAAGTATGTTATTGGTTTTCACTTGTGATTATGGGAGAAATGGTACTTGAAAACCGTGTACCTATAAAAACGGGATTATGTACATATTAGCAGTTGGCGTTCACGTGATGAGGGAGTCAGGGCGAGTCACGGAGTAGAAGAAAGAAACAAATCAACGGAAAAACTGCAAACAAAGGCTACAAGTCAACAACAATATAGTAGCTGTTACGTAGGGTACTGAAATACCTAAAAAGGGCTTAGTTTCTGTAAGGTGCACGATAGGTCGTTTAATTTGGATTGGGTCTGCAAAACGGTGCATAGCATCTAAAGAGCCAGAGCAAGTGGGCACATGCAGGGTTTCATCTACATCACCACAAAACTTGTAAGTAGGATCCCCAAAATTCATTTTGGACTTCCGCAGATTTTCATGTTAGTTTCTAGAGGAATATAATATATATTTTTGCATCATATTTAGTAATTTATGGGCATCACAAGTTTTAATAATAGAGTCATATCAATGTGTATGCTAAAACATATCTCATATAGAACAAAAATCTAATGTTCTTTATTATTTTCTTTCTTTGATTTTTAACACAAATTGAAACTAAAACTAAAAATGAATTACAAAATAAATTGGAATTACATAAGTTTAAATTAAACTTTGAAAAGGAAAATAATCAATAAATGTATTCTTTAGTTTAACTTTTTTAAATGATATGAATTGAAAAGTATGGTATTCACAACATTAAAAGGAATTTTATTTTGTTTGAGAATATCGAAGGAAATTCAATATAAGAAATAATTAAAATATATTTTCACATAGCATATAATTTAAATAAATTGTTGTGTCAAGAATATACACGAAATATATTCTCTCCAAAAATATAATTATAGAATATATCTCACTGCAAATAATAATCAACATTTTGTTTATTTATAAACACAAATGATAACCAGGGGGTGTGGTTGAGCGGCGGTAGAAACCCTGGCTCGACAAAAAACACAAATGATGGTTTTTAGAGTAAATATATTTTCATGTTAGTTTTTAGAGTAATACAATATATTTCATTATATATAGTAAGAAGAAATGTAACACTATTTAATATATTTAATTTATGCGCATAAATTTTATAATAATAGAGACGGATGAATGTCTATAGCAAAATATCTTTCATAGAATACAAAAAATTACTTGTCTTTATTATTTTCTTTCACTAGATTCCATCACCAATTAATCATTTATAAAAAGAAACTAAAATTAAAAATTAGAATTAAAGAAATTAAATATAAATTAAATTTAGGAAAAAAATAATAAACAAACCTATTCTTATTTTTTATTTTTATAATGATACGAACAAAATTGAAAAACGTATGGTATTCATAATACTAAAAGAAATATTATTTTAAAAATAATGAAAATATTTTTTGATATACCTTTTAATTTAAATAAATAACACATCCAGAACATACAATACTTTCCGTCTATAAAAACAGTTAGAGAAAATATCTCAAACAAATATTACTCAATGTTTTGTTTATTTATAAACCCAAAGGATGGGTTTATAAACAAATATCTCAAACATGGGAAGTTGAAGGATGTAACTCATAATGATAGCAATTGAATATGAATAGTAGTGAACATATTTTTTGACCTAGCATATATATAGTCTAAATAAACATTGGGTCAATAATATAAGATATTTTATTTGTTTAGAAACCAAAATGATGGTTTGAATTATGGAATTAGAATATAAATAACTATATTGCATTAAGAAAATGAGTATAATATTTTAACAAAATGTGTTTTTGAAATAGACTTGCATATTTTGGTCAAAAAAAATAGACTTGCATATACAACGTGTACCTCACATTTTATAATACCCAAAGTAAATTTTAATTACTTTAGATATTATTGATTGTTAATTAAATGCTTTGATATGTGATTTGATTTCCTGATTGGTTTGCTGTGATAATTAAGCACACTGTGTGTTGATATTGATAAATAAATGCGGTTGTGTATGATAGAAAATAGGGGGGTACGATTAGAAATCTGATGAGCCTAAGGAATTGTGAGCTTAGAACAAATGCAGCCCATTAAATGGAGCCCACATGAGAAACATTCAGCTGAACTTCATAAGTTTTAGAAGTCTTTTATTCTTGAGAGCAAGGGGAGAGTCGAGAGAGAGAGAGAGAGTAGGAAACCAGAGCTCATGAGAAGCTCGATACCATTGCCTTGATTTTCAAACACCATCACTCATTATTCCTCCTCTTCCACAAAATTCGAGTCCCACATTCTTTAGATATTGATAAATGATACTGCAACCACTACGCCAGATGTTGAAGAAAAGAATGCATTCATAAGTAGTGCTTCTTTAAAAAATGCTACGCATTGATAGAACGCAATAGGCATGGGTAGCGCTTGGTCTTCTAAGCGCTGCTTATAGTTGTAACGGGCTTAGCAATGGGCAGCGCCTAGTGTATAAACGCTGCTTATAGGTGATACGTGCCTAGGCAATAGGCAGCGTTTCCTAAAAAGAGCTGCTTATAGGAGAAATGCGTCCTCCAATAAGCAGCGCTTCTTAGGAAACGCTGCCTATTGCCTAGGCGCGTATAAGCTGTAAGCAGCGCCTCTGAACAAGCGCTGTCCATTGGTGCCACTATAAGCAGCGCTTATAAGTATAAAGCGCTGCCATTTGCCCTTTTTTCTTTTTTCGTTTCTTTCAATATCTTAGCCCTCCAACGTCTCTCTCTCTCTCTCTCTCACACTTTCATTCTTCAGCTCCCACTCTCTCCTTCTCACGAAAACACACCCTTCTTCTCAACCATCTTCAACCCTTCTTCAAGGAAAACCCACCCATTTCGTTTCTCTCTCTCTCTTTCTCAACCATTTCGTCTCTCACCCTCACATACTCTCTCCATTTCGTTTCTCTCTCTCTCTCTCTCAACCATCTTCAAGCCATTTCGTTTTGGTGACATATTCAACCATCTCCAAGCCAAGCATCTTTGAAGGTAACTCATAAACTCATTTCTTGTTTTGCATTTAAAGTGTTATTGTGATATATGTGGTTGTTTTACTTGGTTTATCATATTGTGACATTGTGTATATGTGGTTGTTTTGTTGTGTGTTGTCTCTTTTGCTTTGCATTTAAAGTGTTTGTGTTTTTGACTCAAAGAATACCAATTTCAATAAATAGAAGAATTTTGTAAATGAATGATTGAAATTAGGATTGCTTGTTGTTCTAGTTATTTTAATGGCATTGAAATCTTAGGTTAGATGATTCAAACTTGATGCTTGTTGATTGGTTCTTTGAAAGGGTGAAGTGTTTCTAATCTTGAGGGGAAATGTAGGTGTAGTGTTTGTTGAAATGTCCAAATGAAATGCTTGTTAATTTAATGTTGCTCTAGGTTAAGGGATTCTTGTGTTGTATATTTATAAATTTGAGATATTTAGTGAAATGCATGTTAATTGAATGTTGTTCTAGGTTAAGGGATACTTGTGATGTATTTCTAAACATGAGAAATTGAGGATTGTTGCTGAATATGTGAATTGTTGTTAGGTTTTGCGAGTTTGTTTTGTCGGAGCTTTGCATTCGTTGTTCGAGAGTTCGGTTCATTTGCTAGTGCGTGGTTCGCCTAGGTTGGAGTTCATTGTTGTTTCCACTTGTTCAGGTACTTTTGTTGTTTAAAACTAGAGTGACTATTTATTTATTTAAAACTGAAATTGCCTCTCTTATTTTTTTTATGTGTTCCTTTTCTTTTAGTTGTGCTTGAAATGAAAGATTGATGCCTAACTTGTGATGAAGTTTAGTCTTGGCAACAACAATGATTCTAAAAACCAATTGCTAATAACTGTTTTGATTGAACCATGATGATTTATTTCTTCATAGATATTGCATTGATATGTAGGCTTTGTATTCTTGATACCTAAGATTGATACCTATCAAATATAAGTTATGCAAACTCTTCTATTACTATTTTATAGAAATAGATCAGCTTTTTTTATATTATATATTTTATACTTGAACAAGAATATAAGTTATGCAAACTTGTATATGTGTGGTGAATGAAACTAGCAAAGTAAAATCGAATATGCCTAAAAATGCGAATTGTTTGTTGTTTGTCACCTATAATAGGTTTTTAAGTTCTCTTATCAGGATTTTATTATAAATAAATACTGGGAAATTATGGATAGAGAGTGGATGTCTGCCAATCGTCTGTCCAAGGAATATGTTGCTGGAGTGGATTATTTTGTGAAGTGTGTTGTTGAACGTTTAGGGACTTCTAGTAACATGAAGTGTCCTTGTTTGAGTTGTTGCTATGTAAAATCAGTTAATGCAGAGGAGTTGACAGGACATTTAAAGGGTTACAGAATAGATCAAAGTTACACTTGTTGGACAATGCATGGTGAGGAAAGAGGTGAATCTTCAAATATGGGTAATAGTACTGAGAGATGTGCACCGGTTGACACCGAAAGACCTACATTTGAAGTGGGCGAATTTGAAGAGATGGCAAAGGCTATTGAAGACGATCTTAATGACTGTCCTCAAATGTTTGAGAAATTGATAACGGATGCGGAGACGCCGTTGTATTCAGGTTGTACTGAATTCACGAAACTATTGGCTGTCATAAAGTTGTATAACTTGAAAACTTGCCACGGATGGACGGATAAGAGCTTTACGGAATTACTCGCACTGTTGAAAGAAATGTTGCCGAAGGATAATGTGCTCCCTTCTCGGACGTATGATGCAAAACAAATGTTAGGGTCCATTGGGTTGAACTATGAGAAGATACATGCTTGTCCCAATGATTGCATTTTATTTTGGAATGAACATGCATCGTTAAAGTCGTGTCCTAAATGTAATGCATCGCATATAAAAAGAAAGAATCTACTCCAGAAAAGGTGTTGTGGTATTTTCCCATTAGGCGCATGTACCATAGTTCAGAAGATGCAAAACACTTGACATGGCATGATGATGAAAGGATTAAAGATGGCATGCTACGACACCCGGCGGATTCTCCGCAATGGAAGAAAATTGATATTGATTATCCTGATTTCGGGTTGGATCCAAGAAACCTACGACTTGCATTGTCTGCTGATGGATTTAATCCGCACGGCATTCAGAGTAGCTCCCACAGTACATGGCCCGTGATTTTGGCGATCTATAACTTACCTCCATGGCTTTGCATGAAACGCAAATATATGATGTTGTCTTTGTTAATTTCTAGGCCCAAGCAACCGGGAAATGATATTGATGTATACTTGGCTCCGTTAGAAGACTTGAAGCTAATGTGGGAGACTGGAGTAGAGGTGTATGATGGGTTCAGAGAAGAAACTTTCACCCTGAGGGCTATGATTTTTGGCACAATTAATGACTTTCCGGCATACGACAATCTATCTGGGTACAGTAACAAAGGTCAGTGTGAGTGCCCTATATGTAAAGATAACACTGATTGGATGTGGTTGGAACATGGTAGGAAGAATATCTACTGTGGTCATCGTAGGTTTTTTCCATCTACTCATCCGTATCGACTGTTGAAAAAGGCATTCAATGGGAATATCGAAACCCGTAAAGCTCCCATGGCTACGGGTGAACAACTATTTGAAAAGGTGAGAGGTTTGAACATTAAATTTGGGAAGCCTTTTGCAGGAGAGCTTGCCAAACGGGGGTGGAAGAAAAAGTCGATTTTCTTTGAGTTGCCATACTGGAAGTCATTATATGTAAGGCACTTCATTGATGTGATGCATGTTGAAAAAAATGTCTTTGAAAGTGTCATCGGTATCTTACTCAATATGCCAGGAAAGACTAAAGATACCATCAACTCGAGGTTGGACTTGCTTAGTATGGGGTTGAGACCAGAATTGGGTCCGATAAAGAAGGGTACACGTACATATCTACCTCCGGCAGCTCATACTTTATCTAAAAAGGAGAAGACCGTGTTTTGTAAGTTTCTTCATGGAGTTAAAGTTCCAGAGGGTTACTCTTCAAATGTTATGAACCTTGTATCGATGAAAGACCTCAAGTTAAAGTCTTTAAAGTCTCATGATTGCCATGTTCTAATGGAGAATTTGCTACCCATCGGTGTACGTTCCATTTTGCCTAAGAAAGTGCGCAAGAACCTAACCAAACTTAATTTCTTCTTTAAGGCGATTTGTAGTAGAGTAATTGACCCTGGAAAGTTGCCATCATTGAAAAGAGAAATTACTGTCACTTTGTGTGAGCTTGAGATGTATTTCCCACCTTCATTTTTTCACATAATGATTCATCTAATAGTTTATCTGATTAGAGAGACACAATTGTGTGGCCCATGTTACATGAGATGGATGTATCCGTTTGAGCGTTACATGAAGATATTAAAAGGTTATGTGAAAAACCGATCACGACCCGAGGGTTGTATTGTTGAGCGCTACATAGTTGAAGAAGCTATTGAGTTCTGTACCGGCTATCTATCTAGTCTTGAATATTTTGTGGGACTGCCAAGGTCTCATCACTTAGGAAGCATTAGTAAAGGGATGTCAGGAACAAAAATAGTGATGGTATCAAGGAAAGAACTAGATGAAGCACACTTATATGTTTTGCACAATGATACTGAGGTTGATTCATATGTTTCCAAGTACATGGACACACTTAAGAGTGATCACCCATATAAGACTCAAGTTTGGTTAACAAAAGAACATAATCGGAGTTTCATAATGTGGCTAAAAGAGCACATTGATTTCGAATTTGCTATGAATCCTTCCTCGATTTCAGAGAGATTGAGATGGTTAGCAAAAGGTCCAAATATGCAAATTTTCTCTTACACCAGCTATCTAATGAACGGGTACACGTTCTATACAAAAAACCATGATGATCAAAGTAAAATGCAAAATAGTGGGGTGACTCTTGTAGCTCAAGCTTTGCATACATCAAGTGCCAAAGACAGAAATCCCATATATAGAGGCGGTGCTAGTGGATTGGTAAGACACAATAAGCTTGATTTCTCTTTGTTTAATAAATCTTTTGATTTATAATTTGTTAACATTTGGTAAATTTAAATATAGTTGGAGGAGAGTGGGAAAGATCCTACTAAAGAAAGCATTGAGCGACATTTTTTGTGGGTAGCAGCCAGACAAAAGGATGGGGAGGTTGTGGATCCCAAAACTAAGGAGGTGACCGACAGAATTGTATGTATTTCCAAAATTCGAATATTGTTTTGAAACTTTTATGATCTTTAAAATGTATAATAATTTTATTTATTATACTTTTGTTTGTGAATCAGGAAACCATATCAGAGTCTGTGTCATAGGGAGAGATCACTGATTACTCTGAAAAGGAAATCCTTACTCGTGCCTTGGAAAAGGAAGAATACACAGGTCGTACAAGGGGTTGTGGATTTGGCGTTAATCCATCCAACTACCTTGGATCAAAGAAGAGAACTTATGATGAGCATCATGATTGTAAATAAAGTAGAGAGTTGCGGGTATTGTATGAAGGTCTAAGGTCTGAACTTAGTCAAATCAAATTGCACTATGGGTTGGTTTCGCCTGCAGTACCATCCCCTGCCACAGATAGCGCACGAGATAGCTGCACCATTCCGTCAACTAAGGTATTAATTATTTTTCTTGACGATAAATAAGAAATTAATTATTAAACTCTCTTTCTTCTACGCAATGTATTTATTAATTTTTGTTTATAATTGATTTAGGACAACAATGAGTGTGAGTGTGAATTGTATATCTCAAACTCACACCAAATGGTTGCAATAGGCTTCACATGTGACCAATTGGGAACTTTGATGCACAATTTACCCATACCTCCAGATCATGTTAGAGTTAGAGTTGACTGTGCAATTGTTGGGGATGCACCATTGCCTGCTCCAATACCCAGTATAGATTTACTAACTGTGCAAGATGCAGTTGGTATATTTGTGGCATGGCCAGCACACCTTATTGTTGTAAGTGACAATATATTTGTAACTAACTAATTATTTTATTTTGTCATTTATTGTGTGCTAGCTAACGAATTATTTTATTTATATATAGGTACGCCAAAATGCAAAATCTAGGGGCAAAAGTGTTAGCAAGGCAATATCTACCAGCAAGAAAGTGTCTCGGTCCGGCCCTTCTACACAAGTTTCTCAGCCTGCCCCTCAAAAAGTGACTCGGCCCTCTCCTCTTCCAACAGTGACTCAGCCCTCTCCTCCTCCAACAGTGACTCAACCCGCCCCTCCTCGAAAAGTGACTCGGTCGTCCCTTGCTCCAAAAGTGGCTCGGCCCGCCTCTCCTCCAAAAGTGGCTCGGCCCGCCCCTCCAAAAGTAACTCGGCCCGCCCCACCAAAAGTGACTCAGCCCGCCCCTCCTCCAATAGTGTGTCAGCCCTCCGCCTCTTCCATTGATGATTCTAGGATTATTTTGTATAGCGAAATGCATGCGCAATTCAAGATGGATGATGGATCCCCGCTTGTATTACAGATGGATGACAACATTTTTGGGAATCCCGATCAACTATTGATAATCCCAAAACAGGATATTAATGATTTATGTCAGATGAATTGGGCAACCAGTGTTTGTATTAGAGTATATATCAGGTACGTATGTAATTTATTATTTAACATCATTGAGTTTATTTTATTATATCGTTAATTTAATTTGTATATATATATATACCTCTAATTGTAGGTGCTTGTATCATAACATTTTGGTCCCTTCGGAGCAGACACAGAGATATGTGTTCTTGTGTCCGGATAGTACACACCTCCGTAATGTCAGGGAGGATCTGTCTAATTATGACGACCTTGTGGAACAAAACAAGATAGATGTTACAAATTATATCACTCGACGCTTATCGGATGCTCAACATTAAGGCTTCGTTACCATGTTTTTGGCACCGTGTCTCGTAAGGTGAGAGATTTAATCTATTCTTATATAACATGCATTTTTTAAATACTAGTCAATTACTTATTCAAAGTTTTATTTTGTAGGGATCATTGGATTTTGCTTGCAATAAATCCTAAGACAGATACGATACGTTGTACTACATTGATTCTGTGCATGGTCATTTCAACACTCACCCAGAGTTGGTTGCAATATTTTATAGGTGTGTGTATTTCGACCACTCTGCATATTTCTTTGTTTTAGTTGTTAACTATATGTATTTTTAATAATATAGTTATATCCAATTGTGTTCAGTTGTTTGAAGGAATATTGGAGATTGGAACAATCACAGACAAAATGGGTGCCAACAGAGGTAAGTTTGTAATCAATCTTCTCATATATTTATTTACATTATTGTTGTAAAAAAAATGTATTAAATTAAATTTAACAATTAACTAATCTTTTGTTTTGTAGTGTCCGAAACAACCAAATAACAATGATTGTGGGTATTACGTAATGAGATTTATGAAGGAAATTATTACCCACAACCAAATGGTTATCCCCAGACAGGTATCTTTTTAGAACTCTTTTTTATTTTGATTTAACCATATATTTCAATTCTAATTTTATATAATTATATAATTTCAGTATTTTCCCGATTGTCGGTGGAAGACATACTCTACTGCACAGATTGATGAGCTTAGAGAAGAGTGGTGCCATTATGTCTCGCAATTCTTTGATTTTAGATAGATTG
This sequence comes from Astragalus glycyphyllos, assembly GCA_963573325.1. Taxonomy (NCBI): domain Eukaryota; kingdom Viridiplantae; phylum Streptophyta; class Magnoliopsida; order Fabales; family Fabaceae; genus Astragalus; species Astragalus glycyphyllos. The sequence continues at coordinate 12,544,035 of OY754312.1, read as the reverse complement.
TAATGTTGTAAATTGTTAGATTTTTATTTGGATACATGCATATGAATTGGTTCATGCATATGTAAGTAGCTAACTTGTTTTAATTTGGATACATATTGTAAGTAGCTTGCTAGTTTTGGATACATATTGTTAGAGAGTTTGATTTGGATACATATTAATTTGTTAATATTGTAAGTTGCTAAGTTTTGGATACATATTGGTGCATTTGGATATATAACTAGTTTATATATATGTTGTTAGTATATAATGGATTGGATTGGTATTAATTGGCTGTATATGACCAGGAAATTATCAAATGTAAAATGGAAAATACATAAAAACAGAAAAAAAATAAAAAATAAAAGTAAATTATACAATGGGCAGCGCTTGCAGGGAGAAGTGCTGCTCATTCACCTAGCGTCTTTAGCAATAGGCAGTGTTTGGCAGAAGGAAGCGCTGCCCATTGCTAAACGTGCTAGGTGAATGAGCAGCGCTTGGTGGGAGAAGCGCTGCTCATTCACCTAGCGCGTTTAGCAATGGGCAGCGCTTCCCTTTACCAAGCGCTGCCCATTGCTATACGCGCTAGGTGAATGAGCAGCGCTTCTCCCTGCAAGCGCTGCTCATTCACCTAGCGCGTTTAGCAATGGGCAACGCTTCCCCTTACCAAACGCTGCCCATTGCTAAACGCGCTAGGTGAATGAGCAGCGCTTCTCCCTTCAAACGCTGCCTATGGCTATTAATGAGCAGCGCTTCTCAAACGCTGCCCATTTTTGGGGAGAAATCACCAGCGCCAAATTTAGCAGCGCTCAGAAACGCTGCCCATGGCTAAAAAAAACGCTGCCCATCCCCAAATCTGTTGTAGTGAACTTTTGAATATAAGTTTTTCATGCGATTTCAAAAAAAATTTGGTTACCATGTTTTTGGTGCGCAGTTTCCACCGGCATTTGTCGATGACTAATCTACGATGGGGAACCGACTACGAGTACCCGACTTTGCCGGCCCGCGTGGTTCTCCCCTCCCAACAAAGTTTCATGCGGCTTCTATTTTTAATATTATTACATTTCAAGTTTAGTAGTTTATATGTGAATAAAATAAAAATGACATTATTATTTTATTTTTAATATTTAGATTAAGAATTAAGTTAATTAATTTAAGTTATTTAACTTTAGATCAAATTCTATTTTTCGACTTGTAAAAGATTGAACCAACAGAACCAATCAAAACCGCATTTGTTTGTATTTGATTGGTTCAGACATTTTTTAGGAAGCCAACCAAACCAGACATGTGTGTACCTTTTAGTTCGAATGGCTTTTTCCCTACCCATATTTGATATATTTCTTTAATAATTTCAATTATTTAAAAAATTATTGTTGTTCTTCAATCTTCACATTATAAATATTTTATTTTTCTGGTATATTAAATCTTTTATTAAATGTTTTTTTTTAAAAAAATAGAGTGTCAAGTATTACATATAAACACTTACACGCAAAATAAAATCTCAAGTTTAAATCCAATTAACCACTGCCAACGCTGTCAACGAACGACTAATCTGCGCTCGCTACTTGGGGCTCTTAATCATTTCGCTGGCCAACACCCTATTTGACGTAGGCGGGAATCGAACCTGGGAGCAAATTGGATCGACCCCCACCACGTCCCAGCAGGAGCCTGAACCATTGGGCTAGGAGTGTTGGTTAGTAATTTTTTTAATATACCACTACCTTTTCTTACATTTTCTTTAAAACTAGTAGGATACCCGTGCATACGCACGGGTGCCGTCGTGTTTTTTATGAATGAACTTAGACATAGTTTAAATAGTTTGAACATTACCCTGTGAAAATAAAGACAAATTTAAAATAGATAAAAAAGAAGTCTCAAATAAAAAATTGGTAAATATTAAAATCTAAAAATGTAAAAGTATCATTTAAAAACAATCTGTGTATTTATCCGGTGTATTTTATATACCAGTGAAGTATTTTTTATATATCGGTGTAGTTATCCCGTGTTTTTTTATATCTCAGTGCAATTATCTCATAATTTCAATTGATTATTTTTAATTGATTAATAGATTATAGTAGATAGTAAAAAATAGATAGTAAATTATCAATAAGAAATATTTATCCTGTGTTTTATTACATATCAATGACAATTATTTGTCCTTTTTTGGGTATTAGTGACAAATATTTGTCACGTGTGTTTTAAATATTAATCAGTAGTTTAAATAGTCGTTAAGTCTTCTTGTTTTTTAGATATTAATCTCGTGTTTTTTATATATCAGTTCGTTTATCCCGTGTTTTTTATATATCAGTCCAGTTTTCTCGTAGTTTCAATTGATTATTTTTGTCGATTAGTAGATTAATTGTAGATAATGGGTAGGTTTGGTTTGAAATTTGAAATTTGAAAAAAAAGGTAGGAGAAAGTAGAAAATAAGTGGGAGTGAGAAGAAAGTGCATTGGGAAAAAAGATTTGAAAAAAGTGATATAGTAAATTACAATGTTGTCATTAGTTAGTTGAGTTGTCAAATAAATAAGAAGGTTTGTTTGGGAATTTAAGTGTAATTTGTTTGTATAAATAGATATTAGATAGATTAGATTAGATAGATTAGATGATAATTATTTGTCCTTTTTTGCGTATTAGTCACAAATATTTGTCACACGTGTGTTAAATATTAATCAGTAGTTTAAATAGTTGTTAAGTCTTCTTATTTTTTTAGATATTAATCTCGTGTTTTTTATATATCAGTTCAGTTATTCCATGTTTTTTTTATATATATCAGTGCAGTTATCTCGTAGTTTCAATTGATTATTTTAGTTGATTAGTAGATTATAGTAGATAGTAAAAGATAGATAGTAAATTATCAATAAAAAAGATTCCTCCCGTGTTTTATTATATATCCGTGACAATTATTTGTCCTTTTTTAGGTATTAGTGACAAATATTTGTCACATGTGTTTTTAAATATTAATCAGTAGTTTAAATAGTCATTAAGTTTTCTTTTTTTAGATATTAATCTCGTGTTTTTTTATATATCAGTGAAGTTATCCTGTATTTTTTTATATATTAGTGCAGTTATCTCGTAGTTTCAGTTGATTATTTTAGTTTTTTAGATAAGCAAATTGATTATTTTAATTGTTTTTGATAAGCAAATTGATTATTTTAGTTGATCAGTAGATTATAGTAGATAGTGAGAAAAGAAAGTTGGTGAGTTTGATTTGAATTTCGAAATTTGAAAAAAAAAAGGAGAAAGTTGAAAAAAAAAGTGGGAATGAGAAGAATGTGCATTGGGAGAAGAAATTTGAAAAAATGTGATAGAAAATTACAATGTTGCCCTTAGTTAGATGAGTTGTCAAGTAAATAGGGAGGCTTGTTTAGGTAATAATTTAAGTGTGATTTGTTTGTATAAATAGATATTAGATTAGATTAGATAAATAGATATTAGATAGATAATAAATTATTAATAGGAGATATTTATCCTGTGTTGTATTATTTATCGTTACAATTATTTGTCCTTTTATAGGTATTAGTGACAAATATTTGTCACATGTGTTTTAAATATTAATCAGTAGTTTAAATAGTCATTAAGTCTTCTTGTTTTTTAGATATTAATTTCGTGTTTATTTATATATTAGTGCAGTTATCTAGTAGTTTTAATTGATTATTTTAGTTGATTAGTAGATTATAGTTGATAGTGGAAAAATAAAGTGAGTGGGTTGGATTAGAATTTTGAAATTTGAAATTTTTTTTATAGAAAGTAGGAGTGAAAAGAAAATTTGAAAAAATGTGTGATAGTTAATTACAATGTTGTCCTTAGTTAGATGAGTTTAAGTAGGAAGGGAAAGTTGTTTGAGTAATTTAAAGGTGGTTTGTTTGTATAAATAGATATTAGATTAGATAGTAAATAATAGTTAGTTGTAAATCATTTAATATTAATTTAATTATATTATATTATATAGTGGATTAAAAAAATTGGGAAAAGAAATATTTTTAAATAAAAGGTGTGGGGCCACAAATAGTAGATGTGTAAAAAAGTGAGAAATGTGAGATTGAGAGAGAGAGAGAGAGGAAGAGAAAATATAATTAAAAAATGAGAAATAGAGGGGTGATGTGTCAAAAAATAAAGATGTCCAAAATTGTCTTTTTATAAATTATTTTTTTAATTAAATAGATATTAGATTAGATTAAACTCACCGTCACGAGCAATGCCAGATCTCTTTAGGGTCGGTGTCAGTTATGGCCCCTACCAGAATTTTCTAAAATCGATTCGTATAGCCATAGTGGTGAAGTGGTAAATTATTCCTATATGTACCTTTGCCTTTTGTAGCATTTAAGTTTAATTTTTCCCAAAAGTGCTAAAACCAATATTAGAATTAGAACCTTGTACATTTATATCGTGATAAATGATATAAACCAATTCAATTTATAATCGCAAAAATATTAGTGAATCATTATATATATATATATATATATATCAACCTCCGCCACTAGTGAGGAGTCACGATTTCAAATCTTCTTCTCTAACCTTCCTTAGTGTTCTCTCTACCGCAGCCACAGTAGTGAGAACCAGACTCTGTAGCCTACAACGTTCTCAAGCAGCGTATGTACTCAGAGAACCAAACTCCACATGGTTCCTCAACATTTCGTCGCAGGAGTGAGTACGACTCTACAGTCTGCATCCCGCTCCCCACCACCATAGTTCCACTGCTGCCCTTGTTCATGCACAATGCTTCCTAAACAACGTTAGGGGACTCTATTCCTGCAAATAAACATTCGTGAGTTTCCACTAGTAGTGCATCATTACCACCTGTAGTTTTTTTCTTACCAAAACACCGCAAATGTAGTTGACATACTATAAGTGGATATTTTAATTACTAGTGTTAATAGTTTACCCTCTTTTTTGAAACAAGTTACTAGTTACACTTTATGTAAAAAATTTATGAAACAAGAGTGGATCTAATTTATGGAATAGAATTAGGCATCACTAGGACCAATTCCGGAATAGCCTCAAGTGGAAGCTTCGCAATGGAGAAAGTATTAGATTTTGGATTGATGATTAGTTTCCAAAAATTGGGCCCGGGATGGATATTTTGATAATGGCGATCCCAGTTGAGGCTCACTCTAAAAATCAATCATTATCTTGCTAGTGAGGGAAATTGGGTATTTTCATCCTTTGCCCGTTTCTTACCTATGACGATTGTTAGTAGTTTCAGATCGATTTCCCCTCCGTGTGTTATAAACGACGAAGATATGATGACTTGGGGCCCTAGCCTTGATGGTTCTTTCAACAGTAAATTTGCTTATGAGTCTGTGTCCTTATCTCCAACTTCTCCTGATAGAAACCCCTTTACCGGCAGAGCCGGTGGCTGGGCCCAAAGAAAATTCATTTTTTCTTGTGGAAAGCCACGCTTCAAAAACTCATGACCAATCATGAACGACACCGTAGACACATGACGACCTCTTCGCTTTGTCCTGGCTGCAACATCTCAGAGGAATCTCTCTTTCACTTGTCCTTCCTATTTCCTTTCTCACTCACCTTCAAATCTATTTTTGTTACATTCCTTGTTACTTCTTTCCTAGAGATTTAGATTTTCTAGAAGTTAACTTTTGGAGTACAACTTCAATGTTCTCCGAAAACTAAATTATGAATTAATTTTTAATTAGGTTTTTGTTCTGTACCATATCTCCGACCTTGGGGGGGGGATCCGAGATAGTTGGTAGGTGGATTCCTTGGTCTGCAGTGGTCCGATCCGAGGTGGGATGTGGTATCTGCAAAGACACTCTGATGCTCAAGTCAGGGAGGTAGTCAATCACAGGTAAATCTTTATGTTAGATTACTACTTATCATTAATGAAGCATTGAATGCGTATTTATAGGTGGATTTGCTTTTTGATATGGGCCTCTTTGGTAATGGGTCTGTTTATTTGAAGGAACAAGGGCCCAAACCATTTTAGTTTTGAATTCAGAAGATCACATCCCAAAAAGTATTTTCATCTACTTTCAAGGGTATATGTGTTCCAAAAGTTAACTTCCAAGCTATTTATACTTTCGGATGTCAACTTTCTAGGCATATAATTTATAAATTCTAGAAGCTACCTTCTCAGATGTATAAATAAATGGTATAATGTGTTCCAAAAGTTTAACTTCCAAAAGGTAATGAGCCCCGAAAAAACATCTTGCTATTAAATTCTGGTAAATAATGAGTGCAAAAAATATATCTTCCAAAAGTTACTTTCAAATAGGGGTATTTATAAAGTTTTTTTTTATACCCCCACTCCATCAAGTTATACCTCCACAAATCTTAATTATACTAAACTATGGAAATGTCTACATAAGCGTCCATGTAACAAAACAATGTAAAAAACGTCAGATTTTCAGAAAGTCCAGCTCAGCATTGCGCCAACACATGGCGTACACGTCAACCGCAAAAAGGAATCCAATGGTTGTCTTTCACCACATCAACAGATGACAATTTCTAAAATTTCGGCTGACTTTTGTACGGCTATGATTGCAGGGATTTACGGCTGGACTATAATCAATGGCTGTCATGCGTTAACTTCCAGCCAAAGATTCCCTGTCATTAAATCTAACGAATGCTAATTAATAATTTCTCTTAAGCACAGCGAAATTGCATGATATAAAAGCAAGTAACAGATGCATAATGAAAGAAAGCAATTGATCAATAAAGATGATTATTCATTAATGATAATGAGCAATGTAACAGTACAACCTTTTATAGGAAAGTTGTAGACTACCATGTACTACATTAGGGTTAAAGCATAATAGAAAAACTAGCTAGGAAAAATCTAGATTCCTATAACAGAAATAAAATGACAGCTAGCTAAAATGTACTACAGGACAAAATGAAAATATCTGTTGTGCTCTTGGAATCCAAGGCACGTCCTCCTCTCATATGCACAACATGTGCAGAATGTTAGTGCCAAGGGCACCAGTGTCATTCTTCCCACAGAATGTTCCTCTCATAGCTCCCACGTACTTGTTGCACAATAATATGCCCTCTGCACCTTTGCACTTGTTAGCAAATTGTGACTCAACAATGTTGCTGCTAGGTAGTCCTTCTTCATTCCCTTCGTATGAATGCACATTGTTTGCTTTCTCTAATTTTAATAGCCCCTCACAAGCTGGACCATGGTAAATATTTATCATGCCAAGCTTGGAAATGAATGAAGCGAACAAACTTGGTGTTAAGGCTTTTGTAAAGAAGTCAGCAAGTTGTCCTTTTGATGAAATGGGCAGCAGTTTCATCATACCGTTTTGTAGCTTTTCCCTTACAAAGTGGCAATCAATCTCAAGGTGTTTAGTTCTCTCATGGAACACAGGATTGGCTGCAATGTGAATTGCGCTCTGATTATCACAGTACAATACTGGTGGCCTGTCACATGGCACTTTCAATTCTTTAAGCAAATAGAGTAGCCACTGTAATTCACAAGTAGCTGTAGATAGAGCCCTGTATTCTGCTTCTGAAGATGATCTTGAGACAGTTTGTTGTTTCTTGGTTTTCCATGATATCAGTGATGATCCTAGAAAAAAAACAATAACCAGAAACAGATTTTCTAATATCTACACAATTTGCCCAATCAGCATCAGAGAAACCAAAGACTTGTAGGATAGAATCTCTTGGATAGAACAAACCCCTTCCAGCTGTTCCCTTCAAGTATTTCAGCACCCTACACACAGTTTGGAAATGAGTGACAGTAGGTTTATTCAGATGTTGACTCAATTGTTGCACAGCAAAAGAAATGTCAGGTCTGGTATTTGTTAAATACAACAGCTTGCCAATCAGTTTCCTATAGAGACCTGTATCAGAAAAGGCTTCACTAGAATCTTGGCTAATCTTCATATTTGGATCCAAGGGAGTAGAACATGGTTTATAAGCAAGTTGTCCTGTCTCATGAAGGAGATCAAGGCAATACTTTCTTTGACTAATAGTGATTCCTCCTTTGGATTGAGCTACTTCAAGACCAAGGAAGTATTTCAAAGGGCCAAGATCTTTGATTTTAAATGCATCATTCAAAATGCCTTTTATTCTGTCGAGTTCTTTTACTGAGTTTCCTGCTAAAATGACATCATCAACATAAACTAACAATACAGTGAATTGCTCATCTGCTGCACAAGTGAAGAGGGAATAGTCAGAACTAGACTGCTTATACCCCTGGCTGAGCAATAGTGTAGTTAGTTTCTCATACCACTGTCTACTAGCTTGTTTAAGACCATATAAGGACTTTTGAAGTTTGCAGACCTGAGTGTTACGATTGCAAGGCACACCTTTGGGAATTTCCATATAGACATCTTCCTTAAGATCACCATGTAGGAAAGCATTATTCACATCAAGTTGATGAAGATTCCAATTGAGCATTGAGGCTACTACTAACAACATTCTAACTGAGGTGAGTTTAGCAACTGGACTAAAAGTGTCAAAGAAATCCAAACCCTCAATTTGATTGTATCCTTTTGCAACCAATCTAACTTTATACCTCTATTGTTCCATCAGCTCTATGTTTAACTTTGTACACCCACTTGCTTCCAATAGATTTCACATTTGGAGGCAAATCAACAATCTTCCAAGTATCATTCTTCTTTAAAGCTTCCAATTCAGTCTCCATCGCCTCATTCCAACAGTTTTCTTTACAAGCTTTCTTCATAAGATTGTGGTTCAATAACAGAATTTAAAGCTAAAGAATAATTCTGTTGAGCACTAGACAGATTAGTAAATGAATGATAGCTAGAGATAGGATACATAATACCTGGAGAGACTGATTTGTCATGAACTTGAGAGGAGCTATTGCAAATGTAATCAGATAAATGAGCGGGCTGCTGCTTCTCTCTTGTAGATTTTCTCAAAATAGGTTGAGTAGCAAGTTCTGTTATAGGTTGATTATCAGGTTCTGTTTGAGTGAGCAGAGGGTCTTTTAAGGAATGTGGGTTGTGTATTGTGTCTGAGGGAATATGAGAAGTTTCTAGATGTTGTGAAGGTGTGGGAGAGAATGGTTGAGAGGTGAGTTTGTTTTGTGAATCATTCTCAGAAGCTGTGTCGGTCACAGTTGCAGGTTCAATGTCTGCTATATCAGTAGGTACAGCTTCTGTCAATTTAGATAAATTTGGTGAAAAATAGCTCCATTTGGACAAAGGTTGAGAATTGGTGTATGGTAGGATGTGTTCATGGAAAACAACATTTCTAGAGATGAAAATTTCCTTATTGTTTAAGTCTAAGAGAACATTTCCCTTGACCGCAGGTTTATATCCTAAGAAAACACATTTTCTTGCCCTTGGGTCAAGCTTTGTCCTATGAACTTTTAAAGTGGAAGCATAGCAAAGACATCCAAAGACTTTTAAAGACTCCACATCAGGTAACAGATTCTTTTGAAGAAAATATGGTGATTTATTTTGAAGTATAGGACTAGGAATTCTATTTATGATGTAGGTAGCATGAATAATAGCATAGGACTAATATTGCTTAGGTAGCTTTGACTGAAACAAAAGAGCTCTACCTACATTAAGAACATGTTGATGTTTTCTTTCAACTCTCCCATTTTGTTCAGGAGTCTCTACACATGAAGTTTGGTGAATTATGCCTTTCTTAGAATAGAAATCAGGCAACAAAAATTCTGGACCATTATCAGTTCTAATGGTCTTGACAGTGGTATCAAACTGTTTTTCAATGGTATTTATGAAGTTCTTGACATGATTACTTACTTCTCCTTTTGTTTTTAACAATATTATCCAAGTGTATCTATTATGATCATCTAAGGCAGTCAAGAAGTATTTGTGACCGTGAACAGAAGGAACAGAAATAGGACCCCATATATCAAAGTGGATCAACTCATAATATTTTGAAGCTCTATTTGTACTTAACTGAAATGATAATTTCTTTTGTTTTGCATAGTGACAAATATCACACACAGATCCCTCATCAACAAGAATAGAGGGAAAATCACTAAGCATTGATTTCATTCTTTGATTTGAAAGGTGTCCTAATCTAAAATGCCATAGGGCAGTTTTTGGTAAAGTGTTTGTTTGGGCCTCTCTCAATGGTAGTTAAAACAGCAGCAACAACAACTTCATCTTCTGGTATTTCCAAATACACTAGCCCCTCAAAGATCATGCCCGAACCAATCTTCTCCTTGGTCCTCATATCCTGTATGATACACTTAGGGATATCAAATAAAACACTAGCTTTCAAATCTACCATTAGTCTAGGCACAGAGATTAAATTTAGATAAAACTCTGGTATATAAAGCACATCTATGATATACAGCTTAGAAGAGAACTCAACAACTCCTTTAATAGTAGCAAATGAGAGAAATACTACCTGTGCTAGGATGCTCAAGAGTGGGAAAAGACCTTCCAATCATATTAACAGGCTTTGAAGAAGAGCCAGAGGCATTAGAAAGAGCAGCTCCATGTATCATATTCACCAATTTGTCATACTGGTCTTTGGTGATCCCAACAGTCCTACTGTCTTCATATTCTCTTTGTTCTTCTCCTCCATCATTTGAAACAGAAACATTAGAAGCACTTCTTGGCCAATTTGGTGGAAAGCCATGCTTCTTATAGCATGTTTCCACAGTATGCCCAAGTCTGTTGCAGAAAGTGCAAACTCTGCTAGGGCCTTTGTTCCCATGAAGACCACCTTTGCCTCGACCAAAACTCTTCCTAGTGTCAACATTAGCAACAATAATCTTACTCTCATCAGTACTACAAAATTGCCTTTCATGTTGGACAACCAAAGAGAATATTTTGTTTAATTTTGGTAAGGGTTTTGTTATCAAAATTTGAGACCTAATGACAGCAAAATTGTCATTCAAACCAGTAAGGAAACAAATGGCTTTGCTCATCTGATGATGCTTTTGTGACAGTGCTATACCAGTGGTACAAACACATTTTCTAGGACAACCACATTGAGGCTCAGGTAAATATGACTCTAACTCTTCCCACAAGACTTTTAATTTAAAAAAATACTCAGTGACTGACAATGATTCTTGTTTTAAAGAGTAGATCTCACATTGTATCTCAAATCCTAATGAGATCTCCTTGAGAGAACCTTTCTTTAAGCTCATTCCACACATCAATCGCATTTTCTAAGAAAACAATAGATTGTCCAATAGACTCAGCAACAGAATTCATGAACCAAGAATGGACAAGCATGTTGCATCTACACCATGCTTTATAAGAAGGATGAAAGGAATCTGGAACATCTATAGTTCTATCAACAAAATCAAACTTGTTCTTGGCACCTAGAGCTCTTCTCATAGATGTAGCCCAAGTGTGGTAATTAGTTCCATTAACATTAAGAACTGGTGAAACAGAAGCAGAAGAAGGACCATCACTGGGGTGTACATAGTACACACTGGTCTGTTCTGCAGCAGGATCCTTGGGAGGATCTGCAGTACCATGACCAGAACCACCAGCTCCTTTAGCCATGAAAGAAAACAAGGAACAAAAAAGGAAGAAAAGGAAGATGAAGAGTAGGGTAATCAGAGCTATAGCTCTGATACCATCTTAAGCACAGCGAAATTGCATGATATAAAAGCAAGTAACAGATGCATAATGAAAGAAAGCAATTGATCAATAAAGATGATTATTCATTGATGATAATGAGCAATGTAACAGTACAACCTTTTATAGGAAAGTTGTAGACTACCATGTACTACATTAGGGTTAAAGCATAATAGAAAAACTAGCTAGGAAAAATCTAGATTCCTATAACAGAAATAAAATGACAGCTAGCTAAAATGTACTACAGGACAAAATGAAAATATCTGTTGTGCTCATGGAATCCAAGGCACGTCCTCCTCTCATGTGCACAGCATGTGCAGAATGTTAGTGACAAGGGCACCAGTGTCATTCTTCCCACAGAATGTTCCTCTCATAGCTCCCACGTACTTGTTGCACAATAATATGCCCTCTGCACCTTTGCACTTGTTAGCAAATTGTGACTCAACAATGTTGCTGCTAGGTAGTCCTTCTTCATTCCCTTCATATGAATGCACATTGTTTGCTTTCTCTAATTTTAATATCCCTAAAAACCTGGATCAAAATGCGGTATTTGTTACAAAATTAAAAACGGTATATTCCTGGCACTTAATGCGTGACTCAGCCATGACAAGGATACTTGACTAGAGTCAATTAATACCCCCAACTGAATGCAATAGTTGTCTAACCGTGTCAATATTTCAACCCAATTCAAAAAACAAAATTGAATCAGTTATACATTTCCTCCATAGCTGCAAAGTCAAATCAAAAAAGAAATTCTTATACTCTCTATCAATAAACCATTGTGCGTGCAGATTCATATGGTAATGGATACAGCTCCCATCACTCTTCCTTGATGAAAATCCAAATTGCTACACATGCAAATACAGACAATTAACCAATTATTATTTCTGGTGATTGCAAATCGATGGAGATCCCAAATAAAATGTATGAAAAGTTCATATTGCAGAGCAGAAAAGTAAATATTGGAACCATAGATATCATTCAGCATGGTCAAGTAAGTTGTATGAATTTGCAAAGTTATTGCTCATAAATTAATTTCATCATGTTATTTATACGGTTCTCTTCTACTTTGTGTATATCCAGGATGAATCAATAGTTGTGATGGCACACATCATTGGAGTAATATGTCATACAGCGTAAGATTTCTACTACTATGTCTAACTTTATATATTACTCCTTTCTCAGTATATAAAAATTTATTTACATATGTTATTTTTCGCAGGTTTGGTGTTGATATAGATATGGCAACTTTAAGCCTGTTTTTATCATAATTATTTAAACATTTGTTCAGTAATGTATATATGAGTAAATAAAAAGGGATAGAACAAATAGGTTAAAAAAAAGAGAAAAAAAACATAAACAATCTTAGTTAATAGATGCTGGATTTTAGAGACATTAGAACTACATTAGGAGCAACCAGAACAATATATTTTCAGGATGACAAACATTTTTTTTAGAAAAGATTAGGTTAGAGTTGATATGTTCTGAAAAAAACTAAATTACCAATAAGTTTAGGTTTAGTTGGAAATAGAGTAATGACCAGAAAAATCAAAAATAAGACGAGAAGAAGAAGAACAACAAAAAAATTAGCAAAAAAAGTAGAGTTTACCTCCGGTCACCGCGTATGGTGGTCGTCCTCCCAAGAGCGTGTCGTCAATCCATCGCCATCAACTCCGACCACCGTGTTGCCACCGTCGTTAACCACGAACACTGTCGTCCTCCCCGTCTCCGTCGTGTACTCTCTGTCGTTGCAGCAACCCCTACCGCGCCGTCGTCATTACCCTCACCGGCCATCCCTTTTCGGCGTCGCCCTCTCCCACTATGGCTTCCTCTTTCTTCTTCCTCTCCCTTCTTCCTTCTCTCTTCCTTTCTCTATCTTTCGAATCTTCTCTCTCTTCTTTCTCAAAATTTCTCATGCGGCGCTGGAGTCTAGAAGTGACTTTGGAAATTAGGGTTCCCTAATTTACTCCTTCCCTTTTATATCACCATTCATTTATTTATTTTAAAATTAAAATTAAAAAATCAGAATACTTTTTACACCCACAGTATTTCATTTGCGAAGCCCCTTTCTTATTAGCCCATATTCGCATAAAATGTTAAACGGCCCAATACTGCGAACTAAACCGTTTCTGCTTTTCGCACCCCTTTTTTAACACAATCCCATGCTTCTCTATGCACCACCTTTTTGAAAATACACCCCCTTTTGTTCCTTTTTCATATTTTCTACAAATAAACAATTTCTTTCACAAACTTACTTTTTTTCTAGAAAAATAAATAAATAAATTCTCTCTTCAGGGTTTAGAGTAACTGTTTAATAAACTATTTTTGTAAAAAATCAACATGTTTTTAATAGAGATATCTTTTACACACTTAAACATAATAATACCATTCGAGAATTCGATATTATGTATATTATAATATATATATATATATACTAATAATAATAATATAATGAGTTTATTTTAGATAGTGTACAAAGTATTCAATATATCACATAATACACTTAAACATACAAATGCCTCTTTTTTTAGTAAAAAAAAAAGCAAATGTATACCCGTGCAGCGCACGGGTCATACAAACTAGTTATGATAAACCGAAAATATGGCTATAAAATTTTGCCGCTCAGATTTATCTAATAAAAGATAAATCAGTTTTTGATTTTCTTTCCAAAATGGATTTATCTTATTAGATAAATCCGTTTTGGGAAAAAACGAACAAACAGATTTATTTTACGTTAGATAAATCCGTTTTTCAAAAATAACAAAACAGATTTACCTAAGGTGGGGGGTTAAATCCATTTTTGTTATTTTTAAAAGCGGATTTATCTATTTATTAGATAAATCCATTTTGAAAAGATTCAAAGCGGATTTATCTAATAAGTAGCTAAATCCGCTTTGTATATTAAAAATAACTGTTTTTTATTTAAATTTTTTAAAAAAGGTTATAAAAACACTACTAAAAATTCGTTAAAGAGTCAAAACTAGCTAAAAATTATAAAAACACCACTAAAAATATAATAAAACCAAATAAGGTTATGCAAAAAAATTTAGATGGTTTTCGAGATTATGAAAAATTTAGAAAATTAATAAAAAAATAGTAAACGATAGAATTTGGGATCTTGAGCCCCTTTGTCCCGAATGTAACACCCTAATATCTCTACTATCGAGACATATTAGAATATACAGTTTAGAACATATCAGAGTATAATTTCCTGTTTTGGATATTGAACACAACTAACTTTTTCAAATTAAACTTAACTAGGACGCTTACCCGTGCGATGCGCGGGGTGGGCTAGGGTCTAAAATGATTTCAATTTGTTGTAACATAAGTGGTATCTACTTCAATTTACGAAATTGAAAGATTGTGTTTATGACCAGCGAAAATTGTTAGGCAGTTTAAGTTCAATGTACCCAACATGGAGTTATATAACCCAAGCAAGTTGAACCCCCCCAGAGGCAAACATGACCGTGGCGGGTGGGGTCTTTCTTGTCAGACTGACGGAACACGTCGAAGACACAGAAAAAGACCTGAACAGACGGAGTCTGCCCCAGGTAGACCATCACATCTTCGAAGGCCTTGACATACCCCCAAGCATTGGGGGCCTATTGGGAAGGGGCCACCAGTAGATGATCCAGCACGCCTTGCTGGAACTCAGACAGAGGAACCCGGAACCTCATAGTGTCCAGGCACCTCTTGTAGAAGAAATACCCGACCTCCTTCTTGGGCAACTTGGTGCAAACAGGAAGTTACCCCGAGTTTTCCAACCTCCATTTTTTATCCGAAGGCGCAACCACATACGCCTCTAACTCGGCAAGGTCGTCATCGGTCAGCTTCAACCTAACATCTACCACTTTAGAAGAAACCCAGTTATATAGACTCGGGTCATACTGATACTCTGCGGCGTCAGGCCCAGGGGCGTTAGAATTCCGGACCTCGGGGATGGAATCTTGTGGAGACCTTTCTAGGCTAGAAACTCTCTGATCTTCCGCGGATGAGCTTGGCATTTCAACATCTGACATCGGGAAGAATTTCTGATCTCGATGTTAAAATCTCAGGTCGGAACGGCTGCTGGAGGGAATCAAGTTTGACCTCGCACAGAGAGAAATCTCAACTTGCTCAAAGATAACAAGTAAAGAATGAAGAGCTCACACTGAGCTTAAATACCGCAGGGGCTCAGAAAACGAACCGGCACGTCTAATCAATGCATCTTTTCAAATTCTGACATGGGAAACTGAACCATAATTATGACCCCTGTCTCAGATTCCCCAAACGTCACCTGCTCGGCAGGGAACACGTGGCACTACAACCATTGCCCTACCTTCGAAGGAACTCACATCAAGCCGAGGCGGAACTCAATTGCTCTCCGACCTCGACTTGTGGGGCCACTGTTCCGGACTGGGCCAAACCTCCATGGGACTTGGGCCTGACCCATTATCGTACTCCATCGCGACCGTATCCGTGTCTGACCCACATCTAACGATCGGGACTTATCCCCCTAATCCAATGGTGCGGGTACGGCGCCGAGGTCTATAGATACATGATTCATTCACCATTTCCAGGTACGCACTCATTCCTCCCTCAAATACCTCTTCTTTTCCCTTGCTGACTTAGGCATCGGAGTGCTTGCAGGTACCCCACCCGAGGCGCGGGAGAAGATAACCTCGGCCAATCCAAGGTCCAAGCTCAACCATCCGAAGTCAATTTCCCATCCTCACGGAGCACTTCAGCTTAAGGACACATCCCGTACTCCGGTACCGAACATTGGCGACCACAGTGGGAGATTATTCACTCACTTCCGAACTCACTTACCCGATCTCAATCTCGGGCTCAGAGTACGAATCCCGGGGTTCAGCCCCAGGCTACTCCACAAGGTCATGTTCTGACCGTGCTTGAGGAAGTCCCGGCAATTCCCAACTCTGGCCGGCTTCCACCATCTGCTCTGGTTTCGCAGATCAATGCCATTCTGACACAACTCCAAGCTGTCAGCCAACTCCTCGACGTGCTGGAGCGACGCAGCCAAGGGATAATGCAGCAAGAGATGGCCGCCATCGCCCGAGTTACCGCGGCCCAACCTCAACCTATGGACCGACTCCCCTAGTCTCCACCACGGACAGCAGTTTCTCGAAGACGTCGGACATCACTTCCCTTAGACGACATCCCAAGTGACACCTCTCCTGCACCGGTTCCCAGGGAAAAGCGACGCGGCAAACCCCCTACTCAACCGTCACCGCCTAGGTCGGAGTCTCCTGACAGCTCGGACAACCCTTCATCCAACTCCTCTTCCTCCTCCCGAGATCCATCCCCCCGCAAAAAGGGAACTCATAAAGGCAAATCAAAGAAAAAGGACGGAAGATCCCGGGCCAATCCTTTCATCCCGGAGATCGCCAACTATCGTATCCCGAAGTCCCTTGAAAAACTCCCCGGCTAAATGTGTACGACGGCAGGGGGACCCCGACGAACATGTGGACACCTTCGATTTGATTCTCGACTACCGCGACGCCTCGGACCACGTCCGATGCAAGCTTTTTCCTCTCTCTCTGAGCAAGTGTACCCTAAAGTGGTACCGGGAACTCCCCCGGCGTCAATCTCAGGTTGGAAGCAGTTCACGAAGCTATTCTCATCTCGCTTCACGGCATCGAGGGTGAAGCCCAAGTCGGAAGATGTGCTGTAGGGAATCCGATAAGGGGAAAAGGAATCCTTAAGGGACTACATAGAGCGATACAACCGAATCATAGACGATGTACATCAACTCTCCGACGACATCAGGGTCTTGTTCATGAGGCACGGCCTCCGGAAGGGTAGCCTCTTCCAAATCACTGTCGTACTACGCAAGCTGAGAACTCTTGATGAATTCCTGAGACGAGCACAATATTATGTTGACTATGAGGAAGCCGACGCCGCGGACATTTCCAATACAGGTCCGACGTCGGGTAAAGGAAAAGACTCCAAGAACAAGAAGGACTCTGGGTCCGGCACAAAGGAATGGCGCGGAAGACATGCTGAGTATTCCGACCTCAACGCCACAAGGGAAAGGATTCTGGCTGAATGTGCCAGCACCAAGTTCCGGGATATGAAATGGCCAGCTCCGATCCCCCAACGTGGGAACACGAACAAAAAGGGATATTGCAGGTATCACAGGAGCAGCAGCCATGACACCGAAGCCTGCAGGGTGTTAAAGGACGACATAGAAGACTTGATCCAGAAGGGAAAACTAAAGCAGTACCTGAGGATGGACGATAAGAAGAGGGAAAGGTCTCCCAAGCACTCGCCTCGAAAGTCGAAGGCCGCGGTCAACGAGGTGACCAAATCTCCCACAGACATCAGCGACTCGACAGAAGACGCGCCGAGGTCCCAAAGGCAGCGACCCGTCGCTATGGTCATCATGGGGGGCTACTCCATGGAAGTCAGGAAGACTAAACGCTCCATGAAGCGGCACTGGCAAGAAATTCTAAACGTCGGAAGTGGACCGGCCTCTCCTTTGGTCAAGACAGGCAAACCACCACTATCCTTCACCGATGCTGACCTCCACCGAGGCAAGGCCAACAAGGAAATTCCGTTAGTCATCTCTGCAGTCTTAGCCGGGGTCGATGTAAAGAGGATCCTGGTTGATCAAGGGAGCTCGGTAGACATACTATTCAAGGAGCTGCTCCCAAAGTTAAAAATCTCCGAGGGCGACCTGTCTCAACACGAGGGATCCGACCTGGTGGGGTTTAATGGTTCCAGGACCCGGCCTTTGGGCTATCTCAAGCTGAGGGTAACCTACGGAGAAGACAAACTTTCAAAAACCATAAAGACAAGATTCCTAGTGCTACCTTTCCCCTCCCCGTACCATTTCATCGTCGGTCGACCGACGTTGGGGAAGCTCGGGGCCGTTGCCTCCACTGTCCATCTCAAGATGAAGTTCTTCTCGGAGCAAGAGGAGGTGGTCACGGTCCCTGTGGACCTCGATGGGGCAAAAAGGTGCCAGTACCTCTGCCTTAAGTCAGATTGGCAAGCTGAAAAACAGCAGGCTCTTACAGTGACCAAGCCAGAAAACAAGAAAGAATAAGAAGGGCGACGGGCCCAACGAAGAGTTGAGGATGGCAGCAAAAAGAATGAGCATCAAAATGTATTCAAACTGTCTTCATTAAGAAAAGATTGCGGAACAATGCCTTCAATTTCTATTTTTATTGCTGTGCGTACTAACACGCAGGTTACCCGACTCCGGCGACACCCCTCCTACCCGAGTCCGACCCGAGCTGGCCACTCGACGGACAACGATACGAGGCGAGGCCCATGTCCTTCCCGACTCTGAGCATAAATGCTCAGTCGAGAGGTGCACACAGGCCCACAACGGCTCAGGTCCACAACGACCCTTAATCTCGCCTCGAGCGAGCACCCTTCCCTCTGATCTCCGAGCTTAAATGCTCCATCAATGGCCGAAGGAAGAAGTCCTCAGCGACTTCGACCAAAGACCTTCCCTCTGATGTCCGAGCTCCGTGCTCCATCAGGGGCCGAAGGAACCTCTGATCTCCGAGCTCCGTGCTCCATTAGAGGCGAAAGACTCCCCTGATCTCCGAGCTCTGCGCTCCATCAGGGGATAAAGACTCCCTTGATCTCCGAGCTCCGCGCTCCATCAGGGGACAAAGACCTCCTGATCTCCGAGCCACGCGCTCCATCAGGGACCATCAAAGAGGACTTACAACAGTTCAAGGAAAGACACTCAAGTAATCCTAATCTCGGCCTCGGCCACTCTCATCTCACCATTAAAATCACTTGCAAACGAAAGATAAATAAATGACGAGATGTTTCAAAACAAAATGAGCTTTCATTAATATTGTAAAATATTACAAGAGAGGGGCCACTGGCCAATATATACAAATACAAGATATTGTAAGAAACCAGCAGATCCATTGGCAAGTCCGGGCTCGCCACGGCCAGAAGACTCTTACATCTCTCAAAACCGAGTCCGGCCGAATCCTCCATCCTGGCCTCTGCAGCACGACACTCGCCCTTAAGTTTTTCAACCTCGGCCCTAAGTGCTGCGGCCTCCGCCTGGACTCGATCCTCCTCTGCCTTAGCTTCTTCCAGCTATGTCTGAATCTCCCCCGCTCCTTTTTCCTCGTCTTGGCCCAACAGCAGCTGAGCCTCAAGGTTGGCAATTTGCTCCTCAGCCGAGGCAAGAGAACTGATGGTAGCCTGGAGAATGCGATTCCCTTCAATAAGCTCTGGTATTCTCACGTCCCGGCAGTACTCCAGCTTGTCGGCCCGGTCTAGGAGGTCTCCCTCTAGCTCACAGTTGATGGCTTCGGCCTTCCCCAGTCCCCGCGAGAGCTTTAAGACCTCCGGATCCAACTTCAACTCTTCAAGTTCCTGAAACAACCTGGGGGCGGTCTCAGCCACCCTGACGCAAGCTTCCAAGTCGGCATCGGAAGGGACCTCAGAAGGAATTTCGGCTTTGAACTCAACAGGCAAAGCAAACTCTTTGTTTGTAGCACCCCGTTTCCTTCTCGAACAACTTGTACCCGTCTTCCGCCTTGAAGAACACGTTTTGAGTGGAACCCCGACGTCGGGGTCTGGAACGAGACAAGTAGAGAAAAAGACAAAAAGTGACTAAGACACCAAGGTAAGGAAACCAGTAAACAGACTTACTACGGAATCCGCGTTACCTAACGTTGACTTCAGATTGGCTGGGGACTTGGCTCCGGCCTTGATAATATCAGCGCAGCGAAACCTCAGCCCGGCCTTCAAAAGCTTGTCGCCCCATTCCCGAAGGAGTTTGTAACTATCAGCTTCTTCACCCCAAAGGGACTCCGAATTCACCGAGAAGGTTTTGTTGAGGTGGTCATAATGATTCCCGTCCCAAGACAAACAAAAATGAGGCTTCACCAACTCTGACCCCTCATAATCAGCAATGGCCTGCTTTGCCTTCCTGTTTGCAGCGCGAACATAGAAAAAGAACTTCTTGAAGCCTTTGTTGGAGTCATTCACCGGAGTGAAATAAGCCCGATTGGCGGGTGGGGTCTTTCTTGTCAGGCTGACGGAATACGTCGAAGACACAAAAAGACCTGAACAGGCGGAGTCCGCCCCAGGTAGACCATCACATCTTCGAAGGCCTTGACATACCCCCAAGCATTGGGGGCCAATTGGGAAGGGGCCACCAGTAGATGATCCAACACGCCTGGCTGGAACTCGGACAGAGGAACCCGGATCCCCATAGTGTCTAGGCACCTCTTGTAGAAGAAATACCCGACCTCCTTCTTGGGCAACTTGGTGCAAGCAGGAAGTTACCCCGGGTTTTCCAACCTCTATTTTTTATCTGAAGGCGCGACCACATACACCTCTAACTCAGCAAGGTCGTCATCGGTCAGCTTGACATCTACCACTTTAGAAGAAACCCAGTTATATAGACTCGAGTCATACTGATACTCCGCGGCGTCGGACCAAGGGGCGTTAGAATCCCGGACCTCGGGGATGGAATCTTGTGGAGACCTTTCTAGGCTAGAAACTCTCTGATCTTCCGCGGATGAGCTTGGCATTTCAACGTCTGACATCGGGAAGAATTTCTGATCTCGGTGTTAAAATCTTAGGTCGGAACGGCTGCCGGAGGGAATCAAGTTTGACCTCGCACAGAGAGAAATCTCAACTCGCTCAAAGATAACAAGTAAAGAATGAAGAGCTCACACTGAGCTTAAATACCGCAGGGGCTCAGAAAACGAACTGGCACGTCTAATCAATGCATCTTTTCAAATTCTGACATGGGAAACTGAACCATAATTATGACCCCTGTCTCAGATTCCCCAAACGTCACTTGCTCGGCAGGGAACACGTGGCACTACAACCATTGCCCTACCTTCGAAGGAACTCACATCAAGCCGAGGCCAAACTCAATTGCTCTCCGACCTCAACTTGGGGGGCCATTGATCCGGACTGGGCCAAACCTCCATGGGACTTGGGCCTGGCCCATTACCGTGCTCCATCGCGCCCGTATCCGTGCTTGACCCACATCTAACGGTCGGGACTTATCCCCCCAATCCAACGGTGCGGGTAAGGCGCCGAGGTCTATAAATACATGATTCATTCACCATTTCCAAGTACCCACTCATTCCTCCTTCAAATACCTCTTCTCTTCCCTTGCTGACTTAGGCATCGGAGTGCTTGTAGGTACCCCACCCGAGGTGCGGGAGAAGATAACCTCGGCCAATCCGAGGTCCAAAATCAACCATGCAAAGTCAATTTCCCTTCCTCGAGGAGCACTTCAGCTCAAGGAGACACCCCGTACTCCGGTACCAAACACGTATAAATTAAAAGATTGGTTTTGTTATATAAGACACAATTATTTTTCATGTGGAAGTAACCGATATATTAGTAAAGTCAAAAGTAAATGGTAATGTAAAAAGGTAACAAATGAAAAGTTAGAGGCCACAGTAAAAATTGAATGTCAAATTTGTTGCACACGTTTTTACTTAAAATGGCGATAATCGAGGTGGCAAACGTGTGGAAGGCAGACAACTTTTATTTTCGAAATCTTTCAGATAGATTTGTTTTTAAAGCTAGCCATAATAACACACCAGCGTATTCGTGTGTATCATTTGGACGATTTAGTTGCTGTGCGGGTAGGCGTTGCTTGAAGCAGTGATTTCTCAACTCCAACCTTTGATGCCTGGACGCAACTGCGAGGAAAGTAAAATGAGGTTTGTTTTTTACCATATTCATTTTCAAACAAACAGAAAGCGACATGAAGATAGAAGTGCATTTTGTCTGTTTAGGAAAACAATTAGGTTTTATGGAAAGATCTGATTTTTAAATCTAGGAACTTTGATAGTTGTGTAAATTTCTTGACATGCATAAAATTATTTGTTGTTATTTATGTTTATATAGTTTGAATTATTCCCTATATACTGTAATTTTGATTGATTTCATGTTTAACATAATTGTGTAGAAGTAATATTTATTTTGTAGATTTTAGGACTACTATATAAATTATTCAATTGGAAATTGATACATCATTCTTGTCTAAATTTTGGGACTACTCTCTTTGGGAAAAGCAAAGTTGAATTATTATTTTTAAATCACCAGTTAGTACAATGAACAAATTTCCCGCTAAAATTCGTACTTGAGATAATATTGGCTGAAAAAGGAGAATATTATACATTGTATGAAATTAAAGTGGTTAGAAGCATTAAATATACTTGGAGATTACCAAAGCTTTATGTGGGTAGTACTAAAACTACTTCTACAGTTCAGTTGAAGGTGAGACAGCAACATAGTGAGGTTATTGGGTCCGTGTGGAAAGGAAAATTTAACTGGTTGTCCTACTTTTGTCGGATACTATACAATAAAGAAACAGAATATTAATGTAAAAAATAGTACAGTTACTGGTAATTTGACTTTTTTGGTTGGTGCGGTAGTAATATTATCTATGGGGGGAGTGGTAGGGGAATGTTTAAAAATCAACTATATTCGAAGTTGTCCCAGAAGGTAGCTCACATGATTGAGTGAAAGAGACATTGTTGGTGGAAAAAACGTAGGCGTACGGGATTCGAACCCCGCTCCCCTTCCCCTCTAACAATTAACACACTAATTTCTAACCACTTTACCTATAAAAAAACTATATTTGAAGTTGTACACGCGGGATGTGGTAGTGCAACTTACTTGGGGGATATTTTTCATCCAAAGCATCTAAAGTAGTGGATGTGGTACATATAGATAGCTCAAATGAATAATGGTGGTGGTTGGGAAGATGAGTGAAGTGGAAAAGTAAAGTACAAAAATTAATAGTGAATATTGTAGATGAGAGGAGGAGGGATTCCTCTATCCATTAAAGTGATGCTAACCTTGTAATGGAGAAATTAACCATCGTGTAACGGGTTAAGTCCGGTACGATATTAACTAATAGGCAAAATTATACTAGAGAACCTTTAAGTTATTTATTTGTAACAAGTTGACCCTTTAAATTTTTTTTGTAATAAATAGGCCCTTTAAGTTACCTAACTTTGACACCGTTTGCCACTTTAGTAAAATGTCATATCGTTGATTACATCAAAATACACCAAAATATGCTTGGTTGTATCAAAATACATAAGCTAGAGTAATCACAATATATAAAGTAGCATTACATCAACATATATACGCTAGATAAATCACTAAAAGGGCCTATTTGTTACAAAAAAACTTAAAGGGTCAACTTGTTACAAATAAATAACTTCAAGGCCCTCTGGTGTAATTTTTGTCTAACTAATATATAGATTTAAAAATTAAAATTAAATTACGGAAGTTAAGTTACGTTAGATGTAAATTTAAGTATAACTGAAAGAGAGTAATGTTATATAGACAAATTTTTCTAGACAAAAATAGCCAAAAACCAAATTACAATACCAATTCACCAAGTTTTTTAAACAAATAACCAACCTACTTTTTCACAGTTTTTAGTCAATGGCCTAGAAAACTGTGAAAAAGTAGGTTGGTTATTTGTTTAAAAAACTTGGTAAATTGGTATTGTAATTTGGTTTTTGGCTATTTTTGTCTAGAAAAATTTGTCTATATAACATTATTGAAAGATTTAAGGAACAATACAATCAGTTGTAACTTAATGAATTTTAGAGGAATATAACTAACAGGATAGTGTAGAAATCATTAAAAATTTAGTTTTAAACTTGTTTTACTTAAATTGCGTTTACAACGATAAAATAAAAGTTAAGACCATTCCTAAAAAGAGATATTAAGGCCACATTCTGACGTGGATCTTTTAGCCTAACTAGCAGTGGCATAGTTTTAGCATCTCTAAAACTATAGATAGGAAAATTAACCTTCAAAAGGGTAAATTTTCCTATCTATAGAAAATTAACCTAACCTCCAAAAGGGTAAATTTTCTACAATGGTGAAAGTAAGAATATTAACCTCCAAAAGGGTAAATTTCTATATATAGGAAAATTGTAAGATAGAGAAGCAGTTTTAATTTGTTGTTAGAAGAAGCTTGTTACTTGATAGTCAACAAAAATGAAAAAGCTCCATACCTTTGAAGAAGATGAAGGTAGAGTGTAATGTTTGAAAAGCTGAAACATGTTCCATTACCAAGTGGTCTGAATCTGAAAACCTCAAACCTTAAAGAGAGTGTAAAAAAGCAACGCAAACTTGACATAATGAGATATTTTAACAAAAGCATAATGCGATCGAAGTATTTAAAATTACAACTAACCACAAATATGCAGTAAGAATGAACTTTAACCAACTTTTTTCAAAACATTTTTCCATGTATTACGGTTATTTTATCAATACATAGGTTAAGGTAGGGATTAGGAATGAAAAAACAATCGGTTTGAGATCGAAATAGTTGAAAAATAGTGGAAAAAGAGTGGCCAAACTGATGCTGACACGGGTGCCAGTGTGAGGTAAGACAGACCGTGTCAGCTGATTTGCAGAAAAACTGTCCAAACCGAAATTGACACGGGCACCCGTGTGAGCTCACACGGACCGTGTGACAATAACAGAGTGCCTGTTTTGCTGAATTTCGTTCCGATTCTCAATTCGATTTCGTTCCGATTTCGTTCCTTTTCCAAACTCAATCCAAACATCGAAACAGATATTCTAAAACCAATGATCAGTTCAAATAACCACAATACAACATAAAACATTTAATCATCAATCAAAGAGGGTTCGAAACACCAAAATTTCATAATTTCGAAAATAACGATTTGTGACTCAAAATTTACGAAAAACGAAAACTCATTTCAGTGACATGCAACGAATCAAACTTAAACATAAAACCCTAAGCGAGTAGAACTCACCTATTTGTGATGATAATCACAACAACCCTTCAAATACGAAACGCATGTCACGCGAACACGACTCCACAAACTCCGAATCGCTCTCGTACTCAACCCGAACTACTTCAATCTAAACTCAGCAACTAAACTTCTTCTTTTGCCACTCCAAAGCACAATGTAGCTACTCCAAAGCTCTATTCTTGCTTTAAATATAGGCTTAAATATATGTTTTGCCCCTGCAAATATCACCATAATCCAGTTATGTCCCTGTAAAAATAAAAACTTTAAAATTGCCCTTGCAAATATAAATCGCTTACGGTTATGCCCCTCAGTCAGTTTCTCATCCAAAATAATAATTTAAATAAGGTTTAAATATATGTTTTACCCTTGCAAATATCACCATAATCCAGTTATGCCCCTGCAAATATCACTATAATCCAGTTATGCCCCTGTCAAAATCTTTAATTTTTCTATTATGGTGATATTTGCAGGGGCATAACTGGATTATGGTGATATTTGCAGGGGCAGAACATATATTTAAACCTTATTTAAATTATTTTTTTGATGGGAAGCTGACCGAGGGGCATAACCGTAAGCGATTTATATTTGCAAAGGTAATTTTAAAGTTTTTATTTTTACAGGGCATAACTGAATTATGGTGATATTTGGAGGGACAGAATACATATTTAAGCCTTAAATATAACATGCAAGTCCAAAGCTCTCTCTCTCTCTCTCTCTCTCTCTCTCTCTCTCTCTCTCTCTCTCTCTCTCTCTCTCTCTCTCTCTCTCTCTCTCTCTCTCTCTCTCTCTCTCTCTCTCTCTCTCTCTCTCTCTCTCTCTCTCTCTCTCTCTCTCTCTAAAATCTCGAATTCTGAGTGTTTTGAGTGGAAGTGAGTGTATCTTAGTTGAAATGTCTATAATACCGTTGGTTTTTAACTCCCACTTAAAACTAATTCCTACTAATAATCAATCATCACTCCATATAAGTCAAACAACAATACAATTTCACATAACTTAGCAACTAAAATTGCTATTATATAATCAAACATGTTGAATAACTTAAAGTAACAACCAATTTGACAAAAACACTAGTTTATATATATAATATCCAGCAAAGACCAAAAATAATAATATAATATCCAGCAAGCAATGCCACTCCTTGATTTTCGTTTTTTTTGGTTCAATACCTTTAATAAGGAGAAATGAGAGAAGGGCAGTGTACTGACTGGTGAGGTTGCTCCTTTTCAGTTCTCTTTCTTTCCTCGTGGGAAGTCAGTCTCATACCACGTGAACCATTTTATA
Organism: Astragalus glycyphyllos; assembly: GCA_963573325.1. Classification (NCBI taxonomy): domain Eukaryota; kingdom Viridiplantae; phylum Streptophyta; class Magnoliopsida; order Fabales; family Fabaceae; genus Astragalus; species Astragalus glycyphyllos. The sequence continues at coordinate 12,517,502 of OY754312.1, read as the reverse complement.
ATTCCTCGTGGTTGGCAAGGTGTTTTATTTTATTCTTTTATTCTTTGGAGGATCATAATTTCTACTCAATTTTAGATAAATCAAATATGTAAAACATGTAGGGAAAATAAGAATTGGCGAAATATCGTTTTAACTTTTAATGATGTTGCTTTTTTTTTTTTTGGTCTTTTTCCTGCGGGACATTGGCTTGAAAAACACAACAATCTCACAAACAGAAACAGAAACAGAAACTTCAACTTCCCTCACCAAGAATAAACCCCAATAATCAACAACTTCCCAAGAAATAGAAACACATATCCTCCTCGTCTATTGCAAAGACAATGGAGTCTCAACAATCTAATGAGCAACTGAATGTAGTTTTTCTTCCATATCCAACTCCTGGCCATATGATTCCCATGATAGACACAGCAAGGTTATTTGCCAAACATGGTGCTAGTGTTACCATCATCACTACCCATGCTAATGCTTCAACATTCCAAAAACACAAAGACAGTGACATGAGTTTAGGATACCCCATCAAAACTCAACTTATTCACTTCCCTACTGCTCAAGTTGGTCTCCCTGATGGGGTTGAAAATATTAAAGATGGCACTTCCTTAGAAATGCTTGGCAAAATTAGTCGTGGAATATTTATGCTCCAACCTCAAATTGAGCTTCTGTTTCAAGAACTACAACCAGATTGTTTAGTGACTGATATGAGTTATCCTTGGACAGTGGAATCAGCTGCAAAACTTGGCATTCCAAGGCTTCACTTTTACAGCTCAAGCTGCTTCGCCAACTGTGCTTCTTATTTTATCAGGAAGTATAGACCTCATGAGGGCTTAGATTCTCATCCCCAAAAGTTTACTATTCCTGATTTGCCTCAAAGAATTGTGATGACTCCTCTACAACTACCTGAATGGTTAAGGACTAAGGATCCTTCCACAGGCTATTTTGAAGCAATGTTTGAATCAGAGAAAACAAGCTATGGAACAATATACAATAGTTTTCATGAACTTGAAACTGATTATGAGAAACTTAGCAAGGGTACAATGGGGATCAAATCTTGGAGTATAGGACCAGTTTCAGCATTGGCTAACAAGGATGATGAAAAAAAAGCCAATAGGGGACACAAGGAGGAAATTGGAAAAGAGCCACAGTGGCTAAATTGGCTTAACTCCAAGCAAAATGATTCTGTATTGTATGTAAGTTTTGGAAGCCTTACAAGACTCCCTCATGCTCAGCTCGTGGAAATTGCTCATGGCCTTGAAAATTCTGGTCATAACTTCATCTGGGTCATTAGAAAAAATGATAAAGATGAAGATGGCGAGAATTTTCTTCAGGAATTTGAGCAAAGGATGAAAGAAAGCAAAAAGGGCTATATCATAAGGAACTGGGCACCACAGCTTCTCATATTGGACCACCCTGCCGTTGGAGGAATTGTGACTCATTGTGGTTGGAACTCCATTCTTGAAAGCATTAATGCTGGTTTGCCAATGATTGCTTGGCCTATGTTTGCTGAGCAGTTTTTCAATGAGAGGTTGCTGGTTGATGTTTTGAAGATAGGGGTGCCAGTGGGAGTTAAAGAAAACAAGTTATGGATTAAGATTGTTGAGGAGACATCGGTGAGAAGGGAAGAGATCATGAAAGCTGTGGTGCTTTTGATGGGAAGCAGCCAAGAGAGCAAAGAAATGAGGTTGAGAGTAAGAAAGCTTGCTGATGCTGCTAAAAGGACTATAGAGGAAGGTGGACACTCTTACAACAACTTGATTCAGTTGATTGATGAGCTAAAATCATTGAAGATATCTAGAGAACTTGATAAAAGTAGATTGGACAATTGAAATGGAGAAGAGTAATCTTGGTGCTCTAGGAGGTGCAGCTGATAAAGGCTTTCAAATTCAATAAGATGAAAAACTACTTTTAAGGAAATTATTAAATCAAGTTTTGGCTTGAAACCGTAGATTGTGACTTTTAGCTGTTGAAAAATTTTAGTTGCGGGTAAGGAAGTAATAAATCTTCCGAGTATTCGTAGGACAAGTAACAATATTTTAATATTATCTTGTTATAACTTATAATCCTTTGCTTATATAAAAGTCTACTTCTTGTATCATTTGAATCAGTTGAGTAGTATGAGATTTCCTCTTCTATTTTAGTCTTCCCCTAGAGATTTTAGTATCTATGTGAGTTAATGAGAAAATTTTGACCAGATGATAACAAATTGGCATCTAGAGCAAGAGAGTTAGTGATGTGAGTGTCAAAATATTTGTGTGTGAGGAACATGAGTTCTTATGTAACATCCTAGTTTCGTTAATTTCGGTTTACAAAATTAACTAGAGATTTATTATTCGAGTGAATAATGAGTCGAGTCATGGATACGAGGTTGTTGCGAAAGCAATCTATAATTGCTAAGTTTTATCATTTTAGTTGCACTATTGTTTTAATTGTGTGTGATTGTTTGGGGTAGAAATGGGTTTAAGTGAGAATTAAGAAGTGAGGGTATAATGGTCTTTTCATAGTGTTTTAAAACACCTTCAGCTGGTTCATTTAATTCTCACTCAATCGCACTAACACAACACACACACTCATAAGACACAAGTTGAGAGTTTTGAAAGAAATGGAGAGAAAGAGAGAGGGAGAGGCCGTGGGTTGGAAGAAGAAGAGGAAGAGAGGGAATGATCTTCAGTCATTGATGCATGTTGCATATTTCCTTACCATTCAACTCAGTTCCTTCTCCCCTATCTATTGACACAAAGAACATTTGTTAGTTCATCCTCTAGCTCAATCTACCATTTGTGGGTTTCAAGCTCAAAGTTCACCAAAACTGTGATTTCTTGACTTGGATGTTAGCAATTCTTGTACCATTCTCTTCCTTGCTTCTTCATCTACCTCAAGACATCAATATCTTCAACTCATTCTTCATATAACTTGTTTCACCATTTTTGGAAATTCAAAGCTCAAGTTGAGCAAAAATGGAGTTTGATGCATATGGAGCTTTGCATGTTAAATATGAAGCCACATTAGGGTGTATTGCAAACCACATTGTGGATTGAAGCATAGATAAGAGATAGATGTGGCTTGGTTTTCGAATTTGGGTTGATAGGTTAGCTTTGGAAGTGTTTTGGTGATCTTGGGAGCGAGAGGAGCCGTTACGGGGACCGTTCGAGTGGTTACTCGTCTTGAGCATTGTGTGGAATTTTGATTGATTGTGACTTCGTCATTCCGGGTGAGTTTTACTCACGTTTAGGGAATTTACATTTTAATTTGATTGTGTTGAAATTCTGGAATCGCTTGATGTTTTGGTTTCGAAACGATTTTAGAGTCAAAAATCGATTTTTAGAAAAATATCGTTTACGGTTTAATTTTCAAATTTTACTTTGATTGTGATTTGAAATTTGGATTGGTTGTGTTTGTTTGGACTGGGATATGTTGTGAAATCTTCTGTTTTTCAGTTGGAATTGGTTTGGATTTGGGTTTGGAATCGATCGGAATCGCGAAACGGGAGAAATGAAGTGTAAAAACTGTTTTTGCACAGGTAGCACGGACCATGCGCCTAGGGCACACGGACCGTGCGTGGCTCTCGGGTTCAAAGTGCAATTTTGACGTTTTGTCGCTCCTTTTTGTTCCAAATCACTTCTAAACCTTTTCTTAACCAATTAGGATGTTATATACATTATAAAAACATGATTTTGAGTAGTTCAACTTGGGTTTGTAAGAAATGTTTTGAAAGTTATAAATATTTCGAAAAACCGAAATTAGTACGCGTGTGAGCAAATATTTTGAAATCAAAACGGAACTGTATGTTCTATTATTGTTATGGATATGATATATAGATTATATCGAATAAGGTTGACGGCCCAATGCGGGTATTATATAAGTTTGACGGCCCAACACGGGTACGATATATAAATTATATCGATTATGGGTGACGACCCAAGATGATAGTACACTAGGGAGAGGGAAGTCATGAGCCCTTGAGCGAGGCCCATAAGAGGATGTTCACTGAGATGCATACAGTGGATTGGGTTCACCGCAAACCGAAGAAAAGAAAAATGGTTTAAGGTGTTGTACTAGGTTACTTAAGAGGATTGTACATAGTCATCAAGAATTGGGCTATGAACAATAGATTCATAAATAATAGGCGTACTTAGGTTGAGAGGAAACTCCCAATGCTATTGACCAATTCGGAAAGGGATTGGGTGCTTCATAATTAATTATATTGAAAGGAAAGGATTCATAAATGAATCCAGAGTGTGGTTAGGGGTCACGGTGAAACTCACTGAGATATGTTATCTCACCCTATCATATGTTGTTGTTTTACAGAGAAACAGGGAAAGAAGATGGCATTAAGGCACGAGTAGATGACGTGCACGAGGAGAGAATTTGAAGACTTAATTGGTAATTTCAAGTCCTAGTTTATGTATTTTCCCTTGTTGTCTTTGTACTCGATTAATGACTTGAACTGTATTAAGTTGTAATCGTTTCCGCTATTCTTGCTGTGATGTATATCTAAGCAGTGAGTTTTATACTCTGATGTAAACTAAAATGTATGTTTTGGTATTTCTATATTTTAGAAATACTAGGGTGTTACACTTTGGTATCAGAGCGGTTCGACCTTGTCGGACTTAGAGACCTTTGGGTCAATAGGTTAGATTGAGCCAGCTAGGGACTTAGACAATTATGATGTCAGAACCTTTCAGTATATTATGTGACGTATTGAGTCAGGATCCACTCAATGTTTCATGTGAATAACTGAGAATGATGACGATTAGTTGCCTCAGCCCTGAAAATGTCCTAAACCCTAAATCATAGGAATTCTAGCCTTCTCGTTTCATCAGAGCGCGCAGCAGAAGCTGTAACACCCCCCTTTTACTATTACAACTAAATAGACAATTATCAGAGTCACCTCGAAAGGCGCTACATTTTTCACCATTTTAAAAAAAAAACACCATTTATTCCAAAAAAAAATCTCCAAAATAATTTATATAAAAGAAATCACCAAGCAGCGGAAATATTAACCAGTTTAAACATCTCCAGAATTAACAATTAGAGACATCTCCAAAATTAATTAAAACAATTTCCAATAACTAAAATAATAGTTCAAAACGATAACTAACGACTCCCCGGTGCTACATATCAGAGCTGACACAGACCCAAACGAGAGAGGAAGCAAAACCTAGCAATTCCTCCACGAGCACTAGCGATCACCTGCAGCGTTGCCGCATGAGAGCAACATTCCAAGCAGAAGGGGTGAGTCTAACAGAGGTAATAAGCAGATGATAAAAATATGCTAGCATCAGGTAACTACAGCAACACAATACAATTACACCATATCACAGCACCAGATACCAAAGGAAAAGTCCATTTGACAGTGAACCACCAAAGTTATAACATTCATAGACAATGGGATGATATGCAACCCCTCCAGTGGGCATATGCATGCGGTACCGATCACCAAAATGAGCCACGACGGGCATATCACCAATAAACACCAGAGGCAGAGCCTATATCACCAAAACATGCATATGACAATGCGACACCATGATTATGCACCAACTCACCATAACAAGTATTTAAAATAAATACTATATCACCAGAATCAAAACAAATGATTTCACCAAAAATAGCACCAAGTTGTAGCATCACAGCTACCACTAAACTCTCCTGAGCATACCAGCACCGTACCTGAAATATTAACACCAGACGGCTCCACAACGCGGACATAACGCACGCACACCACGCACAAGACTGGCGCACAGCGCCTAGGCACATCGCACCTACTTCAGCGAATTAATTAAAATAGCAAACGACATCGGATTTCAATAAATAAATACTTGTTGGAAAGCCCTATGGGTCTGGTTATCATCCCTAAGTTCAGTTTTTGAAGGAGAGTGTCCAATAGGTACAGTTTTCGAAAAGCACACAGGCTAGTTGCAAAAGAGGACAGTTTCTGTCCTTCAAATTCAAGCAATTCCAAAGTGACCAAAACTCAATCAAATTGCATGAAACTTGTGCATAAACTGGGGCAAATTTTGTCTAGTTTTCAAAGAAATTGGATTCGTTCGAAAAGGAGTTCTTTTGAAAACGTGGTAACCAAAACACTGACCCTGTGTCCAGATTGTTTCCAGAATCTTACTCTAACTTGTGGAATTCATATCTCGAGCTACACAACTCTAAACGCAACCAAACCAGTGCCAAATTAACAAGCATTAAGTCTATTTTCCAGAAAAATAAACCAAATAATTTTTCGGTCAATAAAACGTTCCCAGTCACCGAAATACCGAATCTATACCCAAATCGTTTCCAGAATTTTAACCTAACTTGTATCGCCTATAACTCGAGCTATACAACTCCGAATTTGACGAAACCAGTGCCAAAACGACCGGCGTTAAGTCTATTTTCAAAAACAATCAACCTCATAATTTTTGGATCAACCAAACAGCGCCAGTTTTAGAAAAACCGAACCTGTGTCCAGAATCGCTAAATTGCCAAACACCAAACCCTAACGGCAACGACACCGCAACCACCACAACAAAAACGACAATTCGACAACGCGACAACAACAATCAACCACGCACAGCAACAACAAAAACACGAACAATAACAACACCATCATCGTGATACAACAATCACGCAACAACAAATAACGAAACAAATCACAATAACGTGCAATAATCATCAAAGCACCAATCTCAACGAAAACACGATATGCAACAACACGAACAATTCAACAAAACCCTAGACTACCCACACATAATTATCATCAACCCATTATCAAGGTTAAGCCCACCCTTACCTCGAATAACGTAAGCTCCGGAACACGACGAACGAGACACGAACAAAACCACAGCAACACGAACGATCTCCTTTTGAAATTCTTCGCGAAACCCTCCTCTTCTCTCCCTCTTTGCGCCGCGTGCTCTCTCTCTCACTCTCACTTTCGTTTTTCTTTTGCTTGCTGCGAATGAGGGTTTGGCTTAAACCCCCAGGGTTTAAGTTGAGGGCTCAGTAAACACTGGGCTCTCTACGTCACCACCTCCTTTACTCGTTTCACCTCCTACGCATATAAAATATTAACCTCCCTAAACTTTTCATTTCCAAAATCTCTTTGGTTTCACTGCTGTTTCAATTTTATAATTAGTCTGAGAATAATCGTTACGTCAAGATTAATCAATAAATCAAGAATTTCATAGAATGGTAATGAAGCCTGCCCTCTAAGGAAAACCTTATGACATCCTAGTAAGATTCCTAGTCCCGAAACCCTTATCTCCTTAGCGTCTGAATGGACAAGACCTAAGAAGACATAGATAGCAAAGTTTCAGCCTGATTGATCCAGAAGGACAGTGATCTTGGATAAGTCGTTGACTTAAGCAATTCCGAAAAGCCGTAACCTGCGTAAGATTATCAGGTCTTAGGATTGAGTCCCGTGTACCGAGTTTAAGGTTTGAAAGATGCACTCTTATTAGTATTTTTGGGTTAGTTAAGAGAACCGACTCCTTTGGGTATGTGATAAAAAATTGTTTTATATATCCAAAGGTTTTCATGAAAATTGTTCTACAAACCTTACCCATACATGAGTCAGTCAAAAACATCGTTTGTGCCGATGACTACCCAAAATGCTAGAAGCGTTTATAAGATAACCGAAGATTTAAGTTCCTCAATCGTCTATCCGGAAGTAGTGAAAGATTGGGTTAATATGTGAATATAATTGCAAGTAAGAGAGGTATCAAGCCATATTGGGGCAGTTATCTTTCAGCAGTTATAGTGTTCAAGCTTCTGCTACTGAAGTAAAACTCCAATCGTTAACCTTGATTTCGTTAGGGTTAGTAGTGAGATGTCATGACTTTAATCCACTGGATTAGTCAAGACTGGTTGTTCAATCCAAATTTCAATTGGTTAAATGTCAATAGAACACGTATGCGCAAAGGAGTGGAGAGAGCCAAGAAATCCAAATTGCAGTTTTTGCATAAAATATGGAAGGTATGAAATATCCAATGAAAGAAAGGTATGAAATGTCTAATTCAAAGCTAGAACAAAAAAATTGTAAGCATCGTCTCAATGAAGGTTGTAAATAAAACAAACACTTTCAAAGACCTATTAAAAACTATTGATTAAAAATCTGTGTAAATAGAAGTCTCATGAATCAGCAGTGGCATCATTGGCAATATTTCGTAGAAGTCTCATGGATCATGTGGCATCACGTGGCTTCATTTTTAATCTTGTTGCTCCCTTTGGCCACCATTTTATGTATAAAAAAATGTTAAGCACAATTATATGTGTGGTTTAGCATGTGGTTGTAATTATGTGTTCCATTGTATAGCTATAATTAAACAACTAAGTCAGTGATATAGTAGTTAATGTACAAAATGTTATATATAATGTCATTTTTGTAAATAATAATTAAAGAATATCAATGAGAATGTAGACAAATTTCAAAAACAATAAAATGAGGAATGGAATCTTTCAACAAATATAATATAACATGCATAAAGATGGAAGCTAGTATAGTCTCCTACCACGTGAAGTCGTGAACCACGTCTCACCATTTAAAATATAGGTGTTTATCGTTTATAATATAACATGCATAAAGATGGAAGCTAGGGAAGGTGTTTATCATTTATTTAATTCTTTGGAGAATGATAATAAAATATAAGTACCTCCCAAAGATTAACAGGAACAATCAAAACCTCCCCAATAAATAGAACCACATATCCTCCTCGTCTATTGCAAAGACAATGGAGTCCCAACAACCCCAAAAGCAACTCAATGTAACTTTCGTACCATATCCAACTCCTGGCCATATGATTCCCATGATAGACACAGCAAGGTTATTTGCCAAACATGGTGTTAGTGTTACCATCATCACTACCCATGCCAATGCACTAACATTCCAAAAACACATAGACAGTGACATGAGTTTAGGATACCCCATCAAAACTCAACTTATTCAGTTCCCTGCAGCTCAAGTTGGTCTTCCTGATGGAGTTGAAAACATTAAAGATAGCTCTTCCTTAGAATTGCTGGGCAAAATCAGTCATGGAATATTTATGCTCCAACCTCAAATTGAGCTTCTGTTTCAAGATCTACAACCAGATTGTATAGTGACTGATATGATGTATCCTTGGACAGTGGAATCAGCTGCAAAACTTGGCATTCCAAGGCTTTACTATTACAGCACAAGCTACTTCTCAAACTGTGCTAGTTATTTTATCAGAAAGTATAGACCTCATGAGGGTTTAGACTCTGATGACCAGAAATTCACAATTCCATGTTTGCCTGCTAGCATAGAGATGACTCCTTTGCAGCTACAAGATTGGATAAGGAATAAGAACCCACCCACAGAATTCTTTGCAGCAATGTATGAGTCGGAGAAAAAAAGCTATGGGACACTATACAATAGTTTTCATGAACTTGAAACTGATTATGAGCAAGTTAATAAGACTACAATGGAGATCAAATCTTGGAGTATAGGACCAGTTTCAGCATGGATTAACAAGGATGATGATGATGAGAAAAAAGCCAATAGGGGACACAAGGTGGAGGACCTTGGAAAAGAGTCAGAGTGGCTAAATTGGCTTAACTCCAAGCAAAATGATTCTGTATTGTATGTAAGTTTTGGAAGCCTAACCAGGCTCCCTCATGCTCAGCTTGTGGAAATTGCTCATGGCCTTGAAAATTCTGGTCATAACTTCATCTGGGTCATTAGAAAAAAAGATAGAGATGAGGACGGTGACAATTTTCTACAAGAATTTGAGCAAAGGATGAAAGAAAGCAAAAAGGGATATATCATATGGAACTGGGCACCACAGCTTCTCATATTGGACCACCCTGCCGTTGGAGGAATTGTTACTCATTGTGGTTGGAACTCCATTCTTGAAAGCATTAATGCTGGTTTGCCAATGATTGCTTGGCCTATGTTTGCTGATCAGTTTTACAATGAGAGGTTGCTGGTTGATGTTTTGAAGATAGGGGTGCCTGTGGGAGTGAAAGAAATAAGTAAGTTTTGGTTTATTATTGGTGAAGAGACATTGGTGAGAAGGGAAGAGATCATGAAAGCTGTGGTGCTTTTGATGGATAGCAGCCTAGAGAGCAAAGAAATGAGGTTGAAAGCAAAAAAGCTTGCTGATGCTGCCAAGAAGACTATAGAGGAAGGTGGACACTCTTACAACAACTTGATTCAGTTGATTGACGAGCTAAAATTATTGAAGATATCCAGAGAACTTGACAAAAGTAGATTGGACAATTGATGAAGGCTTTCAAATTCAATAAGATGAAAAAATACTTTTAAGTATTTTTATCAGTGTTCTAGTAGGACATAATATTATTGTTATAAGCATTTCTTTATATAAGGTCCACTTCTTGTATCATTTGAATCAATTGAGTAGTATGAAATTTCGTCTACTATTTTAGTCTTCCCTTAGATATTCTATTATATATGTGAGTTTATGAGAAAATTTTGACCAATTGATTACAAATTGGTATCAAGAGCAAGAGAGTTTAGTGACGCAAGTGACAAAATTATGTGTTTGTGAGGAACAAGAGTTTTTACTCAATTTTTAGCAAAATATCAAATGCCAAAACTATCAAAGAAGCGTGAGATAACTTGAAGTTGTCATACATAAGAGTGGGGAGAGAAAAGAAATCCAAATTGCAGTTTCTGCTTAAAGAAGATGAAAGGTATGAAATGTCTAATTTAAACCGTAGAACAATACTTTCATGTGTTACGAATGTTATCAACCATATGAGGGTGTAAGGAGAAGACATATATCCCTGAATGCAACCATTAGCAATACTACTTGTAAATAAACTCTTTCAAACAACTCCCAAACAATTACCCCTTTTGAAAATCCTTCTTGCAAAGATGTCAAAAGGATCATTATAAACGACAAGGTCGCAAAATAGTAACCAATCATAAAACACTATATTAAAGGAGTTAAATATGAAATTCTATATTCATTTAGAAATGGAAAAAGTAAAATATAGAGCTGAACTTTTTCCCTCTATGTGACCTAGTCAGCAATGTAATGGGATGACCATAACTATAAGCTCATAATTTGCTTTAAAAAGAATCTCTAAATAAAGAAGGAACTAAGAGCCTTACACTATTGAGGCTACAATCGATTTTAAGAAACTACAACAAAACAAAAGCCAAGATTTCAGAATACCATACCAATACCAGTAAGAGCTTATTCACACTAACATGTATGACTAACCCACATTAACACATGATAAATCAGTTTATATATTTATAATTTCGTAAAGGTACTGAAAAAGGGCCCATATGTTGGTCACTATTTAAATTTCCTCGTAATTTGCCAGGTGCTTATTTTATTTATTTGTTCTTTGGAGGATGATAACATATATTCTATTAAAACATCAAGTGGCAAATATACCAGAGATACTCGTTGATAATATTCCTTTTAATGTTTTTTAATTGAAGACATATCCTTTTGATGATGTTGCTTTTGTTTGTCTTTCCTGCCAGACATATAGGGTTGAAAAACACATCTCAGAAACAGAAACTTTACTCATCAAGATTCAACAGCCACATTCAACAACACCCCAAGAAATAGAACCACATATCCTCGGAGATTGGAAAAGCAATGGAGTCTCAACCACTCCATCAGCAACTAAAAGTAATTTTCGTTCCATATCCAACTCCTGGCCACATGAACCCCATGATAGACACAGCAAGGCTATTTGCCAAACAAGGTGCTAGTGTCACCATTATCACTACCCATGCCAATGCTCCGACACTCCAAAAACACATAGACAGTGACTTCAGTTCAGGATACCCCATCAAAACTCAACTTATTCACTTCCCTTCAGCTCAAGTTGGTCTACCAGATGGGATCGAAAACATCAAAGATGGCACTTCCTGGGAAATTTTGGGCAAAATCAGTCATGGAATATATATGCTCCATGGTCAAATTGAGCTTCTATTTCAAGATCTACAACCAGATTGTTTAGTGACTGATATGATGTATCCTTGGACAGTAGAAGCAGCTGCAAAACTTGGCATTCCAAGCTTCACTTTTACAGCACAAGCTGCTTCGCCAACTGTGCTACTTATTTTATCAGGAAGAATAGACCTCATGAGGGGTTAGTCTCTGATACCCAAAAGTTTACTATTCCTGGTTTGCCTCATAGAATTGAGATGACTCCTCTAACCCTAGCTGAATGGTTAAGGACTAAGGATCCTTCCAACGACTATTTTGAAAAAATATCTGAATCAGAGGAAATAAGCTATGGAACAATATACAACAGTTTTCATGAACTTGAAAGTGATTATGAGCAACTTAGTAATACTACAAAGGGGATCAAATCTTGGAGCATAGGACCAGTTTCAGCATGGATTAAAAAGGATGATCAGAAAAAGGCTAATAGGGGACACATGGAAGGGGACCTTGGAAAAGAGCCAGAGTGGCTAAATTGGCTTAACTCCAACCAAAATGATTCTGTTCTGTATGCAAGTTTTGGAAGCCTAACCAGGCTCCCTCTTGCTCAACTTGTGGAAATTGCTCATGGACTTGAAAATTCTGGTCATAACTTCATCTGGGTCATTAGAAAAAATGATAAAGATGAGAATGGAGACAAATTTCTTCAAGAATTTGAGCAAAGGATGAAAAAAAGCAAAAAGGGCTATATCATATGGAACTGGGCACCTCAGCTTTTGATATTGAACCACCCTGCTGTGGGAGGAATTGTGACTCATTGTGGTTGGAACTCCATTCTTGAAAGCATTAATGCTGGTTTGCCAATGATTGCGTGGCCTATGTTTGCCGACCAGTTTTACAATGAGAAATTGCTGGTTGATGTTTTGAAGATAGGGGTGCCTGTGGGAGTGAAAGAAAATAGTGAGTTTTGGTTTAATATTGGTGAAGAGGCATTGGTGAGAAGGGAAGAGATCATGAAAGCTGTGGTGCATTTGATGGGAAGCAGCCAAGAGAGCAAAGAAATGAGGTTGAGAGCAAAAGAGCATGCTGATGCTGCCAAGAGGACCATAGAGGAAGGTGGACACTCTTACAACAACTTGATCCAGTTGATTGATGAGCTAAAATCATTGAAGACATCAAGAGAACTTGATAAAAGTATATTGGAGAATTAAAAAGGAGGAGTCATTTCGATGCTCTTGGGGGTGTAGCTGATGAAGGCCTTAAATAAGATGAAAAAACATCCAAGTAGTTTGCACCAGCTATTTTTTGCTAGTATCTGGTTCTCTTCTAACTTATTTTTAGTGCACAATAAAGATTTTAAAAGTTGATTTCTACTAGGAAATTTGCTTATTAAGCTATGAAAATGATTTTCTGATGAGTTAAATTAATGATTCGCCATATTGATATGATTCATGAACAACACATTCTCAAGTCCTTCCAAAACCTCTAGGTCATTGGGTGTTATGGTCATAACGTTTCCTATTTTTATGGAGTGAGAACGTGCTCTGCTTTCGCTCCTATTTTTGGGGAAATAAACTAACTCTGTATTCGGTCCATTTTGTTCTCCCACTAAACCCATGATCTCACTAACTCCGAAAATTAAGCCCCTATCTTGTAGTTGGAACTTGGAAGTGGCTGAACTCTGTGATGGACAGAGCTCTATAAATACCACTTCTACTCTCTGTTTTGGTCACTGAACCTACTTCTCTATTCAGAAAAAATTACACCATCGAGTTTTGAGTGAGTGAGGGTTTGGAAAGAAAAACAGAGTTCTTTCGTTGGTGTGGAGTGCGATTTCGAGTTCTCCGTGGTGAGAAGTACAAGACTGACGTTGCAATGGCCGGAGGTTAGTGTTGCTCTTTTTGCTTCCGCTATAGCGATTTAAATGTGTTAGTGATGTATATGTTTAAATCGAATTCAGTTAAAATATCTAACATTTGGTATCAGAGCCATAATTACCTCTGCCTTGCATCTAGGTTTTAGAAGTTTCAGTTTAGGGTAATTTAGTTTACACCCTTTTGAATCAAATTAAAATCAGAAATCAATAGGAAATAATTCGTATAGTGATTCTGGGTAATTAATTTCTGGTTTCGATGCTAATATTGGCTTAAAATAGTCAGGTCGCGTATGCCTTTTACGATAAAAATAATTTTAGGTAATTAAGGAGTAGCCACAGCATCTTTGATTGATTAGGATTATATATTAGTTTCAAAATCACATTAGAAACATTAGTTGTAATTTATCATACGTGATATAATAGAATCTACCCATAGGAATTTTGTTATATTTGTATGCTTAATTAGGATAAAATATCAGATTGTATTTCTTAATCTACCCACAAGAATTAAGAATTGGAACATAATTTGATAGTTTTATCATTAAGTTATATGATGAGTCTAATTGAGTAACACTTTAGCCCACAGGCAAGTGTTATGTCACTAGATTCACAAATTAAGACATGTTGTATTGGTAAAACATGAAATTTATTTTTGTCTCAATTATGAATAATGAGCATGTATGTTTGAATTTTGCAGTTATTAATTCTGCGAATTTCTCTGATATTAAGTGTGACATTCCCGAACTAAGTGATGACAACTATAAGGTTTGGAAGGAGAGAATTCTTCTTCATTCGGGCTGGATGGACATTGACTATGCTATTAGAAAAGATGAGCCAGCGGGTATTACTGAAACCAGCACTCCAGATGTCGTTGATCTTTTTGAGAAGTGGGAGAGATCTAACCGTCTCTCCATGATGCTCATAAAGACCAAGATATCTGCTGGTACCCGTGCCTCTATCGACCAGCATACCAATGTCAAGGAGCTTTTGAAGGCTATAGATGAGCAATTTGCTACATCTGACAAAGCCCTTGCCAGCACTCTGATCATTAAGTGCTCCACAACAAAGCTCACAGGGGTGAAAGGTGTGCGTGATCACATAATGCGCATGCGGGATATATCAGCTCAGCTGAAAATCTTGGAGGTGACCATGTCTGATTCTTTCCTGGTTCACTACATTTTGTGCACTCTGCCTCATCAATATGGCCCTTTCAAAATCTCTTACAACACACATAAGGATAAGTGTTCAATCAACGAATTGCTGACCATGTGTGTTTAGAAAGAGGAAAGGTTGTTGATGGAGGAGGGCGAAAAGGTGAACTTGACCGTTCATGGAAAGAAGAAGAAGGAAACTGCCAAGAACAAAGGCAACATTCCTCCTGAGCAAGTCATAAAGAAAGAGTCAAAGTGTTTTTTCTGTAAGAAGAAAGGGCACATCAAGAAAGACTGCTTGAAGTTTAAGAACTGGCTTAACAGAAAAGGTATTCCATTTGCTTTTGTTTGTCATGAGTCTAATATGGTTAATGTTAATCATAACACATGGTGGATTGACTCTGGTTCTACAATCCATGTTTCTAATACCTTGCACGGTATGCAAAACCTAAGGAAACCAGTGGGAAGTGAGCAATACATCTATTCAGGTAGTCAGATGCGTTCACGTGTTGAAGCCATTGGGACATGCAGTTTGACTTTAAGTAGCGGTTTTACTTTGATTTTAGAAAAGACTTTTTATGTTCCTAGTTTTTCTAAGAATTTGATTTCTGTTTCAAGACTAGCGCCTTTGGGTTTTTCATTCAAATTTATGGATTCTGGTTTTACTTTAGCTGGTAAATCTAGAATTGTTGGTTTTGGTGGAATACACGTTGGTCTTTATTCAATTAATTTACAAAACGACGCTACTTACGATTCTATGCATGTCACTGTTGGTTTGAAACGATGTGTTGTGAATGAAAAATCCTCAATGTTGTGGCACTGAAGATTGGGACACATCTCAATCGAAAGAATTAAGAGATTAGTAAATGAATGAGTACTTAGTACCTTGGATTTTGCTGAGTTTGAGACTTGTATAAATTGCATTAAGGGTAAGCAAACTAACAAGTCTAAAAAGGGTGCACAAAGGAGCTAAAACCTATTGGAAATCATACATACAGATATTTGTTGTCCAGACATGGATGCAAGTAGTCCGAAATACTTCATCACCTTTATCGATGATTATTCACGATATATGTATCTCTACTTACTTCGTTCAAAAGATGAAAGCTTTGAAAGCCTTTAAAGTTTTTAAGGCTGAAGTAGAGAAATAATGTGGAAAACAAATTAAGATCGTGAGGTCTGATAGAGGTGGAGAGTACTATGGTAGGACACGGAGAATGGGCAAGCTGCCGGTCCATTTGCAAAGTTTCTTCAAGAGAATGAGATTGTTGCCCAAATACACTATGTCGGATTCTCCATCAGAATGGTGTATCAGAAAGAAGAAACCGAACTTTAATGGACATGGTAAGAAGTATGAGGAGTAACACAAAACTTCCTCAATTCTTGTGGACTGAAGCACTAAAGACGGTTGCGTATATATTGAACCGAGTGCCAACCAAAGCTGTCTCAAAGACGCCTTTTGAGTTATTCAAAGGTTGGAAACCAAGTTTACAACATATACGTGTTTGGGGATGTCCGTCTGAAGTGAGAATTTATAACCCACAAGAAAAGAAGCTAGACCCGAGGACTATTAGTGGGTATTTCATTGGATATGCTGAAAAGTCTTTGGATTGTGGAATCAAGAAATAGATTCTATTGTCCATCACACAGCACTAGGATTGTGGAATCAAGAAATGCCAAAAATCTTGAAAGTGACATGATTAGTGGGAGTGATCATTTTCAAGACACTGTTCATGAAATGGATCACTATGAGGCTCAACCCTCTGAATCATGTGATAGGTTGATTGTCATTCACACCCCCTCAAGTACAAACGGGTGTTAGACCACCAACTGCTGAAGTTCCACAAGTTGCTGAAAATGATCATGTAAATCAAGTTATTAATGAAGAACATCCAGATAATGTTGAACAACCTATTGATGAACCGGTTGGACTACAAGTTCCTCAAGAAGGTATTGAAGCAACATTAAGAAGATCTATAAGAGTCAGAAGGCCAACAATTACTAGTGATTTTGAAGTGTATCTACAAGAATCAGATTATAACATAGGACCTGCAAATGATCCTGAAACGTTTTCACAGGCCATGAATTCTAAAGAATCGAATTTGTGGCACAATGCTATGAAAGAAGAAATGAATTCTATGGCATCAAACCAAGTCTGGGATCTTGTCAAGTTGCCAAATGGTGTAAAAGCCATTGGATGTAAATGAGTCTTCAAAACAAAGAGAGACTCAGAAGGCAACATTGAGAGACATAAGGCAAGACTTGTTGTCAAAGGATTCACTGAAAGAGGGGGAATTGACTACACCGAGACATTTTCTCCTGTATTTAAGAAAGATTCTCTTCGTGTAATTATGGCATTAGTAGCTCAATTTGACTTTGAGTTACATCAAATGGATTTGAAAACGGCTTTCCTCAATGGCAATCTAGAGGAACAAGTTTAAACAACCTGAAGGATTCTCCTCTAGTGATGGTGAGAACTTAGTGTGCAGGCTTAATAAATCCATCTATGGATTGAAACAAGCCTCCCGCCAATCGTATTTGAAGTTTCATGAGGTTATCACTTCATTTGGTTTTGAAGAGAACGTCATGGATCATTGTATATACCAGAAGGTCAGTGGGAGCCATATTTGTTTTCTTGTGCTATACATGGATGATATTTTGCTTGCAACAAATGATAAGGGTATGTTATATGAGGTGAAACAATTTCTCTCAAAGAACTTTGATATGAAGGATATGGGAGAGGCATCTTATGTCATTGGCATTAAGATCCATAGAGGTAGAAATAGAGGCTTTGTCTCAAGAAGCCTATATCAACAAAGTTCTAGAGAGATTTAACATGAAAGATTGCTCACCAAGTATAGCTCCCATTATGAAGGGTGATAAACTCGATTTGAGTCAATGCCCGAAAAATGATTTTGAAAGGGAACACATGGAGAATATTCCTTATGCTTCAGCTGTTGGAAGTCTTATGTATGCTCAGGTTTGCACTAGGCCTGACATTGCATATGCTGTTGGAGTTTTAGGAAGATATCAGAGTAATCCAAGTATTCACCACTGGAAAGCTGCAAAGAAAGTGATGAGATATCTTCAAGGTACAAAAGACTTCATGCTCATGTACAAACAGACTGACAACTTGGAAGTAATCGGCTACTCTGACTCAGACTATGCCGGTTGCATTGACACCCGCAAATCAACATCGAGTTATGTTTTTATGCTAGCCGGTGGAGCTGTTTCTTGGAGGAGTGCAAAGCAGTCACTAACTGCTACTTCCACTATGGAGGCTGAGTTTGTTTCTTGTTTTGAGGCTACCTCGCATGGTGTGTGGTTGAAGAGTTTTATATCTGGACTTAGAGTTGTTGACTCTATTTCTAGGCCACTAAAGATGTACTGTGATAACTCTGTTGCGGTATTTATGGCCAAGAATAACAAAATTGGAAGTCGAAGCAAGCATATCGACATTAAATACTTGGCCATAAGGGAACGTGTTAAGGAAAATAAAGTGGTTATTGAACACATTAGCACAGAGTTGATGATTGCTGATCCTTTGACTAAAGGCATGCCACCAAAGAATTTTAAGGATCATGTAGTGCGCATGGGACTCGGTTCCATGATGTGATTTTCATTTTACGTACATTTATCGCTTTTGGTGAAACTCTTATATTCAGTTTGATTTTTCTCATATGTTTGTGTACACATTTGTTTAATTTGAGGAAATTCATTTAAGTTTGACCTTGAATAAACATATGGTTTATTCGTTAGTTAGGGACTTATTTTGAGATGCTTGATATATCGTAATACATGGAAGATAATACTCGTATTTAGAGGACTTATCGCCATAATTCATATATTAAGTTTCTTGTTATGATTGTGATGGGTTAAATGGACCAAGTGGGAGAATGTTAGTTTTTGTTTCATGTTTCCTATTTTTATGGAGTGGGAACGTGCTCTACTTTTTCTCATATTTTTGGAGAAATAAACTAACTCTATATTCGATCCATTTTATTCTCCCATTAAACCCATGATCTCACTAACTCCGAAAATTAAGCCCCTATCTTGTAGTTGGAAGTGGCTGAACTCTGTGATGGACAGAGCTCTATAAATACCACTTCTACTCTCTGTTTTGGTCACCGAACCTACTTCTCTATTCAGAAAAAATTACACCATCGATTTTTGAGTGAGTGAGGGTTTGGAAAGAAGAACAGAGTTCTTTCGTTGGTGTGGAGTGCGATTTCGAGTTCTCCGTGGTGTGAAGTACAAGACTGACGTTGCAATGGCTGGAGGTTAGTGTTGCTCTTTTTGCTTCCGCTAAAGCGATTTAAATGTGTTAGTGATGTATATATTTAAATCGAATTTAGTAAATTTCTTACAGATACATCACACAACATCTATAATTCTTCTGATTTAATTAGCAGAGTTGTATTAAAATATAAAGAATTAAATAAACTTCACTCCATTGGGGAATTTGATCAAACAACAGGTGGTTATCTCTTAGAAGGAAACATAGATATAGAAAAGCAAGATCAAAACCAAATTATATAACCTAACCTCAAAAATGTAAATGCAGAGAAGAAAAAAGCATTCATTTTATACATACCTCACCCCTAGCTTCAAAGACAAAGATGTCCACTCACGCACGCGCACCTTGCACTATCTCCTACTTGTCAATTTCCACCAAACAAGACTGGAAAAACTGTCCCCTAAACTCTCCATTTTCTCTTTTTGTGGGAGTTAGAGAATTTGAGAAGAAAATCACAAGCTGCTATGATATGAATAAGTGAGTGAGCAGGTAACGAAGACAGTGACATAATAATTCAGGAACGGAGGAGAGATATATTTGGATTGGGATTCACTGCAGTTTTTTTGTGGAGAACAGCGTATCCACCTCTGAACACAGTGATTAATCCCTTGTTGAGCGAGAATTGAACCTTCGACCCTTGGTTAAGGGAGAATGAGCTTCAACCGCTAAACCACACCCTGTGTTGATTCACTGCAGTTGTAGCACACTTATAAATTCCAAAATCAATTAAAGGCAGCAGAAGGTCTCTACACGACATGTTTGCAACACTATTATTTGCGACTTTGTATACTAACAGCAATCTACACTATCGATTTACCCCACAAAATTTTAAATTTGATCTCTCTTAAAAACCAACATTTGTTAACAAATTTCAGTTTCTTTTTTGATTGAATTCACACATAGACACACTTGTTTTAAAGGATAACAAAACTATTTCCACTAAATTAATTTATATTATATTAATTTTTATTGTGAAAACTATAGCAAAAGAACAAAAGAATGAGAGAAGAGAGAAGATTTGAGTCTTTTTTTGGACTACAGGTCCAAAAAAATTTGTAAAATGATCTTAATTCTGCTTCAATTTGATCTTTAAAATTTGGCCAATTCTCACTTCGCCTACAATCTTCAATAGACTTTGGTTCATGATCCTAGCTATCATTTATCACATTAGCGCTATATTATATGTATAAATATCGTCAACTTTGACTTAATTTCGGTTCCATTGTATTTTATTCTTGACATAATTTGTTGAGATCTCTTTAATTTCAGAATTTTTCAGGTACCTGATTAGTTCTTCTGGTAGATGATTTTCTAAGCTTTGCAAATGAATTATCTTTTGAACTTCTAGTTCACATTGTTTAGTTTGAGGATCGAGATGAGACAATGATAATTCGTTCCTATTGATCTTTTTTTTCGCTGCTTATTCTCTCCCCCTAATGTTGAGAAATTTAATTCATCAAATGATAATAATCAAACGAGACTATTATCCGATCTCCAATTTTTGGCTCAAGATAGTTTCTTATACATAAATATTTATTCTCAAAATTCCTTCAGGACCCAACATAATTGTGAATGGAGAATTTGGAACATACACGACACAACCAAAAACTTTAAGATAGGAAATATTAGATTCGTGACCAAATACCAAATACCAAATGTAAAGAGGAAGAGCTTAGATAACTTGTCGGCTTGATGCGAATCAAAGTTACAAAATGCAGAATTGCATTTTCTCAAGTAGAAATTGGAAGTTCTTTATCTCATAAATATCAGACATATGATTACTTTAGACGTCTAAAGAATGGTTCTTCAAGACCAGTTTATGAATGAGCATATACTACATGGTGTCCAATATCAACTCTAATATACATACCATACTTTGTCATTGTTTCTAGTTAATTAAGAAAAATGAACTCTTAGCCAAACAATCTCACAAACTACTGGTTGTGGGTGTATAGGCCCATAAATATCACCATATGTATTCGTTCTTAAAATTTGAGAGATTCATTTCCAATTTTTGTGGTGGTGGTGTAATTATAAAGTTCCTTTTTGTACAACAGATAAATGAGAGCTTATTAGATTGAAGAATCTTCTGATTCTTCAATTGATAACCACATAAATTTTACTTTATTTTTCGCATCATAATGAACCCGAGATTGCCCAACTGGTCATGCCAAACAACAAATTTATTGTGACCTGTAAACTTCTGGTTTACAACATGCGCTTCAATTGCACAGATGTAAGTGTAGTATCAGAGGAAATGGCAGACAACTTTTCCCCTACACTTATTTTTCCCAAAGCATGTCTCGTCATTCAATATCTCATTCATATATATCTCGTTTCAATATGATATCCATTTAGACGGATATCTTTGAAACTTATTAAATTTATACGAGACTTGGGGGAATATAATACATTCTCAATGTGTGAATTTGTTCCCCGGGATAACAATATATTAGCTCTTCCGAAGCCGTCAATTATCTTTGAAGTGCGAGATATAGTGCTAACATTGCTTTCTTGCTTTACTAAATAAGAGAAATATATTTTATCCTTTGAATCGTATGGGTAGTTCCGCTATCAGCGAGACACATATCTACATTCTTGATGCTAGTGTAAATAATCACTCTATCCTTTTTTTATGGAATAATCATTCTATCCTAAATAAATAAATTTGATAAGAGATAAGTATAAGAATAAAGATGGAAGTTGAAAATACACTTAAATATAAAACTTTATTCGAGGAAAACATATAAGTGAGTAAGATCCATATTACCATAATCGAAATCATCATCTTTATAAGAAAAATGGCTCTTAATTTTGTTGTCTTGATTTTTTAAATGATTGTTGGTAAAGGTCAACAAGATACTCTGCCCACATTTTCATTCTTTCCAATATTTTTCACTTCCGGTGAAAAAACAATGTGTTCTAGTAATTTTCACTGCGACTATGATCAAGACCATGACCATAGGTTTGCCCATAGTGATTGTGTGTTGCTACATTCACTTCTGGGAATATTCACTTATGGGGATTTTTCATCATAATTTTGTTATTGTATTATTGTGTGTTGCTATATTCACTTATGAGAATGTAGCATTACTAGTAGGATAAACCTTATTATATTCCAATGACTTTTAGTGGAATGCGCAACAACACGATAGTTAAATAATAATATTTTGACATAGTGTACAATGGAACATATTATAAGCTATAAATATGTAACAGATTATATTCCATTTTTTATTGAACCAGAACGAAATAGCCTAGGCAGGAATGACAATAGATGATATTGCTATTAGGGAGGAAAATCTTGGAGCAATGATATCAGTTATATGAAACTATTATTCATTTATTAGGCATAAGTTAAGCTAATCATTGATACGTGATGAACAATCTGTAACAATTTAGCTGCAAAACCATTAATATAGAAGTCAGAATAATTTGCAACAATTTAGCTGCGAAACCAATTTAGCGATAATAGCATTATGGCTTCATAGATCAAAAACTAAAAAATAAACAAACTTTGTACACAACATACTAGAAGCTATAAATATGTAAAAGGCTAGAGTCAAAGCCACAGATCTCTTTCGGTCAAACAAACAAACAGAGACGTAAAGAAAATGTAACTATACAAGTAGTATCATGAGACAAACAAGAGCCAGTACTAACTTAGTTGGTTAGAGCCTTGTGAGACACAAAGGTTGTTGATAGAATCACCACAATTTTAAACGCCATAATCCAAAAAGATAATAATGTTCATAAGAAGATAGACAATCAGATAAGAAGATAGACAATCAGAAAGTTAGATAAGATTATGCCATATTCTAATTTGATAGTATATATTATAAAAGGTGAACCTATATTATCCACGCCAGTCCGTGAAGAACCAAGGATAAGATTTTCATAATGCACAAGTTAGAAGCATAAGATGTTTATAAGTCATAAGACATTTCATATATCGTAAGCCAGAGAAATGAACTATTTTTGTAATGACAGAATATTTCAGCATACCAGTACAGATACAACATAGCAAAACGCATAAATCAGAACTTGTCGTTTGTGCTGGTTTTCGCTTAGTGCAAAACAACTTTTCTTATTCAAGTACAAGCAAAGTCCAAATTTTCCATAGGTTGTTAGAGCTCGTGCTGATAACATATTGTGAAAACTATAGCAAAAGAAGAACAAAAGAATGAGAGAAGGAGAAAAAATTTGAGTCTTTTTATTTTTATTACAAGTAAGTCTCTACATATGAGGGTAGGGGTGGACAGGATACCCTAACCCACCCGACAACCGAGTAAACCGAGAAAAAGTAAGTGCATACGGTTGGGTCGGATCGGTTGGCGGGTCTATGGTTGAAGATAATCAGGTTCAAGTGGTTTTGAATGGGCGGTTGCGGTTCTGGTTTTAGAAACCATCTGGACTCGAACCCGACCGAACATGGTTGTGCAACGTGAAGGTAGCTGAGATAATTGCATATAGTAGCATGTTTTATTAATTATTTTGCTTTTCGTCAGACACATTTTGACTTGAAAAAGAAAAAGTATAATAAAGTAAAATAAAGTACTATGCATACTGCAACACGGCACCGAAGGCAGCACTGTGCCACTGCAATACACATTGATCAATGTAAATTTTAATGATTAATGTCAAAAAGATTAATAAAAAACATTTAATAAATAAATTATAGTACACTTTTTACTAGGCACTTCTACACTCATCTTCTCCCTCTATCTTCTTCTTTCTCTGGTTTTTCCACAAAACTCCATTAACACACTGCATCTTCTCTTCTCAATAGTTCTCATTATCTTCACAAACTCCATTTAAGCTTTAAACAACATAAAACCACCCGCCCAACCCGTCAACCCGTTAAACTGAACCCGAGTAGACCGAACAAAACTTTGGGCGGAAATGGGCCTCAGTTTATAGACCGCAGATTTGGACGAATCCGTGATTTTGGCCCGAACCCGCCCAAACCCGCCCGATGTCCAGGCCTATATGAGGGTGAACCCTATTTATAGGATGGGGATTGGTAAGTTAGTAGTCCATCATAAAAGATCGCTTACAAGATAGTGATGAGAAGGTATGGGAAGAATAATGGACATCCAATAGTAATATTTAGGGGTGCAAAAAAACCCCGCACCCGTGGGTACCCGCGGGTAAAACCCGTAACGGGCACAGGGCGGGTCTCTTAACGGGTACCCGCAGGAAAAATAAAATGGCAATAAAAATACCAGTCCATAAACGAGGCGGGGCCGGGTAATGACGTACCCGTACCCGCGGGTACCCGTTACATATATACCTAATAACCCTTATATACACACACACACACACACACACACACACCTAGTTTAAAATAAAAACTTGTGGTTGTATCTTTTATCATAATATTTTGGATAGTTAGTGAGTTGTAATTTTCAAAGTTTCCTATTATTGTAATTCTAGTAGTTTTTGTATCTCCATTTGTTAATGATTATAACTTAGTATATAACTGATAAAATAAATGCCTAACTAAATACATAATTTTCTTATATAAATGAACAAAACAAACGGTGATCAAAAGATTAACTTTGTTTGCTCCAAAAAAAAGATTAATTTTGTATAATATTTAAAATTTTATTTTATAAAAAAATATTTTATAACTCTAACAATTATTCGTGGGTATCCGCGAGGATATAATACCCATTTAATACCCGCTACACGAATACCTGCGTGGGTACGGGATGAGTACGGGTCTCATTTCTATCTCGCGGGACGGGTAGTTGGTACCCGTGCACGCCCCGCCCCGTTGGCATCCCTAATAATATTCATAACAATTTTTTTATTTTAAATATATTATATGCTTATAACACTAAACTTAATTTAAAATAAAAAATGAATATATTATTCACGTATTCCCGCGATATCTCATACGTATTCATATTTTAGTACATTTTTTTGGTCCAAATAACATTTCTCTTCATTTATTTCATTTATTCAGTTGAGTCAAGGCCCAAAAAAAGTTTGGGACACATTAGTCTCTCAAAAAAAATTTAACTACATACTAGTCTTTCATATTTTCAAAATATACCCACATTAGTTCTTTCGTTCATCACTTAAAAAAACTTCAAGTTAAATTAAGGATGTGTCACGATATTTGCTGAGGTGGAACGTTCACTTCTACTAGCGTGTCAATAACTGGACACTTATAATAATTTCGGGCCAAATTTATCTCTGAGTAAAACCTTTCTTATAGAAATCCAAAAAGAACAAAATAGTCACAGCATTTTTAGCCCATTTCAACCCCTCAAGTCTTGAACACATAAATGTCTCTTGAATTTCATATACCAGAATGAAGAACCCAAAAACTCGCAAAGAGCAACAAAATAGCAAAAGCGAAGAAGAAAAAGGGTGAAACCAAAAATAAGGAATCCCAGAACAAGATGCAAACCGGTTTTGCAAAGAAGTTGGAGAGAAACGAGACGCATAAAACCTAAACAGAGAAAGAAATAGCAAAAACGTAATGTTTGTCTTCGCCTTCGATTGCGTAGCAAACATTTTTGGGTTCTTCGTTGCTGGTTTCACAATCACTGTTGCATTGTTCCTTCATTATTTTGTTGTTCTTTCTGAGTTTAAGTTCTTCACCTGATTTCTAAAATTCAAGAGTCATTTGTTGTGTTCTGAATTTGAGAGACTAAAATGACCTAAAAATATATGGACTATTTTGTTCCTTTTTTTATTTCTATAAGAAATGCTTTATGTAGGGATCGATTTGGTCCAAAAATATTATAAGTTCATAGTAATTGGGACATTGGCAAAAGTTAACAATCCACCTCAATAAAGGGTTTTTTTTTAATTACCTCCTATTATACCCATAATCCAATTTAACCAAAAAATACCCTTCTCATTATTACCAAAATATGATCTGACCCCACAATTTTTAAACTTCCCAGAATTATCTCATTTTTAGGTAATTCCGGATTTATTATTGGCAAACTTTTCGGATATACGGTATTTCCGGAACAGGGAATTGGCTTCCAAAAACACCAACTATTAGGTAGTTCCGAAATTTTTATATTTTTCACTTCCGGAAACATTGTATTTTCTAAAAATTTAATTTTTTAACTTTCCGAAAATACCGTTTTTTACGTATTTCCGGATTTTTTAAATTTGGCTTCCGGAATTATGTGTATTTTAGATAATTCCAGAAGTAGTTTTTAATTTTAATTTTATTTTTTCTAATTAACATTTGATTTATTTATTTTACAGACATGGCTACAATTGACGACAGACTTCCCTTTACTATGGGTCCGGGTTATGTTGAACGGTACTAGTCCATTACCTCCTATTCATAATTCTTGGAGTGCATATGCTTCATCTAAAGGTAGATCGTGACATCCATATTTTGGACGTCTACATTTATGGTTTTCTTTTGTTCCAAACCATGTTGCACCGACCGGCCCAGTTGACTACATAGACATTACCTGATTGTATTTTGATATATTTTATTTCACGGGTTTATATTATATTTTATTCCACTAGTTTATATTATATTATATTTTATTCCACGAGTTTATTGATTGACGGTCTAGATTTTGCCGACACTTTTAAACGGTCTTGATGTTGCGACACTTTCATCGGTGTAGATTTTGCCGACCACTTTTCATCAACGGTGGAAATCTGCTTTAGGGTTTCAGATTTTTCCCTATAAATAAACACATTTAGGTTTCAAATCTTTCACACACAACACACACAAAAATCCCAAACACAATACTCCGAAAATTCTTCACTTACTATCCTTCATCATCAGGGCATCATCACCAACAAAGATGATGGTGTCTGTTTCGAGTCTACAACAACTTTTCAGTGTAGGCTTAAACATAACACAACCTTCGCTGCACTAAAAGATAAACTATAGAGTAAGGTGCAAGTGGAGGGCGACGAGCGAGAGGTCACTCGTATCATTTATTGGAAACCCGATTGGGGCCCTCATAGACGTGTGCACTGGTCCACAATGGTTGTGAAGAACAACGATGACGTCCGAGCCATGATGACCTGCCATGGTCTGTTTCAATTTAAGGGTTATTTGCATTTGTACGTGAAAACCACACAGAGCGTCGCTGAGATCCTTCGTCGTTTAACTCCACCATCCAAGTAGTTTCTGTCATGTTTTAGACCTTCTTTTTGTTTTGTTTGTTGTTGTAATTTGTTATTTTCAATCAATGTAGACGGCATTTTTAATTAATAAAATAAATGTTTAATTTTAAATTTTCGAATTCCAGAATACACTATTTTGGATTTCTAGATTTACCTCATTTTAGTGTAAATCCGGAAGTTTAACCGTGCTCCGAAATTACACTAAAATGATGTAATTCCGGAAATCCTAAAAAAGCGTCTTCCGGATTTATCCCATTTTAGGGTAATTCCGGAAATCTCATTAAATTGCGTTCCGGAATTAAGAAATTTGACGTAATTTCGGAATTTTTTTTGAATTCAGGGGCAATATCGTCTGTTTGGTCAAATTGGGGGGTATTGCCATATGGGATATAATGGGGGTAAAAAAAACCCTCAATGAATAACATGTCAAGTCATTCGTTTAAGTGACATTTTTCAAGGTGTTGGACGAAGAGACAATGTGTCCCTATTTCGAAAATGTGAAGGCCTAAACTTGGACTTAAATTTTCTAGTACTAATGTGTCCCACACAATTTTTGTCAGGTTTGGCCATTTTTAGCCTTTACTCTTCATTCAAAACATTATGTTTTGCATTCTGTGTAAGTTCAAAACCAAATAATGACATGGCTTAAATATATGTTACCATATTGGAAATGTTGCCATTATCCATTTACTCTCCTGCAAAGAAAAAAACTTTTAAAAACACATTGCAAAATATAACATTATTCAGTTACCTCCCTGCAAAAATGTTGCCATTATCCATTTACCCCCCTAAAAGAGGGGGGTAACTGAATAATTTTATATTTTGCAGGGTGTTTTTTTTTTTGCAGGGGGGTAAATGGATAATGACAACATTTGCAGGGGTATTTAACAGATATTTAAACCTAACGACATAACCAAATTAAGGAAATTCCATGTAAGCTTTTGAATGTTATTTGCAATGTTTTAAAACTCGGACCGGTGACCGACTCTGTGAAGGTACCAGGTCCCGGATCAAAGATCGGACCAATGGGTCGACAATCGAAATGCATGACTATGACCGGGTCCCAATTAAAAAATTCCCGAATTTTCAGGACATATAAATTTCATACATGTAAAACTTAATTTGCTAAAATTACACATTATGCCTAGAAAAATCTGAAAAAATCCATCACAAATTTAATAATCCCACAATGCCATCAACATACATATAATTCCTGGAACATACATATAATCCGACTTTGAACTTTGGGTGGGTGTTTCGGTTTTCAGTCTCTCTTTGACTCTTTAGATTAGGGCTTTGAAATGAAATTGAGAAAGAGACACGACACTTTTCATTTCTCTGGGGTTTCTAATTTTGTTTTTACTTTTTTATAAATTAACTGCTTAAAACGACGTCGTTTTTGGTGATTTTTCAAAAAACATTTTAGAAAACCCACTGGGTCACCGATTTTCACCAAAACTGGTCGAGTCATGACGATTCCCACCGAGTTGCTGCAATTTTTTATCAAACCGGTGACCCCTCTGGTTCCTGGTCCAATCGGACGGCAGGGCCGAGCCAGTTTTTAAAACACCGGTTATTTGAATATCTATTTAGGAGACTTAAATTCATCAATTTTTTAATGGTTAATACAACTAACACACATGATGGTTAATACAACTAACACACATGGTCTTGTAGTTAGTTAATGATTATCATGTGCCGCAACTTATTAATCATCAATGAATTTCATTAACCACGAGTTTGAATGTCATTAACATTGATTTCCAAGTGTTCGGCTACATTACACTTCCACACCTATAAAAATCCCAGTTAATCCAAAAATTTATTATAACCACACGTGTTTTGTTTGCTAGTGGTGGTGGACCAGTGAATTTGTTAAGTTTGGGTTTAGGTCAATTCTCCTAGTTCTGGTATAAGATGATGTTAAATATTTTTGAGAAAAGATATCTGTACATCAAAATTTGATACCTGCAACATGTAATTATTACAATTCAAAATTATGGTTAATGCAGTTAACTAGATGGTTAATGATTGACAAAGAGGTAGATGCCTTACAAGTCTAAGGTTAAGATGACTGAGAAGACAAAGATTAGGCTTCTTAGGCAGCTCCCCCAATATTCAATACTGCAATTTAGCAATTTAGTTATGTGGCATATTACAAAACAGGTTAACAATGACAAAAACCCACAAGCTGTAGAAAGTAAAAACTAATAAAATTATAAGTCAAGATCAGCGAATCAAACAAACAAGACAAAAGACAAACACAAAATGCTACTCACAAAAATATAAACAAAATTTTGTTGATCTAAGTTGTAACAAAAAATAAGTATACATTGTCTCTTTTAATATTATTTAGTGATAGTATACAAAAAAAACATTATTTATTTAATGCTAAACATAAAAGTCATATACTTCTATTTACTAGTTGCAATCCCTTAACATAATAGGGTTGTGGAAGATTGAAAGAGAAATCAATGCAGGCCATGTATTAAACTAAACTAAAGTTTAGCCATCACCGCTTAGAATATATTATTGATATATAGTAATAGGAGGCCAGCACACAGCTAATATCATCATCCACTAGAGTACATATATTATATATTGCAATGGTTTTATGTGTTTGAAAACCATTCTCTATTTCTATATCTCAGAAACAGAAATTTCTCTCATTAAGATGGGAAAAGCAATGGAGACTCAACAACCTCATCAGCAACTGAATGTAACTTTCCTTCCATTTCCAACTCCTGGCCATATGATCCCCATGATTGACACAGCAAGGCTATTTTCCAAATATGGTGTTAGTGTTACCATCATCACTACCCATGCCAATGCACTAACATTCCAAAAACACATAGACAGTGACTTCAGTTCAGGATACCCCATCAAAACTCAACTTATTCACTTCCCTGCAGCACAAGTTGGTCTACCTGATGGGGTTGAAAACCTCAAAGATGGCACTTCCACAGAAATGATTGGTAAAATCATTCATGGAATGATGTCTCTCAAAGGTCAAATTGAGCTTCTGTTTCAAGATCTACAACCAGATTGTATAGTGACTGATATGATGTATCCTTGGACAGTGGAATCAGCTGCAAAACTTGGCATTCCAAGGCTTTACTATTACAGCACAAGCTACTTCTCAAACTGTGCTAGTTATTTTGTCAGGAAGTATAGACCTCATGATAGCTTAGACTCTGATGACCAGAAATTCACAATTCCATGTTTGCCTATTAGCATAGAGATGACTCCTTTGCAGCTACAAAATTGGATAAGGACTAAGAATCCACCCACAGGATTCTTTGAAGCAGTGTATGAGTCGGAGAAAAAAAGCTATGGGACACTATACAATAGTTTTCATGAACTTGAAAGAGATTATGAGCAACTTAATAAGACTGCAATGGGGATCAAATCTTGGAGCATGGGACCAGTTTCTGCATGGATTAACAAGGATGACGACAAAAAAGCTAATAGGGGACACATGGAGGAGAACCTTGGAAAAGAGCCAGAGTGGTTAAATTGGCTTAACTCAAAACAGAATGATTCTGTTTTATATGTAAGTTTTGGAAGCCTAACTAGGCTTCCTCATGCACAGATTGTTGAACTTGCTCATGGGCTTGAAAATTTAAATCACAATTTTATCTGGGTCATTAGAAAAAAGGATGGAGATGAGGGTGGAGACAGTTTCCTTCAAGATTTTGAGCAAAGGGTGAAAGAAAGCAAAAGGGGTTATATTATATGGAACTGGGCACCTCAGCTTCTCATATTGGACCACACTGCTATAGGAGGAATTGTGACTCACTGTGGTTGGAATTCTGTTCTTGAAAGTTTGAATGCTGGTTTACCAATGATCACATGGCCTATGTTTGCTGAGCAATTTTACAATGAGAAGTTGCTAGTTGATGTTTTGAAGATAGGAGTGTCAGTAGGGGTGAAAGAGAATAAGTTTTGGGCTAACATTGGTGAGGAGGAAATAGTTAGAAGGGAAGAGATAGTGAAGGCTGTGGAGATTTTGATGGAAAGTGGGCAAGAGAGCAAAGAAATGAGGATGAGAGTAAGAAAGCTTGCTGATGCTGCCAAGAGGACTATAGTGGAGGGTGGACACTCTCACAGGAATTTGATGCAGTTGATAGATGAGCTGAAATCATTGAAGATAGCTAGAGCACTTGACAAATAGATATTAGATAATTGAATAGGAGCATTAATTTTGTTGCTCTTGAGTTGTTGTTGGTGATTCTGTGAACCTTGTTGAATCTATAACATGATGAACAACATGCAAGTACTTTTGAAGCTAAGAATCTAAACGGGGATCTGGTATTCAGCTAGGAAGCTTATTACTTCTGCTATAAGATTTCAGTTTTTACCATGTTATTCACATATTTTGACAATTTTAAAGAAGAAAAATGTTGCTACCTAACTATTCTTCGGAGTAATAATAAGAAGAAAGAAACAACACTCCATTTTTTAGAGTTTAATTTAGTCTATTATGGAAGATATTTTCATTACTATCTAATAATGTGAAATATAATTTTATTTTTGATTAACTATTTAACATTTTTATTTTAAATTTTCTTAGAACATTGGAAAAAGACCAATATGGGTTGGTCCGAGAGGTAACTGAGTTTGAATCCCACCCAAAGGTCTCGAGTTCTAAAATTGGGTGTGGAAAAAAAATCTATTGGGAATGGAGAAGCACGCAGGCTGGCAAAGCCAGGTACACGTGCCCAGCCAGGTTCCCTGGTGTAAATTAGTCACAGACAAAGTCAGTGGATACTGCACACCAATAACACGCTAACAAAATAACATTTGTAAAATTTTGACTATTCACATTTTCAATATTGAACCATGGTTTGTAGCATGAGTTGTTTGATGCTCTCGACTCTTAACCAAGGTCGTGTGTTCGATCTTTGGAAATAGAATCATAGCCCGAGATAGCACTTTATGCCATTCGAGCTGATCAGGTGCAAAATGGTTGCTCACTTTGGCCACCATTTTATGTGTAAAAACAGGTTAGAGACAAATATATGTGTGGTTTAACCTGTGGTTGTAATTATGTGGTTTATTTTTGTGACCGTAACAAAGTTAGGTTTTTTTATAAGCGAAGTGGTTCGTATTTAGTGTGTTAGTTATTAGAGGGGGAGTAGAGTTCGAACCCAAACACCTGCTTTTCACCAACAATGCCCTTTAGTGAACCATGAGCTACCCTTCTGGGACAAAAAACTAAGTTAGTAATATAGTTAATGTACAAAATATGTTATATATAATGTCATTTTTGTCAATAATCCCTTAGAGAATATCAATGAGATTATAGACAATTATATGTGTTTTATTGTATGACCGTAATTAAATAACTAAGTTTTGATTGATTGATCCTTGTTTTTGTAATCTAACCGTTCTTACACCAAAAAATACAAAAGGAAAAGAAAGTAGATGAGACAATACCAAGGGCGGGAAGAAAATTACCAATAAACCATTTTTGGTGACTTAGGCTTTTTTAGGAGAGAAAGATGAGAGAGAGAAGATAAGATGAGAAAGAAAATAATTTGCGAGAGAGATAAATACAAAATAGGCAAAATATGGTGTCTTTTTCGCCTTAAAAGCAACCAATCCCTCCCTTACAAGGTGGACTACACCCAAAGTAGTCAACCTACTCTCTTAGGGTTAAAAAGGTAAAGTACCTCGTACCTTTATTCCACCTCTTCTCCTCACGCCTTCACTCTCCCACCTAATCAAAAACAGAGTCCAATGGTTTGCATGAGGAAGAAATAACTTACTGCATTCACGAATGACTTTGTGAACTGAAGGTCTGGCATAAAGAAAAACACCATATCTGGACACATAGAAAAACACTACATATTCCAGGATGATAATTTTCAAGTGAATGCATAACAAAAGAAGCAAGTGAAAAATAGTTCATTACTGGTCAAGGGGTATAATAGCAATTTAGATATGTGGTATATTCCAAACCATAGACAGGTTAACGATGACAGAAACTCACAGCATTAGAAAGCAGAAAATAATAAAATTACATGTCAGGATCAACTGAGAAAGCAAGAACCGGATTAACCGTCAAACAAACAAGACAAAAGACAAACACAAAAATGCTATTCACAAATATAAACAAAATTTTATTGATCTAAGTTGTAATAAAACATAATTATAAATATCATTTATTAAAAGTTAGAGACTTTTTTAAATGCAATGGGTAATTTAGGTCATAAAATTAAACTTTTAAATCTACTTAACAAGAATAAATGTGTAAACAAATATGCTGGAGCTGGAACTTGTAAACCAAACTGTCTAATATTATATAATAATAATTGCACTTGCAGGCTATGTTTCGTCTGTTATTCTTTTAAACTATTTACACTATAGTAAAGTTTAGGCACTACTTGTACCACTTTAGAATATTATTGATATATAGGAGGCCGGCACACAGTCAAATATTAAATCATAAATTCCCAAAGGGACTGCACTCAGTACACACTATATCATCACCCTATAAAGTACACACTATATCATCACCAAGTATGTTTCTACCATATATGCTTTTCCTCCCTAGGAACTTCTTATGATTTATTTAGGCCTATTTTATAATTGCAAGGGTTCTATAGTAGTTGCTTTTCATGCTGTTATTTTCTTAATAAAAACTCTCAGACAAGTTTGAAAACCATTCTCTATTTCTATATCTCAGAAACAGAAATTTCTCTCATTAAGATTGGAATAGCAATGGAGTCTCAACAACCCCATCAGCAACTGCATGTAATTTTCCTTCCATATCCAACTCCTGGCCATATGATCCCCATGATAGACACAGCAAGATTATTTGCGAAATATGGTGTTAGTGTTACCATCGTCACTACCCATGCCAATGCACTAACATTCCAAAAACACATAGACAGTGACTTCAGTTCAGGATACCCCATCAAAACTCAACTTATTCAGTTCCCTGCAGCACAAGTTGGTCTACCTGATGGGGTTGAAAACCTCAAAGATGGCACTTCCATAGAAATGATTGGTAAAATCATTCATGGAATGATGTCTCTCCAAGATCATATTGACATTCTGTTCCAACATTTACAACCAGATTGTATAGTGAGTGATATGATGTATCCTTGGACAGTGGAATCAGCTGCAAAACTTGGCATTCCAAGGCTTTACTATTACAGTTCAAGTTGCTTCTCCAACTGTGCAAGTTATTTTGTCAGGAAGTATAGACCTCATGATAGCTTAGTCTTTGATGATCAGAAATTCAGAATTCCATGTTTGCCTGTTAGCATAGAGATGACCCCTTTGCAACTACCTGATTGGATAAGGACTAAGAATTCATCCACAGGATTCTTTGAAGCAATGTTTGAGTCGGAGAAAAGAAGCTATGGGACACTATACAATAGTTTTCATGAACTTGAAAGTGATTATGAGCAACTTAATAAGACTACAATGGGGATCAAATCTTGGAGCATGGGACCAGTTTCAGCATGGATTAACAAGGATGATGACAAAAAAGCTAATAGGGGACACATGGAGGAGAACCTTGGAAAAGAGCCAGAGTGGTTAAATTGGCTTAACTCAAAACAAAACGATTTTGTTTTATATGTAAGTTTTGGAAGCCTAACTAGGCTTCCTCATGCACAGATTGTTGAACTTGCTCATGGGCTTGAAAATTCAAATCACAATTTTATCTGGGTCATTAGAAAAAAGGATGGAGATGAGGGCGGGGACAGTTTCCTTCGAGATTTTGAGCAAAGGGTGAAAGAAAGCAAAAGGGGTTATATTATATGGAACTGGGCACCTCAGCTTCTCATATTGGACCACACTGCTATAGGAGGAATTGTGACTCACTGTGGTTGGAATTCTGTTCTTGAAAGTTTGAATGCTGGTTTACCAATGATCACATGGCCTATGTTTGCTGAGCAATTTTACAATGAGAAGTTGCTAGTTGATGTTTTGAAGATAGGAGTGTCAGTAGGGGTGAAAGAGAATAAGTTTTGGGCTAACATTGGTGAGGAGGAAATAGTTAGAAGGGAAGAGATAGTGAAGGCTGTGGAGATTTTGATGGGAAGTGGGCAAGAGAGCAAAGAAATGAGGATGAGAGTAAGAAAGCTTGCTGATGCTGCCAAGAGGACTATAGTGGAGGGTGGACACTCTCACAGGAATTTGATGCAGTTGATAGATGAGCTGAAATCATTGAAGATAGCTAGAGCACTTGACAAATAGATATTAGATAATTGAATAGGAGCATTAATTTTGTTGCTCTTGAGTTGTTGTTGGTGATTCTGTGAACCTTGTTGAATCTATAACATGATGAACAACATGCAAGTACTTTTGAAGCTAAGAATTCTGATAGGGATCTGGTTTTCAGCTAGGAAGCATATTTTAATTGTGGGATGTGTCACCATTTGCTATAAGATTTCAGATTTTACCATGTTAAGCATATTTGACAATTTTATAGAAGAAAAATATTACTACCTATCTTCTTGATGAATAATATTTGCTAAAAAGTTACTGTCTTCAGTAAATAGCTAACCCTTAAAGAAAATGGGAAATAAAATTACAAATCCAGTGTTGGGTCAACGAATTCCTTTTCCAGTAATAATAAGAAGAAATAAACAGTACTCTATTTTTTAGAGTTTAATTTAATCCATTATGGAAGAAATTTGCATTACTATCCAATAATGTGAAATATAATTTTATTTTTGATTGACTATTTATCTATGTTTTTTAAACTTTTGTTAGATCATGTACTAGAACATTGGCAAAGTTCGGCTATTCACGTAGGTTTCTAGCGTAAGTGGTTCGACACTCTCGTCTCTTAACCAATGTTGTGTGTTCTATCCTTGGGAATAGAGTCATAATGCAGGGCAGAATGGTTGCTCACTTTGGCCACCATTTTATGCATAAAAAATGTTAGGGACAATATGTGTGGTTTAACATATGGTTGTAATTATGTGTTTTATCGTATAACTGTTATTAAATGACTAAGTGATATGGTTAATGTACAAAATATGTTATATATAATGTAATTTTCGTCAATACTAATATAAATAATACCAATGAGTTTTTTGGTCCTTATAATAAAAATGAGATTATAGACCATTATATGTGTTTTATTGTATGGAAGTAATTAAATAACCAAGTTTTGATTGATTGAACCTTGTTTTTGTAATCTAACCGTTCTACCCCAAAAGATACAAAAGGAAAAGAACAAGAAGAGGATACAATTCCAAGGGCGGATAGAAAAGAAATTATCAATAAAATAAACTAATTCCTATGATTGTAATGTATGAAACAAATCAAAGAAACACATCCAATAATGTCAACACTCGAGCACAATGGCAAGAATAAGAACCGGCCTAGTGATTAAACAAGACAAACACAGAAAATATAAAAAGAATATCACTCACCACTTGAAACTTACATGTGAAAGATTGAAATAGAAGTGTGAGTAGTGTCTTTCTCTCATCTTAACTTGCCATGAAGATGGAATCTCAATCCCAACAACTGAATGTAATTTTTCTTCCACATCTAACTCCTGGCCATATGAACCCCATGATAGACACAGTAAGGCTATTTGCAAAGCATGGTGCTAGTGTTACCATCATAACCACCCAAGCAAATGCTTCAACATTCCAGAAACACATAGACAATGACTTGAGTTCTGGATATTCCATCACAACACAAGTTATTCAATTCCCTGCAGCACAGGTTGGTCTCCCAGATGGGGTTGAAAACATCAAAGACGGCACTTCCACAACAATGCTAGGTAAAATCAGTCTTGGAATATCAATGCTCCAAAATCAAACTGAGCTTCTTTTTCAAGAGCTTCAACCAGATTGCATAGTCTCAGATATGTTTTATCCTTGGACAGTGGAATCAGCTGCAAAACTTGGCATTCCAAGGATTTACTATTACAGCTCAAGCTATTTCTCAAGCTGTGCTTCTCATTTCATAAGGAAGCATAACCCTCATGAGAATTCAGATTCTGACACTAAGTTGTTTTCAATTCCTGGCCTTCCACATAACATTGAGATTACCTCTCTTCAGCTAGAAGAATGGGTGAGGACTAAGAATGAATTCTCCGATTATTTGAATGTAATATATGAATCAGAACGCAAAAGTTATGGAACACTTTACAATAGCTTTCATGAACTTGAAAGTGATTATGAGCAACTTTACAAGAACACAATGGGAATCAAAGCATGGAGTGTAGGACCAGTTTCAGCATGGGTTAACAACAAGGATGATTCAAAAGAATCCAGAAAGGAACAAAATATAGACCTTTCAGAAGGGTCAGAAGTGCTAAGTTGGCTTAACTCAAAGCCAGATGAGTCTGTGTTGTATGTAAGTTTTGGAAGCTTGACAAGGCTCCCTCATGTTCAGCTTGTTGAAATAGCACATGGACTTGAAAATTCTGGACATAATTTCATCTGGGTTGTTAGGAAAAAGAATGGAGAATATAAAAATGAAATAGATAAAGATAGTTTCTTGAAGGACTTTGAAGAAAGGATGAAAGAAAGCAACAAGGGGTATATCATATGGAACTGGGCACCACAGCTTCTCATATTGGACCACCCTGCCACAGGAGGAATTGTAACTCATTGTGGTTGGAACTCTATTCTTGAAAGCCTTAGTGCTGGTTTGCCAATGGTGGCATGGCCTATGTTTGCTGAGCAGTTTTACAATGAGAAGCTTTTGGTTGATGTGCTGAAAATTGGAGTCTCAGTTGGATCAAAAGTAAACAAGTTTTGGTCAAGTGTGGGGAATAATGATGAAGTGGTGAGAAGGGAAGAAATTGTAAAGGCTGTGGTAGTGTTGATGGGAAAGGAAGAAGAGAGCAGAGAAATGAGGAGGAGAGCAAGAGAACTTGGTGATGCTGCAAAGAAGACTATTGAAAAGGGTGGAACCTCTTACAACAACTTGATGCAGTTGATGGATGAGCTAAAATCATTGAAGACATCAAGAGTGCTTGAGAAAACAAACTAGATGAATGAAATGGAAAAACAAAATAATATGGAACATTATATATCCAATTGTTTTCAATACAAAATAGAAAACACTACAAATAGTACTAGTTAGATATGTACTGATAAGTGCAAAGTTTAGTTATGTACTAGCTAGTTTTATTTTCACCTTTATTTCCAAGCATATTAAAAGCAGATTACCCGCTGGACAAGTGAATTGGGGAACTGACATCATTACAAATAATAGAAGAGGACAATCATGCTAATACACTAGTTTTGTTTTTTCTATCTGACTAGTGTAATTTGACTGATAATTTGACAATTTAGTACAGGTTTGAAATAAATTATCTACCAATGCTCTCTTTAGCAGAATACAACAAAACCTCTTAACGGAATATGATCAGATGATAAATTGATCCTAACTAACTCAGAACTAGGCCTAAGAAACTCAATAAGCTGCTTATCAGTAACTTATTTACTTCCTCATATCAATAGAATTTTGGTTAAACAAAGTCAATATGTTTCCCCTAATTAATTCAATGTCATTTCATCCAAGTAATACTATCATTCTGGAAAGGTAAATTGGTGCTTAAATAATTCAACAAATAAAGTTCATGATTATTCATGCATAAACTCTAATGGCAACTATCCAACAATTATACCAAGTACCAATCAATAACTAGTTGTTCACAGATTAATGATTATTTACATGCAAGTGGTTGATCAATCTCCTAACAAGTAATTAAAGCAATAGGATAATTTATGATAAGCCCCTTTCTGATTATGGATTTCTATTGCTTCCTATGTGGTACTATGCGCAGCATTTCTCTATTTCGGAAACCATCAGAAAGGATCTTAATTAAACGAATTGAATTAAATCACCTGAAATTGAAACGCATTAAAATCACATCATCAGGAAGCGGTGCCGCCATGATGATTCGGCTGGAGAGATGACAGGGATGGCGACGTGGTCGTCGGTATCACAGTGACATAGGCGGAGGCAACGTCCCGGCGGTTCCCGTTTCTGCTCTCTGGTGTGGAAACTTCTATAAAATGTGGTTTTTTTTCAGTAGCGATATTCGGTACGAAGTTTTTTGTCAGAATTGTAAGAATGGTTTTAATTGATAGGCAAAATTGCATTTTTGGTCGTTTATGTTTGGGGTTTGTGTCAATTTGGTCTTTTATATTTTTTTTTCTCGTTTTAGCCCTTCATGTTTTTTTTGGGTGTCATTTTGGCTCCTGCCGTTAGTTTTTTCTAATGGACGCCACGCTGGCAGTTAACTGTTGACGTGGCATCTTAAATGTCAGGGCTGACTTTGACCTAACTTGGTGATGTGGCACATAAGGGACCAAATTGAAACTTAAAAAGAACATAGGGGGCCAAATTGAAACTGAAAAATAAAATTAACAAAA
The DNA here is from genome assembly GCA_963573325.1 of Astragalus glycyphyllos. Classification (NCBI taxonomy): domain Eukaryota; kingdom Viridiplantae; phylum Streptophyta; class Magnoliopsida; order Fabales; family Fabaceae; genus Astragalus; species Astragalus glycyphyllos. Next base: position 12,477,807 of record OY754312.1, on the reverse strand, counting down.
ACAAAAAGCACATTCATCTTCTTCCTCCAAACACCATCTCTATCTTCACCACCTCCGGCAAGCCACCACCACCACTAAAAATCAATACCTCTTCCGCTCTTAACCCTAACCCGTCTCCCTCAAACCCAAACCCCCAATTTCTCAAACTTAATCCCTAACCCCTCCTTAAGGTGTGTTAATGGTGGTTATTGTAACATGCCACTGTTTATAGCCCCCTCTCACAGTTCCACAAACAACCAATTCTTTGCATTCTCATTTATAAATTTCTCATCAATCCGCTGTTTAAAGAATGGAAAATAACCCCAAATTTACCACTTTATAAAACCCATTCTTTGCATTCTCATTTTTGTCCAGTTACATTGTTTCTTGGAAGAGATGGTTTGGCTTCGTTTGCAGAAATGGAACTTGGATATTCTGGGCATAACCACCAATTATATACCAACATGATTTTGTGTCGAAAACTTTGGGTTACGCCACTTCTTACAATAGAGATTCTAAGAACCATTTTTCACCAAGATCTGGAAGATTTTATGATGCTAGATTTAAGGATTAAGTTTGAGAAATTTGGGGGTTTTGAGTTTGAGGGAGAGAGGTTAGGGATTAAGAGTGAAAGAATTATTGATTTTTGGTAGCGATGGTGGTGGCTCGCCGGAGGTGGTGAAGATAGAGGTGGTGTTTGGAGGAAGAAGATGAAGGTGCTTTTTGGTTTTGTTAATTTTATTTTTCAGTTTCAATTTGGCCCTATGTTCTTTTTAAGTTTCAATTTGGTCTCTTATGTGTCACATCACCAAGTCAGATCAAAGTCAACCTTGACATTTAAGACGCCATGTCAGCAGTTAACTGCCAGCGTGATGTCCGTTAGAAAAAAACTAACGGCAGGGGCCAAAATGACACACAAAAAATATGAGAGGCGAAAACGAGAAAAAAAATCATAAAGGGCCAAAGTGACACCAACCCCAAACATAAAGGGTCAAAACTGCAATTTAGCCTAATTGTTATGGATGTACTCATTAATGGCTGCATTATTTCATGAAATTTGTAACGTGTTAATTGTCAATTAATTGTGACTCCAAATAGGGTGACACTTATCTTCACCAAAATGGTATGAGTTGATTTATATATAGAGCAACTTTACACGTATAAAGGATATAGATTATTCATATCACATGTCTAGCAAATATTCCACCAATTTCATCATTCCATTTATTTTCTTATGCGTAAATTGAAGTTTACGGACCGTTGTTCTGTAAAGTACTATTGACAATACGTTTGGTATGGATGTGCAAACCATGTCATGGAACTTTATTGTATCCTAGTATTTACACACGCCTTAGAGTCTTGCGCAATAATAAATTCACATTCTCTTTTATTATTTATTTTACATGTTCACAATTATTTAAACTTATGATTTTCTACGTGTGATTGTTCTTCTTAATTGCAGCATTAATTCCACCAACAAATATTGGAACATGGGAAGGAGAGAAAAGATGACTATAAGAGAAATAGAGATAATTAGAGGAAAATGTAATGAGAGTGTGAACGAGAGAATCCAAATCTGTAAGCAAGATGGTGGAATGCTCGATGCTCGGATAAACTCATTTGTCTTTCTAGGCCATTCTCGAATTTCTCATCAATTTTTGTTAAAGATTACAAAATAGTACAACGCTTTAGCAGCTGGCAAGGCTTTTGTCGTACTTCAAACACTTCCAACCAATTCACTCACGCCACGTCATCTCTTCTTGACATTCACTCCATAACTTCCATAACGATTTTACGGACATTGCCACATCAACAGAAATTAAAGAAAAAATAAAAACACCACGCAACAAACTCTGGTTTCTTCTTCCTCTTCTCATTCATTTTTCCAATTCAGTTCGTTAATATCTGAAATCCAAAACCAACGAATTCAAATACTACGAAGAAAAATAAAATAAAAGTCAGATTCATAAGATGTCAAACATCGACGAAAATTCATCTTCTCCGAAGATACATATTCAGACTCCGCCAACTGCGCCACCTGTGCAGGGTGGGGACCACACCGGTGGAATCACCGGAATCTTGCGGCGGTGGAAGAGAGAGGATATGATAAAAAGAGGATCATTGGGATTGAGAGGGATCGCACTGCTTTTCTCTCTGATTTCTTTCATTGCAATGGCTAGCAACCAGCATGGTGATTGGAGAGAGTTTGATAAATATGAAGAGTATAGGTAAAAATTATTGATACCCTTTTGATAATTTTGAGTGAAGATTAATGGGTTTGGATCAAAATTTGATTTTTTTTATTGAATTTTTATTTGGGGTGGTGATGAATTGATTTGGATTGTAGGTATGTGTTGGCAATTGCGATATTGTCTAGTGTGTATACTGGAGCACAAGTGTTTCGTCAAGTTCATGAACTTTCTACTAGGAAACAGTTGATTAAGCCGAGATTGGCAGCTATGATTGACTTCTTTGGTGATCAGGTTTGCCATTCATGTTTCTATGATTACCACATTGATTTCTATGGTGTTATGATTCTCTTGCTAGTGAGAAAGTGATGAATCAAACTGAGTGTGTGAAAATTGAATTCAATTGTCGGATAACCAATGTGTTTAGGGATTCTACTTGTTGGAATTCAAATACACAAGTACAGAATTCTACTTTTAATGGTTTTGGTTCAACATAATTGTCAAATTCACTAAAGTGGTTCAAATCAGTAGTCTGGATTTCGATATTAGGAATTAACAACGTTAAAAAATTTGAGGAAGAGTTTTGTTGTCCATGTAGTCGTATCCAGCTCGAGTGATCTGTCTTCGTTGATGCGTCACCATCAATGATGCTCGGTTAATATAAAAACATAAAGTCACTCACTACTGTTTTGGTCCACAGCTATATTTTGTACAGATCTTCCCCTTTTAGCTTTCTTTTATAATTTGGAAATGGCATTAGTCATTAGAGCCAATCAAGTCTAATGGGTTGAGTATCATGTAAGTGTAAGATCCATATACCCTTTTGTTTCTGGATCAAAATATAGTGTTAAACAACATGCTTGGAGGATTTTAAAATTGATTAATCTTTGGGAGTTAATAAGGTGCATTGTAATGTATTGTATTAGTTTGTTGTCCCTAACAGTTGATAGAGCAGAAAAATAGAAACAGAAACAGAACAAATATGAATGGATGAATATTATTTCTGAAGATGGAATAAGAAAAGGAAATACAACTTCCAGAGCAAAAGCTCCTCAGTAGAGAAGTTGGGTATTCTCTCACTGCCTAGCCATAAAGGTACTGATACTAAAATTATTGTGACTCCTATCAACAGTCATGAAACAGTCATGGAAGACTTGGATTTAGCCTCTGTGGTTGAGGCGTGGAGCTATAACCGAGGTCGAAGAGGTTGGATTAGAAACTTGATACTTGTCTCTGAAGTTACCTCTGAGCAATGAGTGAAAATGAAAACTCATTTAACTTCAAGTAATCAATAGTTAAAGAATGTTTTTCTAATGAGGGGAAAACTCATTGGACTTGATTTATTCTATTAGATAATGTAAACAATACTATTTATTTGACTGTCATATAATGTTGGGCCGTCATTTTGAATATTCCAAAGCTTTAGACAAATTGTTTATTAAAAAACCTTATGACTAGGTTTCAATCATGTTATGTTTGTTTTTTGTAAGACTATGAAATACTAGCAACTTTAATTGAGCTTTATTGGCAATGTTTTTGATTGCAGATCATTGCATATCTTTTGATATCATCAGCATCTTCTGCAATTCCAATAACAAACAGAATGAGAGAAGGGGCAGACAATATATTTACAGACTCTTCATCTGCAGCCATCAGCATGTCAATTTTTGCTTTCTTGTGTCTTGCAACATCATCTCTCATTTCAGGATACAAATTGTCAACTCAATCTTATATATGAACTTCCACAAAATCGTCCCAATATTACTTCATAATTCAATTTACTTTTTCTGTAAATCACATTCAACTATATATTAATGTTTAGAAAGGGAACCAGGAATTCACCTCCCTCCTCTGTCTATGTTATAGTGAGATCTAATATTGATTTCGTATACAAATACAAGTAATATTCAATTTTTTCAACTTGAGACTGTTTATTTTGCAGCTTGGCAGAAAAAAAAATACATATGGCAATGCATTAATATATAGTTGAATGTGATTAAGATGGACAACACTAGCACAGATGTAATCAAGTAATTAACTATTATAAGACTCTTCAAAAGAAACATTTTTTTCCTACAATACAATAAAAGAATACAGTATTCATCAGTCAGCTCATTTTTTGTATCTCCTATTACAATGTTGAAAGTTGAAATCAAAGGTATTGCAGCTATTTGCTATCAGTATGGCTGTAGTGCTAGTCACTAATGTCACTTAAGTAAACAATTATATTCGTGATTCTTTGTTTCTATCATGGAAACGGATTCCTCGCTTGCGAATTAAGACTGTGTACATCTACTCTCTCCATTCCCCACCTGGTGGGAGCTTCGTGCACTGGTGTCCCATTGTTTCTATTCTGCTATGAATAGCATAACTAACCCGCTAGACGCTATGCAAAAAACATGTTATGGTCCCAAATTTAGAAGTCCTTTGACAGAAATGATCCAAGGAATGAGTCATCCTTCCTCTCATCCTTAGCTTTTGAGTATGCTTCATCTGAGCATTGTTCATGATTGGTAAATGAACCAATTGATCTTCCAAGATCTGAATACCCAAAATTTCCAGGACCCTGCAACATATCCTGTGAAAATGACTCTTGATTTCCATTTAATGGAAGCCTGGCTTTAAAAAGTGAATTTGTTAAACTGGATGTGTTAGAATAACAGTTCACGGCTGAGGGCCTTATAGGTGCTGCCGGTACATTGTTGTTGTTGTTCAGAGAATTTCTGTTCATGTAATAACCTGCATTACCACGTCCAGAAGGTACATCATGGTTATGTTTCCCTTCATAAGTTGTAATCACAGCTTTTATATCATGCGCAGCTCGCTCAACGTGTTTTCTCACCGGACAACCGGGGGCCGTGCATTTGTAGTAGCTCCTGCAAATTTTTAACAAATGAGTTAAGTTATGGTGTTAATAACAACTTGAATTGTACTATTATTTTACAATTTGAACTTTGTAGCACCGACCCTTCAGGTTGAAAACGTGTCCGGTGTGGTGCCAGACACCAACACTGACATTGACACTTCAATTAATTCTAATTTCAAATTAAAACCGGTGTCTGCGTGTCAGTGTCAATGTCGGTGTCAGTGTCGTGTCTGTATCGGTGCTTCATAGGTTAGAACCATTGACTAAAAGATCTTTGTTTCCATCAAATAATTACCTTGCGTTTGGATTTCCTTTAACTACTTTCTGTCCATATTTCCTCCACCTATAGCCATCATCAAGTATATCAATTTCACTTGTAGTTTGAACAACAACTCTAGGTTCTTTAACTGTTCTACTCCCTTGGACAGAATAGCCATCATTTTCATTATCTCCCTTCCTGCAAAAAAATAAGAATCAAAATCAGTTTCAGTTAAACTAATAGCACTATACAATTTCATTCTAAAATCACAAATCAAGTCATTAGAATAACATGATTTAAGAATCTTACCATCTTTTCGCCTCCGGCCCAAGGGCGTCTTCATCGCCTCCAGAATAACTAGTTTGTGATGTTTGCTCAAATTCTTCCTCTCCAACAGAAGTTGAAGAATCTTCTTGAATAGAGATAGTGTGCGGATTTCCTAGAGTCACAACCGATTGATCAGAAATCCCCGAGTTAGTGCGTGACGAAGAAGGTTGAGAGCTGTTTCTTCTAGTAGATTGAGGCTTAGGGTGATTATGATTTCCCTTATAAACAATTTCAGTGATTTGTCCATCCACCGAAGACCTTTCAACTTTCTTCTTCATTGAACAATTTGGATGTGTGCACTTGAAATAACTTCGTGGATTTTCGCTTCCTTTAACTTGTTTCTGTCCATATTTTCTCCAATTGAACCCATCTTCTGATCTCTTTTGTTCTCTAACAGACTGAGATGCATTGCTATAGTTAAAATAACCAGATCCAGAAACTGGTTTACTATGTGTTTCTGATTTTCTTGGTGCTATTTCTGAGGAAAAGCTCTGAGTTGGTTGGAATTCAGATTTTGCTGCTGAATCAGTTTGATTTGTAGGTTCATTGAATTTCCATATGTCTTGTTTCTTAATTGGTTCCTGCTGTTCAAGTAGAACAAATATTCAGAACACAAATAAAAAATATACGACATTAATGACAAGTTTCAAGCCATCAATAAAAAGTAACTTGTTTACTATGACTAAGCAGCTTGATAATCATTATGATAAAGCCTATTATTTTCAAAGCATAGAAATATAAATTGACATAATTTCAACCAAGACTTTGAATATGGTAGTCAAGTTTTGAATCTAGTTTGAAGTTGAACTATTCAAAACCTGTTTATATACTTTAAATATAGCAACAAAAAGAATGAAGACAATTCAAAGGTCCATAAAAAAAAAGAAGTAAACAATAAAGTGACCCCACAAGCCATATATACAAAGCAGAAGCTAACAAACAAAAAGCATGTCTAAGTATGTAATAACAGCATATAAAACAAGAATTGGCCCCTAAGTATACTTAATGATCAAATAAAAGACCAAGAAGACACACACAAGTTGATGATACTTGTGTATAAGTAAAAACCCATGAAGCACATATACAGGCACTAGACACGACCCGGACTTAGACACGCAGATAGTGATTTCAATCTGAAAAAATTCAAGTAATTGAAGTGTAAGTGTTGGTGTTCGACATGAAATGTGTCTGATACCGAACATGTCTTTAATTGGAAGGGTCACTGCTACATAGCTAAAAACAAAAGAAGCAAGCAAGGTGCTTACCAGTTGAAACATGTTTGAAAAGTCAGAAGCAGCCTTTGTTTGAGTTTGAAAAGAGAAGTTAGAGTAACTTTTCTCGACTTCCTTGTCATGTTGTTGGTTGAAGCTCTGGCCAGCAAAAGCCTCAATAGTAGTAGGAGAAGCAAAAGCCTAAAACAATAAACAAAACCCCAAAATTAGTAATGTCCCAAAATGTAAACTTTCACCTATTAATTAACCAATAAATGCATGAAAAAGCTCAAAACTCACATTTGGAGAAGAAAGAAACGAAGGTGAGATCAAAAACTCAGCTGAGCTAAAACCAGATGAAAAGGGTAAGTAAGAAGAAGGAGAAATAGGTGAAGGAAGTTGAAGAGACATGTTGAATTTGTTGTGATCATCATTAAGTTCAGAAGTTCCCCATTCATGAACATCCATGTTGTTGTTGTTTTCTAACATGTGAGTGAAAGAATTCCTCATGAATTGGGATGGTTGTTGTTGAAGAAAAGTATGGGTTTGTGTGAATATATATATATATATATATATATATATATATATATATATATAAATAAGAGTGAATTGTTGAGAGATGATTGAAGTTAGCAACAAAAGTCTTGGAAGATGATGCTTCTGAGAAGGTGAAGAATGAAGTTCATGTTTGACCGTGGAAAATCTTACTTGGTCAAGACTTGTGGCTTTGACTCAGTTCCTAGAGAGAGAGCAGTTGTGGATAACTGTCTCGTGTTAAGTTTTTGACTCTATGAGGCAAAATTTTGATGTACTTTTGGGAGTAATTTTTTGAATGTTCTTTTTTTTTGGTAATTTTTGCAAGGCTTATCCTAAATTAAAAGGGTGTTTTTTCTTTTGTAAAAATAGGTGTTTTCAGTCTACAATTAAATATAAATATAAAAATTTAAAATAAATTTTATATAGATAAAAATCTATATTATATGAAAATAGTAATAATAAATGTTAATAAGAGTATACAAATATTTATCGGAAAATGGAATTCTTAAGTTATTATTCTAAATGTTTTTTATATATAAAAAAATAATTATTTCTTCATATAGCGGTAACATTATTTTGTACTATAAGGGACCATTTGATTTATTGTTTCTTTATATAAAATGGGGGCGATAAGCCTAAAAAAGATTCGTAAGAATTAAACGAAGAGTAGAAACTTACATAACATCATCAACAACATACTATTTCACACTATCAGGAGGAGTATCGAATAATATGTGGGGATTATTCTCCATCAAGCTACAATCAAGATTAGCAAGACCGTCAACCATACTATTAGCCTCCCTATAAACATGTTTGATAGTAATCGTCCAATCCAAAGCTAACAACTGTCTATTACAGCGAACAAATACACTATTTGGTGAACAATGAAATCTCAATCCGGAACAACCACATTACCCAAACCCTGGTCGAAGAAAGGGACCGTTTGATTTACAAACAAGTAAGTATTAAATTGGATAGTATTCCACTATTTGGTGAACAATGAACAACAAAAGAAAAAAAATTAAAATTTACTAAAATTTGCTTTCTAATGTTTATAATAATTTTATAATTTTATATAACATATATTATAATATAATTAATAATTATAAAGAAAAATGTACGATGGAGAATATAGAAGAGAGAAAGAGAGATCATGGGATGAGAAGACAAAGAGAGATAAGAGAATAAGGGGAGAGAGAAACATAAAGATGAGAGGGATATAAGGCATGAGATAATAAGATATATATATATATATATATATATATATATATATATATATATAAGAGATGTGAGAGGTAGAAAGAGGTGAAGTCAATAATGTCACAAGGAATGGGGGTTGGAATTGTGACCCTTTTAAAAATTGACCTGAAATAAAAGAACTTATCTTCACAAGTATACTGTGAGCATAAGAAGATAAGTGATATGTATTTAGAAGTATGAGTCAAAGGTTAGTCTGTGTAACTTAAATGAAAGCCCAAGAAGGGTGGTTGGTCAGTCTTCTCAACTATATGATGGAGTTGAGAAGGTTCAGACAACTCTTTCCTTAATGCTTCTCTCAATATATCCTTTTGACAGTAACAATAGGTATTAAGCTAATGAAGAAGACATAGTCTATCATTTTAAAGTTATCAAGAGTTTTCTTAGTGATCCAGGCATTTGGATAAGGGTGAGAAGGGTTAAAAACAGTTTTCTTGAAAAACAGTTTATTATCAGAGAAGGGTCAGAACTGACTCTTCTCAGTTTTCACAAACCGTCTCCTAGAGGAGATTTTTTCTCACTTGGTGCAATCTAATGATAAGTAAAGCAATAAATAACACAGAGATTTATAGTGGTTCACCCCACTTCAGGGCTACATCCACTCCTCACACCCAGTGAGAATTTCCACTATTTTTCCAAAATAGATTACACCTTTTACACCTCCCTAGGCTAAAAGAACTCTTGGTAGTTTTCTTCACACAGCTCTACCTACTGTATCACTTCTAATAGACTTCACTTAATCTATTAGACTGCTTCTAACACAGAAGCACTCACTTCTCAAGTCCTACAGCAACACATGCTACTTGAGAAGGTTCCCAATTTGGTATCTGTTTGATTGATAGGGTTTGTGGGATTTTTAGAGCTTGGTTGATACAAATGAAATGTTCAATGATTACAACAACACAAGACTTAATACTTACTCAGAGATTGAATGAACTCCTTCTGGTTTGGAGCTGCTGAGTATGGAAGAGAGAAAAACTGTGATGCTTGAGAAGGGTGACACCTCAGATTTTAATTCACTCTCTTAAGGATCAATGGCAACCAAGAGCGTTATTTTATAGATCAAATCTTGTGTATTAACTGCTGGTCCAAGAATTAGAGTCGTTGGTGAAGAAACTAGTCGTTTATAGCCGTTTGAAATTGCTGTCTGCACAAACAGCTGTGTTTCTGCTTTTCTGCAGAAAACAACTGTTACCAACTGTCACGACCCTTCTCACAGTGACTCTTCTCACAGTGACTCTTCTCAGATGTCTTTTCTGTTGAAGATGATGCTTCTCAAGTTGATGCTTCTCATGTTGATGCTTCTTAGAATAGTTCATGATATAACTCTTCTCAACATGACTCTTCTCACCATGACCGAAGCATGGTCATGACTCTTCTCAACTTGATTCTTCTCATCATGACCCTTCTCATGGTCATGATTCTTCTTTGATGCTTCTCATCTTCATTATCAAGATTCTTCTTAGGTTGATCCTTTATAGCTATCATTCTCACATTGCCACAAGAATAATTGGAGCTTCTCAAGATTTCCATATAGGTCTTGATCTTTAAATCTTGTCAAGAGAAGATTTCTTCCTTAGGGTGATGTGGACAATGTTCTTTCTTTTTCTCTTCTATGATGCTTCTTATAAGCATAAACCTTCTTGAGATTAGATTTGATAAACCTGTTCTTATATAACACTCAAGAAGAAACATTAGTAGCATATGAAATCAGAAACCTTAAGTTTCTCATATTTGAAGTTTGTTAATCATCAAAACTTAATTAGGGATTTTGTCTCAACAAGAGGGAGAGAGAAGAATGAGAGAGAAAGAGAATAGAGGAGAGAGAGAGAGAGAGAGAGAGAGAAATTGTAGAGTAGGAAATAAAAATAATAGTATTTTGTTATTTTTTTGTATCATAAAGTTGTACGGTGAGATAAAAAGTTATACTATAATTTTATGAGGTATGAAAAAAAAATTCTCAAACTTTTGCCTCCACTTTTGTCCGATACAATAAATATATAGTTTTCAAATCTAACAAACTACCATCGAACTTGTCCAATTCAGCCTCTAGCTTTTTAGGAAATCAAACACACCTGATAGCACTCTATCTAGGAACACTAGAGAGAGGTGGCTTGCAAACATAGGGTGTGTTATTGGGTTCTGTTTGTTGTCGATTATGTGGCACAATCTTCTAAAATCCTATGTCGGAAAACAGAACAACTTTGAATTTCTTAGTATAAGAAAATCATTTAACTAAATTTTTCTTTACTATAGCATCAGAAAATCATTTAACAGAACAACTTTGAATTTTTCTTTAGTATAATATTGGACCGTTTTTTGAGAGGGTTCTTGGCTTGATTTTCATTTAACTAAATTTTTCTTTACTAAAATTGGTTTAAGTCCCTTTCAAAAAAAATTGGTAGACGTTTCTTTTTTCCATTTAAAGTATTATAGTATTTTTGTTTTCAGAGTAGGTTTTCTAATTCAACGTGCACTGAAAATTCTTTGACTGGAATTAAACATATTATTAGTCACTAAAAATTGATGGAAATGGAGAAAACTTCTATAACTTTTACAATGGAAAAACTCTCAACAAGGAATTTCTTAATGTCTCACAATTAGGGAACTCCAACCTAATCAAATGACATACTCGAGAAATCAGCCCTCTAATTTCACTCAACAAAAAATTACAATGAAAAATGTAATATTTTCCTAATAAGATACCTTGGTATGTGTTGTAGCTGCCTATTGAGTGAACTACATAAATTTAAATATATCCTATGTTGAGTGGGGTTGGGAACAAAGGCAGCAAACAAGTTGGCAAAAGCCGTTTTATCAAAAAAAAAAAAAGTTGGCAAAAACCGCAGGAAGGTAAGTACAAATGCAAAGCGGATGCAGCACTCTTTGCTATGGATAACAAGTATGGTATAGGTATGTGCATCATGAACTCAACAGGTGCTTTTTACAAAGGAAAAACAATGTGGTTCAGTAAAACTCAACAATAGTACTCAAGAGGCAGAAACTATGGGACTCTGGGAAACATTACTTTGGATAGGTGAGTTGGGATTGACATCAACAACCAACCATAGAAGTGGATTGTTTACCAATTGTAAATGGTGTGAAGACAGACCTTCGATCCGACAGTGAATTTGGTGTACTATTGTCTTATTGTAAGAATTATTTATCTAGATTTCCAAGCTTGCAGGTTAGCTTTGTTCAGCGACAATCAAATCCTGCCCTCACTCGTTAGCAAAATCATTAAGATTTAATGCTAGTTCCCAACTTTTTGATTGTATTCCAACCTGTATTGATTCTATTATCCATAATGAAATGATATGAGTTTGATGTTGTCAAAAAAAATCCTATGTAGTTAAAAAAGTATTTTATTATTAGTAAATATTGTGGGTGGTTGGTTTGACGTAGAAGAAAAAAAATTCTGGAGTTTTTATATGTTATCACGTTCGTTTGCGTGAGTAAAAGTATCGCGTTTTCTAAATTCATTTAATTAAAAACAAAACAGGGGATCACTTTAACGTAAAGGTTCTATGGTGTAGTGGTTAGCACTCTGGACTTTGAATCCAGCGACCTGGGTTCGACTCCCGGTAGGACCTGCTTCACCTTTTATACTACAAAAATGTTTTGTTCCCCAAAGGTTTGAAATAAATAGGCATCATTCACGTAAGAGATGTATAATAATCGAGCATGAACAACTTGGTAAATTAGAAAATTAGTGGAATAAAAAGAGAACCGAATTCAAGAAAAATGTATTTTTTATTTTATACTACAAAAATGTTTTGTTCCCCAAAGGTTTGAAATAAATAGGCATCATTCACGTAAGAGATGTATAATAATCGAGCATGAACAACTTGGTAAATTAGAAAATTAGTGGAGTAAAAAGAGAACCGAATTCAAGAAAAATGTATTTTTTATTTTATACTAGCATTTTAATATATGTATATCCGTTCTGCATTGTACTTCCGACCTTGAAGGGTGGTCCGAAGTAGTTAGTGGTTGATGTCCTTAGTCAATGACCGTATCCGATCTTGCTGGTGTTGTACCTGCAAAGTCACTCTGATGCTAAAGTCAGTGGAGTAGTCTTAGCAAAGTAATAAATGAGAGAATGTTTACCATTAATGAGGCAATGAATATTGTATTTATAGAGTGGGGTGGGGTTGATTCCAATGAATCAGGACCATCCGATCTGGTGGTTTGATCTGAGCTCTTGATGTTCGGACTGGGCCCTTTTGATATTGGGCCTACAAGGGGTGTGAATAGATGTCAAAAAAGGGGGTGTATATGGCAAAAAGCCATTCCATAACAGTTGCCCCCCAAGTCTGGTCGTCTTTAGAGGCGATCTTGACTTGATGAGATACGAAGTGTTCTTTCTTACCGATGTTGAGTTTGGTTTCTGATAGTAATGAAGTTTTTGCCGACGTCGAGCTTGGTTTCTGATGGTGATGCGCTTTTGCCGACGTCGAACTTGGTATCTGATAGTGATGAAGTGATTTCGACCGTTATAATAATTTTGAATTTGAATTGGCGCCTTTGCATTTATTGCGCCTGTCAGAGCACGTTTCCCAATGGCGGCTAATGATGGTGACGCTTTGATAGGCGTGCGCGTGTGTTGAAAGCTATTGATGGGATGCGTCGATTCGATTTAGGCCCAATCCAGTTCTGCGAGGCCCACTATAAATAGGGGTTAAGTCCCCTCATTTATTCCTGATTTTCAATTTGCTCTGCATACCGATCTTCATATCCGAGTTTAAGTTCGTCGATCAGGAGGATAGTGGCTAGAGTTTCACCATTCCAGTGGGTTCAAGTGCTTGACTTCCGCAAAAGAATATCAGCGAGAGCTTCGTTTGAGCGAGGTTAGTTCTTTTCTCAATCTTTCTATTGTTTTTTCTTTAAACAGTCAGATTTGCCCCCATTTCTTTAGTTGCCACAGGGTGGGGGTCGTCAGGTCGGGTTTCAAAATCGGTATGGACCTGTTAGGTCGTTATTCCTGACTTCCATATGCCCCCATTCCTGCAGGTTTTAAAACTGGCGGTTACTAAACAAACTCGTAGGCATATTTCACAGCAACCCCCGCAACTCGCGAACGTAATGGCTTCTGGAGGAGAGAATGTTGAGGGCCGTCGTTCTGAAAGTGCCCCCGTTATTCCCGAAGTTCAAGATCACCCTGATTCAGCCCCGACCAACGAACAAGTGGAGGACGATCCCGAGGTCGATCGCCATACTTCTGATGGTGGGGAGCAGTTTTCTGAGGATGTGGTTATCGTTGGTGTAAAAAACACTGAGACCAACGTTGTCGTCGTGGAGACGGTGTCTTCTAAATAGACGCATTCCGATGATGAGCAAGGGTCTTCGCATACTCAGGAAGTGGGGGGTTCTGAGTCGAAATCAGAGTCTAGTACCGAGACAGGGAGAAAAGCCATACGGGATCCGAGGTTGATAAGGGCAAAAGACTTGCTGAAGAAGTTGAGGATAGGCAAGATTATTTGCAGCAAAGAAACGATGAGGTTGCTGATGACGTGGCTGCCAAGGCTGATGATCGTACCTCTGCTTTGACTGATGGTTATTCTAGCATTGGTCCGGGACGAATCGATCTTCCTATGCCTTATGACGTGAATGTTCCTCGCATTCTTAATTGGGTCGCTTCTTCTGTTACTGAAACAAGGTCTCTGTACGAAGCAGGGGAAGATATGAGCGTTATTGTAGATAAGTTATCCATTCGGGGCCGACTTTGGAATGTCGAGGGTATGAGATCCGATGAGCATGCAGCGACCTGGCCAGGAGCTTTGAAATTTGTCATGTATGATGTATTGGTATCGGATATGCATACCCGTCCCCCGTTTACTAATCTTCAACAGACTGTTTTGGCGAGATTGGAATTGGCACCTTCGCAACTTCACCCCAATGGTTGGGTGTTTCTTCGAGCCTTTGAATTGATATGCCTCGAACTTAAACGTCCAGTGTCTGCCGATCTGTTTTTTCATTTGTTTGAGGTTAATAGGAATAGCGAAAAAGGCGAGGAAGGAAATGCTTGGGAGCATGTGAGCCTTCGGTCTCTGAAAGGTGCCAAGATTTTCTGGGCTTATTCAGATTCGCTGAAGGGGAGGTGGAAGGAGCTTTTTTATTTTGTGGAGCCGGTGAATAGTGAGGCAATTGACTATGTGGGTAGATTTGATTCGGATGAGCGAACTTTGGTGTCCAATAAGTTTCCCATAGGATGGGGACTCGGTCATTATAACCGATCTCCCGGATCCTATCACGTCGGCGAATCTCATCTTTGTCGTGCCGATATCCTGACCAGAGTTATCCTGTTGTTTATTTCATCTCGAGTACCATATACCAAGCATAAATACCGAGGCATTCCTGCCGATCGATTGGTTAAGTGTGCTACCAGAAGAAAGGTTATGGGGGTTCTAGGTAGGGTCATATTTTTGGATTGTCAATTTATATTTTGACTGAGAATTGTTAATTTATCATTTTGACCAATTCGTCCTGTTTTTTCTTTGTTTTCAGATACGATGGCAGGGAGTAGGATTGCTCAATTAAAAAGGATGGCGTTGCAGAACCTGGGGGCCGAGGAAGGTGAGCATGCAAACCAAGAGGTTCCAGAGAATGCTCCCGATCTTAGCGGTGCCGTTCACGTTTCCCCAATCAGGACCGTCCATGAGGAACAGCTGGAGAATCCTGGGGACGATCTTTAACATCGGAAGAGAAAACCAGCGAATGAGGGAGCCTCTACAAAGCAGGTGAAGATAGCCCGGAGAACTAAGGAGAAAAAGAAGGTGGTGGTTCGAACAGATCCTAAGTCTTCTAAGGGGCATAGATCTTTTAAGAAAGCAACTCCTGTTCCCGTGGATGCGAGTTTTATGGAAAAGAATATGGAGGAATATCTTACCGATTCAGTTAGTGCGGCCGCAAAGCTGTTTGTTCATTTAGCCGATATTACCAAATTGCAGAGGGAGGAGATGGAACGTCGTCATGAAGGTGAGGTATTCTTTCTGGAGTTCGTTTGTCGTTCTTTTTACCTACCTTATTGACTTTAAATTTTATTTGTTTTTCAGAGTTGGTAACCACTGAGAGGGCCAAGTTAGTCAATGCTCTGAAAGAACTGGCCGAAAAGAATAGAGTCCTGGGTAACACTTTGAGCGACTTGAAGACTTTGAAGGCTTATGTGGACGATCTTGAAAAGTCCCATAATTCTGCTAAGTTGCAAGTTGGGGATAGCACTGTTCGCATTGGTCAGCTGAACAATTGGATCAGAGTGCTTCAAGGAGAAAGGAAGACTGCTGAAGAGACAATTAAAAGGTTGGAGGGTCAGATTCAAGAGCTGATGGCGTCGCTGAAAAAATTTGAAGAGAACAAGGCTGAGACTAGTTCCACTCCTGAAGATCGATGCGCCGTGCTTGAAAAAGAGCTCGCCCAAACCCGTGCTGAGCTGGTAAAATCTAAGAAGGAAGCGCGGACTGCTGCCGATCTTGCTCTGGAAATGGCAGGAGATGGCTTCGATCTTGCACTTGGTCAGATTGCTCTTGTCTACCCCTCTCTTAATCTTGACAAGGCCGTCCTGAATGTGGATCACGAGATTGAGGGAGATCAGATTTTGAAAGTCGACATCAAGACCAATGTGAAGACCGTGGTTCACCCCAAGTCTGCTTGATTTATGTCCAGATCCAGTTTTGTAAGAGTTCCGGGTTTATACAGAGAATCATGCATAAGCTCGGAATTTCGTCAAGTCGTATTAGTTTTTAGTTTTTGTCTATAAAGCTTGAGGCCTCGGCCGTATCCGAGATGGTTGTAATGAATTTAATTTTGTTTATGTAAACATGATTCCTTGAATGGCTTATCTTTTCGTCACCGTAATTGATAGTCTTGACCTTATAATTTTTGATAAGATCAAAAAAGATAAGTCTGGAAGGTAGGCAATGCTTATATTTTTGATGGGATCAAAAAAGATAAGTGTGGAACATAGGTACTTCCGAGATTTAGTTCGTACCTTATAGTTTTTGATAAGATCAAAAAAGATAAGTGTGGAACTTAGGTATTAAAAAGGTTTGAGAGGAGCTCTCAAACGATTAGAGAAGACCTGTTGAGAACTCTCGTAAGATCGGGCCTAAGGACAGTTTACCAACACTCGGCCCAGATTTAACTCGTCCATTAGGGTTCTTGGCTACTAAGGCCAATGATCGATTTAAGGAAAAATCCTTAACGGACCTTTCGAACCTTTTGGGCAGTTTACTAGGACTCGGCCCGGATTGAACTCGCCCCTAAGGGTTGTGACTGCTTTGGCCACGTATGGAGATCTCGTAAGATCGAGCCTAAGGACAATTTACTAGGACTCGGCCCAGATTTAACTCGTCCATTAGGGTTCTTGGCTACTAAGGCCAATGATCGATTTAAGGAAAAATCCTTAACGGACCTTTCGAACCTTTTGGGCAGTTTACCAGGACTCGGCCCGGATTGAACTCGCCCCTAAGGGTTGTGACTGCTTTGGCCACGTATGGAGATCTCATGAGATTGGTCCAAGAAGTTATTCTGAAGGAGCTCTCAAACGATTAGAGAAGACCTGTTGAGAACTCTCGTAAGATCGGGCCTAAGGACAGTTTACCAGGACTCGGCCCGGATTTAACTCGTCCATTAGGGTTCTTGGCTACTAGGGCCAATGATCGATTTAAGGAAAAATCCTTAATGGACCTTTCGAACCTTTTGGGCAGTTTACCAGGACTCGGCCCGGATTGAACTCACCCCTAAGGGTTGTGACAGCTTTGGCCACGTATGGAGATCTCATGAGATCGGTCCAAGAAGTTATTCTGAAGGAGTTTGTAGATTTATAGTGGTAGGAACTACCGTTACACGAAACTGGCACACGCAAAACAGTCGTGTCCTTAAATGTAATAGCTCTTTAACTTTATGGCATTCCAAGTTCAGAGGATCTCCTTTCTGCCAAGTGTTTCCAATTTGAAAGCCCCCGTACCGGTCTTACTTTTAACACGGTAAGGTCCTTCCCAATTGGGTGCTAATTTTACTTGTGAAGCATTTTTCAAACCCACGTTGGCTCTTCGAAGGACTAAGTCGCCGGATTCAAAATCTCTGGGGACGACCTTGGCATTGTATCGGGTCGCAACACTTTGTTTGATGATGGCTTCTCGAAGTGTGGCTTGTCCTCGAACTTCGTCGATGAGATCGAGGTTTTCTTTCAAAGCTTGGTGGTTTTTCGTAGGAGTTTTGGGATTCGCTACTCTCCAACTTAACTCGCCCACTTCCACTGGGATGACCGCCTCGCTGCCACAGGAGAGCCGGAATGGCGTTTCTCCCGTAGAGCTTTGAGGGGTGGTCTTGTAAGCCCAGAGAACATATGGGAGTTTTTCTACCCAATTTCCTTTGGCTTCGTCCAGTCGTTTTCTCAAACCATTAAGGAGTATCTTGTTGGCTGCTTCTACTTGATCGTTGGTTTGCGGGTGTTCTACTGACGTGAAATGATGCTTGATTTTAAAGTCGGACATCATTTTCCTAAAACCTTTGTTGGCGAACTGAGTTCCATTATCAGTAATAACTATTTTGGGGATCCCGAATCTACTCATGATGTTCTTTTTAAAAAATCTCAGGCAGTTCCTTGCAGTGATGGTGGCTAAGGGCTCTGCTTCAATCCATTTGGTAAAATAATCAATTGCCACTATGAGAAATTTGTTTTGGCCTGGAGCAGTTGAGAATGGACCTAGGAGATCTATTCCCCATTGTGCAAATGGCCATGTCGAGGATAGACTTCGGAGTTCGATTGGTGGGGCGACGTAAACATTGACGTGGACTTGGCATTTTTTGCACTTTTTTACGTAGTTCTTAACATTGCCTTCCATGGTCGACCAATAATATCCTGTGCGTAGGGCCTTTCGAGCTAGGGAACGAGCGCCAAGATGTTGTCCACATATTCCTTCATGAATTTCGGCTAGGACGGAATGCACTTGCTCCCCTTCAATGCATTTTAATAATGGTGAGGAGAGGCTCATTCTGTATAACGTATTATCTATGACTGAGAAGGCCGAGGCTTTTCTTCTGATGATTTTCGCTTCATCCGAGCCTAGAGGCTCGATTCCTGTTTTGAATCTGTGTAGAGATTGACCTGAGTGACTCGTAGGTCAATTGCCAATTGTAGACTTGCGATGCAAGCCTCGTATTCTGCTTGATTATTAGTTGTTTGGAAAGCGAAGGTAAGGGAGACTCCAATGATCACTTTATCCGGGCTTTCCAACATTAAACCCGCACCGCTTCCTTTGGGGTTGGAAGACCCATCAACGTGTAAAGTCCAGATGTCGTTAACAGGATCAGCGGGAATCATTTCTGCTACAAAATCTGCTAGAACTTGGGCCTTCATTGTCGTACGGGATTCGTACTTGATTCCAAACTCGGAGAGCTCTACTGCCCATTTAATCATTCTTCCGGCAAGGTCGGGTCGGTGTAGAATCTGCCTTATTGGATAGTTGGTGCGTACGACTATCTGGTGTGCCACAAAATATGGTCGGAGGTGTCGGGCTGCGACGACTAAGGCGAGAGCGATTTTTTCTATTTGCTGATACCTGCATTCGGGTCCCTGGAGAGCTTTGCTTACAAAGTAAATGAGACTTTGACCGGTCTGTGTTTCCCGGATGAGCACGGCGCCTAAAGCTTCCTCCGAGATTGATAGGTATAAGTATAGAGTTTCTCCCTCGTATGGGCGAGTTAGGATGGGCGGTTCTGAAAGCGCTTTTTTAAGTTGTTGCAAGGCTTCGTCTTGCTCGTTTGTCTAGTTGAATTTTCCTTCACCATCCTCCTTTTCTTTTTTCAAAAGTTTGAATAATGGGAGAGATTTAAATGCCGCATTTGATAGGAATCGGGATAAAGCGGCGATCATACCGTTGAGTTTTTGGACCTCTTTTTTGGAAGTAAGAGTCCGCATTTCAGTCACGGATCGACATTTGTCAGGGTTTGCTTCAATTCCCCTCTCTGTTAAGTAGAAACCGAGGAACTTTCCAGCTCAGACACCAAAAGTGCATTTTTCCGGATTTAGTCTCATGCTATTTTTCCTGATTTCTGCGAATATTTCTCGAAGGTCTTTTACGTGGGTGTTTTCTTGTTCACTTTTGCAAATCATGTCATCACGATAGACTTCAACGGTCTTGCCTATCTGTCTTTGGAATACTTTGTTCATCATTCTTTGATAAGTGGCGTCGGCTTTTTTTAAACCGAAGGGCATAACTCGGTAGGCGAAGTTACCTTGGTCCGTCATAAACGCAGTTTTTTCTTGATCGCGGGGAAACATGGCGATCTGATTGTAATCGGAATATGCGTCCATAAAAGAAAGTAGGTGAAAACCCGAGGCATTATCGACGAGGCGATCAATACTTGGGACAGGAAAGACGAATTTCGGACAGGCTTTGTTTAGGTCAGTATAATCGATGCACATACGCCATTTACCGTTGCTCTTTTTAACCAGTACTGGGTTTGATAACCAAGTCGTGTATTTGACCTCTGTTATAAAGTTCGCTTTGATCAAATCCTCAACAGTTTTTGCGGCGGCCATGGCCTTCTCTCCACTCTGCGCTCGTCTTCATTGGGAGACCCATTTTGCTTCCGGATTAACGGCGAGCTGGTGACATGCGACTTCTGGCGGGATTCCGGGCATGTCGTTTGCCGACTAAGCAAAAAGATCAGCATGATCTTTTAAACACTGAGTGATTTTGATTTTTACCTCTTCGGATAGGTCTGCTCCAATTTTCACTGTTCTAGTGGGGTCGTCTCCGAGCTGTACTTCGATGGATTCCCCACCAGGCTCGGGTCTTCTCATTTTCTTTTTGAGTTCTTTGTCCAACTCATCGTCATCTTCCTCTTCCGAGCTGTCTGGGTCGTATCTTGCATCCAAATCAGTTAAGTTAACTTCGGCGGATCTTCCTGTAACTTTTTCTTTTCTGGTTATCTCAGGTGGAACCCCTTCCTTATCTTGAACCTTTTTTTCTGCTTTTGTCCACAGGAAGAAACATCTTGAGGCGGATTCAAGATCCGAGTTTAAGGTGATCACCTTGTTGTAGAAGGAGTGGAATTTCATTTTAAGTGAGTGGTGGAGGTTACTGCTCTGAGCCTTCCCAAAGTCGGTCTTCCAATGATACAGTTGTAGATTGATTCACACGGCAGGATGAGGAACTTTGTTTTGATGATCCTTACCAATGGTTCTTCACCGTAGGAAACCATCAGTTCCAGGTGTCCAAGAGGTTTAGTCCGAGATCCATTGAATCCTGATAGTGCGGATCCTCGGTAAGGAGCGATGTCTGCTTTATCGATTCCCATTCTTTCCACGAGGTCGAGAAAGATGATGTCTGAAGAACTTCCCTGATCAACCAAAATCCTTCTAATCTCCTTATTGGCGATCACCGCCGCGACAAGGAGTGGTACGTGTTTGTTGGACTTCCCATCTAGAAGGTCTTCATCTCTAAAAGACAAAGGAGGTCGGTTTGAAGGTGTTTGTGCGACCGACGTGGAGGCTATATTGAGTAACTCTTTCCATTTTCGTTTCATTGTTTTCCCGGACTCTCCGTGGGCAAAACCTCCTGCGATCATCATCATTACGGACCGTCCTTTTGATTTCCTCGAATCAAGTTCGTCGTCGTCGGATTCGGCTTTGTTTTTCCCGTTCATCTTTAATCTCGCTGTTGCGTTAGAAACACACTTGAGAGCAAGTGTACTCTCTTGCAGAAGTAGTATAAAAAGTATCGTCTCCACAGGGATTAATTAATAAGTACCAAACTACTTAAAATTAATTATTATTTAGACTAACGAATATTGGTGATTGTAGAAACTAAATTGCGAAGAAATAAATAACAAGAATTTAAATGGAAAAGTTCGATCAATGGAGAGAAGCCTAGGGTCTCGGTTTCACTTGCTAGCTTCGATTCCTCTATGTCTAACTCTACCTGAATTCCCTTATTTTATTCAATTACCAATCCCTTTACTAAACCTATTAATCCGTTTGGTCATTCGTGATTAATATTCTTTTCCCTAAATTAATCCTAGTTTGGTCATGCTAGAATTTAAATTTAAGAAAAGCATGAAGTACAAAAAGGTTTATTGATTGGAAGACTAAATTAAAGTTTGGTCATTCTCTAATTATAGTCTCAATTATCCTATAGGTCCACCAACTAGTTGTAGTACGGTCGCTAATCAACTAATTGATTATAAACATGCAATGAGTTGTTAATCCTAATTATGTAATAAAGCAATAGGATAATATTAACTGAAATAAAAATTGGGAATTCAAAATATAAATTAAAACATAAAAGGTCTCTAATCAAGCAAGATCCACCTAAGACCCTAGAAAAGGAATTTAGCTATTCATAATGTTCAAGAACAATGAAACAAAAATAAAAGTCATGAATTACAGAAGATGAAAATAACCCGGAGACAGAGTAAATTCTGATCCTGTATTCAGTTCCTGTATTCTTCTCCACAGCTCTCTCACGATGTCAAGAACGGGTACCGAAAACTCTCTTCTCTCCTTGCCGGCGCTACTGTAGGTGTGAGTCTCTTCTTTTTCTTTTCGTCAGGTGGATATGCGGCGCTGTTTCTTAATTCTTGCGTTCCTCCTCACTCCAAAGCTAGCCCCCCTATTTATAATTGTTATCTAGGGTTATGTGCAATCCGTGATTTCTTTCTTTCTTCTCACGTCATGCACAGATTCTTTCTTTTCCTTCAAGATATGGGCCTAGATTACTATTCTAGCCCAAACATATCTTTATTTTATTGGACCATCTTCTTTCTTGCCTTTCTAATCAAAATCAACAATTAAGCCATAAGGCCTTAGTCTTCCTTCGCTGGATATAATGCCCATCAGCAGTATTGGGCTTTCTTTCTTCAATTGCAGCTTCTTTTTAATTAGACAGACCCTTCTTTCATTCACAGACTTTCTTTTTCTCTGACCATTTATATATAAAATTTAGATTTTATCTTTCCTGCAAAATAAAGAGCAAATAAGTCATTTATCTAATTAAGTGGTGGTAATTGATCTAAAAGTGACCCAAATATATATAAAAAAAATGCACTAAATTAGAGTTTATTAACTCCCCCACACTTAACTTTTGCATGTCCTCAAGCAAATTTTCTAGCTCAATAAAACTTTTCAAAACTAATAATAGAGACAACCAATTAAGGGACCCAAAATTAGAAGCACAATGACAGGCAAAATAGAATATAGCACATATGAGATGTCAAGAGGTTGCCCAATTAGAGGCTCATGTCCCTGAAGAATACATTATGTGAACAATGACACTCGCTCACAATCTCTCTAAGTGTTTAGGGACTAGTGAAATATACACTCAAGTTTCAACAAAATGCACATTACCATAAGCTTGTAATTTGACCAAATCTCCACTAAATAGTTCACATGCATGCAAAAGATGGGGTTTCATGGGTTGTAATGGGGCCAGGGGTGAAATCATGCAGGGTAGGAAACAAGAAAGAAGGTATAGTCAAAGGGCTAAAAAAACAAGAAACAAACAGTAACCCTTGAAACCAAATATGGAGCTTCTATCTATTTTACAATTTTTGTCCAAACTCCAAACTAATTTCACTTCCATTTCTTCATTCTTTTTTTTTTTCTATTGAGTCGACTCTTTTTGATTTGTTTTTCTTTCTCTTGAGTAGACTCCCCCTTTTTTTTTTATTGGGTTTGCCCTTTGGCTCTTTCATTCCTTTGATGTGCCCTTTGGCTCTTTCTTGAGTAGACAATTCAATTCTTTTTTTCACTTTTTTTTTTCATAGGAGGAAAAGGTAAGTGTATGATAACTCCTATTTTCTTTCCTTTGTATGAAAATTTTTGTAAGACATGATTCACTTCTTCTTTTCCCTTCATCCTAACAAGATAGACAACTAATAGTATGGGACAGAATTTCAGTCCTGACAACATAGACAGCTAAAATATAGGACGAGATTGTAATTTTCAATAGTTGCTCCACATTCAATTTCAAATGGTTACGACAAACAAAAAGAAAAAATTATATCTGGGTACCAAAGAAAAAATATAACAGATAGGCTCAACGGGGGCAACTAAGGGATAAATTCATCAAGCAACTCTGAGGCCAGAAAAATACCTAAATCCCCAAATCTTTTTACATGACGCAAATCAATTTTCGCCTTGAAACGGTCAAAAGACAAGTTCTAGAATGTAGCAAGTTGGGAAACACACTCATAGAAAGAAAAGGGGTAAAAATTTGCGATTTAGTATCAATCCCCTTATGAAGGCTCAGATCTCACATTTAGAAGCTAGTTCACAAAAAGTACTCAAGAGGGACAAATGCTAATTATCAGCTTCCTAAGGACATCCTCATAGTTACAATTAAGCACAAGTCTGTCAAGTGAATTAATTATGGGATCCCCTAAAGGCAAAATCTCTATTTTTTTTTTCAATTTAAGCATAGTTTATGCAAAACAAGCCAGAAAAAATGCTATCAACATATACGGTGGGTATGTGCATTAATAGAGATCAAGTGACAAAAATAAACTCTCCTCCCCCACACTAGCATGAAGCATGGTCCTCAATGCAAAATAATCAAATATAAACCAAAAGAAATAAAAGAGAGAGAGAGAGAGAGTAAGAGTGACTTCCCTGAGAGAGCTTGCAAACAGAGCTAATTCCTAAAAAAAAACAAAATAAAAATAATAGGAAATAAAACACAGGTTGCCTCCTGCGAAGCGCTTGTTTAACGTCCCGAGCCTGACGGTAATAGGGTCAATCATTGAGGGTAGTGACATAGCTCACTTGGAGTAACCCTTCCTCAAAATGCTTCACACGCTGACCATTGACTTTAAAAGTGGTACCATCTTCATGAGATACCTCAAGAACTCCATAAGGAAAAACCTGAGTAATAGTGTAGGGTCCATACCACCTTGAGCGCAACTTTCCTGGAAAAAGACGCAAACGTGAGTTATAAATTAAAACTTTCTCACCAACATGGAATTCACGCTGCTGGATGCGCTTATCATGCCACTTTTTAGTCCGCTCCTTATATAACTTGGCATTCTCGTAGGCTCCCAGACGGAGCTCATCCAATTCATCGAG
Source organism: Astragalus glycyphyllos (assembly GCA_963573325.1). NCBI lineage: Eukaryota > Viridiplantae > Streptophyta > Magnoliopsida > Fabales > Fabaceae > Astragalus > Astragalus glycyphyllos. The sequence goes on along the minus strand of OY754312.1, from coordinate 12,453,113 downwards.
TTGCAGCAACCTATTTTCACCTGTAAGCTGAGCATCAAAATTTAGAAATTTTAAAGCCCAAAGTGCTTTATGCTCTAATTCAACAGGTAAATGACATGCCTTTCCAAAAACAAGGCGGTAAGGAGACATCCCAATGGGGGTTTTAAAAGCAGTTCTATAGGCCCATAGTGCATCATCAAGTTTCAAAGACCAATCTTTTCTTGATGCACTAACTGTCTTCTCTAAAATCCTTTTCAGCTCTCGGTTTGAAATTTCAACTTGTCCACTAGTTTGTGGGTGGTAAGGAGTTGCTACCTTATGAGTGACACCATATTTGCTCAAAAGATTTTCAAATTGTTTATTACAGAAATGAGTGCCACCATCACTAATAATGGCTCGGGGAGTGCCAAATCTGGAAAAAATATTTTTCTTTAAAAATTTCACCACCACCCGAGCATCATTAGTGGGTAAGGCCACAGCTTCAACCCACTTAGACACATAATCTACAGCAACAAGAATATATTGATTTGAAAAAGATTTAGGGAAGGGCCCCATAAAGTCAATACCCCATACATCAAATATCTCACAAACCAAAATGTTATTTAATGGCATCTCTTGACGCCTAGAAATGTTGCCACTCCTTTGACAACTATCACAAGCTTTCACAAAATCATGAGCATCTTTAAATATAGTAGGCCAATAAAAACCACATTGTAAGACTTTATATGCAGTTCTATTTGGGCCAAAGTGGCCACCTACCTCTTTAGAGTGACAATGCTCAAGGATAGAAGTTACCTCATCCATAGGCACACAACGCCTAACTACCTTATCTCCAAGTCTCAAAGTCAATTTTCCCTGTTGTACATCAATTAAACTTTTACCTGTAGCTAAGAAAGGGCGCCCCAAAATAATTGGGACTTCCTCATCTTCTTCCATATCCAAAACAACAAAATCAGCAGGGAAAATAAACTTATCAACTTTAACTAAAACATCTTCCACCACTCCACGGGGGTGGGCAATGGATCTATCAGCTAGGTGCAAAGTGATGTTAGTAGGATGGGGTTCCTGCAAACCAAGCTTTCTAAAAACAGAAAAAGGCATCAAATTTATACTTGCTCCTAAATCACATAAAGCCTTTTCAAAATGAGAGTTACCAATTGTACAAGGGATAGTAAAACTACCTGGATCTTTAAGCTTAGGTGGTAACTTTTTTAGAACTATAGCAGAACATTCCTCATTAAGCCTAACTGTCTCAAAGCCTTCTAACTTCCTCTTATTGGAAATAATTTCTTTTAAAAATTTGGCATATTTAGGCATTTGAGCAATAGCTTCAGCAAAAGGAATGTTGATATGCAATTTTCTAAATATTTCAAGAAATTTAGCAAATTGCTTATCATGCTGCTCACTTTTAAGTCTTTGAGGATAAGGAACATTTACCTTTGCTTGCTCATATTCTTCCCTTTCCTTTTTGCTTTTCTCAGAAGTGCTCCCCTTAGTAGATGCTTGTACTTCTTTCTCGGGCGCCTGCCCATCTTGATTGTTTTCTTGAACCAGCTCCTTGCCACTCCTAAGAGTGACAGCCTTGCAATGCTCATTTCTTGGATTAGGCTCAGTTTGGGTAGGCAGTGAGCCTTGAGGCCTTTGAGATAACATAGCAACGATGTTTGAAAGTTGGCTACCTATGGCTCCCTCCAAGCTTCCAATTTTGTTGTTCATGGCTCCAATTTGGCCCTCCAAGCTTCCAAATTTCTTCTCAAATGTTTCAAATTTTCCATTTGTCTGCTCCATAAACCTTGCCAACACATCATTGGTATCCAACTTCTTCTCCTCTTGCCTTTGCACATGTGGAGGCTTATAGGAGCTTGAGTTTTGCTCTTTTTGTTGTCCTCCCCAAGAGAAATTTGGGTGATTTCTCCAACCCGGATTGTAAGTGTTTGAATAAGGGTCATTCTGGCTCCGGTTGGAATTCTGAACATAATTGGCCTCTTCAGTTGAAGTTGCGGGCCGGCCCTGTGCTTTTATCAGATCTTCAATAGATTGTAACCTGTCATCAGTCCTGTCCATGTAATTGGCTAAAACACCCATGCACGGATGTCCAATCTTTTCCATGTATCTAACTAAAGAATCTTGCATACCAGGCCTTAATTCGCTTTTCTTCTGACCAAGATAGTTGACTTCTTCAGTTAGGCCTCCCCAGAGATTATTTGTGATGTCACTAATGGAGGTAACTATGGGAGTAGATTGAGCTTGTACCTTCATCAAAGATTGAACCTGTTTAGAGAGAGCTTCTAGCTTTATATTAACACTAGTGTCATCGTCAACCTTGTATATCCCAGCTGATTTCTTAATGTGTCTGTCACTAGTTTCCCATTGGGCATTATCGGCCGCTATCTCTGCAATTAAATCATATACTGTCGTAGGTTCTCCATTCATTAGAGAGCCCCCGCAAGCCATATTAACGATTCCTCTATTTTAAGAAGATAATCCGTTGCAAAAATATTCAAGCAATTGCCACTTCTCAAATCCATGATGTGGACAACTTCGGAGTAAGTCTTGAAATCTTTCCCAAGCTTCATGCATAGATTCTTGCTCAAGTTGAGCAAAGCTGATTATTGCACCTCGAATCTTAGTAGTCTTACCTGGAGGAAAATATTTGGTCAAGAATTTCTGCTTCAGTTGGTCCCAAGTGGTAATGGACTCAGCAGGTTGAGAGTCTAGCCAAGCAGATGCCTTGTCAGCCAATGACCATGGAAACAATCTTACTCTAATGGCATCGGGAGGGACACCATTGCAAATTACTGAGTCTGCCACCCTCAAGAAGTTTCTAAGATGGGTGTGCGGGTCTTCTGTTGGTGTACCTCTGAACATAGTCGAATTCTGAACCATTTGAATTAAGCTTGGTTTGAGCTCAAAATTAGTAGCTTGCATAGGTGGATTGACTATGCTTGTAGTGATATTTGCTGTTGGAGTAAAGTAGTCCCGAAGAGTTCTTCTCGGATTGGCAGCCATCACTCTTGTCTCTTTTCTTATGCTTCGAGCAGTTCTTTCAATTTCTGGATCAAAAACCAAAATAGGCTCTTGGGAGCGGGTGAGCATGCACGAGTAATAAAAATAAAACTAACAAATAAAATTAAAATAAATATATTTTTTTTCTTTTTATTAAATTAAAATGAAACAAAGTAGAACAAGAAATAAATAAAAAAAAGGTCTAAAGCAATAAAAAATCTTTTTCGTTTAATATTATTAAATTAATCCCCGGCAACGGCGCCAAAAACTTGTTGCGTTAGAAACACACTTGAGAGCAAGTGTACTCTCTTGCAGAAGTAGTATAAAAAGTATCGTCTCCACAGGGATTAATTAATAAGTACCAAACTACTTAAAATTAATTATTATTTAGACTAACGAATATTGGTGATTGTAGAAACTAAATTGCGAAGAAATAAATAACAAGAATTTAAATGGAAAAGTTCGATCAATGGAGAGAAGCCTAGGGTCTCGGTTTCACTTGCTAGCTTCGATTCCTCTATGTCTAACTCTACCTGAATTCCCTTATTTTATTCAATTACCAATCCCTTTACTAAACCTATTAATCCGTTTGGTCATTCGTGATTAATATTCTTTTCCCTAAATTAATCCTAGTTTGGTCATGCTAGAATTTAAATTTAAGAAAAGCATGAAGTACAAAAAGGTTTATTGATTGGAAGACTAAATTAAAGTTTGGTCATTCTCTAATTATAGTCTCAATTATCCTATAGGTCCACCAACTAGTTGTAGTACGGTCGCTAATCAACTAATTGATTATAAACATGCAATGAGTTGTTAATCCTAATTATGTAATAAAGCAATAGGATAATATTAACTGAAATAAAAATTGGGAATTCAAAATATAAATTAAAACATAAAAGGTCTCTAATCAAGCAAGATCCACCTAAGACCCTAGAAAAGGAATTTAGCTATTCATAATGTTCAAGAACAATGAAACAAAAATAAAAGTCATGAATTACAGAAGATGAAAATAACCCGGAGACAGAGTAAATTCTGATCCTGTATTCAGTTCCTGTATTCTTCTCCACAGCTCTCTCACGGTGTCAAGAACGGATACCGAAAACTCTCTTCTCTCCTTGCCGGCGCTACTGTAGGTGTGAGTCTCTTCTTTTTCTTTTCGTCAGGTGGATATGCGGCGCTGTTTCTTAATTCTTGCGTTCCTCCTCACTCCAAAGCTAGCCCCCCCTATTTATAATTGTTATCTAGGGTTATGTGCAATTGTCCGTGATTTCTTTCTTTCTTCTCACGTCATGCACAGATTCTTTCTTTTCCTTCAAGATATGGGCCTAGATTACTATTCTAGCCCAAACATATCTTTATTTTATTGGACCATCTTCTTTCTTGCCTTTCTAATCAAAATCAACAATTAAGCCATAAGGCCTTAGTCTTCCTTCGCTGGATATAATGCCCATCAGCAGTATTGGGCTTTCTTTCTTCAATTGCAGCTTCTTTTTAATTAGACAGACCCTTCTTTCATTCACAGACTTTCTTTTTCTCTGACCATTTATATATAAAATTTAGATTTTATCTTTCCTGCAAAATAAAGAGCAAATAAGTCATTTATCTAATTAAGTGGTGGTAATTGATCTAAAAGTGACCCAAATATATATAAAAAAAATGCACTAAATTAGAGTTTATTACTCGCCAGCTTGACGCCCTGGTTTGTTTACATAGATGGCTAGTTTTCCCCTTTTAATCATATCCTCAATGTCATCTTTCAAGGCGTTGCAATGGTTGGTGTCGTGACCGTTACTCCGATGATATCGGCAGTATTTACTAGAACGTTGGCCCGGTCTGTGGGTGAGTGGTTTTGGGAATTTTTCTTCTCTAAACTCCGTGTTCCAGCATTCACCTAAAATTTGAGCCTGAGTGACATTGAGCTCGGTATAGAATTGATGACGGTTCCGAGGTCGGGGGTCCCTGTTGCCTCGGCCGTCGTTTTTTGATCTCTTTCATTTTGGGGTTTGGACGGTCCGGTCATTGGTGGTTTTTTATCAATCATGGCGCTTTCTTCTTCATTGATAAAACATTGGGATAGCTGGAGGAAATCTTGGAGGTTCTCTGGCTCCCATGTGTTTATGTGTTTTTTGAACGGGCTTCCGGGGCGCAGCCTCATCCCCATGAAGTAAACTCGGAAGGCATCATCGAGGTTCCGAACTTGAACTGCTTCCTTGTTAAATCTTTCTATATATTGTCTTAAAGATTCGGAGTTCTCTTGGATGATGGACGCTAAGACATTTTTGTTTTTTGGTTTGCTTTTGGAATGGGAAAAATTAGCTGAGAATAATTTGGCCAGCTGGTCCCAGGAAGAGATTGTGAATGGTTTGAGACCCTCAAATCAAACACAATCTCCTCCTGGGACCAGCTGGCCAAATTATTCTCAGCTAATTTTTCCAATGTTAGGGGGAAAATTCGGCATTTCATTTCTACGGGAACATTCCGATACTGCATTACTGTGTCAAAATAACTTAAATGTCTGTCCGGGTCGCCTGTCCCGTCATAGGTCTTCAAGCCTTCTGGTGGTTTTTCGAGATATCTGGGCATCGGGTAATGGTTGATTTTTTCCGTAAAAGGGCCTTTGCGCTTGGTTGTTTGAGCCCGTGGCGGAGATCGGTGCCGATGGTGCGGGTGCCTGCGGTCATGAGGGCGATATCCTCGAGGTGAATATTCTCTACTCCTCGATCGTTGCATAGGAGAAGAGGATGCTAGAGAAGAATGAACTTAGGGTGAATAATCAGCGTCTTCCCTTCTGACGTACACTTCGGTTGGAGGCGAACGGGAAACATTCCTTCTGAGCCGTTGAGGAGGAGAGCGATGGTAAAGTCGTCTTCTGGGTGGAGATCGGTGGCACTTTCGAGCCGGATTTCTTCTTTCGGGGGAATCCGGGTCGGGCGAGACCTGATCCGGAATATTCCGGGCCCGGAGCTCCGCCACCTGTCCTTCAAGATCCGTAAATCGGTAACTCCTCTCTTGGTTTTCCGCTTCATGTCGGTTCAGTAGTAGGACTAGCTGTTGGACAGCATCGGCCGGGACAGAAAGTGGATTTTGTGGAGGTACATGGTTCCTTGCGGAGCTTCCGGTGACCAAAACGAAGTTCGGAATTTGATTTTGAACTTGTGCTTGAGTGGAGTTTGGAAGGTCTTGTACGAATCCTTCTGGGGTTGGCTGAGGTTCGGCCAAATGAGGGATGACCGATCTCAGGATCGGCTCGGGGGGGATACCCGCCGCGAGGCTGTTTGCCTTCGAACGAAGATTTCGAGTCGTCATTGATCAAGGTGAGGGGAGAAGATCTTGGTTTGAGACCTCCCACTGTGGTCGCCAATGTTCTGCACTGTACTTCCGACCTTGAAGGGTGGTCCGAGGTAGTTAGTGGTTGATGTCCTTAGTCAATGACCGTATCCAGCTATTTAACATCGCCCTTTTCGTTTTTTGGCACGACATTAGTTTTTTCCACCTTTCCGGCTATTAAAGAATGAATGTCACATAGTTTAACATTTAAAATTTTGTCTAACTCTAAAGTATATCAAAACACGTTGCTTAGTGTCCTATTTACTTATTTCATCACGAAAATATTATTTTTTTTGTCATTATTTGGACGAGAGCTACCCTCGTGCTTTTATCAAAATTGCGAAACTGCCACCAACTTTTATGTCTTTATTTGGGGGAGATTTAAGATCATGCTTTAGCAAAACTGCAAAACTGTCACCAATTTTTTTGTCTTTATTTGAGCGAGATCTGCACTCATACTTTTACATATACAACCAATAAGAAACACAATAGGTGTGACTTTCAAGATTAATAGGATAAAAGCTAGACATTTTTATAATTTGTCAATTTTCGATTGCTTGACATTATAAAATGTACTTTTAGTCCTTTAAGTTATTTATTTGTTATGTTTTGGTTCTTTAAGTTTTTTCTCAGTTTAGTTTCTCAAGTTTCAAATTCGTTACACATAAGTCCTTTTTTGGACATTCCGTCCATATGACTTAATAGCTGATGATATGTCCGTTATGTGCTGATGTGGCACCTGCAACGTCTAGTTTGGTGTGGCAATTACTTATCTGATATGGGTTACATATAATGATGGGTCATTTTAAATCGTTTAAAAAATTAAAATACAAATAAACTACAATTTAAGAAAGGGAAAAATCTGGATTTAAAAGAAGAGAGCGAAAGGGTTCACATTTGGGTTCTTAGTAGAAATCAAAGGGTTCACAATGAAGAGAAACGAAGGGTTCGCAATGGGAGGTTGACGGCCAACGAAGGGTTCTCACAATTGTTGTAGAAATTAAGCTAAAGAAACCTCCCAATTTCTAGGGTTTTCACGATTGGTGCAGAAATGAAGCTTTACTGTCACGACTTTTTTTTGTTTCATTTTGGTTCTCTAAGTTTTTTTTAGTTTCAAATAGGTTGTCTAAGTTTTTATTTAGTTTCACATAGGTCCTCCATAATAACCACCAGAGGCACATCCACTTAGCTGCTTAAGCTCCACGGGAGGCAAGAAGAAGTTTTAGGCCCAAGATTCCAACCTCGAGAAAAAACACAAACACTTAATGTTTAGGATCCTTTTTTGAAGTTTGTAATTTGAAACAAATATGTGTTGTCCATGTTGAGGATCTATTTTGGATATTTGGATGTGTTTTGGGTTTGTTTATGAATTTAATAAAAAGGTTAAACAATACTAACCTCAAGAAAAAACACAGACACTTAATATGTTTTGGAAGGACATGTGTTTATGAATACAAATCTGTGTGACTTATTGATCAAAAAATGTGTGCGACTTATGTTGTGGTTAAATTAGATCTTTATGTTTACGCTACAATTTTAATTGGATTCTTTAGGTATGTGCTCTAGTTTCAATTTGGCCCTTTCTTGTTATCTGTCGTGTTTCAATTTAGTACTTTAAGTATGTCATCTAATTTGGTCTTTGTATTGTGTTATTAAGTGAACTCATCCAAAAAAAATTGAAAACTCAAGAAGACATCGTTGTGGGCCCTTCGTTTCCCGTTCCCTTTGCTGCGAACCCTTTGATTTCTATTTCGAACCCTAACGTGAATCATTTCCCTCCCTTCTTTCAAACTCAAATTTTCCTTTTCTTAATTCGAACCCATATTTTTCCTTTCTTAGTTTGTGGTTTAATTAGTTTTTAATTTATTTAAATGATTTAAAGTTACACATTATTATATATAATCCACGTCAGATAAGTGATTGACACGTCAAACTAGCCGTTGTAGGTTCCCCATCAACATATAACGGACACACTATTAAATCAAGCAGATAAAATGTCCAAAAAAAAGATTTGTGTGTAATGAATTTAAAACTTGAAGGACCGAGCCGAGAAAAAACTTAAAATACCAAAATAAAACAAATAATTAACTTAAATGACTAAAACAACATTTTAGCCTATAAAATATCTATACACCTTTAGTATATATAGTACTACTATTTTTGGTCTCTTAGAGCCAGATTGTTACAGGTTTTTTTTAAATAATCATTTATGGCGACATGTTGTCCATTTGTTATAAATTCTTAAAAAAATAAAAAGTTGAAAATAATCTAAAAACGGCTTCATATGATAATTTATTTTGAATAGCTTCTCATAAAAAACATTTTTTTAAAATTGATTTTTTTAAAACATGTGATTTTCAGTATGTTTTTGGTCGAGACTAGGATGCCAAACGCAGTGACTAATCCCCTCGCTGGATTGGAGGCACCAAAGGGTGGGACAGCTGGCCCAGAGATTTTCAGTATGTTACACAAATACAAAACAACTTTTTATTTTCTTAAAAATCTCTAAAAAGTAATCTTTAAATTATTTAACAATAAATCACTTATTTTTTAATCCGTAACAAAGTCACCCTTAGTATATCCTAATTAAATCCAACAAAAATTATTCCAATTTTAGTTTGGTTGGGTTAAATATTTTGAGCCAATGGTGAAATTAAGTTAACGACGGTAAATGAAAAAGATAGCATAAAAGCGACAAGAGTGGAAAACAGAAAGAAAAAAGGATTGTGATTTGATCTCGTCGGAATCCCTTAGATCTGAACTGCCACCGCCGGAATCCGATTCACCGGAGTTAAACTCAGGCGCGTTCCTCCGTTGGGTCGGATTCTCCTTAACCCGCAAACCCAATCATTCGTTCTAGCCTCTCAGGAAGAGCATTCAGTTCCTTTGGCTCCCTTTAATTTCCAAGTAAAGTTTCGATTTTTCCTCCACCCCTCGCATCGTTTTCCTCTTTTTTGAAATGGGTTTCTGTTGAAACGATAATTCATAATTTGATTTGTTTCAGGGTTTGATTTGGAACTTGAAAGGAAGGAATAGCTTAAAACTCCAAATCTCAAACATGGGAAGCCAAGACAATAACGGTAATTATTCTTCTCTTCACTTTATTCACGTGTTTCCTATGCTTCATTCTATTCAATGAAAGTTGAAATTGCCTAAAATCCCAACTTGAATTGAATCTCTTAATTCTTAGATTATAAATTGTAATGCCACACACTCAAAAAGAATATTTGGTAGCATTCAACCTTAATTTGACCAGATTCAAAGGTGTTTTTTGAGATTTTTCATAATAGTCCAAAGAGTCGATGACAATAACAATGCTAAGGAAAGAAAATTCCTTCAAAGGTATTGAATATCTGAATTTGTGAATTATTGTTTTTGTTGATGTGCAGTAGCATTATCATCAAGTTCATTTCAAGCTGATAAGTCTGCTAAGGTTTTTGTTGCTGGTCACCGAGGTCTTGTTGGCTCGGCCATTGTCCGCAGGCTGACTCAACTAGGGTTCACTAATCTAATCTTGAGATCTCATGCCGAGCTTGATCTCACTCGACAAGCTGATGTTGAAGCTTTCTTTGCTTCTACAAAGCCTGAGTTTGTCATTGTAGCTGCAGCAAAAGTCGGTGGCATCCATGCCAACAACACCTATCCTGCTGATTTCATTGCCATCAACCTCCAAATCCAGACCAATATCATCGATTCTGCTTATCGTAATGGTACTAAGAAGCTGTTGTTTTTGGGCTCCTCTTGTATTTACCCTAAGTTTGCACCTCAACCGATCCCGGAAGATGCTTTACTTACCGGCCCGTTAGAGCCAACGAATGAATGGTATGCGATAGCCAAGATTGCTGGGATCAAAATGTGCCAGGCTTACAGAATTCAGCACAACTGGGATGCAATTTCAGGAATGCCAACCAATTTATATGGACCATGTGACAATTTTCATCCCGAGAATTCACATGTGTTGCCTGCTTTGATGAGAAGGTTTCATGAGGCAAAGGTCAAAGGTGCTAAGGAGGTAGTGGTGTGGGGTACAGGGAGTCCCTTGAGGGAGTTTTTACACGTTGACGATTTGGCAGACGCGGTTGTCTTTATGATGGAAAAGTACAGTGGACTTGAGCATTTGAATGTAGGGAGTGGAAAAGAGGTTACTATTAAGGAATTGGCTGAATTGATGAAGGAAGTGGTCGGGTTCGAAGGGGATCTCGTTTGGGATACGACTAAGCCTGATGGAACTCCAAGAAAGCTGATGGATAGCTCGAAACTTGCAGGTCTTGGTTGGACACCAAAAGTCTCACTCAAAGATGGGCTTGTTGATACCTACAAATGGTATGTAGAGAATGTCAATCAATGATTCAGCTGGTTATTAAGCAGAATGTGCCATATCAAATTTATAGGTACTTGTTACTTTTATAAAATAATTATCCAGCAAGATTGTATCATCAATTTTTCTGTACCACTTATGTGGAATGAGTACTTGAGTACTATTTTGGTTTTCTTTTTCACCTATAGATATCATATGATAATGAAGAACCATTGTTGAAACCATGAACAGAAGTTATTTCATGTTCATTTTTCTTTCAAAAATATGGCTCCATTACCAGTTTTCTTTAGTGTACTGTCCTAAAAAGTTATTTAATGTTAGTTATCAAGTAACTGTTATAGTTCGTGGATGATGGTTATTCATCCCAAATGGTATTGCGCCTTCGTTGCTTCATCAGTTTCTTAATTCTCCATTCCTTACGAGTTATGGCGGCGAAATGGCCACCATCACATATCTCAGTATGATGGTGGTTGGTGACTCCAGCCATTGCTGATGTACTACTGTCAATATCGAAAAACAGGCTATTCTTCGCAGCTACTAGCAGTTGACTATGGTTGGCAACTCTAGGTGCTGCCATTGATTGTGCAAGTCAATTTGGACATTATAGAGAAGCTGCAATTAACTTGATGACTCAAGAGCCAAGTGGTTAAAATGTTGATTTAGTTTAATTATAAGTGTGGTAGAATGAAGAAAACAGCCCCCCTTCTTTTGAACCAATATTGGGGTTTTGACACAAAATTTGGAACTAATATTGGTTTGGTTTATCATAATATTGAACAACTGGTTTCAATGTATACTTTGGTTGCTTTGTCTAGCCTACACAATTGGCTTAGGTTGTGTGTATGCTACAAATCTTAAAAAAAAGTGGAGTAAATATCAAATGGTAAATAGTCATTTTGTTCTGTGAAGGTGCTGTCATTATAGTTCTTGAATGTATGAAAATTGCAATCACGTCATTGAGTGTCTCTTTTTTAGTATTTTGGTGACTAAATTGACCAATAAAAAGCACATTTGAGGGTCAAAATAACTAACAAAAAATACATTTGAGGACCAAAATGACTTACTAAAGAGACGCATGGGGATGAGTTTGTAATTACGATCTCTTCAGGGAGTATAATGACAACACTTCACACATTTAAGTACCAAAATGATTATTTATCCAAATATCAAAACGTTAATAAAGCGTTTAGATTATAATGTTCAATCTGATCTTATGGTAGTCTTTCTATATAATACTTTTCTCTTTTTCCTCTCACTAAACACCGGCCACCATCCGACAACCAGAGTCATACAAACAAGGGGTATAGCTATCGCCGCCGCTAAATTGAAACCTTAAACTTTCCGATCACGAAACACACACCACACACACATAATAGGACAAGGGCAACACAAAATCACACCACGCCACAACCAAGCCTTGTAGTCAATTACCTCCCTCCATCAGGTATTCCCAACCTTCTGCCAATAAGGGTTGATTTTTGAGATTTCAAAAAACATAGAAGTTATAAAAGAGAGTAGAGCAATTTGAACAGTTCGAACGTGAATGCTGGAAATATAGGCACTTAGCAAACCTTTTTTGTTGTTTGAGAGCCACTAACTGAACACAAGTCGTATTCTGAGTTTTGACCAAAAAATATGATAAGCAACTATTAGTAAGTATTTTACAATTCAAATTCCAAAACTCCAAAAAATATGCTAAGACAGTTCGGTTCGGGCAAACTGTTTGAACAATTCGATTCAATTCAGTGCGGTTCTCCTTAAGAACTGAACCATGAACAGACCTATTGACAGATGAAGTTATTCTCTCGTTCATCCTCATGCCCATCCCCCCAAAACTTAACAAGTATATTTAAATTATGAAGAACATTATAGGAGGTGACTTAACCGTGAGATTTTTTCACTTGAAGAATTACTAGCCTACTTTGTAACCTTTTTCTTTTTAAATTTTAATGGTGACTTTACATTAAAAGGATAAGTTAAATAAGGGTAAAATACTAAAGTTAATATTAGAGCACTTGACCCTATATTTTTAAAACCATTATTCTGTCTCTGTTAATTGCAATTGAAGAAATATATCCAAATCTTAATGCAAGAGATTAACTAAAACGTATGATAGAATAAAGCATGCCATAAAATCAAAATTATGAGTGTCTAAAATTAAGAAAGTACAAAGTTATACACATCCCTATTTACTTTGCATGATATGATGCTATATCAAAGAAAGGGAGAAAGGACCCTCAATTACCAATCAACAATATTCTCAGTAAGTAATAAGATTCCTTTTTCTTTTTCCTTGATTGATAAAAAAAAATGTTGGTGTAGCAAATCATACATTGATCACAAAGCAAATGTAAAACTAGAAGAACATCCATGTGGTAGCTAGGACAAAGCAGGACGCCGCGCATACCTACAAAACAAATGAGCATGTGATCAATATACCAGAAAAGTGGTTTAACATGGCAATCTGCTCACCCCTGAAAACATCAATTGTTGGAGGAAAAAATGCCTTTAGGTAACCTAGTTTGTTGTGCACCAAGAGTTTCTTCCAAATGGAGAATCACCATCAGTTCTTTTTAAACTTCATTGCAATATGTTAACAAGTGAAAGAATAGATTATATCTGCATGAAGTTTGACTGTTTCACTGCAAAGATTTTGCCACAGCCCAAAGCGAAAAGCGAAGGACAAAGATCACTTAGTGCAAATAAGATCAAACTAAGTGCATGTTGACCAAAAATTGATATGCTTTGATCTCTATCCCAGCCCCTGCTAGTTAACTAAATTTAAAACTTAGTGAAGTACCTCAGAAACAATATCAAAATTTTAAAAGGTTAAAAAGAAAAGCACCATAAACAAAGAACCAAACTCACCCACCAGATCAGTTGCTTTGTACTATTACTATTTTCTTATATCTTATAAACAATATATTGAAAGCTTTATTTTAGAAGAATGTCAACAACAGTCAATTGATATGCAAAGCGATTACAGCTAAGCTTAGCCAGCTTTACATTCTTTACGTTACAAGGATACGGATACAGTGATGTGTATGAATACAGGTACAGGGTACAGGATTTTCAAAAAATCTAGGGTAACAGGGAACGTTAAAACAATATTTTAAAATATATAAGAAAATAGAAATGTAATATAAACACAACCAAATTGTATAAGATAAAAGACGACTTGGGAAGCTGATTTCACAAGTTGATGGTTGGTTTGAAAGATGTCTTTCAACCGTCTGGTACTGGTTTCGATCCCGGCACCGAGAAGAAAAAAAAGAAGACTTGGGCTTCAACGGTCAGACTGGTACATACAATATTATAATAAACAACAAGGGTTTCAGTCCAAGGGTTATTAGTAGTAAATTTTTTACACATACTGACATCTATAATTCCTGAAACCCCTTTCGCATGTAGACTAGACAAAACTCTTGAGTATTATATGATGAAGTCAAATCACATGCCAAATTATGACAAACACATCTCTGGATCTCAGAACATAAATTTCTTCACTCACATTCACATGTAACTAATAAAAGACTAGAGAGCTGAAATTTCAATTGAAACGATATATAAAACCCCCAATATTCTCAAATTATGATACAGATACAACCAACAAGAAAGTAGGGCATAACATTTCAAAGTAAGACATAAATTTGAGTTACCTGATACAAAACACATCAATTTAAGCAGGAAAGAATAAATATATATATAATTCTATATCTGAAAGCTCAAGCCTAAAGTTTTTCCATCAGATAATAAATGTGACAAAAAGAAGCAAGTCACTAACAAGTAACAACATGAGGAGTGTGCAAAGATTGGAATAAACTCACCTTTCAACGATTGGAACCAAATTTCGTCTGCTTAAGAATCCTCATTCAATTCTTCGGAGTCAGAATCACTTGCGTTGTAACCTAATAAAAATGCACCAAACAAAAACTAGTCACAATAAATTATAAAGGAAAAGAAAGTCGTTAAGCTGCTAACCACAAGGGAGCATTTACCTGGGCGCTTATCTCCAACTTTCCAAACTGAAGATCTAACCCTTGATGCTTTAGTCAGCCAAATCCTTCCCTTCATTCCCAAACCAAAAATATCAACATTCCAAACCAAACGAGACAAACAACTACTCTACACTCCAAAGACTCTACTAATTGTACATACTTCATAATAACACCATTACTCTGTATATTCAACTAACAGTTCTTAAAATCCATATATTTTACACTAGTATTTACACCCATATCTAGTATTCCCTCTGCACATTATACATTAAAACAGGAATTTCAAAACACAAATCACTAAATTTTAACATTATCAAAAAAAGAATCCAACCTTATAACTGCATGCCAGAAAGACTTTTCAAGTCAATAAAGTTGTTATTCTTCACACATACAAGGGAATGCAAGCATGCAATTAAATCACATAATTATGTGTGTGCACTTTCGTGTTAGGATCATAGAAAGGACTTGATAGTTTCTTCATTTTTTTATGGTTGCCAACTTATCTTATTTCCCTTCCTTTTGTCAAGCAATGTATGTTTAAATTCACTTTTGGGAGAGCCAAAAGTGTTTATGAAGATATAAAACTGCTTTCAAGTAAAATTGATTTTGTCACTAGAATTGATTCTACATAGAAGCTAGGATTTGAAGCTTTGACTTCCAAAATTAACTTTTACTCTCACATTTTATTGTTCAACTCACTTTTACTGAATTCATTCAACCATAAATCACTTTACATTCAATAGGCTTTCATCCAAAATCAATTTTACAAAATCAATTAAATCAGAATAAACTGTCTCCATGGCTGAACCAAACAAAACAAACAAACAAACAAACACAAGGCAATGCTAAGTAAAAATAACTGAATCAAAGTAAAAAAAAACAAACAAACAAGCAAAAAAACCAACCTTCTGAGGATCTTTGGTAACACCATAGCCAGTAGAGTACATCTGACCAACCAAAACCTGCATATTAACATCTCCTCCTTTAGCCTCCCTAAGAGTATCTTTGAACCACCGTTTCACGCAATCTGCCACCACAGCTGACAGTGGTAAACGGCCGTTGTTATTTTCCCTCCCTGTGCTGCTCTCCATATACCCCTTTTCTACCTCAATTTCTACCACGTGGGTTTTTTCCTTCAAAGTTGATATCTTGTGACCCTAATAAATTTCCCCCTTTTTCCAAAAATAAAATCACGGGTATTGTTTAGATTGATTTAAGATGCTATAAAGGGGGACCAAAATTGTAAATTTTGATTGCGAAATTAATACCTCTTTTTTGGGAGCTTTCTGGGATGCTATTCGATGAACATGGTTTGATTTGAATGGAGAATTAAGAAAAGGGTTTTGCAGAGAGAGAGAGAGGAGCAGCTATCAGAAAAGACGGTGCGGCGGACTGTTTTTTATTTTCTATTTCAACATTTGGTTTACTTACATCTCTACGCTTGTGTTACTTTAACACAAAAAATACAATTTTATGAAATGTTATTATTATGGTATAAATAAATAAACAGGGACAGATGCACCTTACCTTAATGGGGGTATTTGCCTAAAAATTAACAAATTTATTTTATCCTCATAAAAAAATAATAAGGATTGCTCAATAAGATAATTTTTAAAATTAAATATAAAAATCCACAATAGATAAATGAAAAAAGAAAATAAATTGATACTAATTTAATCATTTTTACCAGAGCTAATTTTACCTTTTTAGTTATGCATTTTGTAGAAATTTAGGGATTTTAGGATTTTTCTGCAATTTAATTTTGTATTTTGTAAAAATGTATGATATTTTTTTGAGCAAATATCAACGGTTTTTTTTGTCCACACTAATAAAAATTTCTGGACCTGTCACTTTGTATAAAAGACTATTATTGTTGATTAAAAACTATTGTAGATGTTAAAAGATTATCTTTTGTATTTATATCATAAGAGTTTACGAGAGTTGAAAATATTTTATGGATACTAAGATTTGAAAGAATTTCATGAAATTTTTAGTGAGAACTCAATGTGTATTTGATATGGATCGAATTAACAATCATAGGATGCAAACAAGTTTTTATCTTATGTACCGCTTTGGTTGATAATAGATAATACAAATAAAATAATATTAAAATTATTGATATTCGCTATATAATATATCGTATTATGTTAACTAAAATAGTCTTTGGTCATTTATCTTTCACTAAATATTTGTTTGAGTAACACTTGTTATTCCGAAAAGTAAAATGGATTCACGCACCGTGTGAAGTGTTATAAAATTGAAGGAATTCCAATGCTTTTCGTAGGTTTCTAACAAAATTGCTTCATTCCACATAGCAATGCCCTACTTGTTTTGTTCATTTATCTTTTTTAAGATCCAGTTTGGTTCACTTTGTATTTTAAGTGCATACACGTTAGTCTTTTTTCCATCCACCCTTAAGTTTGTAAAAGTTGTTCATATGGCATTTGACGTCTTTTAAGACACAAAACGGCCCTATTTTAGCTTTTCTCTACTCCGCCATTCAAGCATTCACACATCACAATGCCATTCCTCATGCTCTTTTGTCACATAAATCTTAGAACAAAACACACCAATTTGGAACAATCAAGTAACACAAACCACACGCACTAGGTAATTTCTCAATGTCACCAAATTTTTCTTTGAAGTGTTTACTAGGTAATTTCACTCAAAGCACACTACATGCATCATTCTACCATAGGCTTGAACTAAGGAAGTAAATGCAATGTGACATATACACACTAAGAGATCTTCAAGGTTGCAATGGGTCTTAGGTAAGGGTGGGGGACATTTTTGGAAGTAGGCTTCACTACTTAGAGTTGGGCACAAACTGTCCCATGATATTCCAAAATCATAACAATTAAAATCACACAAATACCCCCAACAGCAATGATACAAAGAAATTAGAAAACAAGGAAGAACTTATGCTATCATTCAACATGAATCAATGACACACACACACACAAACATTCTTGTTTTCTTTTCTATTCTTTTCAACAAAATTCTTTTTCTTTTTTCATTCTCCTTTAACCACCACAAAGTTAATCCTGTGGGTTCGGGGGTAAATGAGATTTCTTGTCATAATGTCTCTAAATTTGATTGTCAGTTATTTTGGGACAGACATGTGTTGGAAATTCAAGTGTGAGTGGTTATAAGTCCCACATTGGCTAGAGATGTGGTGTCCAAGTCTATTGGTGGTCCAAGTTCATTGGATAGCTCGGTGTTTCCCCCGGCGCTCCCCCGGACTCCCCAACAAGTGGTATCAGAGCCATGGTTCGGCTTGGTGGGGGAGCGGGTAGTGGATCCTGGTTTAGATCAAGTATAGTGATGTGGGTGACTCACACTTGGGAGGAGATGTTGGAAATTCAAGTGTGAGTGGTTATAAGTCCCACATCGGCTATGAATGAGCTATATGAAGGACATATAAGAGATGAGACCCATTTACTTGACACCTTAAGGTTTTGGGTTGAAATGTGGCGTCCAAGTCTCTTGGTGGTCCAAGTTCATTGGATAGCTCGGTAATTCTTCCCATGCTCCCCGGACTCCATGCTTATAGAACTACACCTAAGTTTTCTCCATTTTAATTTCCTCTACCAAGTTTCGCGCATTTTTCTGGCAATACTACATATAATTATAAAAATAAAAATAAAAACTACCAAAAAGCATACCAGTGGACATTGGCAATGATGGAAACTACACATTCAAAAGGATGGAATGACGTGTATACATGTATATACTATTATGTATGGGACACATTGATGGTCTACATAGTGTTATCAGAATTACAAAATTACTCATGACAACAAATCAAAAAATTAAGACAGCCACAACACAAATATACAGTACTTACATGAAAATAAAAAGAATTGTTGATAGATCGGTTGATTTGGATGGATGTAGCGCTTACACGCTGAGCCTGAGTACGACTGAAGAGAGTTTCACTTCAAAATAATGGTCTGAATTGCAGCAACACCGCATGCTTATTCCAATGTTGATGCTTCTGTGCGTGAATTGGGATTGGGAGGGCTTGAGAGGGGACATATGTCGTCCAGAGTACCATACATGAATACAGACTAGTATAAAGAATTATGTGTATTAAGTAAATTTCCTATTAATCAGATAGAAGACTGACTTTTTACAGCTGATATAGGGCGAGAACTACAATAGAGAAACATCCACAGGCACTGAGATCAGTGTTGTTTATCCTGTAGTAAGTTTAAGAATCACTCACTCCAACTGTCTGTATCATCGTCTTCATCACTTCCAGCCAATGCCTATATTAATAATTGAATTAATTTAGTTTACCTTGAAGAGAATGGCATGTTGGTGCAGGTAAAAAGAGGGGAGGAACTTATGCCTACTACTATAAACTTAACAGAGAAATATGTTTAATACGATAAACTCAAAAGAGAAAGAATGATAGACCTGGCGAATTGAATTTGCTTTCTCCAAGATGGCAGCAACCCTCAAGTTTGTTTTTGGACCTGGAATGCTGGGTCGTGTAACCACAGCAGGCTTTAAGTTGAAGGACTGAAAAAAATATTAATTTTAGATTTCTAAATACAAGAATGAGTTGGGTAAGAATAGCATGAAGAACAAGATAAAATTTGCTAGCTCTAACCTTTGATCTTATCTGTTCTAGCAATGAGTCTCTTTCATCTACCTTTGGTGCTATCTGGGGCCTAACACGATCACTGGCCTTCCTCAGCTGCATTGGTTCAAAGGAAGTGTGTTATGCAAGAATTAAGATGCAAATAGAATAAATTTTATAAGAGCAAGAAACTGTCATTACCCTGCTTTTGTCAAGAGCAGCAGCAACATCAATTACAGGGTTCGGAGGACGGGGAAGCTTATTCTTTGGTTTTCCATTTGGCATTTCAGTATCAAACTCTGATGTTCGAACAGGTGTATCCAATGACAGTGCCAGTTGCCCTGCTGAAGACAGCATGCTGTGATTGGGCTGCACAATTTCTACACTTGGTGGTGACTCGGGTGAGACAACAGGATCTTCCTGTTTCCTTTCCAAATTTATGGAAGACTGGTCGAGTGTTTTAACTTCTAAAGTTGTTTCTTCAATGAATTCATTTGGAGATTGAGGAGGTTTTTCTTTTGGAGAAATGGGATCATCTCCAGATACAGCACATTCAGCAGGTAGCACCAAATGTGATTCCCCAGGTCCATCCTCTTTGGCTTCTAAACTAGTATCTTCAGTTAATTGACTTGATGATTGAGCCGATTTTTGTTGTTGAAAGATGGGATCAGCACCAGAAACAGCATATTCATGAGACATTACTGGCGGGCATGGACTTGAATTCAATACAGTTTCTCCCTCTGAAGCATTGACATTTCCATGTGGAAGCTTACCCGACAATACCACAGGAAATGTTAAGAAAGGGTTTTCAGCCTGGCTTCTCTCCAGAATTAGGTAATTATGCTGACCATTTGCTTCATTTAATACGGGAGGAAGTTGCAAAGGAATAGCAACAGGATGCTCTGAAACACCAGCTGATAACCCAGAAGATCGTATGTGTTTATTACTTTCCACAGTCACGGCAGGCAAAAATGGATTCTGATACGGCAAGGCCGCTCTTTCAGAAGTTGATAAACCAAATTCAGACTTACAGTCAGGTTTAATTGACTGTATTGGTTGGAATGACGCTCGACTTACATCAATTTCTTCTCTCTGTGAAACTAGGGAAGTATTTTGAACCTTGCTCATTATCCATTGCATTGGTGGTAGAGGGGGCATAGGTGGTGTGTCCTTAAAATTGGTTTCCTTGGGTAAATGATCAGAAAGTATACCAGATGAGTTAATCTTCTGACCAGGTGACTTTAATAAGGAACCACGTGAAGGTTTATCTGGATGGACGTCAGCAGCAAACTCAGAAGCAGCAGCATTATAGATTGTTTCTTGCTCCAACTGATTTGATACCTGCGCCAGTTGAGGTTGAAATTTAGCAGGGGTATAATTTTCTTCATTTCTGAGCTGAAATCTCACGTCTTGTTGACCAACTTGGGATTTCAAGAACAGCTCTAAATGGGTTTCAGAATCCAGTTGATTATAGAAAGGTGGTGAGAAAGTATCCTCGCTGTTCTGGAGATTATTCTGCCAAACAAACATAGATTCTGACCTCTGAGAGTCTGGCTCTGAACATTCAGACACCACCTTCATGTCATTGATAGAAGAGCCGTATTGGATTTTCTCCTCGAGAGATGAATGTTGAACATTATTACATATTCCAGAATCAGGAGCACACCAAATTGATTTGTTCATGTTTAATTGTGCATCGGTGGAAGCAATTTCTGGTTGATCAACTACTTTATGTGCTGATAATTCCGTCAGAGATTCTCTTGCACCTGCCTCATCGACTTCCATCTTTTCCTCTTGAGTATCAGCAAAACAAGAAATAGCTTCTTCCAACTTTGTAAGACTCATTGAGGATGATACGATTTCTGAAAACTGTTCCTGTTGATTTTCTCTCTTCTCAGCATTCAAGTTTATAGGAAATTTTGTCATCTCTACCTCATCAGATTCGATTTCCATCTGATGGGATTCTGAAGAACACAGTAAAGGTTCATGCGAATTTGAAAGGTTCCTTGATGGGGAAGAAATACAATCCGGCGCCCGGCAGTTAAGAATACTTGCATCTTTTTCAGCAGTATCAACACAAGGAGGAGCAGATATAGCCTGATCTTGTGACTGACCTTTCACAGAGAACATATCATTTACCCTGACATGATTATCTTGCCTCATGTAATCAGGGGAAGGTGGATGTTTACAATGTGCATCTTCAACGGAATCCAAACTGCAGGTAGATCCATTTATTTCATGACCAGGCATTATCCTTGGTACCTCTTCAAAATTTGATTGCTGATCAGGATACACTAGTTCAACTTCTGCCAAATCAGGTAAATCCTGTGGATTTCCGTGTGCTAAATCAGAACATAGCTCCTCTGTGAAGCTACTCTCTATTGTAGTCTCTACAACAGGAAATAAATCTTCAGAGTTGTGTTGGGTTTTTACTATATCGTCCTCTGAGTTTAAATTTCGGTCATCGGGCGATAGTTCAGTGCCTGAGTTTATGTCTCCTTCCATGGATAAGCGAACAGGATCTTCCCCTTCTGAACCAATATCTCCAACAGCTGAAGTTTCAGAAGAGTATTCACTCAGAGATTCTTGCAACACTTTGATGTCAGAATGATTTGTACCATCATCTTCATGAAACATGTTTAAATCATTAGAAACTCGCAACTCAGAATTCGAATGGACATATGAACCACTAACATCCAAGTTGCTCAAAGAACTGCAGTCAAAGGAAACCACTGGGAAACTATCATCTTTTATTGGGGAGGCATCATGAGATTCAGCAGCTATAGATTCAACAAGACACTTCCTGTCTTCATCCTCTTCTAATGTTAAATGACGTTGAACAGGGACTGATGGTGTTTCGTCTGATTGAGTTCCTGTAGGGCGGGGCTCTAGTGAGGTGACTCTAAGATCTGAAGGAAACAATAAATGTCTTGGATCCATCAGATACGAACCAGAAGAGACTGGTATAGAGTTGGATATCATTTCCCTTTGATCATGTGCATCATCATGTGTGACAAACTCTGCACTAGTATTTTGCAATTGAACAGTTTGCGGAAGCTGGTTGGACGGGATATGTTCAATCTCTGATGAGGAGTTTCCAATAGATTGAGAATCTGTAAACTGAAGTTGCAGTTGGGTATGGTCTTCATTTCTATCTCTTCTGAGTGAACAATCATCATCTGACGCACAGGGAGTTCCTGTAGACTGAGACTCAGGCAACCAAGCTTGCACTTCATTATGCTCATCACTTTGATCTTGTTCGAATGAAATAATTTCCTCGGACATTGAGGAGTCTCCAAATGATTGAGAATCTGAAAATTGAGCTTGCGGTTGTTGTTCTTCGCCATTTAAGCCAGTTATCTTTTGAACATTTAATAAACTTTTCTTAGGTCTACAATCATTGTCTGTTTCTAATTCTGAGTCCATGGTAGCTAAAGCATCCATGTAGTTGTCAACCTCACTAGTTGCATCATCAGAACGGTATCCATATAGGCTGCATTCTCTTTTCTCTTGTTCATCATCCAGCATTTCTGTTTCACCGGGTACCTTGAAATGATTAGAAGACATTTCATCTGTCTCACCGGCAGAGATTTGCTCATGCACCTTCACAAGATATCCATTTGTCTCCCTATCCATTTCTGAGCCCGAATTCAGTTTTAATTCTTGCTCATTTGGTGAAGAGTGAGTTTTGTCATTTTCCAAAGACCTCATAGAAGTACTGCTGATGTCAAGTATTTTAATCCCAGTTTTACTAGTGTCATCAGACATCCATTTCACAGGCGGTGGAAAGATTGAGGTTTCACAAACCAGTGTATTGTCAGGTGAGGGCATTTCTAAAAATTTCTCCATGTAACCTTTTCCGGTATTTGCATCAACTGCAGATCCATCTAACTGTCTTTTTCTCAACTTCACAAGACGAGCAGGATCACTATGAACATTCTCAATATGCTCCTCAAGAAATAATTGATGCAGTCTGCAATAATGGAAATGGATTGAGTAACCGATTAAGTGATTAACCATTTAAAGACCTTTTTTTTGCAATTAACAAACCAGAAGAATAAATTAATGCAACAAAGTAAAGTTATCGGAGCTCACTTTGAATGTGATGGTTTAGGGGTTTCACCATTCCTTAACCATGCTCCTTTCTTCTGCTGGAAATATAAATTAAATATATTATATATTCAAAATTACAAGTATTCAATTTTCCATTGCATAGAATTATTTTTTATGCCAACTACAACAATTTTGAAGAAAAATGTCATTAAGTGGTAGAATCAGTGCTTTAGTACCCTGACTCTACGAGCTCTCTTTTCTCTGTGAACTTCAGTTGCTGTCACTGAGGAAGCAGACACTGCCTTAAAGAATGATGGATCGGTATAACGCTTCAGACACGCCCCAGCACCAGCCACATCAAACCTTTTAGAACCAAAAAGAAAAAAAGACTCAGATATCTATAACATAATAATTATCCTGTATTTGTGCTGAAATTTTTTAAGTTCTGCGAATCAGGTCACCATACTTGTCTAGAAGGAAGAGTCTAGGTGGACCACGACATTCTTCATATGAATCCAATATAAATCTAGGTAAGTCTCCGCGTGTAACAGGATTCTGTTCAAACCGGAGATTCGGATACCAGTCAATCCCTGCAATGCAAAAAGCATGTCATTTTTTCTTCGTCAGGGGACTGTTATCACCTTCAGTTCAAATAACAAACTTAAAGAACAATCAAAAGGACTCTGTATTGATTAGTTAACCTCCATTTGTGAAAAAAGAAGAATGATGAGTTTGTCGTAAAAAAGCTTTCTCAAGTGCAGGAATGTCAGCCTCAAGCTGTTGAACACGAGACTTAAGACTGTGGCCTCTTTCAGCAGTAGCCATTACTTCTTCATGCAAGTTATGGAACATCTCGGCAGCAAATCTAACCAAAATAATACAGTTAAATACAGAGAACTTAACACCAGATGGTGGCTGTAAAAATTAGTATATAACTTAATTAATTTTCTAGTAATTAACTGCAGTGAACAAAATACCAGGATAACCACCCCTCTGGCAGGACACATACAATTTCCTACAGAAGCATTTGAATTATAATCACAAGATTGAGCCACCTAGGCTTAATTCATGTGCCTGGAGTGGTGAAGAGGTGTGGATATAAGCTCCTAAGAATAAGATTGATCTTCAATTCAATCCTTAATATTCTCTCCAGTCCATACCCACCAAACCAAAAGTTACTGTATCTATAGTGCTAGTCAATTATAAAAGACTCCTTAAATCCCATTTTCCTTCTGTGATTTTAAAAATATACAAGTTATGTAAATAAAAACAATAAAAGCATAATTCATCTACGATTATCTAAATCTACCTTATTGTAAAATGGTCATTAGTGTCACTTTGATTAATAAAATTTCCCCCTTCCCCAATTTTTTTTATTTTTTTAAAAAATTTGCCATGAAAACTTTATCCCAGAGTAGTGGTTTACGCATCATTCGATCAAATATCTATGTGTACATTAAAAAACAAACATCCAATCCAACATCTTCTCAACCCAAGAATTCAAAACCAATCTATTCACCAATCGCTCATTTGCCTCCCTATTTTATCCTCCCAAAATAGTCACTAGTCTACATAAATCAAGTGCGATAAGCACAACGAAAGAGCGATAACTTAAAATCAAGACGTAAAAGAGATTCAAAAACAAACCCCAAAAATCAGTTCCAAAAATTCAACTCTACGATACAATATTAATCAATAATCATAATAGTATTTGCAAAAAAAGAAAACTGAACTTTCGGCACCTAATCCAACCACCAAACTTAGAAACTCTGAACTCAATCAAACTAATTCATTCATCTAACCACCAAACTAAAATTTGCCAAACTGAACAAAATCATCAATTAATCAAAGCTCCTTTCACTAACATCACTAACACCATCAACAACACTAAACATAAATTCAAATATTGAATTGAATAATAACTCTTTTTTATATTAAAAAGAAAAAAATCAACGTTAGTCAGCGCAAACATGGAAATGCGAACACAACCACCGCAATTACTTCAATTACGAGCACAACCACCACCACGTAACAACTCAACACCAAAAGCGGTTATAGAGAGAGAACTAACTGAGCAAGGTCACCGAGCTGACGCAAGAGACCGACGAGTTCAGCCATTGCAACAGCTTCGAGAAGAGCTTCGGAGTCATCCTTGTCGGCGGCACGGTGAAGCTCCGGATCCGCCAACCGGTGCGCACTCTGAATGTGGTACCTAGAAATTGGCATTCTTCAAATTTAAACAATTGAGAAACCCTAATTATGGTACAGTTATAGTGAATTGTGTGTTATGTTGTTTGATCCTCGTTCCGGTGACGCTGCGTTTTCTGTTGGTTCCACCATGGAAATGGAGGAGAAAGAAAGTAGGTAGAGCGAGAGATAGAGAGAGAGAGAGAGAGTTTTTCTTTTCCTTTGTTTTTATTATATTCCCCTATTTGATTATTCAACGAATAATATTACAACGTATATTTATAGGGAGGACTACCGATTGAATAACTAGCTTACGGAGGATAAGTTAGTTTATAGCAGATAAATTATTGAATTGAAATTAAAATATTCAATTTGTAAGGTCTAGTTTAACTGACAAATTCCGAAATTGGTAGGCTGCATCATGGGATTGAACTCGGGGCCACATAGTTGTGTGCGTGAGATTCTAGTGGCACTTGCCACTTCGTCTTTTTTTTGGTGAACACTTGTCACTTCGTCTACAAACCAAAAAAGAAAGAATTTAAAGTGTTCAATAAAATTAGTGGTTGAACTAAGTTATAAATATATATATAAAAGGACATAAATTGACATTTGTAAATAGTGGAAAAAGATTTGGTGCCTTTAGTAGTAGGTGTCTTTGGTACCTTTAGGCTTATTTTAGAGAGAAAAATAAGAGAGGGAAAATTCTATAAAATGATAGAGATATACACAAATGGCTAAAGATATGAGTGTCTTTCCGTCCATAAAAGCACTCAATCCCTTCCCGTAAATAATGCTTAAAATTTTCGGTTAAAAAATATAATGCTTAAAAATGAGAGAGAATGTTTATTTAATTAAAGATAAATGAGAAATTTAATTAAAATAATAAGAATAGAAATCTCCTACAAAAAACGTAATTTTTTTAGGAATTGTAATTTCTCTATAAGCTACAAAATGTAAAAAATACAACAAAATTATATTATATATATATATATATATATATCAGAATTTTAAAGTTGGATTTAATGGAGGAGAAATTTTAGGTCCTTTATCAAAAGCATGCATGTCATTTTTAAAATAAATAAGAATTGATTTTTTTAAACAAAACTTTCATATATTACCATCGATGTGGTTGCGTTGTGTTGTACACTTAAAAATATCCAACACCTTTAACAACTACTTATTTTTTGAACCAACCTTTAACAACTACTTAAACTCATTGTTTGGTATTTGGTAATTCTATGCTTTTTGTGAAAAATAATGCCAATAGTACCTACCTATGATTTGAATTTTGAAGCTAAGTTTTGTTCTAATAATAGATGATATGATAATACAGATAAAAATAAATTAAGGGTTTTGAGTTTGTCAAAAGAAAAAAGGATTTTGACTTAATTTATGCTAAAATGTAAATATTAATTTATTTAAAATTTGTGAAGATGGTTGTTATCTCCAAAAATGGCGCGCATTGTGGCGCTGATAATGCGGTAGGTGGTATTGGATCATGTTACTTTTGTTCTTTTTTTTTTCATTATATATTTACTTTTGGTTTTGTTTGATACTTACTTTTGGCATTTTCATAGATTGTAGTAAGAAGACAGTTTGTTACTCAATAGTATTTTATATTGAGACAGAATATACTATTATATTTATACAAGCCTGGTAGAAGGTGGAAATATAATTAGTAATTATTAGTTGGTTTCATATTACCGAACATTAATATTCAATAATCCTGACCTGGAGATCCAACATTCCTTTAAACACACACCTGAGACTAGAATAGTTTCTTAAAGTCATTGACCAATTACTCCTCCGTTCGCAATCTTTGATACTTTTGGCTTGTTACACACAATTTAAAGTATCATCAATTTGTGTTAGTTTGGGATAATTGAAATCAAAATAAAAGAGTCTTGAGACAATTAATTCATACTTTGGAACTCTAAAAGCCTCAATAAATATAAAGGATATATTTGGAAAAATTTGGTGAATTGTACATTGAGTTTTTAAAAGTACAATTATTTTGGAACAAAAGTAAAAGGCCAAACTCGCAAAGGTTTTGGCAAATAGGTTGAAGAAAGTTCTTCCTGGAGTTATTTCTTCTTGTCGATCGGTGTTTTTAGCTGGTAGACAAATCCTTGAAGGAGTATTGGCAGTAAATGAGATTGTGGATATGGCTAAGCGTCAAAAGAAGGAGTGCATGTTGTTTAAGGTAGACTTTGAGAAAGCTTATTGTTGGGTTCCAAGACACATAATCGAACACGAAACAGACCGAAAGACGACACCGAAATAACCACCTGCAAGAAAGAACCAAGACAGCACCTGCAATAACAACACAGCAGCAACACTGCAGGAAACCAGCAACTCAGCACTGGTAAAATTACAGCACTCGAAACCTGCAGAAGAAACAACCAGCTGCAAAATAACCCAGAATTGCGACTTCAATTCAACGCAATTAGCGAATTGTTCCTGTAATTCGAATTGCACATACAGCAACGGAAAAAACAGAATTGAATCGCGAATTAACCGAGAAGATCAAATGCAAACGCCGAGAAAAAATGGGGAAAAGAGGTAAGAACACAAGAATCTTTGTTGACCCAGTTCAACAACAATTAAGTTGTTTACATCTGGGGGATTGAGGAATTCCTTCAACCCAATTTACTGAATGAGAATCAATTTACAAGATGAATTACAATTTGGTTTTCCCTTGTGTTTCCCCCTCACAACCCAAGCCCCAAATTTCCCAATTTCACTCAATCACAATCCCTAGAATGAAAGAAGATGAAAGAAACGTTACAACAGAATCTGTTCTGATCGCAATATATAGATAAGCATGATTAATTCTCAGCCACAAATTACTAACTAATTTTCCACTTGAGAGCTTGAGAGAAGAACAGAAACTTGAAGAGCTTGAGAGAAGAAATCGTGAAACCAATTTCCAGCCACACACATATTAAGAGGAAATTACCCAAATACCCAAATTTTGACCTTTTGACTTGCCACCTCATCATAGACATACCCATGTGTATAAGTGGATATGCCACATCAACAATCTCCACCTTGGCATACCCACACACACACACACACACAGATTCTGAAATTGGAACAAACAACCGGAATTCCTCAAGTTGATGTTACACACTAGCCAACCTCAACTTTCAACAAGTTCAAGCAATGCTTGAACTTGGCTAGTGACACAACCTTAGTGATAAAATCAGCCGGGTTGTGTGCCGTGTGAATTTTGTGAATTTGAACCCTTCCTTCGGCAATGATATCCTTGATCCAATGGAGTCTTGTATCAATGTGTTTAGTCCTTTCATGGAAGGACTGGTTCTTGCAAAAATGAATTGCGGTTTGGTTGTCACAAAACACCTTCACACTCTCTTGATTGATGCCTAGCTCATTCACCAAGTTCTTCAACCATAGAGCTTCTTTCACTGCCTCTGTTACACCTATGTATTCAGCCTCTGTAGTTGAAAGAGCAACTACATGTTGTAATGACACTTTCCAACTCACAGTACTAGCGAACAATGTGAACACATACCCGGTTAGAGATCTTCTCTTGTCCCTATCCCCGGCAAAGTCCGAATCCACATACCCAACTACTCCACCTGAATCTTGATCATCCTTGGAGTAACTTAGACCAAGTTTCATACTACCTTTCAAGTACCTCAAAATGTATTTCACCGCTAACCAATGTTGCTCGCCAGGATTTCCCATATACCTGCTCAGTAGACTTAGAGCATAAGCTAGGTCAGGTCTTGTGCAAACCATGGCATACATGAGACTACCAACACTGCTAGCATAAAGAACTTTAGCCATTTGTTTCTTATCTTCCTCAGAATGAGGACAATCATCTTGAGACAACTTGAATTGAGACCCAATAGGAATGTTTGCACTTCTAGCCTCTGTCATGTTGAATCTAGGTATTACCTTCCGAGAGTACCCTTCTTGAGTGACAATTAACCCTTTCCCATTGCCTTTTTTCTTGATCTCCATACCTAAGATCTTCTTAGCTTCCCCCATATCCTTCATTTCAAACTCCTTCTTTAGAAGATTCTTGAGCTTGATGATTTCATGGTTGCTCTTGCTTGCAATGAGCATGTCATCTACGTATAGAAGCAAATAGATGTAATTTGTGTCACCTAGTTGCTTATAGTAGACACAACTCACAAGTGCTTCTCTTGAACTTAATATCCAACATGTAAATGTCAAACCTCTTGTACCATTGTCTTGGAGATTGTTTCAACCCGTAGAGAGACCTTTGAAGTAGACACACATGATCCTCTTTTCCCTTCACCTCAAATCCCCTTGGTTGAGTCATATAGATCCTCTCCTCAAGTATCCCATGTAAAAATGCTGTTTTCACATCCATTTGTTCTAGATATAGATCAAATTGAGCCACAATGGCCAATACCACTCTTATGGAACTGTGCTTGACAACCGGAGAGAATATTTCATTATAGTCTATTCCCTCCCTTTAAGTGTATCCTTTTGCAACAAGCCTAGCTTTGTATCTAGGTGGATCCCCATCAGAGTTACCTTCTTTTCTTTTATAGATCCACTTGCAACCGACTAGTTTCACTCCACTTGGTTTCTTCACAAGCTTCCATGTTTGATTCTTGTAGAGAGAATCCATCTCTTCTTTCATGGCAAGAGCCCACTCATGACTTTGCTTACTGTTTATGGCTTCATTGTATGTCACAGGTTCATCATTCAATAGATTTTCAGCTGTGTTTAGAGCATAAGCTGTATTTGGTTCATACCCAAACCTTTCTGGAGGCTTGATTTATCTTCTAACTCTGTCTTTGCAAAGTAAGTAATCTTCCTCTGATTCGTCACTTCGGATTCAGAATTAGCTTCACTATTGTGATCCACAATTTCATTTTGTTGATCAACATTAGTGACAGTATCACTAGGTTTATCAACATGCTCTACCTCAACTTGAAACTCACTATTCATCTCACTTTTATCAAGGGTCTCTTTTGTTTCTTTGCCCTTAGTCAATTCAGTTTCCTTGAATACCACATCCCTGCTTATGATACATTTTTTCTCATCTATAGACCTTATTCTATAGCCTTTCACACCATCAAGATATCCCATGAACAAATTAACCTTTCTTTGCTCTTGGTTCTAACTTTCCTTCACTCACATGGAAGTAGGCCAGGCAACCAAAGATTTTCAAATTGTTTAAGTTTGGTGGTTTCCCCGTCCAAACTTCCTGTGGTGTCTTAAAGTTTAAAGCAATGGAGGGACTCCTATTAACAAGATAGTAAGCTGTATGCACGGCTTCACCCCAAAAAGATTTTGGAAGGTTAGCACAAGATAACATACATCTTACTTTCTCTAATAGTGTCCTGTTTAGCCTTTCCGCTAAACCATTTTGTTGAGGAGTTTCTCTAACAATGAGATTCCTATAAATCCCATGTTCTTTGCAAAAATTATTGAACTCCTCGTTACAAAATTCCAAACCATTATCGGTTCTTAGTGCTTTAACCTTTAAGCCACTTTGGTTCTCAACCTTTTTCTTCCAATCAACAAAAGTTTTAAATGCTTCCTCTTTTGTTAAACTTTTGTTTTTAATAAGTAAATCCAAACTTTCCTACTAAAATCATCAGTAAGGGTTAAGAAATACCTCTTTCCTCCATGTGTTGGTGTTTGAAATGGCCCCCAAAGATCCGAGTGGCTGTAGCCAAGCTTCTCTGTAGTCTTGTGAATTCCGGTAGCAAATTTTACTCTTGTCTGCTTGCCAAAGATACAATGTTCACAAAATTCAAGGTTTGAGATCTTATCTCCACACAATAGCCCTTGTTTATCAAGTTCCTTCATACCCTTTTCACTCATATTCCCAAGTCTTTGGTGCCATATGAGTGTCTTGTTGTTGCTCCATGAGCACATACAAGTTATTTCCTTTCCTTGTTCCTTTCAACATAACCCTTGAGCCCTTCGTGACTTTTAACACACCATCCTCACCTTTGAAGCTAAACCCGGCAGCTTCCAAAGTCCCCAGTGAGATTAGAGACCTCTTTAGATCCGGCACATGCCTAACATTAGTTAGCATCTTTATTGAACCATCTGCAAAGACCAATTTTACTGTCCCAATACCAATGACCTTGCATGTCTTATTATTCCCCATCACCACTTGTCCTCCTTTGTATGGCTTATACTCAACAAACCACTCCCTTTTTGGACACATATGATATGAACACCCTGAGTCAATTCTGTCGGCAGCAACCAGAACCTCAATTCTGTCGTCCTCATCAGTACTTGGAGCCTCACTTTCTATATCACTGGTGTTGTCCAGAACTTCACAACAGCCATCCCCTGCGGCAAACAGAAGTTCACAACTATCATAGCCATCTGAGGCTATGAAAGCACTTCCTTCTTCTTCCTTGTATTGAGCCTTCTTCTTCTTTTGATTCTTCTCAGGACAATTTTTCTTAAAATGTCCTTCCTTGTCACATATGTAACACCTATTGTGCTTGGGTCTTGATTTTGATCTTGACTTGTACTTACCCTTGTTTTCCCTTTTCTCAGACCTCCCTCTAACCATGAGATTCTCGGATTGCTCACTTTCCCTATGGCTTGATTTCTTGGAGAGTTCTTTGGACATTAAAGCACTTTGAACCTCTTCAAGAATTATTGAATCCCTTCCATAGATTAAAGTATCCGATAGAGTGTCATAAGAACTCGGTAACGATCTAAGCAACAATAAAGCTTGATCTTCATCCTCGATCTTTATTTCTATATTCTCAAGATCCAAAATCAACCTATTAAATTCATCCAAATGATCTCCTATAGGGGTTCCTTGATTCATCTTGAACGTATATAATCTTTGTTTGAGATAAAGTCTATTTGCTAAGGTTTTAGTCATATAGAGACTTTCTAACTTAGCCCAAATAGCCGCGGCCGATTTTTCTTTAGAGATTTCGCGGAGTACCTTATCACCCAAACACAAGATATAGTGCTATGAGCCTTGTTCATAATATCTTTCTTCTCCTTTTCCGACAGCGTTGCTGGCAATTTGCTATCCCCTTCTAGAGCCTCTTCGAGTCCTTGTTGAACGAGAATCACGCGCATTTTCATTCTCCAAAGACCGAAGTCATTCTTTCCATTGAACCTTTTGATGTTGAACTTTCCCATCTCCATAAACGTGACTTCAACCCAACAGACGCTTTGATACCAACACAGCACCTGCAATAACAACACAGCAGCAACACTGCAGGAAACCAGCAACTCAGCACCATTATTACAACACTCGAAACCTGCAGAAGAAACAACCAGCAGCAAAATAACCCAGAATTGTGACTTCAATTCAACGCAATTAGTGAATTATTCCTGCAATTCGAATTGCACATACAACAACGGAAAAAACAGAATTGAATCGCGAATTAACTGAGAAGATCAAATGCAAACACCGAGAAAAAATGGGGAAAAGAGGGAAGAACACAAGAATCTTTGTTGACCCAGTTCAACAACAATTAAGTTGTTTACATCTGGGGGATTGAGGAATTCCTTCAATCCAATTTACTGAATGAGAATCAATTTACAAGATGAATTACAATTTGGTTTTCCCTTGTGTTTCCCCCTCACAACCCAAGCCCCAAATTTCCCAATTTCACTCAATCACAATCCCTAGAATGAAGAAGATGAAAGAAACGTTACAACAGAATCTGTTCTGATCGCAATATATAGAGAAGCATGATTAATTCTCAGCCACAAATTACTAACTAATTTTCCACTTGAGAGCTTGAGAGAAGAACAGAAACTTGAAGAGCTTGAGAGAAGAAATCGTGAAACCAATTTCCAGCCACACACATATTAAGAGGAAATTACCGAAATACCCAATTGTTGACCTTTTGACTTGCCACCTCATCATAGACATACCCATGTGTATAAGTGGATATGCCACATCAACAATGTTGAAAATTCAAGTGTGAGTGGTTAGTCCCACATCGGCTAGGAATGAGCTATATGAAGGACGTATAAGAGAGGGGACCCATATACCTAATACCTTAAGATTTTGGGTGGAGATGTGGTGTCCAAGTCTCTTAGTGGTCCGGTTCATTGGATAGCTCGGTGTTTCTCCCGGTGCTCCCCCAGACTCCCCAACACTTATGATTCAATTTCTTGGGGTTATTTGGAGTATATGTTGGCTCGGATGGGTTTCGGAGGTGTGTGGATTAAATGGATTCGGTCTTTTTGCATTATTCCTCCTTATCTGTTCTAGTTAATGGAAGTCCTACTAGTGATTTTGTTATGCAAAAGGGGCTCAAGCAAGGAGATCCTTTATCTCCTTTCCTTTTCCTTATAGCGGCAGAGGGATTGGCTGGAATGGTGAAGAAGGCGGTTAGCAATGGCAGTCTCTTTCAAAATTCAAGGTACACCATGATCTCTCTTTTTCTCTTTTCCAATTTGCGGACGATACTATCTTAGTAGGGTCGGGCTCTTGGGATAATTTGTGGTGCGTAAAGTCTATTTTTTGACTTTTTGAATTAGTTTCGGGGCTGAAGGTTAATTTTCACAAGAGCAACTTATACGGTATAAATTTAGGGGATCCCTTTTTAGAATCCGCAGCCACATTTCTTTCTTGTAGTACATCGTCAATTTCTTTTAAAATTTTGGGAATTCCGGTGGGTGCCAACCCAAGGAGGAAAAGTACTTGGAATCCTGTTATTGATGCCTTGAGGAAAAAATTGTCATCTTGGAATGGCCATAACTTGTCTATTGGAGGGAGGGTGACACTCATAAATTCAGTTTTAAATAGCATGCCACTGTACATGTTCTCTTTTTATAAGGCTCCCAAAATTGTTATTTAAGAAATCATTAAAATTCAAAGGAGTTTTTTATTTGGGGGGGGGGGGGGGGGGGGGGGGGGCGCTGTAAGGAGGGCAGAAGTCTCTGTTTGGTGTCGTGGGATAAGGTGTGCACTAGTAAGAAGGACGACAGATTAAGGGTAAAGAATGTTGAAGTCTTTAATTTAGCTCTTTTGAGTAGATGGAGATGGAGATGTATTAATGATTTTAATGCCGGTTGGAGACATTTGTTACAACATAGATATGGTAAAGTGAGGAATTTTTTTACCGGTTGTAATAGTTTGACAGGTGGTGTTAAAGACTCTATATGGTGGAGGGATTTGTTGGGTCTGGAGAGTAATTTACCTACTGCTCATAATATGTTTGCTTCGGCCTTAAGACCTGTTTTGTGGGGTGGGGAAAGCATATTGTTTTGGCATCACTGTTGGTTGAGCCATACCCGTTGTATATGTCTTTTCCAAAATTATTTGAGTTGGATACGAAGAGGGATGGATTTGTTTCTGATAATGGTGTTTGGAATCATGATTCTTGGCACTAGAAGTTGCTGTGGAATAGACCCTTGGTGGAGGAGGAATTAGTTGAAGAACATTTGTTATTTTCTATTTTCCTTTTGATTTCTATTGTGCAGGAATCATATGATGCTTGGCATTGGAGGCTTAATAGTTTTCATTCTTTTTCTGTTAAGTCTTGTTATGTCCATATGATGAGCACTCTTAAGCAGGTGTGGTTGAATCCTTCAATACAACAGGCTCTAGATGACATGTGGCGGGTGTCAATCCCCTCTAAAGTGGGTATTTTCGGTTGGAAATTATTGATTGGAAGATTGCCGACTCGGGACGTCTTAGTTAACAGGAGAACTGTCATTGACCCTCATAGCTCTTGTTGTGCGTTGTGCTTTCTTGTTGATGAGTCTGTTAATCATTTGTTTTTTCAATGTAGTAAAGTTATGGTTGTGTGGGATGGTATTCAAAGGTGGTTGGGTGTATCAATGAATGGTAATTTGGTTGGTGTTGATCTTTTTCGTGCATATGGCCTAGAGGGCAGCTCTAAGAAAATCCATAAGGTCAAGTATTTAGTGTGGATGGCTACCACTTGGTATATTTGGTTACATAGAAATGATGTTTTGTTTAAAGGGAAGGTGTTTGATGCAACAGTTGTTATCAATCATGTTAAATCACTTTCTTGGGAGTGGTTTGTTAGTCGTTTGGATTGTACACTGTCTTGTGTAATTTCGGATTTGTGGGTTAACCCAAACAGTTGCCTCTAGAGGTTGTAATTGGCTGTTGCCTTTGATGGGTTGGAGTACCCCTAGTGCTCCAATTTAATCCATTATTTGCTTATAAAAAAAAGGAACGGGGGAAGTATTTCATATTACAAACATGATGTGATACAAGTGGTAGATACTTAAGTTACTTAACCATTTGGTCTTGACAAAGTATTTATTGGGATTTGGGAGAGGTCAACCTCTTAAATAGATCTCCATTGCGTAGAAATGATTAGTCTCTATAATTACGCATGAATGATACATTAGTTTAAAAAAAAATGGGACTTAACTATCAATCATGCTTTGGTAAGAAAACTACATCATAATCTATTTGTCAGAAAAAATCATCAATCATGTTCTTGAAAAAAATCGTCAATCATACTCATCAAAAATTTACTGCATCTTTTTTATTTAAACTTGGTATCATTTGCGTCAACTCCAAACACTAATCTATTGAGTTGAGTGGGACCACAATAGACGGTAAAACTCTCCCTCAAGAATTTAAACACTGCTACATTCCCAAGACCGAATTCGAATCCAGAAATCTATTGCCTCCTTTATTTCTTTCTTTTTTTTATAATTGTTAAAACTTCTTTTAAAATTTCACAAGTATGCATCGATAATGTAAAAAAATAGATTAACAACTAGTTAAAAATTGACATGGCCGGAATGTTCAAAAATCTGAAATTTTCTTTAGCTGCAATGTTCCTCAAGTGGGAAAAGTTAATCTAGCAGATCAGTTGGCTGTGAATGCGTGTTTGAGCACCAAGAAATATTTGGAACTTCCTTCAATGATTGGTAGAGGTAAAAAATCCCTTATTAAGTTTATCAATGGCAGAATTTGGAGAAAAACAAATTCTTGGGGTGGTACAATATATCCCGACTTATTTTATGTGCCCTTTTCTTATCCCCTCTACTTTAATTGAAGAAATTCAGAATGTTCAATGGGTTTTGGTGGGGGTGGAAATGGAGATCGTCGTAAAGGTATTAGGTGGTTGGAGTGGGATAAGCTTTCTATGAGCAAAAAGCAACGTGGTATGGAGTTCCGGAACTTGTATGTGTTCAATTTGGCTCTTTTGGCGAAACAAGTTTGGAGGTTAACGAATCAACCCAACCTTTTGGTGTAGCTCGTTTGTACAAGGCTCAATATTCGCCACATGGTGATTTCCTCCATGCAAATAAGGGTAGCAATGGGAGCTTTGTTTGGATTAGTATTATTCAGTCAAAGTTGGTATTGAATGGGAGCTTGGTCAATTGGTGATGGTAATGACATTCCACTTTTTAGCAATAGTTGGACCAGAAATAGATGCAACATTAAGTTACGGCTCCTAAGCAATTTCGACCCCTTTTTGCGTGTCAATTACCTACTGCACATTGAAGTTAAGACTTGGAATGAGCCTTTAGTTCGTTTTTCTGCTTGATGATGGTTCGGCCTACGGGTGGGAATAGGTCAGACCGATTGACAGGAGTCTACAGCTCAGCCTACGTCAAGTCAGGCCAGTCCATGCTTTTTGTTTAAATATGGCTTAGGCTTTTTGATGACTCTTATTTATAAGAGTTATTTATGCTTTCTTAGTTTAAATTGTTGTGAGTTCTAAAGTAATATTGTGTCTAATTAGTTAAAATATGTTGTTTAGTGTAAAAGAATATTTAATTCTGGTTTGGAGTCATTTGGCACTTTGGTGCCCCATTTTGTGCTTTTATGTGTGTATTTCATTGCTGCAGCATCAGGTGTCGTAGCATTGCATTTATGCGTCAAATGAGAGAGAAAATGATGTCACGCGGATTTCAGTGCCTGCTAGCTGTCAAAAAGGACAGGCACGTCCTGTAGCAGGGAGTGGGTACTATTATGCCAAGAATATTCCATCTATGTGGTCACTTGTACTCCTAGGCACACATAATGACAAAAAGAGCCTCTTTAGGGTATTTTCCTTGGATTACTAACCCTAGCACTATAAAAGGGGATTCATCTTCCTCATTTGAAAGGCTGGTTCAGAAAGGAGGCAAGGTTTAGACATAGCCTTTCTCTCCATTTTCGTTCCAAGCTCCATTTTCACAATAAAAGTAGAAATTCTGCACAACAGTGCTGGGAGTGATGCTGCAGCAACACAGGAGCTGACTTACTTGAAGATTTTCGTGGATTTGGGAGTTGATCTGAACCTCCATGCTACTGTTCTTGGAGCCAATCTTCAGTCTACCTCTTCTTAGTATATTTCTTTCTTGTAATTTCGGTTTTATGGCTTTAGATTTTGCATCTATGCTTTATTTCTTGTGTTTGTTGCTCATCATGAGCTAAATACTCTTAGTTGGGATGCTTAGATCTATGTAATGAAGTCTTAGTGTTTTTAATGCATGTATTTGATGTTTAGCATTTTATCCTTTGTGTGATACTATTTCCAAACTTATTTTAGACTTGATCACCTAAATATAAGTACCATTTATAGATTCAGACATGGTTTATAAATTGATCTCAAAGGATAATATGGATTGTGTTCATTAAAAGAGATTTTAATGTTCCTTGCTTAAACCCTAGACATAGGAGGGCAAAATCCATAAGGTGAATACTGCGGGTGCCCAAGCAGCCTAAGGCGTACTCCTTTAGGGTTTAGAGATAAACTCTTGCGAGGAAACCCTAGTGTGAAGTATTTGAGAAAATACATCTATTGTTGCAGCACCTAATGCTGCAGCATCAGATACAACATTAAACCATTATTATGAATTTGCATAGTGAAGGCATTCCCAACTTACTCTCTTTCTGGATTTCTACTAATCCTTTATTTTACTTGCTGTTTGTTGATAAAATTTGGTTCTACAACTCGTTAGTTTAATTTGCTTTTATTTACTAGCTTACTTGCTAATTAAATATAGACAATCCTCGTGGGAACGATCTCTACTTACTCTTTATTACTTGTTGCGACTGTGTATACTTGCACATATTGTTTTCACACAACACTTTTTTAAAAGCATATTTAGCTAAAAAGGGCAGACTACAGACCATTAGAAAAGCCTTTTAGGCCTGTCAGGCCGACCTCTATAAGTAAAAATAAATAATATTTTTAACTTTATCATTATTTTTGTAATAAATTTTGCACTTCATGTTAAATCATACATTCACTAATATTTTCTGTTAATTTAAACAAATTAACATACATAAATTTTTGAAATATTTAAAGTTATTATTATAAAATAGAGTTTAAATTGGATGTCATATAAAATAGAACTTAACCTTATTAACCTATTAGCTTCTTAGTCTATTTACAAAAGTATACATCACTTAAAGATTGTAGGTTTTTCTAAAAAAAATTGTGAAATAGGTTTTTACACAGGCTATCAGGCCTTGTCAGACTTTCACAAAGGCCAGGTCAGGCCTAAAATTTGGGCCTATGATAGGCCATCGGCCAGGCTCAGGCTTAACACTTTCAATGTAGGCCAGGCCCAAGCCATGCAAAGCCTAGCTAAGCCCAACCTATTCCCACCCCTAGTTCGGCCAATGAGGTACTGCACACCCTTCTCTTTCATTGTGTTACTATGTGTTACAGATTGGGCCTCCACAATGGAATGCAATAAGGCCCACTTCCAAAAGGCCCATGATCAACACCAAATCCATTAATCAACGGCTCAGATCTAAGAATTAGATCGGACGGTCCAGATCAATTAGGTCAAACACCACTCACCTCTATAAATAAGCATTCAATGCAAGCATTTATGGTAAGATATCTCACCCATATTCTCACCTGCCTTAGACTCGCTTCCTGACTTGAGCGATGGAGTGTCTTTGCAGGTACCACCCGCCACGGATCGGGCCGAACATCGTTGATCAAGGCTCATATCTACCTACTATCTCGGATCGTCTCATAGGTCGAAGATACGGTACAGAACATTACTGATAGTATTTGGTGGATGGCTGAGAAGTCATACACCTATTCAGAGAGGAGTGCCTATAGATTAAGTATGCAAAATATTTTAGACACTTCTTACCTCCAAGTTGATGGTAATTGGAAGGTGCTGCGAAAGTTAAAACTACCTCCGAAGGTGAAAACTTTTTTATGGCGTCAGTGCAGAAACTGTATGCCAACGCAGTCTATTCTTTCTCGTCGAGGTGTTCAGGTGCAAGGTGGTTGTCCGTGGTGCAATGATGAAAATGAAACCCTGCTGCATTTATTTAATTAGTGTAGTAAGGCTCAAGATTGTTGAGATCTATTGGTGTTTCTCAAGTGGTGGAAGCCAGCTTCTCCATTAATTGGGTGGTAGCTCAGGACCATACAACAAGTCAAGGTTCTACAGCTTGCTGCACCGTGAAACAAGTCAAGATCCAGAGAAAGAAAACTCAAGAATTTTTTTAAAGTTTTCTCTCTCTGGATCTAACGGCTCTACAACTTGTTGCACCGTGCAGCTGCAGTAGAGGATCCAAATTCTTTATGATATCCTTGCATGTGTTTTTGCTACCATTATGAATGAAATGAAATAGTTTCTGTTATGGTGAGACTTTTTACTTATATGCACCCCATTTCTAGCTTCTATTTGCACCCCTCAAGGGCCCAGTATCCAAGGGCCCAAACCCAGAAACAGATCCAAACCTCAAGGGTTCAGATCAAACCACAAGATCGAACGGTCCTGATTCATCAGGTCAAACCCTACCACCATCTATAAATACTACATTCAATGCCACATTAAAGGTAAGCAATCTCACATTTATTACACTGCTAAGACTACCTCACTGACTTGATCGTCGGAGTGGCTTTGCAGGTACCACCCCAGCTCGGATCGGACAACGCACGTTGATCCACTAACTACCTCGGACCGCCTTCCTAGGTCGGAAGTACCGTGCAGAACATTTGGCGACCACAGTGGGAGATCTTACGCTCAAGATCTTCTCCCACCACCTTGATCAATGACGACTCGAAACCTTCGTTCGAATGCGAACAACCTCACGGTAGGCCCACCCACCGAGCCGGTTACGCATCCGGTCATCCCCCAGCAGGCCGAACCACAACCGACCCTGGAAGGATACGTTGAGGACCTTCCAAATTCTACGCAAGCGCAGATTCAGAGTCAAATCCCGAATTTCGTCCTAGTGGGAGGAAGTTCCAAAAGAAACCGACTACCTCCCCCTCCTCCACAAACAGTTCCAGTCCCTGCCGACGCTGTCTAGCAGCTCGTCCCACTACTAAACCGTCATGAAGCAGCGAACCAGGAGAGGAGTTACCGGTTTACAGAACTCGAAGGCCAAGTTGCAGATCTCCGGGCCCGCAATATCCCGGATCAGGTTTCACCTGACCCAGACTCTCCTGAAAGAAGAAATCTGGCTCACAGACGCCACTGATCTCCACCAAGAAGGCGTCACAACCATCGGTCTCCACCTCGCCGGCTCCGCGGGAATGGTTCCCGTTCTCCTCCAGCCAGGCTATACATTGAAGAAGTAGAGGACGATTACTCGCCTCAGATTCATTCTTCACTGGCATCTTCTTCTCCCAGGCGACGATCTCGGAGCAGAGAAAATTCACCTCGCGAATATCGACCCCAGGACAATAGGCGCCCTGACCCTCATCATCGACATCGATCTCCACCTCGGGGCCAAGTAACCAAGCGCAAGGGCCCTTTCACGGAAAGGATCGACCGTTACCGGGTACCCAAATACCTAGAGAAGCCACCGGATGGTTTGAAGACCTACGACGGATCGGGCGATCTGGACCGACATCTGAGCTATTTCGACACAATAATGCAATATCGGAATGTACCAATGGAAATGAAATGCCGGATTTTTCCTTTGACGATGGACAAAATGGCCTCGGAATGGTTTGAGACCCTCAAATCAAACACGATTTCTTCCTGGGACCAATTAGCGAAATTCTTCTCAGCTAATTTCTCCCATTCCAAAAGCAAACCAAAAAACAAAAGTGTTTTGGCATCAATCGTGCAAGGGGAGACCGAGTCTCCAAGGGAGTACATAGAAAGGTTTAACAAAGAGGCGGTTCAAGTCCGGAATCTTGACGACGCTTTCCGAGTTTATTTCATGGGAATGGGGTTACGCCCCGGAAGCCCGTTCAAGAAGCACATCAACACATGGGAACCGACAAACCTCCTAGACTTCCTCCAGCTATCCCAATGTTTCATCAACGAAGAAGAAAGCGCCATGGTTAAAAGAAACACCACAGGTCGAATCATTAAGACCTCAGAACGAAAAGGAACAAAGAAACGATAACCGGCCAAATGACAACCGAGGCAACAGGGATATCCGACCTCGGAATCGTCATCAGTTTTACACCGAACTCAATGTCTCTCAGGCCCAACTATTCGGCGAGTGTTGGAACACGGAATTCAAAGATGAGACGCTTCCAAGACCACTTCCCCATAGGTCGGGCCAATGTTCCAACAAATA
The DNA here is from genome assembly GCA_963573325.1 of Astragalus glycyphyllos. Classification (NCBI taxonomy): domain Eukaryota; kingdom Viridiplantae; phylum Streptophyta; class Magnoliopsida; order Fabales; family Fabaceae; genus Astragalus; species Astragalus glycyphyllos. The sequence goes on along the minus strand of OY754312.1, from coordinate 12,411,207 downwards.
CTGCCGGTATCACCGGAGTAACGGCCATGATACAAACCACTGTAACGCCCTGAAAGACAACACCGAAGATATGATCAAGAAGGGAAAGTTGGCCAGTTATGTAAAGAAATCCGGTGAAGTAAAAGAAAAGAGGGTCGAAGGCGCCAAATCAAAAGGAAAAAGTAAGACTAGATCCGACGATGACGAGCCTGATTCAGGAAAATCAAAAGGACGGTCCGTTATGATGATGATCGCAGGGGGTTTCTCCCACGAAGAATCGGGAAAAACAATGAAACGTAAGTGGAAAGAGCTGCTTAACGTAGCATCAACCTCGGTTGCATCGGCTACCTCGAGTCGACCCCCTCTATCTTTCGGAGATGATGACCTTCTAGACGGAGAACCTAACAAACACGTACCGCTCCTAGTTACGGCCGTGATTGCTAATAAGGAGATTAGGAGAATCTTAATCGATCAAGGAAGTTCCTCCAACATTATCTTCCTCGACCTGGTTGAAAGAATGGGGATCGACAAAGAAGACATTGTCCCTTACCGAGGTTCGGCTCTATTAGGATTCAACGGATCCCGGACCAAACCTCTTGGGCACCTGGAACTAATGGTTTCCTACGGGGAAGAGCCCCTAGTGAGGATTGTTAAGACAAAATTTCTCATCCTACCTTGTAAGTCAATCTACAATTGCATCATTGGAAGGCCAACTTTGGGGAGGCTCGGAGCAGTAACCTTCACCACTCACCTAAAAATGAAATTCCACTTCCTATGCAACAAGGTAATTACCTTAAAAGCCGATCTGGAGTCCGCTTCAAGGTGTTTTTTCCTATGGACCAAAGCAGAGAAAAAGGCTCAAGAGAAAGAAGGGGTTCCCCCTGATGTAAGCAGAAAGGAAAAATCTGGAGAAAAAGTCGCCAAAGTTAACCTGACTGATTTGGATGCAAGATACGACCCTGACAGCTCGGAATAGGAAGATGACGATGAGTTGGCCAAAGAACTCAAAAAGAAAATGAGAAGGCCTGAACCGAATGGGGAATCAATCGGCATACAGCTCGGCGACGACCCGGAAAAAACAGTCAGAATTGGGACAGACCTCTCTGACGAAGTGAAAAACGACCTCACTCAGTGCTTAAAAGATCATGCTGATCTGTTCGCTTGGTCGGCCGAAGACATGCCCGGAATCCCGCCGGAAGTTGCATGTCACCAACTCGCCGTTAATCCGGAGGTAAAATGGGTCGCCCAAAGGAAGCGGGCCCAGAGTGGGGAAAAGACAGAGGCAGCCGCAAAAGCTGTGGGTGATTTAATCAAAGCAAATTTCATGGCTGAAGTTAAGTATACAACTTGGTTGTCAAACCCGGTTCTAGTCAAGAAGAGCAACGGTAAATGGCGCATGTGCGTAGATTATACCGACCTAAACAGAGCACGTCCAAAAGATGCCTTTCCTGTCCCAAGCATTGATCGACTCATAGATAACGCATCAGGGTTTTGCATACTATCCTTCATGGACGCCTATTCCGGTTATAATCAGATTGCCATGTTCCCTCCCGATCAAGAGAATGTGGATATCTTGTGTTGCAGGTTAAGTTTTGATGATGAAGTAATATAAGACAAAGTGACAAATGGAACTCCAAGGCACAACCAACTCAAGAAGTAAGTGTGTCAAGGGTAGTAGTCCCTAGGAAGTTGGGTCGTGTCTTAGGAATGAATTGTAAACGGCTTTTGAGAATCGGCTCAAATCAATCAACACACTAGCACTCACACAAGCAAACCTAACATATATGTTTTCACTTGATAAAAGCATGCTAAATAGGTTAGACACAAATGATTACAAGCATATAATCGATCACTATATGAGAAATGAGAAAAAGGAAGCACATAATGGATTGTCAGCTTGTTGTGGACTCATAAACAAGCACACAATCGATTGTTGCCTTGCTTTTGGAAGCAAGCAATCGATTGTTGACTTGATTTTGGAAGCAAGAATGTTAGCAATCGATTCTTGCCTTGTTTTTGGAAGCAAGAAATCGATTATGGACTTTGTTTGGAGGCAAGCAATCGATTATATACTTATAGTTTTAAAACAACTTGATTTTGAAGCCAATAATCGATTTTAACTTGGTATTTGAAGCTAACAATCGATTTTGAGCTTGTCCTTTGGAAGCTCCTAATCGATTTATGACTTTCCTATTTTTAAGCAAACAATCGATTCCCTTCTTATTTCTTAAAGCACAAAATCGATTCCTTTCTTATTTCTTTAAAGCCCACAATCGATTCTCAACCTATTTTTTGGAAGCACAACTTGTTTTTAGAAGCACACAATCGATTAAGATCCTATGTTTTTAAAGAAGATAATCGATTACTCACTTATAAAATAAATTGCTTCAACGGTCATATTTTTACAAACTCTATAAATAGGACCTAGGTTTTACGATCAAAACACACAACCTACGATTCTAAAAACGCAGAACGCGAACTCCCTCACTGTCACACTTCTCCTTTCACGTTCTTCATCACTTTGAGCTGATCTCTCTCAAGGGTTAGGTTGGGAAAATCTTCAAGTTGTTGTATTCGCCTTCTTAGAGGTATTTCTGTTTATTGTAATTTGTTTAATTACTGTTATTTGGTTTTACTAGAGAGTGGGGAATCTCTCTAGGGTTTTGACTGTAACAAGGGTGGGGTATTGGTGTGTGAAAAACGTGTGCAAGTATACATAGTCACAAACAAGTAGTATAATAAGATCGAACCCACAGGGATTGGATTAACTCTTGTATGCTTAAGAAGATATAAATTAGTGCAACTACACTACTCACAATTGTGGGTGGAGTTGAAAAGAAAACAAAATGTAGATAAGCAATAAAATAGATAGGTAATCAGTTGAGAATGATAGTTGAGATGCTTTCATCAAATAACTCTCTTTTAAGTGTTAAGTGCATTCGTGTGGTGAAGGTGCACCGGATGCAACTGCATCCGTGTGTGCCTTTCAGCTACTTTCTACAGAGTTGTTTTACAAGCTTCCTATGTCTAGGCATGCTAAATAAATTTACTCTTGCTTTTGAAATACTTGTTGATTTGATCCTAAGGGCTATGTTATCCTATGTCTAGGACTTAACATGGAATTAACAAGCTTCTTTTATTAATCAAGTTAATAAAGGCTTTATTAAACACTTACCCCTATTGATTCTTGATTTCTAGTTATAAACCATGTCTGTGAATATAACTCTACCTATATTTAAGCGATCAACCTTAAATTAGGATGAATGTAGTATAACACAAGAATCAAAATGCTTACAACACACAAATGACACTTAAACTTCCTTAAAAGATCATTATAAAACTAGCACATCTCAACTAAATGAAATTAGCTCATATTAGACATTGCAAGATGGAAAGAGATTGAATGAAACATATTGAGGTGATGGAAATTATCAAGAAAGAACAACAAAGTAAAGTTTACAATATTGAAGCTTTCTTGCATCAAGCAATGCAGGTGCACTGATCTCCTTACTATATCTATGAAGAAGAGAAGGGAGAAGTCGTCAATTCCTTCCTTTTCTCCTTGCTACTATCTAAGAAATTAAAACTAAGAATTTGAAAGTGAAAATACAAGAAATTCTAAAGGTGTAAAAATGTGAAAAAGAGATTATGGGATGCTCTTCAAAGTGAGAAGTGGGGATCCTTATATAGCCTCCAAAAAGTGAATTCCTTGAGGGCTAAGTAAACTTGAGAACTCAACCATGGTTACTTTTCAGCCTTTGAAAAAGCAATTTGAGTTTCACACTCAAATATCAAGAGTGGTCCAATTAGAGCTTGCCATTTGGTTCATGAAATGATTTCTTCAAGTGGTCATCCATTGTGGGCGCCTCATTTATAAAGTTTCCATGTGCCCCATGTGATTGTGGATCAGCTATAATGTCATTTGGTGGTGCCTTTGTCTTCTTTTGGTTTGAGGTGCTTCCGGTGTTGGCCTTTTTCCTGTAACACCCCCTTTCTAACACGTCCAAAGTAATATAAAAATCAGAGTTTTCAAAAACCTTTTCGATACACCCACAAGGGAGTGCTACATTTACACCATACAACAAATAACCATATTTAAAATTCATCAAAATAGAGAAATGTGATACATAGCACATCGATCGGGACGAACCCTCAAAACACCTGTTCGACTACACCACAGTTATTATAATCACCATCGCAGCGGAATAAAGACAAGTATCATAATATAATTCATACATCCCAAATAAATAGTTTGAAATCAACAGATAAAACAACAACAAAACTAATGATCGCCCCCCCAGGTGCTACGTATCAGAGCAAACGACACAGACCAGACTAAGGAAGGTAGAAGAACCTTCACTCGGGATCACCTGCACGTTGCCGACATAAGAAGCAACATATAAAGCAGAAGGGGTGAGTCTCTAACAAATATAATAGCATGTATGATAAGCAATATGTTAGAGTAAAGGCAGCCATAAACACCGCCTCACAACACTACGAACATACAACATCATTATACAACATCAATTCATAAGCATCAAGGAACATCACCAATTGCATGAGTATATGCATGAGGTGCAACCCACACCAACGGGCATATGCATGTGGTACCATCATCACCAATAATTGCCATTCGGGCATCATCACCTATAATTAATCATAAGGCCGAAGCCTACATCACCGGTAAATGCATATGAAGTATGCGACTCCATGAACAATGCACCAACAACAATCCACAATCATAGTATTATATGTGTAATACAACATCACCAATAATCATTAGATTCATCACCGTCATTAAATTCACCATCACCATAAGTGGTCATAGACCCATCACCTGTCACTGTATTTAAATTCACCAAGTACATCACCAATCATAGCTCTATGGCTAACACCACACTCGCCGGACACACCAACACCAAAAATATAGACTACTTTATAAGTCCAAGACACGGGACAGTCACCGGAGTTGGCGCCCTGCAGCACACAGGCAACACTGGGCAACACTGCACACAGCACACAGGCAACACTGGGCAACACTGCACACAGCACACCGGCAACACTGCACACAGCACACGGGCAACACTGGGCAACACTGCACACAGCACACCGGCAACACTGGGCAACACTGCACACAGCACACAGGCAACACTGGGCAACACTGCACACAGCACACAGGCAACACTGGGCAACACTGCACACAGCACACGGGCAACACTGGGCAACACTGCGCCAGCACACAGGCAACACTGGCAGGCAGCACTGGCGCCACTGGGCAACACTGGGCAACACTGCGCCAGCACACAGGCAACACTGGCAGCACACTGCGCCAGCACACAGGCAACACTGGCAGCACACTGCGCCAGCACAACACCGGCATAACACCGAGACACCCAACACTCCACCACCAAATTTCAACATCATTGTTCATGACTCTTTCAAGCATATCATCAAACACCATACAAGCACCATATATTTACATTCAAAATCATTGAATCATTTCATCAAACACCTTACAAGCAACATTAATTTCATCAATTATTCCAACAAAACACCAAGCATACCAAATTTCATCAAAATGAAATCAACAACATCATCACTCATTCAATCACCAAATCAATTAATTCACAACAACTTAAATCCTAAAACCCCACATAATAACCATCATACAACCCCATTATAAATGAAGAAAACCCACCCTTACCTTGAATTTTGGTGAAGACAAGCACTCCCCACAAAACCCCAAAGCAAAAGCAAGCAAGCAAGCTCCTCTTCCCTTCTCCTTGAAAATTGTGAGCTCTTCTTCTCCTCCTCTCCCTCTTTCTTCGCGTTTTCTCTCTCTCTCTCTCTCTCTCTCTCTCTCTCTCTCTCTCTCTCTCTCTCTCTCTATCTCACTTCTTTCTTTCTTTCTTTGATTTGTTTCAAATGAGCACCATCTCATAACCCCTAGACTAGATAATTAGACTCTTGGGCCTAGCTAATGGATCATGGGCCTCCTATTCCCACTCCATTAATTACTCATAACACCTCCTGAATAAATTAAAATACCGGATTATTAATTTAACTTAATAAATTATTGTAAGCCTTAAATAATTCAATTAAGTAAATAATCAAATTATTTTAGGGCGTTACAACTCTCCCCCACTTAGAATATTTCGTCCTCGAAATTTTTACCTGAATCAAACAGCTCTGGGTAGGATTCCCGCATCTTACTCTCCAATTCCCACGTCATGCTTTCACCAGCAGCTCCCAACCAAACTACTTTCACCAAATTTATCTCCTTGCCCCTTAAGATCTTCACTTCACGGTCTTCAATCCGCACCGGCATCGTCTCCATAGTGAGATTATCTCTCACCTGCACATCGTCCATGTGAATCACATGAGATGGATCGGGGACATACTTTCGAAGCTGCGACACATGAAACACGTCATGCAAGTTCGAAAGGTTAGGTGGCAAGGCCACCCGATAGGCAACATTCCCAACTCTCTCCGAAATCTGATACGGGCCAATAAAACGAGGGGTCAACTTCTTAGACTTCAAAGCACGCCCAACACCGGTCATAGGGGTGACCCTCAGGAACACATGATCACCAGCTTGAAATTCCAAATCCTTCCTCCGCTTATCATGATAACTCTTTTGTCTACTTTGCGAAGCTTTCATCTTCTCACGAATCAACTTCACTTTCTCAGTGGTCTCGCGAACAATCTCAGGTCCAAGTACCACACTCTCCCCAGATTCATGCCAACACAAAGGAGTCCTACATCTCCGACCATACAATGCTTCAAAAGGTGCCATCCCAATACTAGAATGGTAGCTATTGTTATAGGTAAACTCTATCAATGGAAGATGAGTATCCCACGAACCTCCTTGCTCAAGAACACAAGCCCTCAACAAATCCTCTAAGGATTGAATAGTCCTCTCTGTCTGACCATCAGTCTGCGGATGATACGCTGAGCTCAATCTCAACTTAGATCCCAATGCTTCTTGCAAACTTTTCCAAAACTCAGAAGTGAATCTAGGATCTCTATCTGACACAATACACAGAGGAACACCATGTAGCTTCACAATCTTTTGGATATAAATCCCAGCTAACTTTGGAACCGGATAAGTAATACTAATCGGTACAAAGTGAGCAGACTTCGTCAACCTATCAACAATCACCCAGATGGCATCTTGCCCTCTCACAGTACTAGGCAGTCCCGTCACAAAATCCATTGAAATACTATCCCATTTCCATTCCGGAATCTCTAACAGTTGCATCAACCCTGCAGGCTTCTGATGTTCAACCTTCGACTTCTGACAAGTCAAGCATGCATACACACACTGAGCCACATCACGCTTCATCCCAGGCCACCAGAACAGCCTCTTCAAGTCTTGATACATTTTTGTAGCCCCCGGATGAATGCTCAACTTACTCCTATGACTCTCTTCAAGAATCGCTTTCTTTATCTCCACATCATCAGGAATACTAATTCTATCACGGTACCTCAACACACCTTGCGCATCTAGCTTAAAATCATTATCCTCAGCCTGACCGGCTTCACTCATCAAATCCACCAGCTTAACATCCAACTTCTGAGCTTCTCTAATGCTAGCCAGAAATTCATTATTAATCTTCAACAATCCCAATCTAACACTCTGAGGTGTCACTTCGCAAACCAGGCTCATATCTCTGAACTGCTCAATCAATTCAAGTTCTTTAACCATCATTGCTGACATATGCAAAACCTTCCGACTCAAAGCATCGGCTACAACATTAGCCTTCCCCGGATGATAATTCAAACTGAAATCATAATCTTTTAACAATTCTAACCACCTCCTTTGCCTCATATTCAACTCCTTTTGATCAAACAGATATTGCAAGCCTTTATGATCACTAAACACTTCAAATCTAGAACCATAAAGATAATGCCTCCACATTTTCAATGCAAACACAACTGCAGCAAGCTCTAAATCATGCGTAGGGTAGTTCTTCTCATGAGTCCTCAACTGCCTCGACGCATAAGCAACTACCTTACCATTTTGCATAAGCACACCTCCTAAACCCATCTTAGAGGCATCACAGTACACCACAAAAGGCTCTCCCGGATTGGGCAACGTCAGAATAGGAGACGTCGTCAATCTCTTCTTCAATTCATTGAAACTTTCCTCACAACGAGCGTCCCAAACAAACGCCTTCCCTTTACAAGTCAACTGAGTCAACGGAAGTGCCAACTTAGAAAAGCCTTCAATAAACCTTCTATAATAACCAGCTAGCCCCAGAAAACTTCTAATCTCAGTAACCGACTTCGGAGCCTCCCATTTCAACACGGCATCAACCTTAGACGGATCCACCGCAATTCCCTTACCAGAAATCACGTGACCAAGAAAACTCACTTCTTTCAACCAGAATTCACACTTAGACAGCTTTGCATACAACTTCCTATCCCTCAAGATCTCTAATACCAACCTCAAATGCTCGGCATGCTCTTCTTCCGATTTAGAGTAAACTAGAATGTCGTCAATGAACACCACCACAAACCGATCCAGGTAATCATGAAAAATACGGTTCATGTATTCCATAAATACTCCCGGCGCATTAGTCACACCAAAAGGCATCACCGAATACTCATAATGCCCATAACGAGTCCTAAAAGCCGTCTTCTGAATATCCTCATCCTTCACCTTAATCTGATGGTAACCCGACCTCAAGTCAATCTTACTAAACACCTGAGCACCCACCAATTGATCCATCAAGTCATCTATCCTTGGAAGCGGATACTTGTTCTTAATCGTCACTTTATTCAATTGCCTATAATCAATGCAGAGCCTCATACTCCCATCCTTCTTCTTCACTAGCAACACCGGAGCTCCCCACGGCGACACACTTGGTCTCACAAACTTCTTTTCAAGCAGATCCTCAAGTTGCTTCTTCAATTCAGACAATTCAGATGCTGACATCCTGTAAGGTGCCATAGAAACAGGTCTAGTACCAGGTACAAGATCAATAGCAAATTCAACCTCCCTCTCTGGTGGTACATCCGGAATCTCATCAGGGAAAACCTCAGGAAATTCCCGCACCACCGGCAACTCATCAACCTTAGCTTGATTCTCAACAGATAATGACGCCGTCAGCGAAAACAACTGAACTTCTCCCTTCATTACCTTCCGCAGCTGACCAGCAGGCAACAAAACAGTTTCCTCCTCTACGGGAGAAGAGAAACTCACAGACTTGCTAAAACAATTAATATGAACATGGTTATCCACTAACCAGTCCATTCCTAAGATAATATCCATTCCTTCCAATGGCAAACAAATCAAATCAACAACAAAATCTCGGCCGAAAATCGACAAAGGACACTGAGAACACACAAGAGAAGTAGTCACCGAACCCTTAGCTGGAGTATCGATAACCATCTCTCTCATCATAGAAGACAATGCAAGATTCAACTTTTCAACACACACAGCAGCAATAAAAGAATGCGTAGCACCGGTATCAACAATAGCAAGTAGAGGAGTACCATTAATGAAACACGTACCTCTAATCTCATTGGTCGTCTCAGACCCCGCAATAGCAAACACCTTTCCACTAGACTTTTCCTTCTTTGGCTTGGTACACTTAGTGCTAATGTGTCCCACCTCTCCACAGTTATAGCAGACCACATCCTTACGATCACAATCGGCCACCACATGACCCTCTTTGCCACAGCGGTAACACCTCTTTGTCTCAGCTTTGCAATCAATGCTCTTGTGACCAGACCTACCACATTTGAAACACACAATGCCCGCAGAAGCATCTCCCCCACTAGGCTTCTTGCCAGCAGCAGCCTTCTGTTTACCCTTCCCAGCAGGAACCTCATATGGCTTACCACGGTGTTGAGAATGACTCCTCTTATCTTTCATGATCTTGTAGTGAGCATTACTATCCTCCTCAAAGATCCTACAGCTGTCCACCAACTCAGAGAACACACGGATCTTCTGATATCCAATCGCCTTCTTAATGTCAGGCCTCAACCCATTCTCAAACTTAACGCACTTAGAAAATTCAGCAGTAGCCTCACTATAATGCGGATAGAACTTAGCCAATTCGGTGAACTTAGCAGCGTACTCAGCCACCGACTTGTTCCCTTGCTTCAGCTCAAGGAACTCAATCTCCTTCTTACCACGGACATCCTCCGGATAGTACTTCCTCATGAACTCTCTCTTGAAAACATCCCAAGTGATTTCCTCACCGGCATTCTCCAATCCTTGCATAGCCTCCAACCACCAATCATCAGCTTCCTCAGCCAACATATGAGTGCCATAGCGAACCTTCTGCACGGGAGTGCAATCCATCACACGGAAGATTCTTTCAATCTCCTTCAACCAAGCTAGAGCTCCATCGGGATCATACCTGCCTTTGAAGGTAGGCGGGTTCTCCCTCTAAAAGGTAGCCAAACTACGAGCCCCAGCACCCTCAGCACCTTGCTGATTCTCCACAGCTTGAGCCATAGCTTCCAAAGCAGCGGCCAGAGCAGCATCATTCCTTCCCGCCATCTCAGCTAAACACTACACCATAAGATATAATCAGAACTAAGAGACACCACGACCGGACACTTGGTCGGACAGACCAATTTGCTCTGATACCACTAATGTAACACCCCCTTTCTAACACGTCCAAAGTAATATAAAAATCAGAGTTTTCAAAAACCTTTTCGATACACCCACAAGGGAGTGCTACATTTACACCATACAACAAATAACCATATTTAAAATTCATCAAAATAGAGAAATGTGATACATAGCACATCGATCGGGACGAACCCTCAAAACACCTGTTCGACTACACCACAGTTATTATAATCACCATCGCAGCGGAATAAAGACAAGTATCATAATATAATTCATACATCCCAAATAAATAGTTTGAAATCAACAGATAAAACAACAACAAAACTAATGATCGCCCCCCCAGGTGCTACGTATCAGAGCAAACGACACAGACCAGACTAAGGAAGGTAGAAGAACCTTCACTCGGGATCACCTGCACGTTGCCGACATAAGAAGCAACATATAAAGCAGAAGGGGTGAGTCTCTAACAAATATAATAGCATGTATGATAAGCAATATGTTAGAGTAAAGGCAACCATAAACACCGCCTCACAACACTACGAACATACAACATCATTATACAACATCAATTCATAAGCATCAAGGAACATCACCAATTGCATGAGTATATGCATGAGGTGCAACCCACACCAACGGGCATATGCATGTGGTACCATCATCACCAATAATTGCCATTCGGGCATCATCACCTATAATTAATCATAAGGCCGAAGCCTACATCACCGGTAAATGCATATGAAGTATGCGACTCCATGAACAATGCACCAACAACAATCCACAATCATAGTATTATATGTGTAATACAACATCACCAATAATCATTAGATTCATCACCGTCATTAAATTCACCATCACCATAAGTGGTCATAGACCCATCACCTGTCACCGTATTTAAATTCACCAAGTACATCACCAATCATAGCTCTATGGCTAACACCACACTCGCCGGACACACCAACACCAAAAATATAGACTACTTTATAAGTCCAAGACACGGGACAGTCACCGGAGTTGGCGCCCTGCAGCACACAGGCAACACTGGGCAACACTGCACACAGCACACAGGCAACACTGGGCAACACTGCACACAGCACACCGGCAACACTGGGCAACACTGCACACAGCACACGGGCAACACTGGGCAACACTGCACACAGCACACAGGCAACACTGGGCAACACTGCACACAGCACACGGGCAACACTGGGCAACACTGCGCCAGCACACAGGCAACACTGGCAGGCAGCACTGCGCCAGCACACAGGCAACACTGGCAGGCAGCACTGGCGCCACTGGGCAACACTGGGCAACACTGCGCCAGCACACAGGCAACACTGGCAGCACACTGCGCCAGCACACAGGCAACACTGGCAGCACACTATATTTCATCAAACACCATACAAGCACCATATATTTACATTCAAAATCATTGAATCATTTCATCAAACACCTTACAAGCAACATTAATTTCATCAATTATTCCAACAAAACACCAAGCATACCAAATTTCATCAAAATGAAATCAACAACATCATCACTCATTCAATCACCAAATCAATTAATTCACAACAACTTAAATCCTAAAACCCCACATAATAACCATCATACAACCCCATTATAAATGAAGAAAACCCACCCTTACCTTGAATTTTGGTGAAGACAAGCACTCCCCACAAAACCCCAAAGCAAAAGCAAGCAAGCAAGCTCCTCTTCCCTTCTCCTTGAAAATTGCGAGCTCTTCTTCTCCTCCTCTCCCTCTTTCTTCGCGTTTTCTCTCTCTCTCTCTCTCTCTCTATCTCACTTCTTTCTTTCTTTCTTTGATTTGTTTCAAATGAGCACCATCTCATAACCCCTAGACTAGATAATTAGACTCTTGGGCCTAGCTAATGGATCATGGGCCTCCTATTCCCACTCCATTAATTACTCATAACACCTCCTGAATAAATTAAAATACCGGATTATTAATTTAACTTAATAAATTATTGTAAGCCTTAAATAATTCAATTAAGTAAATAATCAAATTATTTTAGGGCGTTACATTTCCTACCATTCGCAAAATGGTGCAGCTGCATGCAGTGCAGTTGCATCAAGTGCAGGTGCATTGGATGATTTGGATGAAATCTTTACTTTGTGTATTGTGTTCTTCCAATGTAGATGCCTTATCTGAAAATACTCACAAACATATCAAACATACCAATATCTAGACATCATGCTTAATATTGTGAATGACCACTTACTTTATCCTCTAATGTTGTTTATCTAATTTCTTCTATGATATTTACTTAATTTATACTTGATTTCAACAATTATTTAGGTTTAGTTGTATAAATAACTCTATATAAAATAGAGTTATCAGGTATCTCTTGTATGTCAATTGGTTGTACTAGAGAGTGGGGTATCTCTCTAGGGTTTTTGACTGTAACAAGGGTGGGGTATCTCTTGTTGTAATTGTTTTTAGGGCTCTTGCACAAGGTGGGGTATCCTTGGTGAAGAGTGCCTGTGTCTGTAAGTGTTTTAAAGCACCCTATTGAAAGCTTTGATTTGATAGTGGAAAATCTCACAAAGGGTTGTGAGGACTGGACGTAGGTCACTGGGAGGTGACCGAACCAGTATAAATCTCGCGTGTTCTTTATTGTTTTGCGTTCTAATTCTTCTTTTATTTCATAAACCTGCGCGAAAATCAAACTAAGTCGTTAAAAAGGGGAACTGTTTTCAAAAATCTCAATTCACCCCCCCTCTTGAGACTGAAGCCACTTGGTAACATAGAAAACTGCTTTTATGACCGACCAAGGTAACTTCGCCTACAAGGTTATGCCTTTTGGATTAAAAAACGTCGGTGCCACTCAAAGAATGATGAACAAAGTCTTCCAAAGGCAGATAGGCAACACCGTTGAGGTTTATCTTGATGACATGATAGCAAAGAGTGAGCAGGAAAGCACTCACGTGACCGACCTTCGGGAGATCTTCGCTGAGATCAGGAAGAACAACATGAGGTTAAATCCAGAGAAGTGCACATTCGGAGTACGAGCAGGAAAGTTCCTCGGTTTTTATTTGACAGAAAGGGGAATTGAAGCAAACCCGGACAAGTGTCGGTCCGTAGCCGAAATGCGAACACCGACTACGAAAAAGGAAGTCCAGAAGCTCAATGGCATGATCGCCGCCTTATCTCGTTTTTTAGCAAATGCAGCGTTTAAATCTCTCCCGTTGTTCAAAATTTTGAAAAAGGAAAAAGACCAGGAAGAAGAAGAATTCAAGTGGATGAACGAGCAAGATGAAGCCCTGAATCAGCTCAAGGAAGCACTTTTCGAACCTCCAATCCTAACTCGCGTAAATAAAGGGGAAACATTATACTTATACTTAGCAATCTCAGAAGAGGCTCTAGGCGTTGTTCTAATTCGGGAAACTGAAGTGGGTCAGAGCCCCATTTACTTTGTAAGCAAAGCTCTCCAGGGACCCGAATGTCGATACCAAAAAATTGAAAAGATCGCCCTAGCTTTGATAGTAGCAGCTTGACGCCTCCGACCATACTTTGTGGCACGCCAGATAATCGTGCGAACAAACTACCCAATTAGACAGATCCTTCATCGGCCCGATCTGGCCGGAAGAATGATTAAATGGGCGGTTGAACTCTCTGAATTCGGAATCAAGTACGAATCTCGGACAACAATGAAGGGCCAAGTTTTAGCAGATTTTGTGACTGAAATGATTCCCGCCGACCCTGTCAACGACGTCTGGATCCTACACGTAGACGGATCTTCCAATCCTAAAGGGAGCGGCCCGGGTTTGATGTTGGAAAGCCCAGAGGCGTTATCATCGAAGTCTCCCTCACATTCGGTTTCCAAACTACTAACAATCAGGCAGAGTACGAGGCCTGCATCGCAGGTCTGCGATTAGCTATTGACCTCCGAGCCACTCAGGTCAAACTACACACTGACTCACTCCTAGTCGTTTCACAAATCAACAATCAGTTTGAGACCAAAGATCCAACCTTGCAAAAATATCAGCTTCGGATACGGGAGTTACTGACCCAATTCAAAGCGACGGAGGTTAAACACGTCCCCAAAACGGAGAATCGAAGGGCGGACATCCTGTCAAAACTCCCCAGCAAAAGTCCCCGGAAATCACCGGACGGTCATCCAAGAATTACTCCGAAAACCCAGCATTCTACTAGAACCAATCTTCATTTCCACGATAGGTGTGATTGAGGAAAGTCGGAGTTGGATTACTCCAATCTTAGAATACATTGAGGCGAGGATCGAACCATTGGACTCAGCTAAAGCCAAAGTCATCCGAAGAAAAGCCTCGGCTTACTTGGTTATAGACGGAACATTATACAGGAGGAGCCTCCCTTTACCACTATTGAAATGTATTGAAGGGGAAGAAGCAGACTACGTTTTAGCCGAGGTTCATGAGGGAATATGCGGCCAGCACCTCGGTGCCCGATCTCTAGCTCGGAAGACTCTTCAGGTAGGGTACTATTGGCCGACTATTGAAAGCGATGCTAAAAATTACGTAAAAAGATGCAAGAAATGTCAGGTCCACGCCAACATCCACATCGCCCCTCCTACCGAGCTAAGCAGCCTATCCTCAACATGGCCTTTCGCTCAATGGGGGATAGACCTTTTGGGACCCTTCTCAACTGCACCGGGTCAAAACAAATTTCTCGTTGTGGCAATTGATTATTTCACAAAGTGGATCGAGGCAGAACCCCTGGCGACAATCAGTGCAAAGAACTACATCAAATTCTTCAAGAGGAACATCATGAGTAGGTTCGGGATCCCTGAGGTCATCATAACCGACAACAGAACTCAGTTTGCCGACAAAGGCTTCAAGAAGATGATGACTGACTTTAAAATTAAACATCATTTCACATCGGTAGAACATCCGCAAACAAACGGACAAGTAGAAGCAGCCAATAAGGTACTCCTTAATGGTTTGAGAAGGCGACTGGACGGCGCAAAGGGGAATTGGGTAAAAGAGCTACCGTATGTCCTCTGGGCTTACAGAACCACTCCTCAAAGCTCAACGGGAGAAACGCCGTTCCGGCTCTTCTATGGCAGCGAAGCAGTCATCCCTGTGGAAGTCGGCGAACTAAGTTAGAGAACAGCTAACCCCAAGGCTTCAGCTGAAAACAACAGAGCTCTAAGAGAAGAGCTCGATCTCATCGACGAGGTAAGAGGGCGAGCCTCTCTCAGAGAGGCTGTTATCAAACAAGGAGTTGCGACCCGGTACAATGCTAAGGTCGTTCCTAGAGATTTTGAACCCAGTGATCTAGTGCTTCGAAGAGCCGACGTTGGGTTAAAGAATGCAGCCCAAGGGAAGTTAGCACCTAATTGGGAAGGACCATACCGGGTTAGATCTAAGACTGGTACTGGTGCTTTCAAGTTAGAGACGCTAGATAAAAAGGAGATCCTCCGAACTTGGAACGCCACAAAATTGAAAAGCTATTACGTTTAGCAAAATGTGTACGGGCACCACTATTTGAGAGTGCCAGTTTTGTGTAACATATATTATCTTCATAAAATCAAGAACGGCAACAATGCCTACATTTCACACTTATATCTTTTTGATTCTATCAAAGTAATAATGTACGAAACTGAATCTCCCTCTTCAGGAGAGACTACTTGGGACCAATCTTACAAGATCTCCCAACGCGACCAAGCTTGTCGCAACCCTTAGGGGCTAGTTCGATCCGGGCCGAGTCCTGGTAAACTGCCCCATAAGATTCGAAAGGTCCTTTAAGGATTTATCCTTAGACCGACCATTGGCCTTAGTAGCCAAAAACCCTAACGGACGAGTTAAATCTGGGCCGAGTCCTTGTAAACTCTCCTTAGGATCAATCTTATAAAGGTCTCCTACGACCCTCAAATATCCATTAAAGGTTTATCCTTAGCCTATCCAAGGGCGAGTAAAAACAGGACGAGCCTAGATCAAGCTCGTCGACAGGCAACATCAGTGCGTCCAAGTTATTTACAGATAATATGAAAACGAGATATTTGCAAAGCATACACACATATGTAGACAATAAAAAGAAAAACCAAGTGTAAAGATACGACACCGATTAAAGTTAAAACGGTTACAATTTAACCACGGATACGGCCGGGCCCTCAAGTTCAAATACATTACAAAAATGGGCCACCCCAAAAGTTCCGGGTTTATTCCGGAGGTTCTCTCGGTATAAACCAGGAACTTTTTCAAAAAATCCTAAGTTTCCAAAGACACCTAAACATTAGAAGCAGAAGGAGGGTATACAACAGTCCGTGCTTTGGTTGCTTTGTCAACCTTCACAATCTCCCCGTTCTGGACCTCATGATTCACATCAAATACCCCGTTGAAATGCTGAAATCCGGGGTTCACAAGGTTGACTTGTTGGAGAGCTTTTTTAAAGCCTTTTTCGTGCATGGAGAGGGCATAGCTGGCAGCCTTTTTTGCATTTTCTCTCTGCTTGGCTGTTTTAGCTTGTTGTTCACTCAACAACCTCTCAAGTTCTGCAATCCGCCCCCAGGGTTGGCACTGGAAGCATTGTTTTCTTCAGCCTTCTTAAGGGAGCCTTCAAGCTCGGAAATCCGGTCTTTGAGGTTACGAACCTCGATCTCAGCATCTTGTTCCTTCTTTTCAAGACCTTGGATTTTTTCCTGCAGCCCTGCAACTTTCTCGGTCCCCTTTTCTTTCTCCTTAAGAAGGTCATTCCGGAACTTCTCCAGTTGCTTCAGCTTGCCCTTAATGCTGACCAAGGAGCTCTGGACCTTCTGCAGTTTCTTTTCAGCATTCATCCTAGTCTCCTTCAGCCACATTCTTTTAACGACCATGAGTATCCAGGCCACCTTCAGATATCTCCAGATCCACGAACTCAGTTTCCGATTCTTGCGGATTGACAGTTCGGACCGGAATTGCATTGAGAGCTTCATTGGCGTCGGGAGTCCCAGGGGGTACCAATGTTAATAGCCCCGGCATTGGTAGCACCTTCGGCCATTGCAGTCAACCAATCAAAGTCTATCTCATCATCCCCAGACATGTTATCTGCAAAATTGTAAGCATCAGGAACGACTTAGGCAACTTGAAAAGAAAGAAATTAAAGAAAAACAAAACACGCAAACAAACGACCGTGGCTACCTAACACTTGAATGACTTCCGACCTTGTGGCAGCCCTGACCAGGTCCGCAGTTTGGAATCCCTTCCAATCTTCTCTAGTATAAGGAATCAGCTCCGCACACGTGAGCATGATCGCCTTAGTCTTCTTATCCTCCTCAGACAACCTAGCATTGCCCACTTTATACGACTTAGGCGTGCGGTTGTAGTGAGTAAGACTACAACCCAGGGGAAACTTGGTCGACACCAAAGACCCACCATCAACATTGTATGAGCCTAGGAAGTTTATTGCTTTCTCTTCAACGGGCTGCACAAAGTAAAACTTGTCTTTCCAATTCCCTTTCAGAGAATCAGAATAAAGTCGGAAGACACGCCCATTTCTCGCCGACCTTAAACTGACGTGTTTGTGACCACCGGAGGTTTTGTCTTTGTTTCGATTAATCTCGAAGAGATTGAAAAACAAATCTATGGAGATCGGTCTCTTAAGATGGATGCAGATCAATTCAAAAGCTCGGATGAAGGCCCAACCGTTCGGATGAAGCTGAGCAGGAGCAAGACCCAAGACAGCAAGCACGGTTTGTTGAAATGAGGTAAAAGGCGGGCGAATGTGCATGGTAGAAATAACGACATCATACATAACGAACTTAAGCTCGGAAGGCCAGATCGCCGCATGTTCCGAATCCTTCATCCCTTCAGCAGTCCAAATACCTCGCCTAGGACTGGTCATCTTTTGAACTATGTCGGTCATATCATAACCAGATCGGTAAACAGATCTTTGGGCCTGCACTTTTGCAGAAACCCAAGAATATAGCTGAGGAATGCTCCGCACTGGGCGCACAGAAACGTCAATTGCTCCAACACAAGTGAACGAATACCCATCCGTGCACGACTCAGCATCTCCCTCCGCTCTTCTCTGTAGAACTTCTTCTGATTGATCTTCTGCAGCCCCGTTACTAACCGTTTCCTCCTCATTGGAACCTCTCCCAACATGACTCTCCCTTTCCTCTTCCGAGCTAGCGGTTGATCCTGAACTAGATTCTTCAGAACTCCTGGACTCAACACTTTCCTCATCACCCTCTTCAGAACGATCCTCTTCAAGACTTCCAGAATTTTGTTTAGTCGCTGAAGGCAGATCGTCGTTATTTACGGCGTCATTCGTGGTGTCTCGGGGGGAGAGGTCCCCAACTTCTAGATCCTCCTCATGCTCAGGGTTACTAGGAGCGGAGGCCAATTGTTCGCGTACCTCGGGCTCGACCGGGGCGATGCTAGGTTGGGCCCCTTCTGAGACTCCAGCTTTGGAAGCCATCTTTTTAGCTAGCTGAGGTGGTTGGGGGGTTATCTCTCTATGAGTTTGCTTAGTTCTCGCCAGAGCGAACCTGCAGGTATGGGGGCACCGAGTGTCAGGATTAAGGCGAGAAGGTGGGTCCTTAAACAAGTCAGAACCCGACCTGACGACCCCCACCCCGCGGACGACGTAAACGAAGCGACAGAATGGAAGATGATTAAATAAAAGAAGACATCAGTTAAAAACTAACCTCGATTCTTAGAAGTTCAGAGACGGTAAAGCTCTCTACGATGTTGAACGAATGCGCTCCAATGGACACTCCACTTAAACGGTTGCGACCTCGCCACGATCTCTATAACCCAGAATCTCAACAAGATCGGATTGGTAGTCAGAGCACTCTCAAGCAGCAGCAAACAAGTGAAGAGGGAATGTTCCCCTATTTATAAGGCACGAGGAATGCGAAGCGGTTTTGAACTGAACCGTCACCTCCAATCAATACCCACGAAACCACGCTCCTAAATCCACGGGCCATCATTACTACAGTCGCCCTCGTAAAATGTGCCAATCATGAACAGTTATTCCACGCACCCAAATCGAGGCACCACCATTATTACTAAACCGTTGAGCTCCTCAAACGATCGCATACCATCTCGTCACAAGATCTGCAGCCCGTCTCTGCTTAGATTTGGCCCAAATATTTATTGCTACAAAGTCTCACAGCTCGGGACAAAATAAAGGTCGGCCCGTACATCATCAACTCGGTTCACAAAGTCAAGATCGCCCCTCAGACGACCAGACTTGGGGGGCAACTGTTATGGTGAGACTTTTTACTTATATGCATCCCCTTTCTAGCTTCTATTTGCACCCCTCAAGGGCCCAATATCCAAGGGCCCAAACCCAGAAACATATCCAAACCTCAAGGGTTCAGATCAAACCACAAGATCAGACGGTCCTGATTCATCAGGTCAAACCCTACCACCATCTATAAATACTACATTCAATGCCACATTAAAGGTACGCAATCTCACATTTATTACACTGCTAAGACTGACTTGATCGTTGGAGTGGCTTTGCAGGTACCACCCCAGCTCGAATCGGACAATGCACGTTGATCAAGGACACACCACTAACTACCTCGGACCACCTTCCTAGGTCGGAAGTACCGTGCAGAACCGTGTCGTTTTGTCAAAAAAAAAAATTAACATGGCCAGAAAAGTGATTGGCTTTTATCATAATCATCCTAAAACTCACACATATCATGAAATTTAACTAATTAGTTGATAGTATTAAAAGACTTTACAAATATTCTTGTAAAAAAAAAAGACTTTACAATTATGATGTAAATTTTTTTACAATTAGACTATACAACAATTAAACTCTTTCTTAATTTTATACCTTAGTCTAAATATAACAAGTATCTTTAGTTTAACTTCATAGTATATTCTATTTATTAATTTCAGAAGTAAAAAAAAATTCAGAAGTATATTTTTGTTTTGTTTGTATCATTGCTGGCTACCCACGGAGTGTCCCAACACTTTTAACGAAAAATTAATTTTCCCTCGTGCTTAGGATCATATTTCGCACTAATCAGCTTCGCGCACACTAATCAATACCGAGTTTGACAAATCGAACTTGGGAGCACAGAGTCAACTCCCCATATCTTAGGGTAGATTAAGCAAATTGAGCCAACAGTGTTGGTTTCAGAAGGATATTTGCGATAACATCACAATTTTATGTTATTAAATAAGTGTTCCTTATATTAGTGATAACATCTTTCCAAAGCAGGTAGAGAATTTCTTTTGAAATCGGTAGGCCAAGCTATTCCTACATACTATATGAGTTCTTTTCTACTCCCAACCTTTTTAGGGGAGGAGTTGGAAAGAATGTTGAATTCTTTTTGGTGGGGTTCTAATCGTGGAGCAAGGAAAGGTATTAATTGGCTAAGTTGGATAAGCTTACAGTTCGAAAGGAATTTGGGGGGACGGGTTTTAGACACTTCCATGGATTCAATTTGGCAGTGCTAGGGAAGCAGGCGTGAAATATTCTTACACACGCAGATGCTATTGTTAGTAGAGTATTCAAGGCTAAATATTTTCTAGACAGTGATTTCATGGGGGCTCGCTTGGGCCATAACCCCAGTTATGTGTGGCGTAGTATCTTCACTTCTCGGGTGGTTGTTAGTTTAGGTGCTCATCGGAGGATAGGAAATGGTAAGTGTGAAGGTGTGGAGCGAACCGTGGCTTAAGGGGAGAAAGGACAACCTTGTAAGATCTCCAGTTGTAGTAGGTATTGAGCATTTAACTGTGCATGATTTATATGATTCAAATACTAATGAATGGAATGTGCGTCTTATTGATCATTTGTTTGTTAATCAAGAAGCTTCCCTCATTAAAGCTATGCCAAGACTTATTACTACAGAGGAGGATAAACTCATTTAGAGTAGAAGTAGATGTGGTAAGTATTCAGTCCGGTCAGCTTATTATGCTGTTATGGAGGATTATATTGATAGCTCTCATTTACGTATTGAAGGTGAATGGATGACTATATGGAAGATTCGAGTTCCTCCAAAAGTTAAGCTATTGTTATGGCGTGCTGTTCGTGAGGTGCTACAAACTCGAAGTAACCTTCTAAGGCGACATGTTATGTGTGAAGGGAATCCGGAAAATGAATGGCATGCGTTTTTTGATTGTATCCATGCGGAAAGAGTTTGGGAGGCTGCGGGTTTGTTGGAAGATGTTAAGGCTGCAATGGATGCTAGTGAGAGTTTTTGAGAGTGTTTCTTCAAACTAATGTGCTCACTGATTGAGAGCTAGAGGAAACGGTTTGTGATGATTATTTGGAGGTTATGGTATAGAAGAAATGATAAGGTGTAGGAGGGAGTGCTTCAGCCGGTTAACATCGTTGTAAACATGGCAAGGGATTTGTTGCTTGAGTGGGGTTGGGCGAGAAACCGACACACAGTTTCTAGTGAAAATCAACAAAGGCAACTGTGCGTGTGAAAATCAACAAAGGCAGCAAACAAGTCGGCAAAAACCGCAGGAAGGTAGGTACAAAATGCAATGTGGATGCAACACTCTTTACTAGTGATAACAAGTATGGTATAGGTATGTGCATCAGCAACTCAAAAGGTGCTTTTTACAAAGGAAAAACTGTGACATCCGGGGCTGACGAGGGCGGGGAGTGATCGCCGATGCCCAAAAAGGTAGCACGGACAAAGAGCGGCTCCTAGAAGCTTCCAGCGAAGGGGCACGTGAATGAACCGAATACGCACCAGAATGAGAGGGATCCTGAGGCTGTGCAGGTATGGGACTGTACAGTTGTAGGAAGGCTTAAAAGAATTGATTTGGACTACCTATACCAACAAGGTGCATCTTCTTTTCGGGAGCCCTTCCCATAAGGACTCCAATATTAAGCGTGCTTGACTTGGAGTAGTAGTGGGATGGGTGACCTTTTGGGAAGTTTCCTAGAAAGCATGCAAGTGAGGACAACGCATGCTGAAAAGACTCGTGGTAGTTTGTGGGGGCAGTCGACAGTTCTGGAAGCAGTCTGGGATATTACAAAAACAATGATGTTCAATGGTACCCCATCTCCTCAAGAGGCAGAAGCTATGGGACTTTGGCAAACATTACTTTGGATAAGTGAGTTGGGACGGACATCAACAACCATAGAGCTGGATTGTTTACCGGGGGTAAATGGTGTGAAGACAGACCTTCAATCCGACACTGAGCTTGGTGTGCTTTTGTCTTATTGTAGGAATTATTTATCTAGATTTTCAAACTTGCAGGTTAGATTTGTTCGGTGACAAGCAAATCTTGCCGCTCACTTGTTAGCGAGAGCATCAAGATTTAATGTTAGTTCCCAACTTTTTGATTGTATTCCAACCTGTACCGATTCTATTATCCATAACAAAATTATGAATTTGATGTTGTAAAAAAAAAGTATATATATATATATATATATATTATCTAATGTGGCTTGTCACTTGTGCGCGCAAGTGACAAGTTTTTTTTTTTTTTCAGATTTTTTATTTTGTTTTTTGTTTCTTTTTTTTCTCTTCTTTTTTTCAGTTTTTTTTTGTTACTTTTTGTTTTTTGCTTTAGTTTTTTTTCTTTCTTTTGTATTTTAAGAAGTACTTTACGGTGTCGAAAAATTTTAAATGTTTAAATATGCAAATTTTGTTCTTCAGTAATCAATTAGATGGAAAAAAATTTAATTTCATATAAAAATACGTAAAGTGATATGCCAAAAAGTATGCTTTGGTGTACTTGATGGTGAAAAAAATTATTTTGTAACAAAATACGTAAAGTGAAATGTTAAGCAGTGTGTTTTGAGATACTTTGGGATTCGGAAAAAAAAAACTAACTTTTCAAATATCAGAAGTTTTTTCGTATATAAACCGGTTTGGTAAAAAATAATAAGTTTGTGAAAAAATACGTTTGTGAAAAAATAATAATCTTCTTATTTAATTTATAGTTTTAATAATTTTTATTTTCGGAAGCTTCAGTTACATTTACAATAGATCCCTCAATTGCACACTTTCGACTTGCTATAGATGCTTTTATTTTATTGGTAATTTCTATCCAACCCAACACGATACCACGTGTTTCATTTTCTATTTGTGTTTTCTTTTTTATATTGGTCATTTCGCCCCAACGGGTATTAAAACTATTCTATTTTATCATGGGTTTTCCTTCAACCATGCATGATACCCATCGTGTTTCACTTTTTAATTGTGTTGTCTTATTTTTCTATTTATGGGTTAATTTTTTATATTTGCATTTGATGAGAGTGAATTATGTTATTAAATTTTTTTTCTTATTTTATCTATGGAGGATGTGTGTCTTTGTTAATGTTCCTTTAAAATTGATAATCTTTTTATTTAATTTATATTTATATTTAAGATTTATTCACAGTTGTTAGATTTTATATTTTGCTAACTAACACAATTTGCCCAATGGGATAGGCTATCCTAGGGCACGGGAGTCGATCCCGTGCTCCTGAGTTTGATTCTCACCGTTGACAAACTCTGTGTTGGCCAGTGCGAAATTTGCTTTCAAGCACGATGGGATATTAGTCTTTCAGCTTGGCATGTTGGCGACAAATTGCTTTTTTTTTTGCTTTGTTTTTGTTTTCTTTTTTGTTTTCCTTTTTTTTTCAATTCCTTCTTTCTTTTTTTTCTTTTATATATTAAAGTTTTGGGTTAAGGAGTACTTTACCGTCTTGAAAATTTTAATATGTTTACCTATGTGGAGTTTATTATTCAATAATCGATTGGATAAAAAAACTTCATTTTATGACAAAGTACTTAAAGTGATATCCTAAAGAGTGTAATTTGGTGTACTTTATGATTTAGAACAAATTTTAATTGTTCAAATACACAAAATTTGTTCCTTAATAACCAGTTTGGTTAAAGAAAAATCGTCATAAAGTTCAAATTAAACAAAAAAGGATAAGTTCAGAGACTTAATGGAAGTTGTTCTAATTAGTCTCGCTTTTAGTATTTGATTGTAAATAGTATTAGATGAGTATATAGAAGAGGACAAATATTGGTTTTTTTGTTCTGTCTGTTGAAATCCTATGGTTCAACTTAAATCCAAACTTATTTAATTTATAGTTATAATTTAATTTAATTTATAATTATAACATTAGTAACCAACACCATTGGCACATTGACATAAGCTACCTTGGGACACGGGGTCAAAATTTGCGCAATGGACAAACTTGGTTTCTATGTTCTTCTATTTTATTCAAATATGCGAACTTCTTTCTTCAAAAATAGTTTCAACTTTGTATATGTGCTTCTATTTTATTGGTGGTTTTAAATCAAACTCTGCATGATACCTATACGTACGTGTTTCACTTTCTAATTATGTTGTCTTATTTTCTCTTTAATTATGTGTTAAGTTTTTATATTTACATTTGATAAATATAGATAACGTTATTACAGTTTTTTAAACTTTTTCTTCTAATTGTCTATGGATGTTCAATTTCAATGTATTTGTTGTTATTAATATGCTTTACGTTTTTTTTCTTATTATCTATGGATGTTGAATTTCAATGTCTTTGTTAATGTTTCTTTTTAATTTTATAATATTTTTATTTAATTTATAGTTTTTTAATTTAATTTTTATTTACGGGAATTTCAGCCATGTTTACAATAGATCCCCTCTTCGCCCTCTTTCAACTTTCTATAGGTGATTCTATTTTATTGGTGGTTTTCATCTAACTCTGCACGATACCCACGTGTTTCACTTTCTATTTGTGTTGTCTTCTTTATTTTTGTCATTTCGCATCAAACGGTATTAAAAACATACTTTAACTGGTGTTTAAATTTTTATATTCTTTCAACGGGAACTTCAGCCACATTTATAATATAACCTCCACCATCTTCTTTCAACTTTGTATAATTGCTCCTATTTTATCATGAGTTTTCATACAACCATGCATGATACCCACGTGTTTTAGTTTTTAATTGTGTTGTCTTCTTTTCTTTCTTATTATGGGCTAAGTTTTTATATTTACATTTGATAAATATGGATTATGTTATTAAAAGTTTTAGACATTTTCTTCCCATTATCTATGGATGTTTAATTTCAACGTTTTTAGTCAATATTGTTTTTAAATTTTATAATCTTCTTATTTAATTTATAGCTATAATTTAATTTCAATCCACAATTATTTGACTATATATTTTAAAAACCAACATCATTGGTCCACTGACATAAGCTGCCCTGGGACACGGGGTCGACTTAGTGCTCCCGAGTTTGATTCCTGCGGTGGACAGAAAATTGTTGTCTTGAATGATTGGTTTATTAAAGAGGTTTCCCCCTTCTGGTTTTACTTTAATTTTGCTAACTAAAAATTAGTCAACCCCGTGCGTAGCACGGGTCAGGCGGCTAGTAATTATATATGCGGGACAAGAGATGATCTTTTCGGGGCAAAAAAACCATTGGGGAGCAAAAAAAAAAATTATATACCAAAATAATGCACATTGTGGGTTATTTACCAAAGTAGGCAAATTTTTTTTTTAGTTCAGAAGTCGCCCCCCCCCAGGGTGACTTTTGAACTGTATTTTGCAAATTTTTTTTAAAATGCAGTTCAGAAGTCGCCCCTTCCCAGGGTGACTTCTGAACTGTATTTTTTTATTTTTTATTTAATTATATATTAAAATGATAAAAATTAAATTAAATTAATTTAAATAAAAAATTGTATTTAGATAATTAATATGTTTAATCCAAATTTCCTAATTAAATTTAAGGGTCACAAAGAAATATTGCAACGCAATAATTTATTTAAAAGACCAACCGACAATTACAATAGTTATTTAAAAAAC
Source organism: Astragalus glycyphyllos (assembly GCA_963573325.1). Taxonomy (NCBI): domain Eukaryota; kingdom Viridiplantae; phylum Streptophyta; class Magnoliopsida; order Fabales; family Fabaceae; genus Astragalus; species Astragalus glycyphyllos. Next base: position 12,384,930 of record OY754312.1, on the reverse strand, counting down.
TAATCCGAAATATTACAACAATTTAATTGCGGTTAGGACAGTTGTTTCTGTTGTGACCTTCATTTCTACAAATTCCGCATCTTTTGGTGCGTGTACCCCTTTCTCTTTGATCCATCTCTGTACGAATACGGGTAGACTGTGGACGACCCTTTTTATCTCTCCGTTTAGTTGGATCATGATGTAGTTCTAAAGTATTGAAATAAGGCCATGACGTCTCAGTTGGCAAGGGTGGGAACTCCACAATGTAAGTATTGAAAACATTCTCCATTGTGTACGGTGGATCCACGAATTGCATGTGGTCGTAATTGCATTTTGAGCATGCTGAGATGACATGTGAACAAGGGTAGTGAAGTGCCTGGAATTCCCCACACTCACACGTTTTTGCTCTGAAGTTCACCACGAATGTTCGCGCAGGTCTACCACTTTGTGGTCGTACAAGTTCTTCTACTCGGAACAATTGTTGGGCACGATCGTGAACTGCGACGTTATGCGTTTTTGAGACTTCTATGTTCCTGGCAATATTTTCCAACAATTTTTCAGAGTACATAGTTCCGGATCTCAACATTGCCTGTGCCTGTGTTCCCCTTTTGACGAAAACCTCGTTCATCCTGAAATATGTTGCATCTATCAATGAACGAATAGGGAGATTCCGCACCCCCTTAAGGACATTGTTGATGCACTCTGCAAGGTTTGTTGTCATGTGCCCCCAACGGGAACCTCCATCGCACGACTGCAACAATTGTTCTGCGGTTATGTCTTCAACCCAAGCCACCCCCTCAGGACCTACTTCCCGACCAATTTGTTGTTTGTAGTGATCGGCTGATTTTTCCGTCATTGAATATGCTGAAGAAAAAAAGAAGATGTTGGTAAGTATGGAATGGAAATTTGAAAGAAATTAATTAAAACAAATGTTAAAAATACTCACCCATATTGATGACATGTTTCCTGGCAGGAGTGTTTTTGAAGTGTCTCATGAAGTTTTGTGCTATGTGGCGAACACAGAAGACGTGTTTCCAATTGGTGCTTAGTTGCATAACAACACTTTTGATAGACTCGTGTCTATCTGATATTAAACAAATACCCTCCTGTGGTGTCACATAGTGTCTTAAACGAGATAGGAAGAAAAACCAAGCCTCCTTTGTCTCACCCTCGACCACTGCATATGCAATTGGGAAGGTGTTGTTTCTTCCATCTTGTGCGATTGCCAAAAGAAGACACCCTTTGTACCTACCATACAACCATGTTCCATCAACAGAGACAACTGGTTTGCAAAATTGAAAGCCTTTAATGCACGGGCCAAAACTCCAAAAGATGCGGTGGAATACACCTTTGTCGGTAACTAGTTGTCCATTCTCATAGAATGGTTTGTACTGCCAGTCGTGAACTGTGTCTGGAATATAGTAAGAGAAAGCATGTAGCCACGTGGTTACTTCATTGTAAGAGTCCTCCCAATTACCGAAGATAAGCTCGATTGCTTTTTGTTTAGCAATCCAAGCCTTTCTGTAGGAACTCTGGTACGTGAACCGCTCCTTGATGTGTGCAATCAACACAGCCACTGATATTGTCGGGTCCTTCCTTACAAGTGGAAGTATATGAGTACACATGAGGGAGGAGGTCAGCTGGCGGTGATCTTGGGAAATAGTCGATGTTGTACATGTGTGTGGGTGAGTCAACTGTGTAATCCCCCAATATCCAGTTTTTGCTCCTAGTCTCACTACACACCTCCACAAACAGGTTTCATGAACACAACAAACGGTCCATGTGTGTGGTTTAGACTCACAGATTTTGTATGCAACTGAATGGTTTAGGTGATATGTTTGGATGAATTGTTGGGCTATTTCTTTTGTGGGAAATTTCATTTTGAGTTTGAGTTCGTTTGGGTCTTCATTGGATAAAAGTTGATTTCTGTCCATGGAATGGCCAAACTCTACATCATAAGGTTCTGGGTTATCAGCTGTGACGTTTTGAAAGTGTGGGACAGGCTCGCGGAATGCAACACCTATGTTGGGGTTAGCTTCAATTGGTTCCTCAGCGACGTCACGCTGAAGAATTTCATCTTCATCTTCGCTAAAGTCCCCAACGTCTTCATTATGGACACCAACAAACATACTAAACGGTGGGGTACTAGTTTGAGTATCTAGAGGGTGGCTTGTGTTAAGGTCAATGGGTGTGTTTGAGGATGATGGTGCAGAGTGATGGTGAGGTGTTGAAGGTCTGTAATGCATGTCAGTTTGGGATGATGAAGGATTGAATTGAGGGTAAACAGGTGGAATGACGTCAGTGTATGGTATTTCTGTTTGTTGAGAAAAACGTATGTTCTGTTGTGATGAAGATGGAATAGAGTGGGCGTGACTTACCTGGGTGTAGTTAGAAGGAGCCTCAACCAAATCTGCGTATATTTCTGGTGTACATATACCAAGGTGTCTATCTTCTTTGAAATGCTCTATCATAAGTTCAACATCATCGTCGGAATTTATTTCGAATCCCCCATAAAAGGTATGGCCAGTACTGAGAGTTGTGGGGTACCGATATGTAAGACTAGCAACCATTTTTGAATGGTCAGGAGAGATTTTTTTTTCAATGGCTTGTTTAACTTGAGCTAGTTTGGATTTAGAGTTGAGTTTGACAAGGGTGTTGTTATCACACCTAAAAAATATACCCTCAGTATTTGTTTTTTCAACATAACCATTGTAAAAGACCGTGATGAAAACATTCGTTGGAGCCATTGTCGAAGTTGGGAGTAGGAGGGTGTGTTTGAGTTTCAGTTGGTAGTTGGGTGTTTAGTGGTGAGAGATTTAGGGCCTATTTATTGAAATTTGAATGGTTTAGATTTCACCGATGGTTTTGAAGGCCAGGATTGCACCGACACTTTTAAAGGTCAGGATTGCACCGATACTTCTAAAGGCTAGGATTGCACCGACACTTTTGAATTGTTCAATGTGCATTGTTCAGAGTGCATTGTGCAGCGTGGTTAGTGCAGAGTGCAGTGTCCCATGCTTAGGAAAAACCGGTTTTAGTAATCCTTTTTTAGTCATTGCTTCGAATCTTGTAAACGTGGGTTATAAGTCCGTTAGTACTAACTCAAAACATGAAACCGTAGTTCTATAACTATACTATAATGTCATATCATTTTTTTTAATTTAGTAATTTAACAAGATTGCTTATAATTGATCTAAACATGGTAAAAAAGTCATTTTTTAGACTTAGGAAAATCCTTTTTTAGTCATTGCTTCGAATCTTGTAAACGTGGGTTATAAGTCCGTTAGTACTAACTCAAAACATGAAACCGTAGTTCTATAACTATACTATAATGTCATATCATTTTTTTTAATTTAGTAATTTAACAAGATTGGTTATAATTGATCTAAACATGGTAAAAAAGTCATTTTTTAGACGTAGGAAAATCATTTTTTAGTCATTGCTTCGAATCTTGTAAACGTGGGTTATAAGTCCGTTAGTACTAACTCAAAACATGAAACCGTAGTTCTATACCTATACTATAATGTCATATCATTTTGTTTAATTTAGTAATTTAACAAGATTGCTTATAATTGCACCGACACTTTTAGACCACTAATTTAGACCACTAATTTATTCCTCGAAGGCCACTAATTTAGACCACTAATTTATTCCTCGAAGGCCACTAATTTATTCCTTCTTGTTTTCTTCTTCAAAATGATTTCCACTTTTGAATATATTCCTTCTTGTTTTCTTCTTCAAAATGATTTCCACTTTTGAATATATTCATTCTTGTTTTCTTCTGCAAACTTGTTTTCTTCTTCAAAATGATTTCCACTTTTGAATATATTCATTCTTGTTTTCTTCCGCAAAATGATTTCCACTTGATATTCAAAGTTCACGGGAAATGATTTCCACTTGATATTCAAAGTTCACGGGAAATGTCATCTCCATTCCCATGTGCACATACATTGCATTCTTGTGCACATACGTTGCATCCACTTCCTCTAACTTCTTGTGCAGATACTCAGCATCCACTTGAGATATATTCCTTTAAAATGTCTTCCCGAACATTCAAGTCACATAACTCAAACATAACTCAAAGGCAGCAACACAACCACATAACTCAAACATTCAAGTCACCATAACTCTTCAACAACACTTCCTCTAAAAATGTCTTCCTTACTAAACGAAGAACCTCACATTTCCATGCTTCTCAACGATGACCCAATGGAAGTTCACCACGCATTCAATCTTCCCGAACCAGATGGCTCTATATTACCATTGATAGAAAGAGCTGGGTTTCGTGACATTGCTTCAATTGGCGCATTCAAAATAAATCCAGCTTTGGTGGCAGCAATGGTCGAACGCTGGAGACCAGAAACACACACTTTTCATCTTCCAGTAGGGGAGTGCACAATAACTCTCCAAGACGTGGCTTTGCAGTTGGGACTTCCCGTTGATGGAAATACCGTTACTGGAAGTTGTGAACAAAATTGGGATCGAGTATGCGAACAAATGGCATGGTAGGCAACCAAATTAAGTTCACTTGGCTACAACGTGAATTTAATAATGTTCCAGAGGGCGCTTCCAACAAAGTGCGAAGACAATATTGTCGGGCGTACCTATTGCAGTTGATCGGGGGATACATACTCCCAGACAAATCATCAAACAGAGTCAACATAAAATACCTACCCCTATTGAAAAATTTCGATGAAATTTCAAGTTACAGCTGGGGGTCAGCATGTCTAACGAACTTATACAGAATGTTGTGTAAGACAGCTACATGCTCCTCACGCACAATGGGTGGATGTACTCTTTTGTTACAGTCTTGGGTCTGGTACCGCATGCCGTTCCTAGCACCAGTCTGCAACCGTCCTTATGAATGGCCACTAGCAAAGAGGTAAAAATTTGACACAACTTATGAATACTAACAATTATGTTTCTTCTTTATGTTAACAATTTATTTTTTTTACCAGATGGGTTCGCACGCCACTTAGCCACACTAAGTGTCCAAAAAGCCTTGTTTTGTACAGATCAACAATAGACCGCATGACACATGAAGAGTTTGAGTGGTTGCCATATCGGGAATTCAATTTGCCAGAAATAGCATATCGGCACCAAGGCATATGGACTACAAACACGGCTATGGTCTGTTTCCATATTGTAGAATGGCACCATGCGGATAGAGTGACCTTGCAATTTGGCCTCGTCCAAGACATACCATCAGCACCAATAGATATCAGTCACATGCACAACATCACCATGCAGGGACAGACTGATGTCAATTGGGCTGTATATCACAGACAGTCAATTGATTTATGGAATGATAGACAAAATCGATGTGTTGTGGGTCGACCCTGCTTTGCTAAACCAACGCAGTCAGATAAATACATGCACTGGTTTCTAAAAAAATCAAGGCCATACATTTCAGCCGACCAACATCTAAGGGATCCACGTGGTCTTTCAAATGTTCGTGATGTGGATGAAGAAGATGAACAAGACGTGCCAGCTCCCCCAACTACTCAAACCGAACGTCGAGAACGTAACCGTAATCGACATCGACGTGCACCACCAATTCAACAGAGGACCCAAGAAGATGTGCCTCACCGCCACTCTATCTCCCACACACCAACATTCCAAGAAGATGTGCCTCACCGCCACTCTATCTCCCACACACCAACATTCCAATATTACGAACAATACAACCAGTCAGTAGAACATACTCCTTTTCAAGATACATATCGACATTCTACGACCGAAAGGGACCCCGATATGTTCTATGAGTGCTTTGGGGTCCAACCCGGCTCTGCGCAATCTGTGGCGTTGCTTCATCAAATTCAAGAGCAGGCCGGCGGTGCTAGTTCTTCATCAGTTCCCCAAGATTTTCCAGAGCCACTGCCCCCTGCCCCGACTGAGGAAGAACATCAACCACCACATCGGCATCAACGTCCACGGCGTGTCCCCCAACCTCGAAAGTGTGGAACTGGGTCTCATCTTTGTTAATTTTTTTCTGTACTGTCTTTTTAGTTTAATTTATCAATTATTGTAATTTTATATTAACTAAGTTATTAATTTTAAGGGTTTAATCTTATGTGACATTTATTACATTTGGATCAATAATATACTCTTTTGTCTTTAATAGTGCTTTACGCAGAGAGCACTATTAATTTCTATATTGTGCAGAGTGCATTGTGCAGAGTGCATTGTGCAGAGTGCACTATTACATTATGCATTGTGCAGAGTGCACTGTTGAAGTGTGGATTGTGCAGAGTGCATAGGTCTTAATTTCTTTAATGGCCTAGATTTTGCCGACACTCTTTAAAGGCCTAGATTTTGCCGACACTAAACCCTAAAATCAATGGTTAAGATCATCCAAAATCAACGGCTTACATACGATCACCCCTATTATAAATACATTCTCACATTACACTCAAATTCACACCAACAGTTTACCCTCAACCTATATTTCTGATTAATCTTCTCTTCTCTGGTTCTTCCCAAACACCGACGCCCAACCCGCTGAAATGGAATGGCAGTTGTGCCCAACCCAGTACTCAAATGACAAATTCCTAACCGCACTTCATCACAGTGGAACTGTAACCACCGATGAACATGGTGTTGTCTTTCGTTGTCCTAATCATATCTTCTGTAGGATGAATAAGGACATCACATTCGCCCAACTCAAGGAGAAGGCTGAGAGGAAGATACGGCCAGAGGGAGGGTGGCGTAAAGACGTGGAGCGTATCCGTTACAGAAAGTACAATTGTGGAGATGACGGGACTTTCCGTTATTCTGTCAAGGAGATCCAAAGCGACGACGACGTCCGCGCAATGATGGAAGCTCATGCTAACATTCCAATGGGACGTAGTCTCTTGGAGCTGTACGTGGACACAATACGCACTCCGGAAGAAATCATTCATCTTCTGCGACCACCCCCACCACAACAAGTCATACCGGAAAGAGTCATCAACCACTACTGTACACTTCACTGTCAGGCCCATGTTATGTACAGGGAAGAAGATGGTGTGTATTTTAGTGGTCCAAACACCATTCATTCCAGGCTTAAGAACAACATCACCTTCGCCGAACTGAATGAAAAACTAACGGAAAAGGCGCAGCTGGAGGGTGAGGAGCAAACGATCACTCGTATCATTTATCGCTGCCCCCGGATCCGCGAAGGTAATCGTATTCGGTGGTGCGTAATGACTATCAAGACTGACAAACACGTTCGACAGATGTTTCAGCAGCATGAGATGTTTCAACCTCATACTCGGAGTCCTATCGAGTTGTGCGTCCAAACCACTATTTCCACCGATGAGATCATTCGTCGGGTTATCCCTCCAGGGGTCCAATGGCGATTACCAGAAAATTTTTGGTGGAAGTAGTTTCGATCATGTTTTCCTCTCGTTTCGTTTTTTATTTTCTATTCTTGTATTTCTGAAAATTTTGTTGTTTATTTCAGTCTTTTTTGTATATTATATTATGTTCCAATTTTTAATCTCTCACTTTTTTTTGGTAAATATTAACGTAATTAAATTATAAATAGGTATAATCATTTTTATAAATTTATTTTTAATTTATTTAGGTATTTATATATTAATATATAATTAAATAAAAAATTGCAAAACACAGTTCAGAAGTCACCCTGAGGGGGGGCGACTTCTGAACTGCATTTTAAAAAAAAATTGCAAAACACAGTTCAGAAGTCACCCTGGAGGGGGGGCGACTTCTGAACTGCATTTTAAAAAAAAATTATAAAACACAGTTCAGAAGTCACCCCGGGGGGGGGGGGGGGGGGGGGGGGCGGGGGGGGAGGGGGGCGACTTCTGAACTAAAAAAAAAATTTGCCTACTTTGGTAAATAACCCACAATGTGCATTATTTTGGTATATAAATTTTTTTTTTGCTCCCCAATGGTTTTTTTTGCCTCTTTTCGGAGTGCTGACTCCATGACACATAACTCCTTAAATTGCTGACTAAAAATATACTAGGATTACATTTACTTTTGTTGTGATGGACCAGATTTCACTGAAAAAACTTTCCAAACAATATGAACATGAACATTTTAGTATTAAATAATTTATTAGATATTAGATATTATATTCCCCATCGGGATGAAGAATTTGTTGAGCTGTGAAGAGCAAAAGAAGATAGTGGGGTATAGGCAGCTGATGGTAACCCTAATTTATCATTCTGTAGTTTATCATCTATCTATTTTCCACTTAATTGTTTTTTATCTTATAGAAAAAAGAAAATATTATTGATAGTTGATAGACATTAATCGACCAGTTGACTAAGATTTATCCACATCAACATTATAAAAATATATTTAGAAACATTTGATTTATATAAAATTTATTGTGAATGATCTTTAATTTTTTCTTGTAAAAAAAAAATCTCAAGATTAACTATTTTTTGACAAAATAATATTTAATTATTTAACGGTTGAATTTTTTAATTTTTTTGAGAAAAAATATTAATGTATATATTATACCTTTGAATTACCTTTTGTCCTTAATAATAAGTTAAGGAATCTTTAAGCACGGGAGAGGGAAGCTGATCCCAATGTTTTGAATTATAAAATTATGCGCACAAAGCTCAACAAAATCAAGAAGACATGGCATTATTGGACCACCCAATATATATCTTTGGATGCTTTAAAATCTACTGCAGTCGAATTTCATGCAGTCTCCTACATTCTAACTACAGCTAAGGACTTTTTAGTTTTTTCAATAAAAAAAATATCTCACATTATTTTTTTGGTCACACACATTTGTCTTGAATGCACCACTCTGCAGATCCATATTTTTTTAAAAATTTTAAAAACTAATTTGACAGGTTTACAAATTTTAGAGACTAACTTTTCCTTTTATAAATAAAATTAAGAGTTCAATCTTTATTTAAGCGTCAAAGTTGGAAAAGTTGAGGGTCTAGGTGCAAAATATCAAATTCAAGAGAGTCAAAATAAAACTATACAAGATGTTAACGAAACGAGTTCGACCCTAATTACCAAATAAGTTGAGGCTATTTCTCCTAAACATGGAAACCGGTCCAAGACTTCTAGAAAAAATATATAATATGCCAAAGTGAATACAATGATGTAAACTTTGCTTGAAAGTTTTGGGTGGGTATTTTCTTTGAGAAACGGTTATAATTAAGCAAAGATACAATTTTCAAATCCTAAAAAGACAAAGATCACTTCCAACAAACAATTTAGGCACTATATAGGAAACAACACTTTGGTTGATTACTGTATACATACATGTTTGGTGGTGGAATTCCGTTGTTAGTGGTTTAAACAATGCACATTTTCTTCTTGTCAAGCTAAAGTCTTAGTCTCTCTGTTTTTGGTTAAATTTGGTTATAAGTTAGTTTTAGTGGATTCGGTTACATATCAACTGCCATTCTTTTTCCCATGGTGGGTCCCACAGATCTTTTGGTTGGTAATCTTCACTATTGTTTTATTCACCTTCCAAGGATTGTTTTTGGCCTTTTTGGATATATTTGTTATTATAAATGTGTGGCAGCTGCTTAGTAAAAAATGTATATGATGGATGGTTAGGCAATGAGCTCCTTGAAGATCATGATGAGCCATAATTAAAGCCAAAACATACATTACTACCTACAAAGCATGGGAAGATGAATAAATAATCTTAGCAAACTATGGTCTTTAAATTCCTAGCAAACTATATCTATTCCTTCTTTGTTTTCACTCCTCATGGTTTCTTAGAAGCGGAATACGTAATTAGCTTATAGTAATCTAAATTATAATGTGTCCACATCCCAATCACTAGAGTCATTGCCAAAATAACTACAAAGAGTTGACTTAAAGGAGCATAATTAACAAGATTTGTATCTGATAGGTTGCAGGTTCAAGTCCTTACTAGTCCTATTGAGATGAGGTAAATATAATTTCATTCATAAGTGTTCAAAGAGACTGAAAGTTTTTCTTGCTTTGGACTAAGGCGTACTTTATCCCCTACTCTAAAATTTTATCCAACATAAAAAATAAGTTATCACCAAATGCTATGGCAACGACTTTGCACGCCTACCTCCGTTCTCCACCAACGAATCTGTGCCCAATTGTTCTCTCCAAAACCACCATGGCGTTGTAATGGTTTGGTTTTTCCACTATTGTGCGTTTCAAAATCTTGTAACTTTGTTTATGTTGGTGTTTCTGCGAGTTTCCTTTTATATGTCTATTTCTGTAATCAACTTTTAAGTTTTGCTTTATTTAATTTTGATGAAAAATCTCGAAAGTTCATAACTTTTTGAATCAACGACTTGTAGGCATTGCCAACATCGATATTCTCTCTGAACTGTACCTAGCAGTGTTGTGCGGACTGCGTCGGTGGTCTCTTGCGGTATAGGTTGCCAATGAACTGTACCTAGCAGTGTTGTGCGGACTGCGTCGGTGGTCTCTTGCGGTATATCTTGATATCAACGAGCGCCCGGGAGGGGTACCTGCGAAGCCACTCCGACGCCCAAGTTAGCAGTGTTAGTGATTTATGGCAATATGAGTTGGTATTTATAGGGAAGCGTGCCCATTGTAAGTTGTTGGATCGAGTGAGTTGATCTGAGCCCTTCAAATATTTAGGTTAGATTGGGCCTTGTAGATAGTAGATATGGACCACGCTAATTGGGCCACTCATTGTTGAATTGCTGAACGGGACTCTTGGCCCAGTCCAGAACAGTTGCCCCCCAAGCCGAGATTATTCTGAAGGATGGTCTTGGCTTGAAGCCTTTGAATCGTCTGCTTGTCGCGTTCTTGTCTTCGACAGTAGATTGGATCGGAAAAAGTTTGTTTACCGCGACGGTAAATTTTAAAACGATTTTCAACTTTGAGGAATGAAAGGAGTAAATAAATAAATAAATATTAAATCCATTATTTTCATCCTTTATAAATAGAGGGTCACCTTCACTTGGTCCCCACATCATAGTTTGTTGATAGAGAGTGGTCTTGAGAGAAAAGTTGGTGGAGATAGGATTTTGGATAAGGCTTTGGGATTGCCCACTCCTTTTTACCTCTTGGTAAGTTGTCATCCCTTTATTTTTATCAAGTTGAAATCCATTTTGACATGAAATTTCAATTGGATGAGCCTCCATTTTCGAATTCCTCCTTCCCACTGTGTGAAGCGAACTTCTCTTGCTCACGCTCCATGGTTTGTCTTCGTGGCGCATCAATTTTTCGGGTGAAGGTTTCATAAACCGGCAGGATGCCGAGGTAGCTCACAAACCGGCAGGGTGCCGGGTTAGCCCCCTAAACCGGCAGGGTGCCGGGTTCGGCTTGCCCCCACGCGCTCGCGCGCATTCGCGCTATCCTCCGCTGGTTCCCTCGCGTAAACCGGCAGGGTGCCGGGTTATGGAACCCGTGTGCGCCCCTTCCCTGCAAACCGGCAGGGTGCCGGGTTATGGGTCCTTGTCTTCGCGCGCTCATGCGCCTCGTGCAAATCGGCAGGGTGCCGGGTTACGGAACCCATGCGCGCCCCTCTCTGCAAATCGGCAGGGTGCCGTGTTATGGGGCCTGCGTGCGCCCCCTCGCTGCAAACCTGCAGGGTGCCGTGTTATGGGGCCTTGTCTTCGCGCGCTCATGCGCCTCGTGCAAACCGGCAGGGTGCTGGGTTACGGAACCCGTGCGCGCCCCTCCTTGCAAACCGGCAGGGTGCCGTGTTATGGGGCCTTGTCTTCGCGCGCTCATGCGCCTCGTGCAAACCGGCAGGGTGCCGGGTTACGGAACCCGTGCGCGCCCCCTTTGTGCTTCATGCGTGTATTTTTAACACTTAGTTTATTTCTCGTATTGGGGCCTCGTGGCTTTTTGGTAGTTCTAAGTCTCATGAATTTCTTTCGCACTTTAATTTTTCAGTTTTCAAACGGTGCTTCATTCTCATCGATATTTTTGTACTATCTGCTTGTCAGACTGGTAATTCCTCTTTAACTTAGTTATTTTTGTCTTCTATGCCTTGTCCTTCAACCTCAGGAGGGGGGGGGGGGGGGGGGGGGGGGGGGGTTGATAACAAGTTATTTTCTGACCCGCGACCACTTGTTCCGCCCCTTTCCTGCAGGTTTTGAGAGATGGGGAGAACCAAGTCGACTGCTCGCGTGAACGCGGCCTACCCTGGTCCCACAATCGTAGTTCCTCGGTCGGAAATAACGCCTTGTGTAGAAGGGGTAGTACCTGGCTATCCCGTTACTTCTTCCGATGATGAGTACATGGATGACGATCGTCGGTTCGAGTTGGAAGTGGTGGAGGTTGATGGGATCAACTATGACTGGGTCGCTCGTAGTGTTCGGTCCACCAGGAGTTTTTATACCCCCGGTAAAAGTTTACCTTCAAGTCTTTGTGAGGATGTGCTTGGGGACCACTGGCGGTTAGAGGCGGTTGGTACGGATGACAGAGTTTGTTGCATTCCCTCTGGTCGAAAGTTCATGATGTTTGACCCTGTTATTCACAAGATGAAGATTTCCCCATTCTTCACTTCATTCCAACTCTCCGTTTTGAAGCACCTAGGGATAGCTCCTTCACAATTGCATCCAAACTCATGGTGCTTTATCAAGTGTTTTGAGTTGGTGTTACGGGTCTTGGGGCGCAGGCGTAGTTTAAAACTCTTCTTCACCCTCTTTGAGGTGCAGCGGCGTCTGGAACTTTCCAATGGAGTCACGCGATCAGATTTCGTTTGCTTGAGGGGTCGTCGCACTTTGCCCTATTTCGAAATCTATGTGGAAAGTCAGCATGATTGGAAACATAGATATTTTTATGTTGTCCCAGTGAGCCAAGAAGCAGCTGATAGCCTGAATCTTCTGGATGAGCAAGGGTCAATTGCCGGGGATAAGTTTCACCTTGGGTGGAGCAATTCTGATATTGAGTTTGCCTCTCGAAATTATCGAGTTAATCCCTTTGAGTTGAACAGGGAGGATTCAGATACTTTAAATTTAATTCGAGATATTGCCGAGCGTCTTTCTATGGCGTCAAAGAAGATAGTTTGTAGTGAGCTCACTAAGGCTCAGGACCTTCGTGATGCCGTTTGGCACTTAGGTTGCTTGTTTAGTCATGCTCTTTTAATTTCTACTTTTTTAATTCGCTTCTTGCTTTGTTGACTCATTTCCTTGTTCTTTTGCAGATAAGATGGCTGCCCCCCTCACCTTTGATGAAGTTGCTGCCTTGGCCGGGAGGAGGAACCCTCCGAGCTCAAATGGGGGAGGTCACCCTATTCCCCCTTCCTCTACTGCTGGCCGCCCCTCAACGGGGTCTCGTTTGAGTCTTGGTGCCCCCGGTCGGGCTGGGCTTTCTGGAGTTCCCAGGATTCCTGTCGATGCTCGAGACAAGGAGGTTTGTATTGAAGGAGCTTCTAATACTCCCGAGAGTCGTGGCCATTCATCCAAGTGTAATAAAAGTGTTGCCAGACGTCGTTCCCCTGTCGAGCGCCCTTCTCCTGATGGGTTTGCCCCTCCCCCTGGTCGTCCTCTTGAGCTTGACTCTGAGGTGATTAACTTCTCACATGCGGAGTGTGAGCGTTTTTGCGACAATCCTTGGGAATTTGCCATCCGCATGGTTCAGCTCGGACAAGGAATGCATGCCAAATGGAAGGATGAACGGGGAGGCAGTTCCAGTTCAGGTAGTCTTTATATGCTTTTTTATTTATGATATTCTATTTGTTGGCCATATCGTTTCTTGGTCGCTTTTTCTTACAGGGGATTGTGGTCATTTGCTTGCTGAGAATCAGTGACTTACCCGAGAGCTACAAGAGGTTATAGAGTCCGGTCATCGAGCACAAGAACTTGTGGGGCGTTATCAGCGGGAGAGGGATGAGGCTTTTTGTGATAGGGATGCATGCCTACGAAAGATGGAAGATCTTCACACTCAACTTCAAGGAGTTCATACTGAATTGGAAGGTGTTAAGCAGTCAAGAGATGAAGCCATGAAGAAAGTGGAACAAATTGCCGGACAAGTGGTGGACTTCTCTCACCAAGCCTACGCTAAGGCATTGGGTCACGTTCAGTGCCTTTATCCGGAGGTTCAGTTGGATACCCAGTATCTCAACTTTGATTATGACACCAAGGATGGGAAGATCGTTCAGTACCATGGTGGTGGGAGTGGATTTGACGTCATCTACCCGTGAACTTGTGCTCTCGTAGTCTTTCAATTATGTAGTTTTCTTTTCGCCTTTTAAGATTTGGTTATGTACCCTAACTATGGGCCCGGCCATCTCCGGTGCGACTATCTTTATTTCTTGTTATGCAATTTTAGTCTGTCTTCTTATCCTGACATTTTTCTGATTGCTTGCATCTTTTGCTTGACTAGTGCGTTTTAATTAATGGCGTTGGGCGCGTGCCCTGCCTCGATCATTTTAACGTCTATTGTCTCGTTGCCTTATACTTATGTATCCTCCGAGGACAGTTTATCAGAACCTGGTCTGATTCTAACTCGTCCATCAGAGGTTGCGACACGTTTGAAGTCGCTTTGCGCGGCGAGTATGCTTACTCGTGCCTTGGTTTATAAAGAAGCGCACACGATCGCAGCGTCGATCTCATGCCGGCCCCTTTTTTTACCATCAGGCTTTTCGTCTTTCAGCTAGTCCCTTGTCTTTATCGTTAGGACTTAGGCTTTTTAATCCTGCGAATAATGGTAAACATTGGAAAATAACATTCTTCAAGCAAACGTTAAGATTCCATTCAATCTGAATACTTTAACATTTGATGGCTCAAGCCGTTACATGAATTTACACAATAAACTTTTTCAACTTGTCAGTATTCCAAGCCCTAGGGATTGGATATTTATTCAAAGTCTCTAGCTTGAAAGCTCCTTTTCCAGTCTCGGCGACAATTCTGTAGGGCCCCTCCCAGTTGGGGGCTAACTTCCCTTGGGATGCATTCTTTAGACCCACGTCGGCTCTTCGTAGGACTAGATCACCTACCTCCAAGGTTCTTCGCACCACTTTGGTGTTATACCTCGTGGCCATCTGTTATTTGATTACTGCCTCTTTCAACGCTGCTTGGTTTCTTACTTCATCCACGAAGTCCAACTCCTCTCGGAGCTTCTGATCGTTGGTTTCCGGAGGATTTGGGTGTTTAGTCCTCCAACTTAGCTCTCCAACCTCGACAGGTATAACTGCCTCAGTGCCGTAAGCCAAACAGAATGGCGATTCCGATGTGGATGAGTGTGGGGTGGTTCTGTAAGCCCACAATACATAAGGTAACTCTTCAGGCCAACATCTTTTTGCTTCGTCAAGTCTTCTTCGCAATCCTCGAAGGATGACCCTGTTAGCAGCCTCTGCTTGCCCGTTGGTTTGCGGATGCTCCACTGAGGTAAAGCGATGCTTGATCTTGAGCTCCGTCATGAGTTGTCTGAACCCTTTGTCTGTGAATTGTGTGCCGTTGTCAGTGATGATTACTTCCGGTATGCCGAACCTAGTCATGATATTCTTCTTGAAGAACTTAATGCAGTTTTTTGCTGTGATGCTGGCCAATGGCTCGGCTTCGATCCACTTAGTAAAGTAATCCACTGCGACAATTAAATATTTCACTTGGCCTGGGCCAGGGGGGAAGGGGCCCAAGAGGTCAATCCCCCACCAAGCGAACGGCCAAGGAGCACTTAGGTACTTCAAATCGGAAGAAGGGGCAATGTGCACATCTGCGTGTCTTTGACACTTGTCACATTTCTTGACGTAATTTTGTGAATCTTCATTCATGGTAGGCCAGTAATATCCTGCTCTAAGTGCTTTTGCCGCCAAGGCTCGTCCTCCTAGATACTGCCCGCAGATTCCCTCGTGGATTTCCGCCAGGACATAGTCTGCTTCGGCTCCTTCAACACATTTTAATAGAGGCATGGAAAAACCTCTACGAAAAAGTGTTCCTTCAATAACTGAATATGATGCTGCCCGCCTTCTAACGGATGCTGCTTCTTTCTCGTCAGCGGGCTCATGTCCATCGAGTATGTATCGGAGGATCGGAATTATCCAATTTTGACTGGC
Source organism: Astragalus glycyphyllos (assembly GCA_963573325.1). NCBI lineage: Eukaryota > Viridiplantae > Streptophyta > Magnoliopsida > Fabales > Fabaceae > Astragalus > Astragalus glycyphyllos. Next base: position 12,369,002 of record OY754312.1, on the reverse strand, counting down.
TTCCACCGTGAGGACCGAGGTTGATGAACAATTATCAAGGAGGATGCTTGGACTGGACAAAGTTTCTTGAAGAACGCTCCTATGATTCCCCGGTGCCCTAGTACTTACCAATTTGGATAATATGTCTGCTCTAGTATTCTCTCCCCTAGGTACATGTTTCACTTCCGCCTTCTTGAATAGTCCTAAGAGTTCGCGCACTCTAGCAAGATACTTCTGTAGCACCGGATCGTAGGCACCATATGCTGCATTTATCTGGGAGACCACTAGAAGTGAATCTGTGTGAAGTTCAACTTGGGTAGCTCCGAAGTCCTTGGCCAATTGTAGGCCAGCTATGCAAGCTTCATATTCTGCTTGATTATTTGACGTGGAGAACGAGAATGAGAGGGATACTTCTACCATTAGGCCTTCGGAGTTTTCAAGTATCAAGCCCGCTCCACTTCCTTTGCTGTTTGAGGATCCATCCACGTGGAGGATCCATGACGTTTCTATATTTCCTTCATGGGATGATGTCATTTCGGCGACAAAGTCTGCTAACACCTGAGCCTTCATGGCTGGTCTCGTCTCATATTTGATTCCAAATTTTGAGAGCTCGACTGCCCATTTAATCATCCTTCCAGCCAGATCGGGACGATGAAGAATTTGCCTGATAGGTTGGTTGGTTCGAACCACTACCTGATGTGCTACGAAGTATGGCCTGAGGCGCCGGGCTGCGATTACTAGGGCCAAAGCGACCTTTTCCACCTTCTGGTATCTCAACTCGGGCCCTTGTAATGCATTACTTACAAAATACACCGGCTTTTGGCCAGTGTCGGTCTCTCTGACGAGTACTGCACTTAGCACTTCGTCGGCCACAGCGAGGTACAAATACAGGGTCTCTCGGACCTCTGGTCGGGTTAGGATAGGTGGTTCAGAGAGGATTTGTTTTAAAAGACTTAGCACCTGCTCCTGCTCGGCGGTCCATTCGAAGACCGTATCTTTCTTTAAAAGCTTAAACAGCGATAGGGATTTGAGAGCTGCCTGTGAAATGAAATGGGACAGCGCTGCAATCATGCCTGTGAGTTTTTGAATTTCTGTCTTTGTGGTTGGTGAAGTCATTTCGGTCACAGCCCTGCATTTGTCAGGGTTGGCCTCAATACCTCTCTCAGTGAGATAGAAACCGAGGAATTTTCCTGCTCGAACCCCAAATGTATACTTTTCTGGGTTCAATCGCATATTTTTCTTTCGAATTTCTGAGAACACTTCATTTATATCTTTAAGATGATTTGGGTCATTCTTACTTTTTACTATCATATCGTCGAGATATACTTCGATTACTCGGCCGATTTGATTTTTAAACACTTTATTCATCATTCTTTGATACGTTGCCCCGGCATTCTTAAGCCCAAAAGGCATTACGCGGTAGCAATAATTTCCTTGCTCCGTCATGAATGCCGTTTTCTCTTGATCCGGCAGGTGCATCGGGATCTGGTTATATCCTGAGTATGCGTCCATAAAAGATAATAAACGAAAACCTGAGGCGCTGTCAACTAATTTGTCTACACGGGGAACGGGGAAGGCATCCTTTGGACATGCCTTATTAAGATCAGTATAATCAACACACATCCTCCATTTTCCATTAGATTTCTTAACAAGGACTACATTGGACAGCCAAGTGGTGTACTTAATTTCTTTTACAAAGTTTGCCTCTACAAGGTCTTTGACAGCCCTAGCAGCGGCTTCGACCTTCTCTCCCCTCTGTACTCTTCTTTTCTGAGCCACCCACTTTGTGTTAGGATTAACAGCAAAGTGGTGGCATGCTACCTCGGGTGGTATTCCTAGCATGTCAGCTGCGGACCAGGCAAAGAGATCAGCATTCTCCTTCAAATATTTGATGAGTTGCTCTTTGACATCCTCAGGGAGGTTAGAGCCTATCTTGACAGTCTTAGCAGGGTCTTTCCCCAATTGGATGGATATGAATTCGCCATCTGGCTCAGGTCTCTTCATGCGCTTTTTGAGCTCCTTAGTGAGGGCAGAATCCTCCTCCTCTTCCTCGCTGTCAGGGTCATATCTAGCATCCAGATCTGCCAAGTTCACCTCAGCCCCTTTCCCTGACTTCTTGATTGGGTTTTTCACTTTAGTAATTTCATTTTCATCCTTATAGCTCATGAAGAAGCATCTCCGTGCTGCGCCCAAGTCTGCTTGAAGGGTCACGACCTTGTTTTCTAAACTGTAGAACTTCATCTTTAGGTGGACCGTTGATGTTACCGCCTCCAGTCTGCCTAGTGTCGGCCTCCTGATAATGCATTGGTAAATAGATTTGCACGGGAGGACGAGGAAGGCTGTCTTCACAATTCTGAATAGTGGCTGCTCGCCATCGGGGTCTCCATAGGTGACCATCAGCTCTAAATGCCCAAGTGGCTTGGTTTTTGCTCCATTGAATCCTGTGAGGTCCTTTCCACTGTAAGGAGTCATATCTTTGGGGGAGATATTCAGGACTTGCAGCAAATCTTCGAAAATAATGTCCACCGAGCTCCCCTGGTCAACCAGGATTCTTTTCCTTCCAAGTTCTCTTCATAGACTTGTTTGATCCCCAATCGTCAAGGGGGTTAATCCCGTGAATGACCATAGCCACCGACCTTCCTTTTGCTTTTCGAGTTTCTTCCCGCACTGAGGATTCAGTGTCGTTATCCCTGACAGCTTTGACCACCTCACTAGCTACAGCCTTTCCCTTTCGAGGGGACTTGGATATTCTCTCAGGTGAACGGGGCCTCTTGCGCGAGTCATTGGGCTCTCCATCTTTTTTCACATATTGCAAGAGTTTACCCTTCCGAATCATTTCCTCAATGTCGTCTTTCAGGGCTCGACAACCATTGGTATCGTGACCTCCACTTCGGTGGTATCGACACCATTTCCTTGAAGGATTTTGGCCTTCCTTCAACACTAAAGGCTCTGGCCTCTTAACATTCTTAAACTCAGCATTGGCACATTCGGCCAGGATTTTGGCCCGAGATTGGTTGAGCAGAGTGTGCTCGGCGAACCGTCGTGGTTTTGCCTCACGACGTCCTCTTTCTGAGTCCTTTCGCTGCCGAGTTTCTCTGGTATCACCCTTATCGTCACCATCTTTGGCTGCCTCGCGGTAAGCCATCTTGTTCTCTTCATAATCCACGTACTTTTGAGACTTCTGGAGAAATTCTGCCAAGTCCCTTGGCTTGTTGATTCCCACATCAATTTCGAAAAGACTTCATTGCTTGAGGCCATCTTTCATCCAAAACAGTCTTTGCTTATCTTCCAAGTTCCGAACACACGAAGCTTCCTTATTGAAACGCTCAATGTATTCTCTAAGTGTTTCACCTTCCCGCTGTCTGACAGCCCTCAGCACTTCGTCAGATTTTGGCTTCAGACGGGAGGCGGTGAAACGAGCCGTGAACAGTCTTGCTAGTTGCCCCCATGAAGAGATGGAGTTTGGCTTCAGCTCTTGGAACCACTCTAATGCGGTATCCTCTAGGGTGAGAGGGAAGATCTTGCAATGAACAGGCTCTCGAGCGCCTCTATAGCGCATCATGAGTGAAAAGTGAGCCAAGTGCCGATCCGGATCTCCGGTTCCATCGTACATCTTTAGTGTTGGGAGTTTTTCCAAAGTCCTTGGAATCGGGCATTCCTCCACCCTTCGAGTGAAGGGTCCTTCATCCGCAAACCTCCTTGAATTGTGAGGTGAGACATCTTGGAAGTCAAAGTCTTGATATCTGTGCTTGTCGGGAGATCTCCTCGATGGCGAGCTTCTGCGACGACTCTTGTGAATCTTAGCCTTGCTCCTTGACCTGTCACGCGAATCAGAGGAGTCACGTGAAGACACTTTGGAGTGGGTGTCATCAGGCTGATAAGTCCCATCCAAAGAGGAAGGAGTCGCCCTTGGTGATTTGGATCCCTGATGCCTCCTACGCCGAGGTGGGGAGCGATACACATGCTTCCTCTTAGGTGGTGAACGATGAACATGACGCCTTCGAGGGGGGGACCGACGGGGTCTCGATACCACAGTCATTTGAGGGGGAGTTCCCCACCAAGGAGGAGGTTGCTCGGGCATAGAGGCCACACGCCTCTCAATTTGCCTAAGGCGTGCCTCTTGTAGCAGCATAGTCTGAGTGCGGTTGGCCAGGAGGTCCAACAGTTGGTTGACATCCGGCGGGTGAACCCCTCCCGAAGGGGGAACTTCTTGCGCAGCTTGAACAGGGGTGTCTTCGTGGGTGACGACATTGCCCTCAGGAGTGACTTCAAGCTGGGATGGAGGCACAGCAACACTCTTCACGCGTGGTCTGCCTCTTGGAGCCATGGAAGTGCAAGAGAAAAGTTTCTAAGTGTAGGAATGGTGTGAAAGGTAGAACTCTCCCACTGAGGTCGCCAATGAACTGTACCTAGCAGTGTTGTGCGGACTGCGTCGGTGGTCTCTTGCGATATAGGTCGCCAATGAACTGTACCTAGCAGTGTTGTGCGGACTGCGTCGGTGGTCTGTTGCGGTATATCTTGATATCAACGAGCGCCCGGGAGGGGTACCTGCGAAGCCACTCCGACGCCCAAGTTAGTATTGAGAGTAGGTGAGTGATTTGGCAAGGAATGAGAGTGTACCTAATTATGGCAATATGAGTTGGTATTAATAGGGAAGCGTGCCCATTGTAAGTCGTTGGATCGAGTGAGTTGATCTGAGCCCTTCAAATATTTAGGTTAGATTGGGCCTTGTAGATAGTGGATATGAACCACGCTAATTGGGCCACTCATTGTTGAATTGCTGAACGGGACTCTTGGCCCAGTCCAGAACACTCTCCATCCGATTCATGACTCATATAAATGTGTTTAGTTTGGACAAATTCGAGTCCGTTTATAGTCGAATTGTGTCTATAAAAGTAAAAAAAATGTGTTTTATACTAGACGAGTCTTAAGACCGTGAACACTTATTTCTTTATATCATTGACCATGTTTAGGGGTCGCAAAACGGCTTCAACTACAACACTATGGGATACTATTGGGCCTTTTTTGTTCCTGCACTTATCACTATGGGATACTATTATTATATATAATTTTTCACTTGAATATATCACTTAATCATAATGGCACCCTCAAAGAAAATGGTCAACCTGACCACTTCCAGGAGTCGTCTTTAATAATTACCCCAAAAGAATTGTGAAGTTTCAACTCTCAGCCCATCAGAAAATACAAAATTGTGAAGCCCAATATTTGTGTAGGAGTCAGCTTTTGCCGATTACTGCATCATTTGTCCCTAGTAGATGCTTAAAGGGGTTTTTTTTATACCCCCACCCCTTCAACCTATACCTCATATAATTTGATAAACCGAAAATACCCCACTTAAAAATTTCGCTCGGATTTATCTAAAAAGAGATAAATCCATTTTTGATTTTTTTTTTTGCAAAACGGATTTATGTCTCAATTAGGTAAATCCGTTTTCAACTGAAACAATTGACCTAAATATGTTTTTTATAATTGCAAAGCGGATTTATCTAATAATAGGTAAATCCATTTTTCAAAAATAAGAAAGCGGATTTACCTTAGGTGGGGGTTAAATCCGTTTTTGTTATTTTTAAAAGTGGATTTACCTATTTATTAGATAAATCCGCTTTGAATTTGTTCAAAACGGATTTATCAAATAAATAGGTAAATCCGCTTTTAAAAATAATTAATAAATAAAAGTGATAAATCAGTTAAAAAATTAAAATTATTTTTTTTAAAAAATAAAATAGATATGAATATCGACCGTCTTTTGGTTTTGTTTAGTGTGTAGTTCGTTAACACGTGACGATGTTGTACGTCGGGTGAATAATTTATGCTAAAAAATCAGTTTTCAGGCAACCTACTCGGATTGTACTGAAACCACAACCATTAAATCCGAAAAAAGTTAAGGATCAAGACTCCCCATATGATCACCAAAAGGGTATGGGGTGCCTCACATCTTCACAAGTCTATCTATTTATACGAGAGACTATCTATTTTTACAAGAGAGCATAGTTTCCATTCATGTTTTAACATAATTGACATTAATTGTCTTACATTTCTAAAGCTCTAGATACACTCACTCACCTTGTGAAATCTACCACTTGAATATCTTCACATTTGCATTTTTTAGGAAATTTGAATTGAGTTTCTTACAAAAGTATACCCGCGTGAAATTGAACGATAAACTGCTCTTACTGTAACAAAAGACAGATCTTTGTTACCTCCATTGAAACGCTCTGGAGTTGAGACAAACACAGAGGATTGTTTTTAAAAGCTTGTAATTTTGTTGGGGTATTGTGATAGTGATCTTGTTGTACTTGTTCAATGAAAAATTGATCATTTATGTATGTTTATGTAGAAAACGTTCGTCGTGGTGTTTGATGAGATTTTTACTGTATATAAACTTCAACAAATAATGGAACTGTTTGATAAGGGACGATGAAGACAATATTTCCGGGTGTGAGAATGGATTATGTGATACTTATTTAACAAAGATTTTTAATTAAAATTGTTTTTAAAATAAAAAAAACAGGTGGCAATGTGGCAAGCCAAATCACTTAAATGAGCTCCACCTTGAATACTCATGGCCCTTTATCAAAGGGCATGAGATTCTTATAAATAATGAGTTATGGTCCCCAATTGTAGACAACACAATATAACAAAATATTGAGTCTCTTTATCCCATTGGAAGAGGAACTAAGGAATTAAGGAATATACAATTGGAAGGTCATTGCTCTATCAAGATCATTCGCCTCTCATTAAGATTGCATGGATCCTAAAGGTACGCCTCCGCTTTCTAATTCATCTTGAATTCGGGTATGAATTCATAAAGTATTGATTTAGGGTTGTACTACTTCTGGATTTCTATATAGGTAGAAACATGTGGTTAGATACAAATCCTTGATTGTTAGAAACCAACAGCGAATTCTTCGATCAAATAGAAGCGCCATTAGTGAGAAAATGAAGAGAGAAGGTTGATCGCATGAGTTATTGTCGCAGCGGCGCTGCTGTGAAAACTTAGAGATAAAAAAAATAGGCTTAAAATATAATATTAATAAAAGAGAGGATGTGCAGGACAAATTCTTGAGTTGTCAAGACCACTTTATTTTTTTTGGCTTAATTGTACTTTTGATCTCCTTATTTAATCGGATCCACAATTTTAGTTCCCCCATTTTATTTTTCCGAAATTTTAGCCCCCCAATCGTACTAATTAAACTTGCAATTTAAGTACCCTAATTTTATCAGATCTGCAATTTTAGTCCACCCATTAAATTGTCATCTAATTTTTGATGGAAATGCTGACGTGGCAGATACGTATCGTGCTAGCGTAATCATTGAGTGTTCAAATATTTATATTTTCATTTATATATTTTGTATATTCTTAGACTAAGTCAAGAGTATTAAGTGTATATTTTGTATATGCTTTTAATTTTTTTTGTGCTTATTAATCTGTAGGTACACTGATTTTGGTAGTGCTATCCCTCGTTGCTCATTTGTTAACTACTATATGGTATGATTTATCTACCCTTAATGTGCTCTTTATTATTATGTGAATGTATATATTTCAGTCAAAAGTTGGCTTTGCACTCTAACAAATATATTGTCAATTGTGATTTAGGTTCAAAGTGATCATCATGAGGATGTTGCAGATTTGGTGGAGATACACATAGGACATGGATTTAATGCAAAGTTTGGTGTTTGCTTAGGTTATTTAAGTAATTTTTGGTTAGATTTCGTAGTATAGTAGTATGTTATAACTAGGTAGCTTGGGTATCTTGTAGAACATGTATTATGGAAAACTACTAAGTTGTATTTCGTTGTTATCAAGTTATTGTAATATATCCCAATTATGTGATCTTGTCTTGTGTAATTGGAATTGTGCTAAATAGATTTAGTACTATATACTTGAGATTTTGCTGCTGCATCTTTTAATTATTTGAGTATTTGAGATTGTGTTGTATATAGTCCTACCTCAAGTTACTATTTGTCGGATATGTTATTGCAAAAACAATTTTTTTTTAAAAAAATGCTTAGTTTTAACATCAGTTCCAAAGAACCTGATGTTAATAAAGGAATTTTTAACACCAGTCTCTACCAACAACAGATGCCAAAGGGGCGCTAAAATCCAATGAAAACGGACTTTTGGCATCAGGTGTTAATATATCTGATACTAAAAATCCAATGAAAACGTACCTGATGCAAAAGGTGCGTACTTTTAACATCACCTGAATCTGTAACGGACACGGAGCTGATGCGAAAAGTCATTTTTAACTGATGCAAAAAGCCTAAATTATAGTAGTGATGTCAGCATGGCAGGTACTTGCTACGTCAACACCCAACGATTACCTCAGCAAGACACGCATTTAGCTTGTTAGTGTTTTTGTAAAAAATTGTAAGACAATTTCTCGGGGGACTAAAATTACAGATTTTATAAATGAAGGACCAAAATTGTGAGAAAAAAGGGAGGGACTAAAATTGCGGATTTGATAAACTTAAGGAACCAAAATGGTAAAATTAAATAGAGAAATTAAAATTACGAAGTTGATAAAAATATGCATACCAAAACTATAGTCAAGCCTATTTTTTATTCAAAACATGTCTAAGCATGAAAATTCACGCAAACACTTGTTGACTTTTGTTTCTTATCATTTTTAAACCTCATGACTATTAACCAAGTCCATGCTGCAGCCTGCACGTGATGGTTTTGTGCTCACATTGTTCCATCCGTGCTCAAGTATTGGAGAGAAAAGCATAAGGAATATCATAGAAAAAAAACACGCACGCACACACATATACAAGTTTGAGTCCCACCTCAATGTCTCGAATTCGAATATTGAGTGTGGCAAGAATTTTATTAGAAGAGGAGAGAACCAAATGGGTTGGCAAAGTCGGGTACTCGTAGGCAGATAGATTCTTTGACGTAAATTAGTCATTGGCAAATTAAAGCTGATAAAAACTGCGCACCAATGGTCAGTGCAAAATTTGATCCTAACCATAAGTAAAGATTAGTCTTTCGTTGAAAGCGTTGAGACACCTCGTGATTAACCCACAACCAAAAAAACTAATATTTAATTTTAGGTAATTATCTAGACCATTAGAAACATTTGGAGACCAATACGTGTGACCCGTGCGAATGCACGGGTATACCACTAATGAATTTAAAAGTAGTTGACTTTTTTCTTGTGTAACTATATATAGACGAACTCTTCTAACTCTTCGTACATTCAGCTAACATCTCTACTTCCCCTCCCTTTCTCTCTCCGTTGCTCACATTCTAGTTTCAATCATGGGTGTAATATCTGAGAAACCTCTTCAAGAAGTTCATCAACATGCTACAGAAGACATTTTGGTTGCTCCTTCATATAAGAGGTACTAAATTTTCTATATCCAAAGTATCATAACTTTCATATTTCTGTTTTTCATTGTAATCCCCAATGAGAAGAAAAAAACGACCTTTCCTAAACAATATGCATGTTATATATGTGATGTTATGAAATACTAATAAATTGTTTGATATTCTTGTAGATTGGAAGGAAAAATTGCTATTGTAACTGGTGGTGCTAGGGGCATTGGAGAAGCAACAGTGAGACTTTTTGTGAAACATGGTGCAAAAGTAGTGATTGCTGATGTTGAGGACGAAATTGGAAAAATGCTTGCAATATCACTCTCTCCTTCAGCTACTTATATCCATTGTGATGTTAGCATAGAAAAAGATGTTGAGAATTTGGTCACTTCCACAGTTTCTCACTATGGAAAACTTGATATCATGTTCAACAATGCCGGGGTCCTAGGAAACCAATCCCAGAACAAGAGCATTGTGAATTTCGACCCCGACGAATTCGACCGAGTAATCGGTGTGAATGTGAAAGGAGTAGCTTTAGGAATGAAACATGCAGCAAAGGTAATGATTCCAAGAGGAATTGGATGCATAATTTCAACAGCTAGTGTAGCTAGTGTTATGGGAGGACTTGGTCCACATGGTTATACAGCTTCAAAGCATGCAATAGTTGGATTAACAAAGAATACAGCTTGTGAATTAGGAAGGTATGGTATTAGGGTTAATTGTATTTCTCCATTTGGGGTTGCAACTTCTATGCTTGTGAATGGATGGAGAAATAATGAGGGTGAAGAAAGTATGAATTTTGGAGTTCCTTTTCCTGAGGAAGTTGAGAAAATGGAAGAATTTGTTAGAGGGTTAGCTAATTTACAAGGAACAAATTTGAGACCTCATGATATTGCTGAGGCTGCACTTTATCTAGCTAGTGATGAATCTAAGTATGTTAGTGGTCATAATCTTGTTGTTGATGGTGGAATTACTTCATCAAGAAATTGTATTGGACTTTAACTTTATTTTTATGATCATTTTTTTTCTTGATTCTAAGTCAAATATGTATAATGATTTTTTTTTCTATTAATAATTGAATAAAGTTGTTGTAACCTGCTACCTCCGTTCTCGATCTTTGTTACTTTTTGCCTCTGTTTTTTTTCTTCCAAAAACAATGGTACTTTTAATATACCAATGTACAATTTACGTATGATTTGCAACCCCCTCCCACCTTCCTACATAATTGAATCCATGTGATCATCAACCATAATTCTTCTTATATTGTAGTTGAACAGTAGCCATCCACAAGACCATTCTGCACTTCACGTAAAATTTTGTACTACCATCCATTTTGCTATAAATTTTGCACTACTGTGTTCTTATATTACTATAAATTCTTCTTATACTACTGTCCATTTTGCACTCCACCTTCCAAATTTTCACTTCACTTCATCTTGCTAAACTCAACCACTTGCAGAAAAATGGAGAAAGAGTTACTTGACCAGGTATTTGAAGATATACATATGAATCCAATTTTCAAAATCCATATTTATCGAAAGGTGAAGTTTCTCAAGAAAAATAGCTTCTTCTTCTACCAGATGCATATACTCTTCTTCCACATACATAGCTTCTTCTTCTTCGATATACATGTCCTCTTGAGGTGGTCAATGTTTAAATCAAAAAGTAGGTGCATATCATCTTGAGATGGCTCATTTTCTTGATGATGCTCATTTTGTGGTAGCTCATTTTCTGAGGGTTGCTCAACTTGTGGTGGCTGCTCATTTTCTAGTGGTGGCTCACTATTTAACTCAATAAGTAAGTGCATATCATCTTCTTGAGGTGGCTCATTTTCATGAGATGACTCATTTTTAAGTCTAAAAGAAGAGGTAAAGGATGAATGGAATGCAACTCTACAGATTACTAGCCATATTTTTCACATTGATAGGATTGAATGCAACTCTTCATTTTTATAAATTATTTTTGGACGTTTAAATTATTTAAAAATTTCATTTGAGTGGGAAATGTTTTGAGGCAAATCAGTGTAGTTATGTTTTTGGTGGGAAAAATTTTGAGAAAAATGAATAAAGAATGATGAAGAGTTTTGTTGTTGAAGAGTTATCCGTAAATGGAATCCCCTTTATATATAGGTATAGATAAATTTGATCCCTTGTGCGACAAAATAATAGTTTAATTGGTTTTATATTGTACTCTGATAAATATATGACTCATTTTTATGTGCAGTCGTTGTTAGCTCTGATGATTGAAGGACGACGTATTTCTCACTACGAGTCTTGATTTGGGAAGGAGACCAAAATTGTGGTATTGACACTTTGGGTTGCTGCTGCGTCGTTCGTTGGACATTCCAAACAAGGAATCGTGTTGACCGGTTTCAAGCATGGCAAATGAGAGTGTTTCAACGTTTGGGGTACTCTGGGACCTTGACTTGTGTTTATGTAATATTTGTTATGTGAAATCATTGTATGAGTAATGAATTATGACAGTGTGATGTGATTTAAGTTATGATATGTAATCATTGTAGGAGCAATGAAATAAATTGTTAATATGAGTATATGTGATTTGTTTGTGTTGTTGTTGTTGAACAAGGTATCCCGTTCGGGCATGGTTTCCCTGTCATATTGTTGTTGTTGTTGTTGTTGTTGTTAGTTGAGCATTATTAGACAAGGTATTCCCTTCGGACATGGTATTCCGGTCCTCATATCCTGTTGTTGTTGTTGTTGTTTGTCGGGCATTATCGGGCAATGTATTCCGTTCGGGCATGATATCTCAGTCCTATAGTTGTCGTTGTTAGTTGAACATGGTATTGAGGCATCCTGTTCGTTGTTGTTGTTGTTGTTAGACGATTTGTCAGTTTGTAGCAAGTTGAGTCTGTCAAGGATTGCATAGTCGACCCCAGATTTCAGTATGCGCGATTGAGTTTGGTTTCTTCTCATGTACGTATGAAATAAATTAATTTGTTGTTGTTGTAGAACTTGATGTGTTGATTGGTGTGCTAACTGTCAAGTTATTGTATTTGTTGATTGCGCATGCTGGATGAATGTTGTTTTTGCAAGGCTGTTTGTTAGATGCCATGTGTACGTGTGTGTCGAGAACGCTCGTTGAGATTTATATCTCATTGTTTCAATTCCATTTTTACAGTTAACCAGCAAGGAGCATTGAAGATGAACTGTTAATTTATATAGAGAAGGAGAATTTTATTGTTGTATTCTTAATTAGGTATAGGAAGTGACTAACTCTACTAGTTAATATCGTATAATGTTTTTAGGTCGATGTTAATTATTTAAGAACAATGTTTTTTGTTGAAAGGCTATGTATACGTGCTTTTTTCGAGGATCAAATGTATTTCTTTTATGATGGAAGAATAAATAAATTGTAAGTGTTAGCATTCTAGAAGAATTAATGGGTTCTAGTTTTCAGAGTCTCTTTTTCCCTCATCTTCTTTAGAGCTGCGTGCATACTCTGATGTTGATTGGGCTGGTGATAACTCTATTTTATATAGAGTTATTTATGCATCTAAACCTAAATAATTGACTAAATTCAAGTAAAATATATGTTAAATATAGTTTTAGGAATAAAATAACAACATTCAAAGTTTCAAGAAGAGTTACACTTAAGACTTAGCATTTTGCATATATATATATTGGTATGTTTGATGTGTTTGTTCAGTGCACTTGCAGCTGATGCACCTGCACCAGATAACAACAGTGCACCTGCACTTGATGCAGCTGTACTGGATGCTCATGCACTAAAAACAGACAACAATGCATGAAAAACCTTAAGACCATACCAATGCACCACCACTTGATTGATGGCATCATGCTTAGTCATAAGGCACATGGGGCACATGCCAACATGCAAATTTCGGCGACCACCATATAAGACTAGCTTGAAGGAGTCACTCACTTAGGGACATTTGGCCATTCATTATTGGACCTCCATTTGTGTTTGTGTGTGGGATTCAAATTGCTTTTTGAAGATCAGAAAAGTAACCCTAGTTAACTCCTCAAGTTAACTTAATCGCCAAGGAAAGCTCACTTTTTGAAGGCTATATAAAGACCCTCACTTCTCATTTGAAAGGGCATCTCATATATCATATTTTACACTTCAATTTGTACTAGTTTTTGATAGTTGTTAGTTGTAAGAAGGTAAAGAAGGAATTGACAACTTCTCCCTTCACTTCTTCATAGAGATAGTATAGTGCATGAAGTCAGTGCACCTGCATTGCTTGGAATTCTCATGCAAAAGAACTTCAATTTGTGTAACTTCTACCTTCTTGTTTTCATTTGTAATTTCAATTATATCAACATGTTCTATCCAGTTTATCTTTTCCTTGCAATGCTTAATATGAGCTAAACTTATTAAGTTGAGATGTTCTAACCTTATAATGATCTTTTAAGTAAGTTATTGTGTTCTTATGTGGTGTATGCATTATAGTTCTTGTGTAATACTTCTTTCAACACTTGTTTTAGGGTTGATCGCTTAAAATAAATAGATTTGTAAAAGCAGACATGGTTTACAATTAAGAACTCAAGAACTAATAAAGGTGGGTGTTTTAATAAAGTCTTTGTTAACTTGTTTTAATGAAGAAACCTTTGTTAAATCCATGCTAAGTCCTAAACATAGGATAGCATAGTCCTTAGGGTGATACAGTGGGTACTTCAAATACAGGAGTGAACCTATTTAGCATGCCTAGACATAGGTAGCTTGTAATGAAACTCTGAAGACAGTGACTGAAAAGCACATTTCTGATGCAACTACATCTGCACCACATAAAACCACAAAAACTCTTGAAAGTGACTTGTTTGGTAAAGACATCATCACCATCATCCAATTTGTGAGTAGGATAGTTCACACTAATTTCTATACATTTAAGCTACAAGAGTTAATTCAATCCCCGTGGGTTCGATCTTATTATACTACTTGTTTGTGACTGTATACTTGCACACTTTTTTGCACACCAGCTGGTGACCCTGCTGATCGCAAGTCTACAACAAGATTTTGCATCTTTCTAGGAGATTCACTCATCTCTTGGGAGAGTAAGAAGCAAGACATTGTCTCTCGTTCTTCTACAGAAGCAGAGTATCGTGCTATGGCATCCACCACTTCAGAGATAATTTGGTTATGTTGGCTCCTCTCATATATGGGTGTCTCACTCCTTGGACCGACACCTATGCATTATGATAATACGAGTGCTATTCAAATTGCCCAAAACTCAGTCTTTCTTGAACAGACCAAGCATATTGAGATTGATTGTCACCTCACACGTCATCACCTTCAACATGCCACCATTATTTTACCATTTGTTTCTTCTTCAATGCAAATTGCTGACTTGTTCACGAAAATACCTTGCATCGTGAGTATAAAGGGAGATATTAGATAATATATTATACTAAGATTACTTTAGTTTTTTTGCGTATTTAGTATTTATAGGTTCCTATTTAATTGTTATTGTAAGCCATTTTTGCTATTTTGATTGGAACCCTAAGGGGCTTATTTATTTGTTTCCTCCTCCTCCTCCTCCTCTTCTCTATTTTTTTCCTCCTCCTCCTCCTCCTCTTCTCTATGTTTCAACTTTGTTAACAACTCTTTCAATGAACACATATTGAGACTCAAATTACAATTTATAACTTCACCATTGCTTATACAAAGATTGCACATAACACGTAACACATAGGGATACAAAGAAAACACTCACCTTCGTCAATGTACATAGTATTCATGTAGTCATTTCCTCTCAAGGTACTCACATAATTAGTCTCGTACAATGATTCCACTTTTCTTTTCCCGTCAAAAGTTATAGTAGCCAAGCCATTGAAAGGCAACATCATGAACTCCATCAATGAAAATTATAGTATCTATGATGGCAAAAGCAATTTTTCCACAACGACTAATTTAACATTGGAAAATGTCTACCGGGTTACGAGAGGTCCAACGTCAACTTCAATGCAATGAAAAAAAAATAGTGCTTTCAGAGGTTTCAACCAACATCCATTTTTTTAATTGAAGACCATGCATGGAGGCCAGAAACATACGATTACAGCTCGTTTGCACAAAAATAGTCCTTCAACTGATAAAACTGACATTAGAAATGGAGTTAGGGGTTGATTTCAAATTGGGTGATGAATTTTCGGGTCTAACTCAGGCACCATTAGTGAGAAAAGAAAGAGATAAGGTTGATGGCATGGGATTGTTGTCGGCTACATCGTTTTAGAGATGATGAATATTTAAGTTTAAAACATAGTCGGAAACACACGATTACAGTTCGTCTGTGCAAAAACAGTGCTTCAATTGATAAAACTGACATTAGAAATGGAGTTAGGGGTTGATTTCAAATTGAGTGGTGAATTTTCGGGATCAAACTAAGACGCCATTAGTAAGAAAAGAGAGAGATAAAGTTGATGGCATGAGATTGTTGTTGGCTGAACTATTTAGAGATGATGAATAGGAGGTTTAAAATATAAAAAGAAAAAAAAAGACGGGGTGTGCAAGATAAATTCTGGGGTGCCAAGACCACTTTATTTTTTATTTAATTATTCAAAACATGGCTAAGCATGAAAATTCACGCAAACACCCAAGCTGACTTTTTTTTTATTAGGTTTAATTATACTTTTGGTCTTATTATCACCTACTAGCGATTTTAGTCACTAACTAACTTTTTTTTTTTATGATTTTGATCTCCCATTTTCTCAAATTTCTAAAACTATTACTTCTCCCAAATTTGGTTAAACTATTTCTTATCCTACGTGACATGCCACGTTTGACTGCCACGTGAGATTTAAATTAAAAAAATATTATTTTTATTATAATTATATGTTTTTTAATTACTACTAAAAATTAAAATAAAGTGAGGTAGCTACTCTATGCATAACTACAAAACATATCTACTTCTATAGATATACAGTAATGATATTTTGAAAACTAAAATTTGACACCGTAGCTTTACAGTGTGGAGCTTGACTGATGTTTGAAATAAAATAACGAAAGGTGTTAAAGGGTATATTTATACGGTGCTGGAAAACTCTCTAGTTGTCAAAATAACAATGATGGTATATATATATATATATATATATATATATATATATATATATATATATATATATATATAGATAGACACACACACACACACACACACTATTTTTGGGGTAGCAAGAGCCGAATCCGAGATATATTGTTTGCACTCATTTGATGCACTTATTCAGTATTCATTCTTATCCCATATTTTCAATGGAAAAGGCAGAATGTAATACCCATTTAGTTATAGATTTAAACCTTATCCTATATTTGTAAAAAAAACCTTATCCTCAAGGGGTTAAACATAAATTTTACTTGATTGACTGGATTAGCTAAATATAAATAAAACATATCTACTTCTTTTCGGGTAGCAACAACTATCTCATGAATAGATAGGCCCTCTCCTCGTTTGTCCTAAATTTTTGGTTAAATAGGTGTGTTTTCTCCTATATATAGGCTGAAGATTTCTATATAATTTCCTCACCTTACCCACATTTTTTCATCCTTTCCCCTCATTGGGTCTTTTTGGGTTGCTTCCTCTTGTTGTGCTGGGAACTCCAATTGGCGCTGCAGGTTTTTTTAATTCTTTCTTGTTTCGTATGTTTGATTGTTGTTTTATTTCAACATAAATTTCTTCTAAAAATCAATAAATAAAAAGGATAATTATATTATAGCGTAAACATATTCATGGGTATATTTTTTTTGACAGGAATGATTGTATTGTTAAGTGTTTCTATTTGCCTCCATAAATTTTGGAAATAACAAGTTGTAATCTTACAATTTCAACACTTATATTGGCATGCTTCCCGATTGATTTTCTCGTGATATATAGAACTACTCAAATAAAAGAAATAAAAATATTAGTTAATCGTTTAACAATGCCGCTAATGATTAAGAAATTGACTTTTATTTTCTAAGAGGCAGAATATGATTTTTTTAGAAAATGTAATAATATTTTTATACGAAACACATTACTTGGTAGCTATTATAATTTTAATTTTCTTATAGATGCTTATTGATCGTAGGATATAATATAAAACTCCATCGAAGAAGAATGCCACAACTGCGTTCAAGTATATAGAGTTAAACTTGGCCGTTATTATAGATAGATGTTATATCCTATTGTTGAAAATGCATCATCATTATTTTTGTTTCTTTCTTTTCCCGATTTATTCTTAATATTATTATTTTAGTTAATGGAGTATAATGTTGGATATTTAATTAGTGGTATTTAACTTAACTATGGAGTGTATTGTTTGGTGGAACAGGCCTACCGGCAATTATGAAGTACTACACAGTGTTCTTACTCTCTTTCTGGGTTCTTCTTAGTATCTCCTCGTTTCAGAGGTATATCTTCTTTTTTGCTTATTGTGAGCTTCATAATGACTTTAAAGTCTAAGCAATTAATATTCTTCACTTTGGTTGATCAGTGTGTCATCACAGGAAGCTAGCTTGCCACCAAGAGGTTGGAATTCCTATGATTCATTTTTATGGACAATTTCCGAAGAAGAATTTTTACAAAATGCTGAAATTGTTGCTCAGCGTCTCCGTACTCATGGATACGAGGTATAGCTTGCTTCCATGCATGCACGCATTAATATTAATAAATAAATTGATCATTTTTAATTATTTCCTTAAACTTTGTTTGTAGTATGTTGTTTTGGATTACCTGTGGTATCGGAAGTTAGTGGAAGGGTCTGGTCACTATTCCTATGGATTCGATGTGATTGACGAATGGGGAAGGATGGTTCCCGAACCAGTAAGGTTTCCTTCTTCCAAGGGTGGGAAGGGACTTACTGAAATAGCTAATAAAGTACATAGTTTGGGTTTAAAGTTTGGACTTCATATTATGAGAGGGATTAGCGCACAAGCTGTCGCTGCAAATACCCCTATCCTAGATACAACAACTGGTCGTGCTTATGAAGAAGGTGGTCGAGTGTGGCGTGCAAAAGACATAGCAATTCCAGAAAAGGCTTGTCAATGGATGCCTAAAAGTTTCATGAGTGTAAATACAAATTTGGGAGCTGGTAAAGCTTTTTTGAGATCCCTTCATGAGCAGTATGCTTCTTGGGGTGTTGATTTTTGTAAGTACTGTGAGTCTCAGACTACTAATTTAGTATTTCACTACAATCTTCCTATGACTTACCAGTAATTTTAATTTGTTGTAGTGAAACATGACTGTGTGTTTGGTGATGACTTGGATTTGAATGAGGTAACCTATGTATCTGAGCTTATCAACAAGCAAAATCGCTCTATTGTGTATTCTTTGTCTCCTGGAACCAGTGCGACACCAGAGATGGCCAAAGCTGTCAGTGGACTGGCCAACATGTATCGCATAACAGGAGATGATTGGGACAAATGGAGTGATGTCAAGTCACATTTTAATGTATCAAGGTGATTATTAAGTTATATATATTTATCAATCTTTGGAATATATATGTTGCAATTAATCCATCATGCTGCTTCTTTATCTTCTGCTATTTATTCTATCACCATATTACGTAACTTGGGGGTTCTTTTAATTCTGAAAAAACCAGGGATTTCGCTACAGCTGATATGATAGGAACAAAAGGTCTAAAGGGGAGTTCGTGGCCTGATTTGGACATGCTACCATTTGGATGGATAAGTAAAGCAGGCAATGCACCGGTTCTTTTTACAATATCTCATGTCCTAGTTTAAAGACTTGTTGACTAATTGGAATATTATGGATTATGGGTTTATTATTTTTCTCGTTTTATTTATAGATACAAATAAAGGTCCACACAGGTTTCCTGACCTGACCCTAGATGAGCAAAGGACACAGGTATTGATATATAGTAGTATAAACATAGTTAACTTCTTCTATATTCATGTATTGATGCATGTACACCCCAACATACATTATACTGCATCTATTTGGTCCTATTTATAAGAGAAAGATACATGTTTAGATTTTTTATTGAATAATTAATGTATTTGGTCTATAGTAATAGGCGTTGAATCAATGCATTATAATGAATATTGTTTTCTCTCTCTCAGATGACTTTGTGGGCTATGGCAAGGTCTCCCCTTATGTATGGAGGAGATTTGCGGAAGATTGATGTAGCCACATTTGAACTTATCACGAATCCAATTCTGCTAGAAATCAACCATTTCAGCTCAAACAATGTGGAGGTATGTGAGCCATCTATTTTTTTAGTAGTAATATGCATGTGGCCCATAAAGTTAACAACAAATCATCTTGTTTTTTACTGCTATGACAGTATCCTTATATCACAAGCTCACTGAACTTGACGACTACTGTGAATGAGCATCAAAGTGGGAACGAAACAGAAAAACCTAAGAAAGGAAAGAAAGGATCACTACCTATTCATACCTTAGCCATCGCTAGCTGCACTGATCCAGATGCAACTGGTTGGACTACTGAAGGTCTTAATCTTGAAACAATCTGTTGGAAAAAGAAGCTTCACTCCCCTTTCTGCGTAAACAAGAAAGACCTTGCCTTCAAATTGTAATCATTCTTCATCTTAATTTCTCTCTTCTCTTTACATATTGTTTTGTTGCTAACAAAAGAAAATGGTGTATATATATATATATATATTGATCTTGTTACAGAGATCAAAAGGGGCATGATGAGAAGTATCGAGGGAAATATCACTTAGTTCAAAGCGATAAAAATGAATTTTGCTTGGAAGCTTCTCCAAAACGAAAGCTTACTTCTAATGAGTTGGAGAGAGGTACATTTTCACCTTGCACATTGCATACAAATCAGGTACATTACATTACATCACATCAATTTGTATTTTTGTTGATATTTCTGGCTTTGTGGATTGTATTGGAAGCTAAACTGATTAATTTTTAATTGAACAGATTTGGAAGCTCAACCCCAACGGGACATTGGTAAATAGTTACTCCGGTAATTGTGCAACAGTAAAGCATATCGAAGGTGAATTTTTGTAAATGTTTATCACTTTTTAGAACCAGTTTCTCGAAGTTGTATAATTGTTCTTTTTATTGTGTGTAAAACTCATAATGCATATTGGTCACACTTGCAGCTGAAACTACTTCGCCCGGGGTTCGATCTTGGATTGCAAAAGGAAGAAAAGGTAAAATCATTAGTAGTAATGTTGCTTTGAAGCTTTTTATGTTTTATTTTTATTTTTATTTCTAAGCGCTAACGGTTAATGTTGTTGTTATTGTATCCCAATTTAGGAGAAGTGTATTTGGCTTTCTTCAATCTAAGTGAACAGAAGACTACGATATCTGCAAAGACAATATATCTGAGGGAGATTTTTCCTAAAATGCACGTTAAATCCTGTCGGGGCAAGGAAGTATGGAGTGGAAAGGCCGTTGTAACAACAAACGGGGCGCTATCAATGGACGTGGCACCTCATGCATCTGCACTACTCCTTCTAAAGTGTCGTTAGTTTTGGCCTCCAATAAGATCATTACAATGGAGTACCTATTGTTTTGGTGCTTAAGCGGTGGCTATTTGTACATATCAATCATTTATAATATAAATATTATTTTTTAATATTACTTAATGGATCCTACATATAACTTCACATAATCCCATTATCAACAAATAACTCACGTAATTTTTAAATGACACTCAGATAAAGTAAGAAATAGATAGTAGCTACCGAAAGACTCTTGCTTATTAAGCAATTTGTTTTTCTCTCCAATAATAATTCTTATAAGATATTCTCCCTAAATGGTAAAACAAATCCTTAAAGCAATCTCATCTTTGTTGCGAATCTCTTCAAACGAATCCCTATAAGAGGTAAAATCTCAAACCTTTGAATAAGTAGTCATTAGAAATGTTGACGTTAGGAGGTGAACTAGACCACCTATTTTTCAGGAAGCGCAATGGACAATAGTGGCTGTCACACAATGTTTGGATTATTCTATGGTCAATTTAATATAATCAACAAGAAGCACATAATCGATCCTCGGTACACCAAATTCCCAAAGGAAGGTATACACCATGAGTTTTTTTCCTCTTTCTCTTAATGATAGCTTGAGCATGAAAGAATTTTGTATTTCTATCTCCAAGATGAATCTATTTTCTCTCTAGACTTTTGAAACCAATGAAGTTCCTCTTGAAAAATGATATTGTCATATTTTTTCTGAAGTTGTTGCTCTAGGAGAACCAGGCAGGGAGAATCAATATTCTCCAAAGCAAGTGGAATGCCTCGAAGTGTCCTTTCTAAAATATTCTTTATTTTGAAAATATCACCAAAGACTTCCTTATTCAAAACAGGAAAATCTAGTTGAACCCTTTGAAGAGCACGAATGAAGTTATTGTCATCTTTATGCCAAGCATTTTGAACAACATCTTGGTGGCCAAAATGAGTAATCTGAGCAGCCTCAAACTTAAAGGGTATGTCACCTCTCTGCTGAGATAGACCACCACATCTGAGTCCAGTTTAATGATCAAATAACGTACATATAGGTCCCACCGCTTTAGAAATAGTTCACATTATTTACCATATTAATGATATTAATTTTTGATTTTCTTATCAATTTTTAAACTATTGTCGGAAAAGATGTATCTTTTATAAAAGATTATATGATTTTTTCTTAGAATAGAGTCAGAAGTTAGAACTTCGATTAACGACAATGCCTCTATCAGTTACATAAATCAAACTCGTAATGACTTATAAAATTATCTAGAAAAGACATAAATAAGGTGAACCAAGCCATATTGTTAAAAAAATGGAATCAAGGCAAACAGAAGGCCGTTTACTAGTTGCTTTATTAAAAAACATAAAGATCTGCACCCACGCGCTTGTTTTTGCAATATTTTAGAGACACGTGTTTGCAACCAAACCAAGCAAAACATTGAACCATGATGATGTCATTGTCATGTTCTCTACGCTCCATATCCGAAGATATCTGCAATGGGCACAAGACAGAGCTTAATGGATACCCGTTGATAAAATAAACGAGTATTTCAACTACCCGTTGGTTAATGGATATAGAGGCCAATATAACATATCCGTAGTAAATTAATAAAATTACTAAAATATCTGTTACTTAAATAGAAAACCCAATGTTAATAAGTTAATTTCGAATTTTGTAACACTTGATGGAAGACTATTGGTTTTGTAAAAAAAAAGAACTATTGGTTTTATGTTTTTCGTTTTTTATTAGAGACTATATTTTTTGTTCTAATTTAGAAGAAATGATAAATAAACACCACGCACACATACACTACCACTGCTCATACCCGAGTTCAAACCCAGGAGCTGACGTCCTCATGTCGTTGAAATTGCCAAAGCAATCAATAGTGAGGGACTTATTATTAGAGATTATAATGTTATAACAAGAGGAAGACTATTTAATATTTTTTGTTTCTCGTGGAGATTATTTTGTTGTTAAAGAACGAAGAAATTCTATGGTTGATGGATGTTTCTATTCAAATCATTAATTTAGAGATTAATATTTTGTTGTTAAAAGAAATGAATAAATTCTATACAATTAAAAATAATAATTTTTTAACATATGCAATTCTAGAGATTATTTATAATATCTATGGATACTCGCAAATAGTGGTATATCCGCTAAATACCCGTTAGCGGATACCCCGCACGAAAATAGGGAGGACACGTATATCATTTTTATCCAACAAGACGGGTAGCAGATGAGTGCTATGTCCATAGATACCCATTGACATCCCTACTCTCAACCACCGATACCAGAAATTAACAAAAAAAATAAAATTCCATTTCGATCATCAACTAAGCGATGAAACTTTCCTAATATGTTTGCGGAAGCTGAAACTACTAACTAAAATATTATAATCAGATTTCATAATAGTTATATATATATATATATATATATATATATATATATATATATATATATGGTAGCAAACAATGTTCTTTCTTTGACAAGTATGATGAATGAGGGATTCTGGGATCTAGGATTAGGATTCTTTCACTTGGATCTTGATGGAAGAAGGAGATGTTTTTTCAAATTTAATCAAAAATAATAATATTTTTTAATTTAAAATCGACGTGGCAGTCTTGCGTGGCATGCTACATAAAATATGTGAGTACGCCACTTAAATATATAACCAAATTTGGGAGGGATAAAGATTTTAGAAATTGGGAAAATAGACGGGTCAAAATTGTGGAAAAAAAAAGACTTAAATATGTTTGAGGGCCCTGCAAATATAGCGTGTTTTGGTTTAGCACTCTGCAAAAAAATTTTAAGTAAAAAGTCCTCGTAAAATACAGTGTTTTGATTTAGGTCCTTCTGTTAGTGGTCTGTTGCAAAAAATGCTGACTTGACTGACGAAATACTTATGTGTCATTTAATATTTATTTTTATTTATTTTAAATGCTTATTTGGCATGCCAACTCATTATTTTTTATTTTTCATTATATTCTATTATTCCCTTTCTTCTCCGCTCTCTTCTCTATCTCACCGACACCACAACAACCACCCTGTTCTCTCTCTCACCCACACCACAACCTCTCTCTCTCTCTCTCTCTCTCTCTCCCCCACACCACAACCACCACCAGAACCACTCTATTCTCTCTTTCAACTCCATCTCACTCAATCTTCCCTCTTCTCTCTTACGTAATCATAGAGCATCACCATTGATGCCTTCAACTTTTTCTCATTCCTTTCCTTCTTTTTATTCACAAACTCCATCTCTGTTGTTGTTGTAGCTCTAATTTGTTGCATAGTTTCAGATTGAAAGAAAAGCCCTAGTTTTAGAATCAAATCCCTGATCCTAATTTCAGAATCAAATCTCTAATAACATCTCAAATCTCTCACAAGGAATCTGGAAGAAAGGGGGAAAATTGATAATGGCAATATTGATAATTAGTTAAAGCTTCATTCTTATCCCACCTTTTCAATAAAAAAGATAGTATGTAATACCCACTTAAGTATAGATTTATAGTTAATTTATATGTTGTCTCACACTTTTTTGATTAAAAAGGAATTTATTACCCATTTAGCGATAGATTAAAGCCTTGCCCTACATTTGTAACAAAATACAAACCGTAATCTATTTTGTTTGTCAAAAAACAAACATTTTCCTTTGGGGCCTAAATATAAATTTTACTTGATTGATTAGATTAGCTAAATATAAAACAAAAAAATTTAATTGATTGAATTAGATAAATATAAAACATCTACTTTTTTTTGACAATAAGAAAAAGTAGATATCTTTTATATTTAGCTAATCCAATCAATTAAAACATATCTACTTCTATAGATATACAATAATGATATTTTGAAAACTGAAATTTGACACCGTAGCTTTACACCGTGGAGCTTGAGTGATCAGAATCATTACCACCAGAAGAGTTGAGGTGCAATAATTCCTCAGTCTTTTCTCCAAAGTCTTCACCACCAGAATTCTTCTCTGGTGTGTTCAACTCTTCTTTAGGTGCAACTGTGTCAAATTGCTGCACCAAATTGCTTGTGACTTCTTGATCAACAGGCTTCCACACAGTCCTTTATTTTGTTTTGGTGTAGACCTTCACCAATGGTGCCATTACCATTCTTGAGGAGGAGTGATCAGAATCTTCCTTCTTATCTATGATAGTCCTTTCATCATCAGAATCTTCTTGAAGATCCTTCTCAAGTTCCTTGGAAGCATGCTCCTCATGAGAATGTTCCTTCTCAACAGTTTCTTCATAATTCTGAACCTTCTCATACATAATTTCCTCCTTCACTTGTGAGATATCCTTCTCACCAAGTTCTTCTTCATTTTGATCCTTCTCATGATCATTCATTTCAGTTCTTTCAGCCACCTCAGGTTCTGTTTCCATCTCAGAACCCTTCCCAAGTGCATTCTCTTTCTCTTGAGGTAGAGGATCATTCTTCTTCTTACTTTTCGTTTCTCTTCAAACCACTTCAGCAATGGTTTCTTCCGTGTTAGAAAAACTAGACAATGGTTTTGTCTTTTGTTTCTTCTTCTTCCTATCCTTTTTCTCTTCTTCAACAATAGTGACATCTATCCCCATGGGTTTAAGGTTTTTGGCAGTGAATGTTTTCCTCTCAATGACACCCTCAGCAGCAGAAATGTCAATCAAGTAATGATTGAACACTCTAGGAAGACCTTTGCCATATGGTAAGGAGGTAGAGGCTTTATCTGCCCTAATGGCATTGATCTGATAGATCATGAGGAAGGGTAGGTTAACTGGTGTGTTGGTGATGAGATGATACAAGATAATGCAATCACTAGTGGTCACTTTCTCAAATGAACCAGCGCTAGGAAGAAAAGTATGTGAGCAGATGTGGTGAAGAATTCTTACCATGTCTTTTAGATTTGGAGCAGTTATAGGAAGAGAATGGTCTTTGAGAAGGATGATTTCAATTGTTCTAGAGATACTCCAATCCTCTCATACCAACTTTCATCATAGACTTGGTTCCCTTCATCTGGTATTCTAAGTGATCTTCCAAGAGAGAGAGGACACCACAATTTCCCTTTTGTTGACCAAAGTGATGATCCTTGGAGGGTCGTATCTGATTGAAGCTTACTCATAGAACTATCTTACTCTTTGCTTGTAGACCAAATCATCCAAATGTGATGAACTCTTCCCATTTCTGTTGAGTGAGAAATGGAGTAATGTTCCATCCACATTTCTCAATATCATTAGGAGATTACATAGTTCCTGAGGCAGTGGGTTTTGATGCCCATTTAGTATCCACAAAAATAAGTTCAATGTCTTTCTTTTGCACATGATCTCTAATGAAATGATGCTTAATATCAACGTGCTTTGACCTAGAATGTTGAATTGGAATTTTAGACAAGTTTATAGCACTAGTATTATCACAAAATATTGGAATACCTGAAGTTGATTTTTGATCCATAGAATTTGAGAGCAGCAACCAGCAACTCAGACATATTTAGCTTCTATTGTTGATAGGGCAATTGTACTTTGTTTTCTACATGACCATGAGATGAGTGATTCCCCCAAGTAGTTAACATGAACCATTAGTGCTTTTTCTTTCAATTTCGTCTCCAGCATATAGTCAGCATCACAGTACCCTATAAGCTCAAAATGTTTTCTCTTTTTGCACCAAAAGACCAAGATTAGGTGTTCCAACAAGATATCTAAAAATTCTTTTGACAGCAGAGATGGGATTCTTTAGGAGCAGTTTGAAATCTAGCACATAGCCCTGCTAAAAAGATTATGTCTGGTCTACTTGTAGTGAGATATAATAGAGAGCCCATCATGCCTCTGTACTCCTTTTCAGAAACATGATTACCCTTCTCATCTTTTTCAATCCTTGCAGAAGGGTGCATTGGGGTAACCATAGCTTTTACATCACTCATTTTATATTTCTTAAGAAGATCTTTAATATATTTCTCTTGAGAAATGAATATTCCCTTCTTAAGTTGTTCGATTTGTAAACTAAGAAAGTATCTCAGTTCACCCATCAGACTCATTTCAAACTCACCATCAATTTTCTAAACTCATACCTCTCTTGGGAGATCGTTCCCGATCTTGATTGTGTTTATCAGGATTGTCCCCCAGTTAGATTTGTCTGAACTCTCCATCAGGTTCTGGCCTTTTGACTCTTTTCTTCTTTTCACGGGTGTCATACCCTAATTTTGTCCGCCTAGGTTTAAAACCCTAATTTTCCGCAAAAAATAAATAAATTGAGAAGTGTGGTTTTATTTTGAAGAGTGAAGAGCATTGTGCATGCATTTTTGGGTTTTAAAAGTCATTCTAGGGCTTTTAAATTCATTGTTAGAGTGGAAATGCATTTGTTGTTAAAAAACAAGGTTTTTAGGGCAAAAGGGTATTTTGGTCATTGTCAAAAATAAGATAATTTCTCATCAAGAATCATTGTGCAATTTTAGAGAAATTTATTTGAGGCAAAACATTTTTGGTCATGTATGTATGTATGCGCATGCATGCATACATTGTGCACAAAATTTCAAAAAGGATCAATAGGGAATATTCTACAAAAAGTTCCAAGATGTGATTTTTATGACATATTTTGGTCATGGTGATCTCATAAAATGGCATATTCCTAAGGTTCCTAGTATGTGGCCTAAATTGGGTGTATTTTTGTACAATTATCCTAAGAAGAATAATCAAAAATGAAGGGATAATGGAATGGTCATATAATAGTACAATAGTACAAGATGACAACTAGCAAAACTTGGTCACCAAGGACCCCTCCCAATGTGTGTCGCCTATCCCTCTCATTCCCTCTCATATTTTCATTTTTTTGACCTCAATCCATGTGTGATTCAATCCTCACCCTCCATTCAAATTTTAGATGCAATCCTAGGGTGAGATGAGATGCACAATGACCTAACTACCCTTAAACCTAATTGCTTTCTATATATACCCTATTAACCTCACCTCACAAAAAAAAAAAGGCTTTTGGCCTCACCATTCACTCATAAACCCTAGCACACAACTCCCTCCTCACCTTCTCTCCATTTATGCGCCACCCCCTCTCCCTTCTCTCTAACTCACTTCTTCATTTCTCATCTACCCACACACATTCAATCCATCTTCCAAGCCTAAACACTAATTTTCAGCCATCAATCCTTCATAAAATCACACAAAAGTTCAAGATCAAGGGTCATTTTTTGGAGATTGAAGACCAAGCTTGAAGATAAGTTGATTTGGTTAATTGTTTCTTCATCTATTGTGTTTATTTGGAGCTCATCTTAAGGTATGTGATTCCTAGACCCCTTCTCTTGTAAATCCTTGCATAAAGTCATCATTTCTTGCATATTTGTGAGATTTCCACTTCCAAAAATGTAGATCCTCTCTTTTAACTTCATTTTTATGCTTGTACATATGTTAATCTCATGAATCTTTGTTTTGATGCTTTGATTTTGGGGTTATATGCATGATTTTGTTGTTTTAATTGAAATAAAATGTTATTTGCTTTGATAATAATTTCGCATGCTTCAAATAAATATGTGTTTTATGATTTTTGCTGGTTCTCATGGTTGAATCTTGTGAATAAATGTATCTATGTTTTGGTTATGTCATTCGCTTGCTTGATTTGGTTGACTTGTTGAAATAAATTGATGATTGGCCATGTATGTATTTCGCATATTTTGAGATAATTTGGTTTGATGTTGATTTTTGGGTGTTTGTTGGCTTAATCTTATAATTATTTGAATATGAACCATGATTGTGAGCTTTTGTGCCAAAAGGAATGGTTACAAGATGTAAATCTTGATTTCCTTCGGCTATTTGGTTCGCATATGTTCAATAATTAGGTTTTAATATTTGATTTGATGCCTTTTGAGGTTTAATCGTACAATTGCTTGGAAATGAACCTTGATTGTGAATTTGGGTCGCTTAAAGGAATGGTTGCAAGATGTGTATCTTGATTTCTTCGGGCTAAAAGGTTCGCATACTAGGGTTTATGAATTGATTTTGTTAAATTACTTGTTTAAACTTGCAAATATTCAAACCTATGTTGTTAATTGTGAAATTTGTGATTTGAGAAGATGAATTTGGGTTTTGGTTCATTTATGGTCCACAAATGATCTTGGGTTATGCTAAGTTGGCAAAAGATAGGTTCATTTAACCTTGATGCACATGCATTTTGCATATTCATGCATTCTTACCTATTCTTGCATCCTTGCCTACTCATGCATTCTTGAATTGAAGCTTGGTACTCCATGCTTGATATACTTGTTTATGTGCTTGTGGTGCATTAAAATGTTGAATTGGTGTTCACAATTTGCTTGTTTTGATTTCCACCAATTGTTACTCGTTAGTAACTCTCCAAAACTTCAAAACCATGTTGCATACAAAAAACAACTTGTTACTCGTTAGTAACGTTCCAACTTCAAAACATTTTTTTTGCATTTACATAATCATTGATAAACAACTTCACTTCTTCTCAAAACAATTCCAAACTATTTTTCACAAATCAAACTTTGTTGAGGATAATGCGAAGCCTTTGCTTGCACGATTGTCAACAATGGGGTGCTAGTGGTGATCACTTGGAGTCTTTGCTCAATTGATTATCATGAACACTCATTTTTCAAAAGAACTCTCATTTCACAAATTAAAAACTTTGTTGAGGATAATGCGAAGCCTTTGCTTGCACGATCGTCAATAATGGGATGCTAGTGGTGATCACTCGAAACCTTTGTTGTTTGATCACTGTGAACATTCAATTTTCACAATTAAACAACTAAAAAATAAAAACCTTTTCTCGACAACCGAGAACTACGTAAGCTTTGAATTCTCCATCGCACTGGGAGATACGTAGGAGCGGGTCACATTCCCGTCAAGCACGACAAATGAAAACCATTTTCTTTTCAAAAAAACAAACCCTTTTCCAAAACAAGGCAATTTCTAAAAACAAAACAATTTTCGAAAACAAGAACTACGTTGCTTTGATTCCCTCCCCGGGATACGTAGGCACGGTGCCCTCCCGTCAAGCGCAAAAGATTAAATTTTCCTTAAGTTTTTCCATAAAGTAAGGAGAGATAAAGAGAGATAAAAACAAAGCATTTCTTAAATCAACCTTTTAAATCACACGTCAAATCGAGGTTCCCTTTCAGTAGAAAGGATGTGTGGGGTGCTCGTACCTTCCCCATGCATAACCGACCCCCGAACTCAAATCTCGTGGTTCCAAGGACCATTGTCTTTCAAGAAAGGTTTTTTTCAATGTTTTACCTCTAAAAAAATATTGGTGGCGACTCCAATTCACGTTGTGCGAAGAGAAATCCCTCCAAAGGATTTTTCGGGGTGCAACAGCTGGCGACTCCACTGGGGACCTTTCTTTAGTGGGTCGAGCCAATCGATTCGACATGTGATTTATTTCGTTGATTTGAATGCTTTGTTATATCTCTCCTCCTTTCCCTTTCTTCTTTATTTCCTTTGCCTTTAAAAACATGCTTGCATTATTCTTAGAATTGTCGTGTGCATTCTTGTGATGTTGTGCTTGCGTGCATTGTGTGTTAGCCTTCTTCCTCTTCTATATTTGCTTCTTGAGTAACATAAGAGTAGTTTCTTCTTCTTTTCCTCTTACTTTCGTCGTTTATATGCTTTTCTCATACATTTCCCCAATCCTAGCATGTTCCCCTCTTCTTTGCTCCCTTTCTTGAGGTAAGCTCATGCATTTCCCTTAATCCTATTATGTCCCCTCCTCTAGGCTCCCTTTCTTAAGGTAAGCAATGCTTGCGATTGTTTTTGGAACCCTAGGTGAGTATACTTATGTTGAAATGATATTGAACCCTAGGGTAGACGACATGCTGTTGCTTGATATTGTCTGGACTGTTTTGGTTTCCCTTTGCAGGTGGGGTTTGGGTAGATTTTTAGGTGTTGTGCCCTCATCACACACTGCACACCTTATATTTGTGAGCATTGAGTGGGGCCTAAAACCCAAGGTCTGCAAAGAACCCTAGGAGAGTGGAAATGAGTAGTGACTGCCATTCGTAGACCGTTGTCTGTCTGGCTCTCATGAAAGTTTCGCCCAAGAGTGCGCTGTCTTCATGATACCTCACAATCGGTAGCTCTCTACGATTGTGGGTGTATTCATGAGAGAGACTTTAGCTCTTGGTTGCCATTGTGAGGCAGTGACCAGAACCCACATGGGAGGATTACCCTTGTCGTTGACTTTAGAGCCTACGATCTTTACCCATTTGTAGGACACGGGGGAACGCAAATTGTGTGTTGCATTAGCTTAGGCATCCTCTTTCGAAACTCTTTTACCAAAAAATGTAGAAAGTAATTTCCTTTTTCCCTCATAAACACCTATATGAGGTGGCATATAGCGGGTATTTTCAAAAATGTTTTGAACCGCCACCAATAAACATCATTTTCTTCTCTCTTTTCTATGTAAATAAAAGGTCATAATCATCACATCTGCGTCATTTTGCATCATCATCATTGCATTCGCATCTAACAAAAATTTTGAAAAAAAACCTCCATTCTTTGCATCCTCCATGCATTAAAGTTGTTTGCCGGAGATCGCAACGTAACACAAAGTCTTGTCATAGGTGTGTAAGAAACGGAATGGAATCAAAAGGCAAAACCGTTTTCAATTCAAGGCTTCCTGTTGTGAAAGAGATTGATATGGCTAGTCTGAAAGAGTATGCATCCCTCCTAGGTCCTATTGAGGTCAGGTCTTTTGACAAAACCTATGGGAACATTCGCAAGCTGCTACAACTAGAAGTGCAAGAGAGTGCCATTGCTGCCCTGTGTCGGTTCTATGACTCGGAGATTTGCTGTTTCATTTTTAAGAATTTCCAAATGGCGCCTACCCTAGAAGAGTATGATAGGATTTTGGGCTTTGATCGATCCAAGTTTAAGCCTTATCAATACCAAGGGGAGTATTATTCTGATGAAAAGCTTGCTGCCTTGTTGCAAATCAGTGCTGAGAAAGTGCGGGCCCATAAGATAGAACGTAATAAGGTATTTGGGTTTCCTCAAGAATACTTTGAGAGTTTGATGACCAGCTATGCAGTGTCTGATGATTGGAATTCTTTCAAGCAAGTGCTAGCTCTGACCATCTTCGGCATTGTGCTCTTCCCTCAGATAGAGAGGCATGTGAGTGAAACTGCAATCGGTGTATTCCTCGCCTTCAAATGTGCAAAAAATCCTATCAACCCGGTTCCCGCAATCCTCGCAGAGACATACCGTGCCTTCACTCGTCACCATGAATTCCAAAAGAATAAGATGTGTTGCTCCTTCCCTGTGTTATATGCTTGGTTGATCAGTCATGTGTGTACCAACAAAAGTGATGTGAAGGATTTGCTTTCCTATGCCTTGGGTTGTAATCCGAAGACTATGAACTCTCAAGAGTGGGTGCATGCTTTCAAGAACCAAGATGCTCTCCAGATTCGTTGGTTCTCACCTAAATGTTGGGTAGACAGGCCTTCAGTGGTATTTCGGTGTGGGAGTTTTCAGAACGTTCCTCTCATGGGAACCCAAGGATGCATAAACTATAACCCCTCTTTGACCTTGCGACAGCTCGGATACCCTATGCGGGATTCACCCTCCGAAGCTATGCTGTTTCGTTTTTACCTCCACGCGGGGATCCCTAAAGACGAGAGTCTACTTCGGCGAGTCCTGCAAGCTTGGGAAACCGTAGTGCGGAAGGACAGAGAAGAGTTAACCAGGAGGACCACTGCTATCTCTTTTTCTCAATGGCTTGAAGGGAGGATTAGTGAAACTCGGTCATCCAACCAAGAAGTACCACTGCCCGAGGAAAAGATACAAGAACCTCACATTCCTACCATTGAAGAATTGGAAGAGGTTAGGTTGGCCATGTCAAAGGTGGGAGAAGAGAAAAGGGCTCTGCAAGATAGATTGAGAAAGATGATGCAAGACAAGAAAAAGCTAGAAAATGAAAATGCTTTCCAAGCTGCAACTATTGAGGAAGTCAATAGAAAACTTGAAATAGAGGGGAAAAGCAAGAGGGAAATGCAAAAGCACTTGAAGGGTGCCAAAGAGGAAGTGAAGAGGTGCACTACCAAGATGAATGAGGCTGTAGCGGAAGCAATTAAATGGAAGAGGCTATATGAGGATACATGGAAAGAAGAGCAAGCAGTAAGGCACGCACTAGTTAAGTCAAGAAAAGACTCTCGAATAATGAAGCTTGAATTGGAAGATCAATTAAAGAGTGTCAAGCAAGATCGGGAATCTATTGAAGGGATCCTGAGGGATTATCAGCAAGCACTAAGAAGGGAACAAGGGAAGTCGGAAAGCTTGGCCAATCATGTGCAGTACTTGGAAGGGTCTTACCTCCGGCTAAGGGAGAAGAGTGACTATTGGGAGAGTCAATTTGCGGAATTGCTCAGTAAGGTAAAAAGTCAACAAGCCTTTGAGGAATTGAAAAAGGAAGGCTTACATTGGAAAGACAAGTTCTCCAAGTTAGTTTGGTTAGCTAATCAGGCTGTGAGAGACATTCCCAAGAAGCTAAGAAAGGCGGATGCAGAAATGAATCCTTTCAACACCCCTGTCAAGGTGTGTGAGTTTGTTGAGTACTGCAAGATTCTCACAGAAGAACTCCTGGAGAAAGCCCGGGGGGCAGCTGAGAGCAAGAAGAGGAAAAGGAGCGAGGAGTTGAAAGCCATATGCCTTTAAAGTTCCCTTTAGAGTATTGTAGCGATCCTTAGGAAATTGTAATTTTCTTTAAGAAGTTGTAACTTTCTTTGGAAAATAGGACTTTGTTTAAAATCATTGTATTGCACTCTTAAGGAATATTGTACTTTGATTTGCTTTCTATTTGTGATACTCCTTCGCATTCCATTTAATTGAAGTACGTTTGTTTTGCCTTGTTGCTTCCAACTTTGTTGCAATCCTAAAAACACCTGAACCTTAACACCTATGACAAGACGAGTTGCACCGCGATTCCCGGCAATAAACATAATAACATGCATATTGCATTGCATTTGCATCATTTGTCTTTGTGTTCAAAAAAAAAAATGTTCCGTCCACAGAAGTAAGACAAGCTGGTTAATCATCGGTATTGGACGCGATCACAGGCAAGAAATATGGCCAACAATCAAGACAACGCGAATCTGGGCAATCATCAACCAATCCAGAATGATGCAGTTCCAGAAGGTCCGAATCCAAATGGTCAGGGTCAGCATGATCAGAATCAAGAGAATCGAGCAATCAGGGCTGAGATGGAAGTTATAAGAGCTCAAATGGCAGAGGTCATAAGAGTGTTAAGTGCCTTAAGGGATACTGGCATAACTGAAGGTGCTGCTGCCGCAGGAGTGGATCCTCCTCCTGAACCTAGAGTCTCTCAGGCTCTCCAGAACGTGCGATGGCCTCCTTATGGTCTCCCATTAGGGTACACACCCCCTGCTACCGGTGCAAACCCAGAAAGTGGTCCTTCGGGAACCACAGGACAGGCCCAGCCTGAATCAGCTGTGAATGAAGTTGGAACGGGGACACCTCAGGTTCAAATTCAGATTCCTACTCCTGCTATTACCCCGGGAACTACGGTTGGCTTCAATTCTCCAGCAACAATCCATCCACAAGTTCAGGGTCCAATTCCTCAGATTATCGCTCACTCACGTGACCCACACGTGACCCCAGCTGTGGTGTCGATGAATAATCTTCACTACGGTGTGAGTGGTTTTCTGCCGAATTACCCTGATGAAGCTAGAAGTCAGTACCATATGTTAGAAGAAAGATTGAGAGCTGTTGAAGGAACAGGTTCCCAGGCTAGGAACGCCCATGAGTTATGCTTGGTCCCTAATCTAGTCCTGCCACCCAAGTTCAAAGCACCATTTTTCGACAAGTACAAAAAAGCAACCTGCCCGCGCAGCCATGTGACGATGTATTGCCGGAAGATGACTGCCCACGCCCGTGATGATAACCTGATGATACATTGCTTTCAGGAAAGCTTAGCTGAAGCTCCCCTTGAATGGTATATGCAATTGGAGCCAACTAATATCCGTTGTTGGAAAGATCTGGCGGATGCCTTTATCCTTCAATACCAGTACAACAGTGATTTAGCCCCGGATAGGACCCAGCTGCAATGTATGTCTAAGAAGGATAATGAGACATCCAAGGAATACGCCCAGAGGTGGAGGAACCTCGCTGCACAAGTAAAACCCTCTCTGCTTGATAAAGAGATGGTCCATATGTTCATGGAAACTCTTCCCCCAGTGTTCTATGATCGTTTGGTCGGCAGCGTGGCTTCGAATTTCTCTGAGATGGTTGTCATTGGAGAAAGAGTGGAGAACGGCATGCGCAGCGGAAGAATAGCCCATGGCCCAACACCTCCTTCCCATCAGAAAAAGCCTTTTTCTGGTACCCACAAGAAGAAGGAGGGAGAAACTAATGCAATCAGCGGAGCTAGCGGTCCATCACGCAACAATCCCCCACAAGCCATTCCAGTTCCTGCTCAGACGCCGCCTGCTCAGCCATTCCAGTCCAACAATCAGTACAGAAACTACAACGAAAAAAAAGCCTGTTGTCTTTGACCCCATCCCCGTGTCATACGCCGACCTATGCAGCTATCTAATCAGTCATGGATGGATCACTCCTCGCAAGATGAGATCAGTTCAACCTCCATTCCCAAGCGGGTACAATCCAGAAGCCACTTGCGAGCTCCATGCTGGGGCAATTGGGCATTATGCTGAAAATTGCTATCTTTTGAAAAGTTTGGTTCAGGGCTTCATTGATTCCAAGCAGTTAACTTTTGAGAAGGGGGGAAGGATCAAGTTCTCAGGGTCTGTGGACTATTAAGCAAGGATAGCAGTTGTTGAAGAGGGTTGAAGTGGTGAAAGCGGCATCATCAAAACATTTGTGTCTTTGTCATGCATTTCATAGCATTTATGAGTGATTGTTGATTTTCATGTAGTTTTTCAGTTCAAAACAATTTTCTGTAATGCAATCCTTTGGCTCTGCCCAAGGCCTTAGGATATTTCAATAAGGGCACACATGTTTCCTTTTAGTATCATCATCAATAAAATGTTATTTTGAATTCCTCAATAAAATTTCTTTCTTTCATTTTGTCATGTGTTTGTTATTTGCTTTTCAATTCCTCCCAACGCGGATCAAAAATAATAATAAATGAAAATAATCTTTGAAAACAACGACGCCAATGGTTCATATTGTGACTCTGATTACCCGATTAACCAAACTGAGAGAGAGGCTGAAGACAACTGGGATGTTTCTTCGGAGTTAATAAGTGAAGAATTGGCTAAGGCTGTAGAAATTCATGATGCCATAACTAGGTTGGGCAATGAAGTCAAAGCACAAGTTCAAGCAAAATGGAGCAATGCTGAGGAAACCAAACAAATGTTACAAGCGAACCTCTTTCGCGACCAAACCCTTTCCCTTCCTCAGATCAACCAACTTTCCCATTTCCCATTACAAGTACCCCATCACAAAAAAAATTTCATAACCAAATGCCTGCCATCGCCACCTTCCTCACTACCAGTGGCCCTTCTACAAAATCAACCCATCTCATTTGCTCCTCCCTCTGAACCTCCTGTCACCCCAGTTAATACCAGAACCCAATCAAGCATCCTCCAACCGCTGCAGGGGTTTCATTGCCATTATCTCTCCAATCACCCCAGACAAGGATCACTTCAAATATCCAAAAATAGTGTATCACTTTTATCAGCTCACTCAACTCAAAAGCAAAAAAGGAAAAAATCAGAAAAAATGAAACAAAAAAGAACAGATTCAAAAAATGAAAATCCCAAAAATGAAAAAACAAGGGAAAAAGAGACGAAAGAAATATAAGTTGTGAGCTGATACATTTGGCCATAAAGCGTAAGAGATCCTTGTCTCAATGAACCTTCCTACACCTTGTTGTGTATGACCACCCTTTCTTCCATAAACCTTCAAACACTTCATCATTCCTATACATCTCTCCTTTCTTAAAACCGCAAACACTACCTCGACCTCGTCATCCCGCCCTCCACAAACCCTCAGTCATTCCTCAGACTCGACCATCAGATTTGCAATCAAGCTGTTGTGCAAGAATAAGAGAACAAAGTGGTCCGCCCTCATGAGGAATCAAGTGACATGATCAATTTGAGCAAAGGAGAGGATTGACGCCATGATAAAGAGCAATGAATCAACAAGTTTGTGTAAATCACCCTTCTGACATAAGACACTTGCCATTATAACAAAGTCTGTAATTACCAAAGTTCGGTCTGTTGCGCAGCTTTCCAAGCTAAGGTAGTCACAAATGACAGTATGAAGACTCCAGGTCAAGCATCATGATCCCTCCCTACGCCACCCTAAAAATGGGGCAGTTAGAGACAATCAACAAAGGATATCAAGGACGATGATGACCTTCATGGAAATCAGGCTTCGTTTTACACTCTAACAGGGGCAAACCCCATATGATGGAAGTAATACTTTCATTGAGCCTTATCAAACCAAAGTACATTTGTCTTATGTCAGAAGAAGATTAAGAGAAAGCTCAAACCGAAGAAAGCTCATCTTCAACAATTTCAAAGAAGACTCAATGCTCAAAAAGATCATGAACCTCCAAAGGGATTCCCATGGAGATGAACCCAGTATCATGAAGACGAAGAACTTATTCTCCGGAGGGGCCTTTAATTCTCGCAAAATGGGATGCAAGAAAAGAAAACCCCAGTTTCCAGTAAATTCAGATACAGTCAGAAAGGAGTATGCCTAAAGAAATAAATGAAAAAAGAGAAAGATGAGCCAAGTAAGAATCAGCTCGCTAGGTTGAAAACCCGCAAAGGGCGGCCTAGGCAAAACCAGAGCGACCCGGTGGATTGAAAACCTGCAAAGGGCGATCCAGGCAAAAATTAGGGTCAGAAAACTTGGACTTGAAATGAAAAAGGCAATCAGCACTCCCAAAAGTTTGGATAAAGGGGTGATCAAGGTCATGAGTATGGACGATTGACATCGTTACTTCAAAAGAAAAAACACAAGATCTGCTTCCCCTTTTTCTTGTATTTTTCCAGTTTAAAAATTTTTCAATGTACTTTCAATTGGCGTGACCTTCTGCACGTCCAGTTTCCATAACAATAAGAATTCAACTTGTTCTTCCATGTGTTTGCTTTTCGTGTCTTTTATCTTCACTTATTCTGTCTCTTTGTTTTAAAATAAATGTTTTTATGATTGATGATACTGAATTGTGAAACCTGTGCATGAGTCAAAAAGCATTACAATTATTGCGAAATTTCTGAAAATCACAGAAAAGAGGGGATCCCTCAAATAAATGAATTGGCAAAAAAACAAACGCGGGCACAATCACTTCAAATGGCAAGCAAACTTATGCGCGGCTCTGGCATTGCTATTACCCTAGATGGTACTCATGTCTCAGGCCCAAAGGAAAAGATTTGCACCAAAGATTAAAACAAGGTTTAGTGATCACCAAGTGAGGCTTCTTTCATGCCAAAAGTCAAGACATTCATAGAGAACCAAAGATTTACACTGAGAACACCACTCAGATCCAAAAGTTGGGGCATTCTCTTCACCACCCACCCACCCTGGTCTTGGGAAAGTTTGTTCATTGTCCATCCCATTCATATACCACCCTCAGTTCATAACCAGTACCATAACTTCATCCCCTTTCACAAAACCCACTCAAAGAACCCATTTGAAATTGTCATTCTAAAGTGGGGCATTTCCATAACTGTTCACTCCCGCTCAAATGAGCAGAGTTCTCCCTAAAGTCATTCACATCCATAAATTCCTGTCGGGGCAGTCTCTCAACTCACTGTCCTAAACCAATCCCAAGTTAACTGACTCACTCGTCCACATCTGCACTCTTATGCATACTTACTAGTCAATGCTTCAGAGAGAGAGAATACAAATTGATCATGTGGTGTTTAAAGTTCAGTCATCATGGAAATGGAAAGGAAAATAAATGAGCTTGTTAATAAAAACCTTGAGAACACCAGAGTTTGAATCAAATCTAGTTTTTCCAAAGAATGGTCCATAGCCATCTCAATTCCTTGCATTCAAAGTCTCGCGTCTCATCATCATAAAAATGTTTACAAAAATGTTTAAATACTCCAATCATTCATCCTCCTCATGCATGTAGGCATTTCATGTTATTCAAAGCATTACATTCGCATCATCCACATTCATCACAATAAAAGCAAAAGAACACAGACATTCCATAGCATTTATCATCATCACATCAAACATCAAATCAGTTTTCAAAACAAAAAGAGGCATTCTTAATAAATAGTCATAGTCGTCACGATAGGACGCTTGAATTGATCACTCAAGAATCCTAAAGTCCCTATGCTAAAAGAAAATTAAAAACATTCATTGCATCCATGTGCATCCCAGCATCAAGAGCCTGCATTCCATGCATCATTCAAAGCTTCCCAATTTTCAAAAAGGAACTCAGTTGCTTTGGACTCGTTAGGCCCCAAAATTTTCAAAAAGTCAGTTACTTTGGACCAATGGGTCCCCGAAATCTCATTTTCAGAAAATCATCATGGCACCGAGTTAGTGAACTCCATCAGCACAGAGTTAGTAAACTCCCACAGAGTTAGTGAACTCCTTCCACAGATCACAACGTCGCGTACGAGCGCGCGGCAGATCCTACAGACTTCGTTAAGTCCATCGGATTAATTGTGTCAACCTAAGGCATAGCGTAGATCCATTGATCATATCAATTCCGGACCTGATATTGATCGGCCGCTCGAAAAGGCCACCCCCAGAGCTCGGACTCGACGAGAGTCCGTTAAAAGGTTTTAGGCAACCTCCGAATTCCCCAATTTACGGCACTTCCCATTTACTGCTTTCATTTACTGCTTTACGCAATTTACTGCTTTCTCGTCGACGCGACAAGTGTTGACTCTCTCTCTCTCAAAAGAAGAGAGATCAAAGAAAGGAAACAAAAAAAAAGAGAAAAAAGAAAAGGAAAATTCGGGTTTCTCTAAGTAGACAAAATTTGTATTATTTCTGAATTCTTTATTTCTATTTTGCCTAGGAATATGTTTCGGCCAATTCATATTCCTTGGTAAAATCCAAATAAAGAGGGGCAGCTGTCATACCCTAATTTTGTCCGCCTAGGTTTAAAACCCTAATTTTCCGCAAAAAATAAAGAAATTGAGAAGTGTGGTTTTATTTTGAAGAGTGAAGAGCATTGTGCATGCATTTTTGGGTTTTAAAAGTCATTCTAGGGCTTTTAAATTCATTGTTAGAGTGGAAATGCATTTGTTGTTAAAAAACAAGGTTTTTAGGGCAAAAGGGTATTTTGGTCATTGTCAAAAATAAGATAATTTCTCATCAAGAATCATTGTGCAATTTTAGAGAAATTTATTTGAGGCAAAACATTTTTGGTCATGTATGTATGTATGCGCATGCATGCATACATTGTGCACAAAATTTCAAAAAGGATCAATAGGGAATATTCTACAAAAAGTTCCAAGATGTGATTTTTATGACATTTTTTGGTCATGGTGATCTCATAAAATGGCATATTCCTAAGGTTCCTAGTATGTGGCCTAAATTGGGTGTATTTTTGTACAATTATCCTAAGAAGAATAATCAAAAATGAAGGGATAATGGAATGGTCATATAATAGTACAATAGTACAAGATGACAACTAGCAAAACTTGGTCACCAAGGACCCCTCCCAATGTGTGTCGCCTATCCCTCTCATTCCCTCTCATATTTTCATTTTTTTGACCTCAATCCATGTGTGATTCAATCCTCACCCTCCATTCAAATTTTAGATGCAATCCTAGGGTGAGATGAGATGCACAATGACCTAACTACCCTTAAACCTAATTGCTTTCTATATATACCCTATTAACCTCACCTCACAAAAAAAAAGAAGGCTTTTGGCCTCACCATTCACTCATAAACCCTAGCACACAACTCCCTCCTCACCTTCTCTCCATTTATGCGCCACCCCCTCTCCCTTCTCTCTAACTCACTTCTTCATTTCTCATCTACCCACACACATTCAATCCATCTTCCAAGCCTAAACACTAATTTTCAACCATCAATCCTTCATAAAATCACACAAAAGTTCAAGATCAAAGGTCATTTTTTGGAGATTGAAGACCAAGCTTGAAGATAAGTTGATTCGGTTAATTGTTTCTTCATCTATTGTGTTTATTTGGAGCTCATCTTAAGGTATGTGATTCCTAGACCCCTTCTCTTGTAAATCCTTGCATAAAGTCATCATTTCTTGCATATTTGTGAGATTTCCACTTCCAAAAATGTAGATCCTCTCTTTTAACTTCATTTTTATGCTTGTACATATGTTAATCTCATGAATCTTTGTTTTGATGCTTTGATTTTGGGGTTATATGCATGATTTTGTTGTTTTAATTGAAATAAAATGTTATTTGCTTTGATAATAATTTCGCATGCTTCAAATAAATATGTGTTTTATGATTTTTGCTGGTTCTCATGGTTGAATCTTGTGAATAAATGTATCTATGTTTTGGTTATGTCATTCGCTTGCTTGATTTGGTTGACTTGTTGAAATAAATTGATGATTGGCCATGTATGTATTTCGCATATTTTGAGATAATTTGGTTTGATGTTGATTTTTGGGTGTTTGTTGGCTTAATCTTATAATTATTTGAATATGAACCATGATTGTGAGCTTTTGTGCCAAAAGGAATGGTTACAAGATGTAAATCTTGATTTCCTTCGGCTATTTGGTTCGCATATGTTCAATAATTAGGTTTTAATATTTGATTTGATGCCTTTTGAGGTTCAATCGTACAATTGCTTGGAAATGAACCTTGATTGTGAATTTGGGTCGCTTAAAGGAATGGTTGCAAGATGTGTATCTTGATTTCTTCGGGCTAAAAGGTTCGCATACTAGGGTTTATGAATTGATTTTGTTAAATTACTTGTTTAAACTTGCAAATATTCAAACCTATGTTGTTAATTGTGAAATTTGTGATTTGAGAAGATGAATTTGGGTTTTGGTTCATTTATGGTCCACAAATGATCTTGGGTTATGCTAAGTTGGCAAAAGATAGGTTCATTTAACCTTGATGCACATGCATTTTGCATATTCATGCATTCTTACCTATTCTTGCATCCTTGCCAACTCATGCATTCTTGAATTGAAGCTTGGTACTCCATGCTTGATATACTTGTTTATGTGCTTGTGGTGCATTAAAATGTTGAATTGGTGTTCACAATTTGCTTGTTTTGATTTCCACCAATTGTTACTCGTTAGTAACTCTCCAAAACTTCAAAACCATGTTGCATACAAAAAACAACTTGTTACTCGTTAGTAACGTTCCAACTTCAAAACATTTTTTTTGCATTTACATAATCATTGATAAACAACTTCACTTCTTCTCAAAACAATTCCAAACTATTTTTCACAAATCAAACTTTGTTGAGGATAATGCGAAGCCTTTGCTTGCACGATTGTCAACAATGGGGTGCTAGTGGTGATCACTTGGAGTCTTTGCTCAATTGATTATCATGAACACTCATTTTTCAAAAGAACTCTCATTTCACAAATTAAAAACTTTGTTGAGGATAATGCGAAGCCTTTGCTTGCACGATCGTCAATAATGGGATGCTAGTGGTGATCACTCGAAACCTTTGTTGTTTGATCACTGTGAACATTCAATTTTCACAATTAAACAACTAAAAAATAAAAACCTTTTCTCGACAACCGAGAACTACGTAAGCTTTGAATTCTCCATCGCACTGGGAGATACGTAGGAGCGGGTCACATTCCCGTCAAGCACGACAAATGAAAACCATTTTCTTTTCAAAAAAACAAACCCTTTTCCAAAACAAGGCAATTTCTAAAAACAAAACAATTTTCGAAAACAAGAACTACGTTGCTTTGATTCCCTCCCCGGGATACGTAGGCACGGTGCCCTCCCGTCAGGCGGCAAAGATTAAATTTTCCTTAAGTTTTTCCATAAAGTAAGGAGAGATAAAGAGAGATAAAAACAAAGCATTTCTTAAATCAACCTTTTAAATCACACGTCAAATCGAGGTTCCCTTTCAGTAGAAAGGATGTGTGGGGTGCTCGTACCTTCCCCATGCATAACCGACCCCCGAACTCAAATCTCGTGGTTCCAAGGACCATTGTCTTTCAAGAAAGGTTTTTTTTCAATGTTTTACCTCTAAAAAAATATTGGTGGCGACTCCAATTCACGTTGTGCGAAGAGAAATCCCTCCAAAGGATTTTTCGGGGTGCAACAACGGGTCAGGGGGTCGTCTGCCTTTTCTTCTTCGCTATTAGGATCATAGCAAGCTCCCCTTGTTCCTTCAAACTCATATAGAACGACCTCTTTGCCGAAAGGAGGTTGGCTAGGAGGGTGGCCACTTCACCTTTATCTTAAGGTGGATGGTTGAGGCGTGTTGCGTTAAAAACACACTTAGAGCAAGTGTACTCTTTCGCAGAAGAAGTATAAAAGAATTTCGTATCCACAAGGACTAATTAACAAGTACTAAACTACTTAAAATTATTTATTGTTTAGACGAGTGAATAATTGAGTTGTACTTGAAAGAAATAAAAGTAAATAAATAACAAATAATAAAATGCAAGATTTAATAAATGGAGAGAGGTCTAGAGTCGCGGTTTCACTTGCAAGCTTCGATTCCCCTATGTCTAATTCTACCTGAATTCCCTTATTTTATTTAATTACCAATCCCTTTACTAAAGCTATGAATCCGTTTGGTCATTCGCGATTAATATTCTTTTTTCTAAATTAACCCTAGTTTGGTCATGCTAGAATTTAAATTTAGGAAAAGCATAAAGTACGAAAAGGTTGAATGATTGGAAGACACAATTAAAGTTTGATCATGCATTAATTCTAGCCCCAATTATCCTATAGGTCCACCAACTAGTTGTAGTACGGTCGCTAATCAACTAATTGATTATGAACATGCAAAGGGTTGTGAATCCTAATTATGTCATAAAAGCATTAGGATAATATTAATTGAAATAAAAACTAGGAATTCAAAGTATAAACTAAAACATAAAAAGGTCTCTAAACTTGCAAGATCCACCTAAGACCCTAGAAGAGGATCTAGCTATCCATAGTTTTCAAGAACAATAAAATAGAATAAGGAGTCGTAAATTACAAAGATTAAAATAACCCGGAATATAGAGAAAATTCTGATCTTCGGTATCTAGTCTCCTTTTTCTGCTCCAGAGCTCTCTAACGATGTCAAAAACGGGTACCCAATATCTTTTTCCTCTCCTCTGCTCGTCCGTATTGCTGTTGTGTGAGGCTCCTTTATAAATTCTTCCATCCCCTCCTTGTGTGTTTTCGGCCTCCTTTTATCATTGACTAGAGTTAAGCGCGTACGTTGCACGGGTTTGTTTAAAATGATTTGTTTCTATAGTTATTATAATATTGTTTATTTTTATATAAGTAGAAATAGAAATATAGATAAAAAATGAGGAGCTTTATGGATGCATCATCCAAGTTGCATTTTTATTTTTTGGTTAAATATTTTATAAACACCTAAATTCTATAAACTATACCATCTATTTTAATGAAATATATATTATATTGCTTATTTAAAAAGTACTCAAAAAGCCTTATGGTCTGCCCTGACTCTGGTGAGCCCTCGGAGCCTAACTCACCAAAACTTTTTGTAACTAAAAAAGTACCTAAATATCCGGATTTGAATTAAACTATCATATCTTTCTTTTATTTTGATTTTTTACTTTTGTTTATATAAAATTTATGTCTATATTCATATATGATGTAATATCTATTATGCAAATTATTTAAATATGATAACAAATTTCGCTTAAAATTAATCATAATCATGGAATTTTATGTAAATATATAAACAATTATATTCTTCTTTGTTTTTTTTTTTATATTTTGTTGAAGTTTTTTTTAATTCAGTCTTGTTATTTATTTACAGATAGTAAAAAGTAATTTTATAATAAAATCTAACTTTAATCTTTAATATGTTTAAATAATTTTAGTGACCTTTAGAGTGAAAATAGTTTGTTAAATAATGTTTCGATTATAATGGTATTGTATGAGTTTCAAATAATTAATTTTCTCAGTGTTAAGAAAATTATTGGATATGGATGTCCATTTCTCTTCTCCCATCATTTCCTTTATTATCCTTGTGTAGTGGTCATTATGTTGACCAATCACTTGCCAATCCCCACCCTATAAATAGGGCTCACTCTCATATGTAAAGAGGGACTTGAAGAGAAATACAAAGACTTTTATCTTCTCTGCTCTCATTTTCTTGTTCTTCTTATGATATAATTTTGCTTATTT
This sequence comes from Astragalus glycyphyllos, assembly GCA_963573325.1. Classification (NCBI taxonomy): domain Eukaryota; kingdom Viridiplantae; phylum Streptophyta; class Magnoliopsida; order Fabales; family Fabaceae; genus Astragalus; species Astragalus glycyphyllos. The sequence goes on along the minus strand of OY754312.1, from coordinate 12,324,051 downwards.
TATAACACGTTATCAGCACGAAGTTCTAACAACTAAGGTAATATTGGTTGTTGCTTGCTCCCAACTCAGGTAATATTTCATCCATATTCCCTTACTCTTTTATTTATTCATATGGTGACGATCCGAAAGATTAACATCTGAAACATTAGATTATAATCGGATTATGATCAACATTACTTGGTCCTGAGAGCATCCATCTTTTGTTTTATTTATTGCTTGGTTGTAATATTCTTGTTCTACATCAGATTATTTATTCATAGCGTAAGGTATTTGTGTCTATACTAATATACGCTAAAATATCATATCATTACAAATAGTTCATATGCTTGATCTATATCCCATATGCTTGATCTATATACTCATAAAAACATGTGTTTCAGAGATTAGGATACACAAAGAGACTACATGAGAGAGAGAGAGAGACTGAGAGAGAGAAACACTGAGAGAGAGAGAGAGACACTGAGAGAGAAAAAACAAGAGGGAATGTGAGAATTGCAGGGACGTCTAGGGAAGGAAATGGAGAGCTCAACCATACTGATGCGTCAGAATGGAAGGAGGTAACCAGGAGGAAGAAGACTGAGCAAACACAGACTCGCGCGGACGTAGCAAGAAACTACCAATACTACAGCAAGGAGGCTAAGAGGACGACGTATTTTTTCACTAATTTTCCAGAAAATTTTCATGCAAAACATATGTTAAAAGCATTCCTTCACTATGGAGAGTTTGAGGAGGTTGTTATTCCAGCAAAAAAGGATAGGCGTGGGAAACGTTTTGGATTTGCTAGAGCAGCGGATGTGGCTGACCCGGAGAATTTCGCCATGAAGCTTGATAATATAATTATTGGGAGGGAGAAGATCTTGGTTAATATGCCAAGATATGAAAGAGCCAACCGTGCACCTCTTAAACCCAAGCCAAATGCAATGAAACAGTATACCTTGAAAAAACCAATTGATCCTAGCTCCTCTAAACTGATAAACCAGCCAAATTCCAACAACCCAACAACCTCAAAACAATTTCAACCAGCTATACCAAAACCATACCCTTCAAACCGTACCACTGAAGCCACAGGGAGGCAAAGAAATAAGGATTTTATACCTCCCTCCCAACCTAAACACCCATGGGCTCACCGCCACTTTAGCGTGGACGACTCAAACTTACAGAAACTGGCCAACGCCTATGTTGGAGTGGTTAACAGGCCGGGTTTGGCTTACAAAATCCAAGAGGAGTTTATCCAGCAAGGGTACTTCTCTGTGCGAGCAACGGCTATGGGGGCCAACTTGGTATTACTTGAAAGCTTGGAAGAAGGTGAAGTAGCAGCACTAATTGAAGGGGCTCATGACTGGCTGAACAATTGGTTCTCAGAAGTAAGAAAATGGAGTCCCGGTGAAATTGATGATGAATGCTTAACTTGGGTTAGATGCTACGGTGTACCGGCTCATGCTTGGAATGAAGAATTCTTTAAATTCATAGTAATCGGGACGGGTGATTTCGTGGCTCTGGATGATAACACTGAAAAAAGAAGAGCTCTAGATGTGGAGAAAGAGATATGAAGTAATCAATTTTGTGGAGAGATTTGAAATAAATAGGGAAATGTTTGTTATCAAAGTAATAGAGGATTGGTTCGCTCCACAGTGGAGTGCCTGGAATAAACAAATGGAGGTAGATGATTCTTCAAGCAGTGATTCAGGGGAAGAAAATTCATTGGAGTACGGTTTTGAAGAATCAGGTAGCGAAGAGGAGGTGGAGGAGATTTTGGTCGGCAATGGTGGTGCGATCGGAGGCAGTCCGGTGGGTGCCTTGGTCCACGCATCAGTTTCTGATGAAGCAATGATGGAGAACGTTGGAGAAAAAAATTCGGCGCACGTTGCTTGCGGAAACAGTTCCCAATGGAAATGCTATCATTGGTAACCTAGTACCCGATGGGAGTAATTCAAAAGCCACTAGCATTAACGTTAAAACACCTGTCAATGGAGAATGTGAACAGGCTAAAGCTGTAATCGGTAAAAAAGATGGAGTTAATTTTCCTGATGGTAACTCTATATTTTGTGACCCACTCATCCACCCTCATCTCGGCCCAACCCCTCTCTGTAACCCAATTAATTCGCCCAAAAAATCTCACTCCTTGAGCCCACCTCGTGATACCCTTAACCCCAACCTTGATTTTGACCCATACTATTTGCTGCCTTACCCACCTTGCCTGCCCAACCTTCCCATTGACCCAACCTTCCTTTCTCCATACCCACCCAATAGCAATCACAATATGGCCATTGATTCTCCATGTAGTGTCCAAGAAACCAACCTTTTTACGGGAGCTAATGAAGTATCCTCCCCAAATTTTGAGTTAGTGGTGGACCTCCCAATTTTACCTTGTATTTCTCCTATCAATTTGGAAGATCAACCAATTGTCTTGCAAAGTCAAACTGACGATAGTACCTCCAGTAGTTTGGTTGTCTCAAGCAGTAGTGGTGCCAATAGTGCCTCAAATTTGGAGGTTGGCAATAAGAATTTAGTATGGGCGAATAATTCTCTATCAAAGGCAGAGAAAATTTGGCTAATGGCAAGAGATATTGGAGTCACGGGGGATGGTTGTGATGAGGAGTATGTTCAAAAGATTGTGGAGATGGAAAATAGAGATAAAGCCTGTATAGGCCAGAAGGAGACAAGGCCCGGTGACAAATGAATTTAGTCACCTTAAATTTGAGGGGGGTTGGTAGCATTGCCAAACAAAAGCGTGTTCAGCGCTTAATTAAGAAGGAGGGTTTCGATGTGTGCTTCTTCCAAGAAACCAAAAGAGTCGATTTGGATTTGGTAGTTATTGCGCGTCTTTGGGGAGGGGACGATTTTGATTGGTTTGCTCAGTCTTCGGTCGGTCTCTCCGGTGGTATCCTTACAATCTGGCGCAAAGGTATGTTTGACTTTTTATTTTCTTTCTCTAACCCTAGTTACATAGGTATTGCGGTGCAGATGGGAAACAAGATTATTTACTTGGTGAATGTGTACTCTCCAAGTGCAATTCGAAGGAAGAGGGAGCTCTGGTCAAGTATAATAGCAGAAAAGAATAGGTTGAGCCCGGGGAGTTGGATCATTGGCGGAGATTTTAATTTGGTCACTAACAGATCGCATAGAAGAGGAAGGGGAACGAGATTTAGTAGTGTGGAGGCTCAAGACTTTATGTTTTTTATGGCAGAAATGGGGGTAGTGGAATTGCCATGTCTTGGTAAGAAATTCTCTTGGTACCAACCAAACATTCCCGCAGCTAGTAGGATAGACAAACTGCTAGTACCACAAGAAGTGATTGATGAATGGAGACTTAAGGCTCAATGGATAGGCAACCGGGACATTTCAGATCATTGCCCGGTGTGGCTTTTGACATCTAATAAGAACTGGGGTCCAAAACCGTTTAAGTTTATTAACGGATGGTTGGAGCATAAAGATGGGAAGGCGTTAATGGAAGAGAAATGGAGAGAATTAAAGGTTGAGGGGTGGATGGCACATGTGGTTAAAAAGAAACTCAAGTATGTAAAGGAAAGCCTTAGAGTGTGGAACAAAGAGGTGTACGGTATCATGGATCTTAACATTGAAAATATTGTTCAAGAAATTAATGCTATGGAAGAGGAAGGGGATGATGAGGCCGAATGGGAGGAGGAGAGGTGGAAAAGTATGAACACCGAGTTTTGGGAAAAGTTACACCGGAAAGAAAGCTTGTTGGCTCAAAAGGCAAGGGCGAGATGGATACAACAAGGTGACGGGAACACTAAATACTTCCACAATTCGGTTAAATATAGACAAAGGAGAAACCAAATAGAAATGATCAAAGTAGAGAATAGATGGTTAAGCGGGGTTGAGGAGGTTAAAGAAGAGGTGAGGAGGCATTTTAGCAAGCAATATAAGGAAGAGAGATTTGTAAGACCAACATTGGAGGGTGTGGCATTTGAACATATTTCGGATGTGGAGGCTGAGAAAATGACAGAGCCATTCTCTATGGAAGAAGTAAAAGAGGCGGTATGGAGTTGTGACGGTGATAAGAGTCCGGGGCCGGATGGATTTAATTTTTCCTTTCTTAAGGCTTGTTGGGAGACCATTAAGGAGGAGGTGTTTGGCGTCTTGGTACAATTCCACTCTAATGGAATATTACCGAGAGCTTTCACATCTTCCTGCGTTGCTTTGATTGGCAAAAAGAAAGATCCTCAACGGTTGAATGATTTTAGACCTATCTCTTTAATTGGTTGCATGTATAAAATAATAGCCAAGATCCTAGCATCTAGGCTAAAAGGGGTGTTGGATGGAGTCATATCAAAGTCCCAAACGGCTTTTCTTGGAGGGAGACAAATTCTTGATGGGGTCTTGGTGGCAAACGAGGTTATTAATGTAGCTAAGAAGAAAAAGTGGCCTATGTTCATGTTTAAGGTAGATTTCGAAAAGGCTTATGACTCGGTAAGTTGGAGTTTCGTAGAATACATGATGGAGAGATTGGGGTTTAATTCGAAGTGGAGGCTTTGGATGAAGGCGTGTGTATGTGGAGGCTCGATCTCGGTGTTGGTTAATGGGAGCCCTACTTTGGAGTTCCCAATGGAGAGGGGGTTAAGACAAGGAGACCCATTATCCCCATTCCTATTTCTAATAGTTGCCGAAGGGTTGGCGGGATTGGTACGGAGTTGTGTTGAAAAAGGGTATTTGGAGAGTGTTAACCCCGTTGTCCCTTCACCGATTCTCCAATACGCGGACGACACTATTTTTATGTGTAAGGAGACTAGGGAAAATTTGTGGTGTGTAAAGGCGGTTTTACGAATCTTTGAAATGGTTTCCGGGTTAAAAGTTAATTTCCACAAGAGTTGCCTAGTGGGGTTTAATATCGGAGAAGAGGAGATTGTCTTGGCGACAAAGTTCTTGTATTGCAAAAGGGGTGAAGCTCCATTCAATTTCCTTGCCATCCCAATAGGAGCCAATCCAAGGTTGAGTGTCTCGTGGAAACCGGTGGTGAAAAAGCTAAGGGATAGACTTACAACATGGCGGAGTAGACAACTCTCAATGGGAGGCCGGATTACTCTAATTAATTCCGTTTTGACTAGTCTACCTTTGTACTTTATTTCATTCTTCAAGATGCCAAAAAAAGTGTTGAAAGAGATGGTACAAATTCAGCGGAGGTTTTTGTGGGGTGGTAAAGGTGACGATAGGAAGATGGCTTGGATTCGGTGGAGCAAAGTTTGTATACCGAAGGAAAATGGAGGTCTAGGAATAAAAAATTTGGAAGTCTTTAATTTAGCTTTACTTGGGAAATGGAGATGGAGGATGTTGGTGGAAAGAAATAGTGAGTGGAATAAAATGTTGGGAAAGCTTTATAGAGCTGATGGTATTTTAAATCGAAGACAACAGTCAGTATGGTGGAAAGATATAAACGGGTTGGACGAGTGTTTGTCGTATGCACAGGGCTGGTTTAGTGATGCAACTAGACCAAAATTGGGAAATGGAAAAATTGTGAGATTTTGGCATGATAAGTGGTGTAGTCCATGGAAATTGATGGAGACATATCCGAATTTATTTTCTGCAGTAGCGAATCAGAACGCAACAGTGTCTGAAGCAGGATCGTGGGTAGATAATAGTTGGAATTGGGAGCTGAATTGGAGTCAGCAGCTGCTGGCCGAAGAGCAGCAGGATGCACAGCTGCTGGCAGACGCTCTACTGTCAGTTTCTCCGCTGAAAGACAGTGATGATAGCTGGGTCTGGTTGCTGGATTCGTCGTGTAATTATAAGGTTAAGTCTACATATCAGAAGTTGATAACAAGGTGCCCAGAAACTGATGCGAATGAAGTACGGTTGAAGGCGCTACGAAGGATTTGGAAGGCTGCTACGCCCTCCAAATATTCAGTCTTCGCGTGGAGACTAATGTTAAATGGTCTGCCAACGCGTGCTAATTTGCAGCAGAGAAGAGTTCTAAATTATGACCAAGATATTTCATGCGGATTTTGCTCTCAGGTGCAAGAGGAGGCTGTTCATCTCTTTTTTTGTTGCAGCATATCCTTTCGGGTGTGGCTGGAGGTGTGCCAATGGGCTGGTATTTCGCTGCAGAATTTTTCTGCTATATGGGACCATTTTTTGCAGCATGCTGTGAAGACAAATCACAAGAAGAGGAAGAAAATAAAGCACATTGTGTGGATTGCTACCATTTGGATAATATGGATTAGTAGAAACCATGTCATTTTTAGGGGAGGGCAATGCTCAGTAAATGTAATGGTAAAACAAATCAAACAATTAACATGGGGGTGGTTTGCTCATAGAGTAGACACTAAAACTTCTATTACTTTTGAGACTTGGTGCTCTAATACATTACCTAGTTTATCCTTTGGTGAAGGGGATTGAATGTAATGTGACTCTACTTGTATATGGGTAGTGGTACCCCTTGTACTCCCTATTAATATAATTTGACTTATTTAAAAAAAATATACTCATAAAAAATATCTTGTGTCTATACTTGATCTATACGAATGACAAGTTATATTTATGATTTATATCTCATAATTCATGTATATTTGTTCTTGATGGACTTGCTTGGATAATATAGATTCTCTTATTATAGGTGTTTGTTATTTGTTATTATTTATTTTTTTAATTTTAATCGGCCGTGATTCATTTTGAAAGCAATAAAATGTTAAATCATCATACTATCTGCAAAACTTGGCCGATTCATTTTGAAAGTAACTATCTGATTGCTTATCTCTTTATGAATATAAATACTATTTAGTTTATTTATGTGATCTCACTAATAAATATTGTTGCCGTGTTGCGGTTAGTTTATGAGTTAACATAAATATTTTTATTCTATAACGTACCGGTATATTGATTGAATATATCAATAATAAAGCTTCTATCATGTGAACTGTTTGGCTATAATGAACTCTCTCATCTGTTGGATATAATGAGTTGTTTGGCGGTTTCTCTCTGGGAAGCCTTAAGCTGCTTTTCATTGAATTTATTGAACTCTTTGGTGAGTTCTCTCCAGTATATTTGTATCTGTTGCTATTTATTGGGCTTTTTCTATTTTGGATATGCATACTTTCAGATATTGTATTTCATTTCAATCCCAAAATCACACATTAAATATGTAGCATTATTCTTCTATTTATAATCTTATCACCTTATTTCTTTTCTTCTTCCTAGAAATATTATTATTACTTGATTAAGGTGTTGTTACACCTTCCACTAAAAGCCATTGGAATATCATGAGGCTCATCCCACTTTGCTATCATTGTGGAGGCAAAGGTCGTTGAGGTAGTACATGTCGTACGCCAAAACATCTTGTTCATCTCTATCAACAATCACTTAAAATTGAAGATAAAAAGATTAAGACAAATTTATCTTATGAAGATGACAGTAATATGGATAGTACTCAATTAGATGTTGCTAACTTATTTATCGATCCTGATGGAGATATGAGTTTCGTTGATAGCAGAACTACCGACACAATTTTAAAGGAAACAAAATATTTCTCTTATTTAGTGAAGTGGGAAACTAATGTTAGTACTATATTTGGCCTATCAAAGATAATTGAAGGCCTCGAAAGAGCTAATCTACTATTATTAAAAAATTTATAATCAGCTTGGAGGTTATTTGACAAAGGTATGTTTTTATCTACTATCTTACAGTTAATCTAACTTATTATCATGTTTATATTTCTTATATAGAAATTTTATTAAGAATTTTATTTAGCTACCATGATTATCATGTTTTCTATTCTTGAAGAATTCCCAAAGAATTCAACATTCAAGCATCCTATAGGATTGCTCAAAGTGTGAAAGTTTGTTATATAGTTTTTGAAAGAGCTCGAAAAAATGTTCAAGCATCCATTAGAGATTGCTCAAAGCAAGATTTTTTTCGTCATCGCTTAGATTTGAGATATAGTTCCTGAAGAACAAATGGAATATGGTTGTTGATGGAAATTTGTGATACAGTTCCAAAAGAACAATAAATCCATTATTCATGCATCCCTAAAGGATTGCACAAATAACTGTTTCTATGTATCACTGCACTGCACAAGTGAATCTAGTTTATTATTTTGCTTATCTAAGTTTACACATCGAGAATCCATTGTTTTCCCCTAAGTTTCGTAGAAGTTTATTAAGTTTCAAAGATATCTGTCTAAATGGATATCACATTGAAACAAGATATGAATATGTTGAATATCTTTATATAACGAGATATATTACGGATAAAATAAGTGTAGTGGAAGAATTGTTTGCTTTTTCTCTAATTTGTACTACAATTACATATCATAATAATTTTGTTGTTGGCAAGATCGGTTGGACCATCCCAAATATATAATGATGCGAAAAATGGTTAATATTTTTTAATGTGAACTTCTATTGAAGAGCCAGTAGTTTCTTCAATTTACTAATTTTTGTGTTCACTAGTTCCCAAAAGAAATTGGCAATTTGAGAGAAAAGTCTCTCAAAATTCTAAAACTTATAAAAGGTGATATTTGTAAACGAGTCCACTAATCACGTGGACCATATAGATATTTGTGATCTTAATTGATGTATCAACTATATGGCCACATATATATCGTCAACTCACAACCAGAAGTTTGTGAGATTGTTTGCTCCACTAATTTGAGTAAGAGGTCATTATGTGAAATACCTTGAAAGCATATGATAAATGTTGTATGATATTGGACATCACTTAGTATACATTCATTCATAAAATGGTCTTGAAGAACCATTCTTTAGACGTCTAATGTTAGTTCTATGTCCAATACTTATGAGATAAGAACTTCCAATTTTTACTTGGGAACATGCACTTTTGTACGTTGCAATATTGATTCGCATCTGGCTAACAAGTTATCATAACTCCTCCCCTTTACATTTGGTTTTTGGTCACGAACTAATATTTCCCATCTTAGAATTTTTGGATGTGCAGTGTATATTCCAATTTCTCCCAATGCACTATGATGGGTCCTTAAAGAATTTTGGGAATATATATTGGATATAAATCTCCACGTATAATAAAGTATCTTGAGAAAACATCTGGAGACTCGTTTATAGTCCAGTTTGATGATTATCACTTGATGAATTAAATTTCCAATATTAGGGGGAGAGAATAAGCAGCTGGAAAAATAGATCAGTTGGAATGAATTATCATTGTCTCATCTTGATTCTCAAACTACACAATGTGCACTAGAAGTTCAAAAGATAATTCATTTGCAAAGCTTAGCAAATAATCTACCAATTATGCATTCACTGATCCAAAGATGTGACCAAATCATAGATATCAGCTGCTAATGCTCCAATAAAATGGATGTCCCTGTTGGACAATCAAATATTGCAAATGTGTCTCAACAGCGCTTGAAGCGTAGTAGACCAATCGGTTCCAAAGATAAAAATCCTCGAACAAGAAATGGAGCTAAAAAGTAAGATGGTCCAGCGAGGATATAGAAACTCTATAAGAGTCTTCAGACATAATTGACATTTTAGTTCCAGAAGAACTGATCAGGTACCTGACAAATTATGAAATTAACGAGATCTCAATGATTTATGTCTATAATGAAAAATGATGGAACCGAAACGAAGTCAACGTTGACAATGATTTTACATATAATATAGCGCTAAATGTGATGAATGATAGTGAGGATCATAAACCAAAGTCTATTAAAGATTGTAGACAAAGTTAGAATTGGCCAAAATTTAAAGATGAAATTGAAGCAGAATTAAACTAGCTTTACAAAAGTTTTTGGACTTGTAGTCCAAACACCTGAAGGTGTGAAAGCAGACAAATACAAATGGGTTATGGTGCAAAAATAGAATGAGAATGGTGAGATTGTGAGATTCAAAGTTGGACATGTTGCTCAAGGGTGGATACAAGTATTTTTCAGTACTTAATTAGCCTTGTAGCACATGAAGAGCTCAATTTTCACAAGATGAATGTTGCTACAGCTTATTTTGTATGACTCATTTGATAGTCATAATTATTTTAAGATCCCTGAAGGATTAATATTCTAATACACACTTTTCGAATTCTCACTTAAATTGAATCAATCCCTTCATGAGAGAATATAATTTGAACACATATGGGATAAACGTGTAAATTTATATTCTAAAGGAGAGATACAAAAATGACATCACCTATCAGTATAGTTTTATAAAAGTGTTTGGGAAAGAATTTTCTATAACTGATGTCTATATTGATGACATAAATATTATTAGAACTCCTGAAGAGCTTCAAATAAAAAACTATAGAATGTCCAAACAAAAGAACTCTAGATGAATGACGTCAAATTATATCTGATGGACTTTTGAGGTTGGACCTGTAGGTAACCTCTACATGGAAAATCCTAGAAGGATTCAAGATAAAAGAAAATATCTTTAACTAAATTCTATTGAGAAAGAAAGTCTCATATTGATCTGCAGAAATTATTTAGTACATATGAAATATCTCAGTCCTGAAGACTATGAAAGCATGCTTGCATATTACCAAATGTTATATCCCTTGACATGATAATATTATGTGATAATTAGTAGCAATATATTTCATTACAAACCAAAAGGAATTAGAACAAAGTGGGATGCATATTTCATTTTTGACTATCCTAATGAATAAACCATATTATGTATGTTACACAAATTAACCATGCAGATACAAAGTATTTTCTGATCTAGATGAAGTCAGATCTCAAGTCATCTATTATCTACATGTGGTGACATTGAAATTTAATTTTGATCTACAAAACGACCTATAGTTCCTACATCTTCATTTTATGCCAAAATGTCAACAACTCAAAGAAGATGTTTTGAAGAAAATACTGACTTCAAAGCTCTATGAAAAGAGGATACATCACAAGTGACAACAGAGTTGATTGCTCCATATGCAATCAGGGAGAAACTCCAGATGTTAAAATTCATATTCTAAAGTTACGCTTCATTCAGGGGGAGAAAAGCTGCACTCTTTTTTCCTTTGCCATGGTTTTGTCCCACTGGGTTTTCCTGGAAAGGTTTTTAACGAGGCAGTTCCCACTGACAGGATATCATACTCTTTTTCCCTTTACTAGATTTTTTCCCACTGGGTTTTATCTAATAAGGTTTTAATGAGGCATATCCTCAATGGACATCTAAGGGGGAGTGTTAAGAAAATTATTGGATATGGATGTCCATTTCTCTTCTCCCATCATCTCCTTTATTAACCTTGTGTAGTGGTCATTATGTTGACCAATCACTTGCCAATCCCCACCCTATAAATAGGGCTCACTCTCATATGTAAAGAGGGACTTGAAGAGAAATACAAAGACTTTTATCTTCTCTCCTCTCATTTTCTTGTTCTTCTTATGATATAATTTTGCTTATTTTATAACACTCAGTTAATTGTATATTAAAAGTTGACATTTTAATAATTAATTGTACATAAACTATATATAAATATATAAATATTTTAACATAGACAAATAAGAGGGGAGTGCTCTAGAGGCTCCATAAGAGCTTCTTTATTTATTATATCGTCATATTATTTCATTTGATAATTGTTTTAAAGTATTTACACTAAAAACTTAAATCAAATTTATTTTAAGTACTTTTATATGTCATTCTATATGCAATATAATACCATTTTAATATTTAATAATATATAGCATCATTAATTATATATAAAAGTTTCCTAAAAAAATATGTATATAATATATTACAAAGTATCATTTAGTTTTTTTATGTTATTTTTAAAATATTAAATATTACTAAGCTTTTTTGTTAAAAGCTTTTAATACTAACAACATGGAATCTTAATAAAATGCCTAATAAATTTATATTGATAAATAAACTTTTAATACTAAACATAAAAAATTATATTGATAAATAAAATAATATTTAAAAAAGTAATTAAAAGATATAAATGATTAATATGAGAAAGTGAATGGTTGGAATCATACGATTAAAAGATTTGTGTTAAATGATAATACTAAGTCTATTTTACTACATTTTCTCCAAAAAATCCTGTTTTATTGTATAGAAAACTATGAATAGAGAATACTATTTCGAGCATTATAACAAAATTTGTCAAGAAAAAATATCGATGCAAGATGCTTTTTATTTAAAACTTGATGATAAAAAAATTAAAAATAATTAATAATTTTATTTTAATAATAATTTTTGTGGAGAAATAAAAACAAAAGAGAAATTATATTTTCTTTTGAGATATAATTAAATTTACGCTTCATACATAAAGTAATACTCAAATTTGCTTAGATGAGAGAGAATTTTCAATAAATTTATTTTACTATGTGGGAAAATAATAAGGGAAACAATCTGAATAATGTAAACATAATAAACCAACAAAATAATATATCAAGCCATATTTGTGACATATATTTCATAGACAAACTATCATATACAGGGTCTTTAATATCTTCAATTTTAGTATACAATTTTCGGGTCTCAATGAATATAACTCTTATATCTTTGAAATCCATATTTAATATTTTTTTTGTTTAAGATACTCGAGCAAGAACACAGATCAAACCTATTATATTTGAGAACCCAAGCAAGAAGTTGCAAATTAAACATGCTAAAAAAATACTTATTATTATCAGCTTGCACTCAATTGAGATAATAAGAATAATATAACACAAATAAAAAGAACATAGAAGAAGAGACATATATAACACATACTTAAATTGAAAATCTCAAACTAAGATCTCATCACCATCTTTCATTTCAGTTTCACAAAAACTGGAGCGCTACAACGTTTTTCTCTTCTAACTCTTAAACTTACACAAGTCATGTATTGTTATTTTTGATCCTGATAAAATATATCAAACTGAAGAACTTCTTTGTTCTTTGGTTCTTTGCTGCTCTTGTTTTTCCACATTATAGATGGTGCATAACTTGTAAGTGTGGAGCTCTTGCAAACAACTATTTATGGATATTTTACCATAAAAAATGCATTCATTAGCCATAACCATTATCTTGTCATGTCCATTCAAAGTTTGTATTAGAAGTATAGATTCAGTTAGGGGCTGTTGCAATTGTTAGGAATTACTTAGATTTTAGTTAGTTTGTTAAGCTCTATATATAGAGCATCTTGTACCCACATCTAGTATCTTTTTTCAATCAATATGATTCCATTTGAGAATTTCCCTCAATCAAACTCTTTAGCATATTTCAAATATGAGGAGAAACTTCATCTCTATAATCCTGTAATTTCTAACATTTTGGTCTTTCATATCCAAAGCATATGAACCACCACTTCCAAGTGGGACCTTTCAAATATTAAGATATTGGAATAACTTTAAAAAATATCCTTTTGAATGAATAGTTTTTTTAAGGCTTAATTACAGTTTTGGTCCACCTATTTTCACCAATTCACGATTTTAGTCCCCCAAGAATTTTTTTCACAAATTTAGTCCCTCTATTTTCACCAACTCACGATTTTAGTCCCCCAAAATTTTTTTTGACGAGTTTAGTCCCTCTATTTTCCTAATTTGTAAAATCAAAGTCCCTCTATCAGATGAATAAGAAGGCAAGCCAGGTGTCAGCCACGTAGGATAAGTGAAGTGACTAACAACTCAGCGTCAATTTTGACCAAATTATAGGGGTAAGGGACTTTGATTTTAAAAATTGGGAAAATAGGGGGACTAAATTCGTCAAAAAAATCCTTGGAGGACTAAAATCGTGCGTTTGTGAAATTAGGGGGACTAAATTCGTGAAAGAAATTCTTGGGGGGACTAAAATCGTAAGTTGGTGAAAATAGGATGACCAAAATTGTAATTAAGCTTTTTTTAATTACCATTTGAATATTGTATACAGTAACACAATTTTGTAATATATTAATTATATTTTATAAATAAACGTTGATGAATGAACAATTAAAATTTTAAATAGTGCTTGGACTTTAAATATAAGAAAACGTAAAATTTAGTTGGTATACAGTAATTGGTAATAGGAAAACGTAAAAAATTTGTAGTAAGTGAGTCTAGTTTTAATTTGTAAAGTAAAATTAAAACTATTTTGCAAACTTTAATACTTAAATAAAACTGTTACTAAGAATTTTAAATATTTGACCTTTAACATCCAAAGCATATAACTGCCACTTCCAAACGTGACAATCAAATATTATAATATTAAATTATATTGAAATAAAAGCATTATAATTTTTTTTAAATGAGTCTATATGACTATTTTTAATATATCCATTATTTTCGAATTACAAATAATAATCTAATCTAATCTATCTATCTAATCTAATCTAATATCTATCTAATCTAATTTAATCTAATCAAATATCTAATCTAATCTAATCTAATCTAATCTATCTAATATCTATATCTATTACTATCTAATCAAACAAACAACTTACAAAAAGACCATTTTGGACATCTTCATTTTTTGACACATCACCACTCTATTTATTATTTTTTAATTCTATTTTCTCTTCCTTTCAAACTCTCTCTCTCTCTCTCTCTCTCTCTCTCTCTCTCTCTCTCTTTCTTTCAATCTCATATTTCCCAATATTTCTCACTTTTTTACACATCTACTATTTGTGGCCCCCACATCCTTTATTTAAAATATTTCTTTTCCCAATTTTTTTAATCTACTATATAGTATAATATAATTAAATTAATATTAAATGATTTACAATTAACTCCTATTTACTATCTCATCTAATATCTATTTATCTAATCTATATCTATTTATACAAAAAAACCACATTTAAATTACTCAAACAAGCCTCCCTATTTACTTAAACTCATCTAACTAAGGACAACATTGTAATTTACTATCACTTTTTTTCAAATTTTCTTCTCACTCCTACTTTTTTCCTACTATCTCATACTTTTTTTTCAAATTTCAAAATTCTAATCAAACTCACGCACTTTATTTTTCCACTATCTACTATAATCTACTAATCAACTAAAATAATCAATTGAAACTACGAGATAACTGCACTGATATATAAAAAAACAAGGGATAACTGTACTGATATATAAAAAAACACAAAATTAACATCTAAAAAAACAAGAAGACTTAATGACTATTTAAACTACTAATTAATATTTAAAACACACGTGACAAATATTTGTCACCAATACCTATAAAAGGACAAATAATTGTAACGATAAACTATAAAACACAGGATAAATATCTCTTATTGATAATCTACTATCTATCTAATATCTATTTATCTAATCTAATCTAATATCTATTTATACAAACATGCTTAAATTATTACCTAAACAAGTCTCCTTATTTACTTGACAACTCATTTAACTAAGGGCAACATTGTAATTTACTTTCACATTTTTTTTTTCAAATTTCTTCTCCCAATGCACTTTCTTCTCATTCCCCCTTTTTTTCAACTTTTTCCTTTTTTCAAATTTCGTAATACAAATCAAACCCACCCACTTTTTTTTCTCACTATCTACTATAATCTACTGATCAACTAAAATAATCAATTTGCTTATCTAAAAAAACTAAAATAATCAACTGGAACTACGAGATAACTGCACTAATATATAAAAGGGTTAAATATGTTTTTAGTCCGTACAAAATTTCACTATTTTGTTTTTAGTCTCTATAAAAATTTTCATCGACTTTTAGTCCTTATAAAATTTCAAAATTTTGTTTTTAGTTCCTATAAAATCTTGCGGATTCGGCCCTTGGCCCAGTCCAGAACACATCCTTTCGTCCAAAAACAGAGTTATCTCAAATCTTTTCACATTTTACAAATATTTTCGCCCCCACCAATCACTCTAGAAACGTATCGTCAACGGTATTTTATGAAACAATAGTTCCCAAACTTCAATTTGCGCATTAGAGACGAAAGAAAATGATTTGGAATAATGAATTTGGTAGAGCTTTGTCTTAAACATATGAACAATCTATATGTGTATGTTCTTCTATCTTTCACTTGTAAAGGTGTTCTCTCTCTCTCTCTGTCTCTGTGTGAGTGTATATATATATATATAATATATATATATATATATAAGGCCCGGCCCTAGGCCTAGGCCAGGGGTGCGACCGCCTAGGGCCCACGTTTTTAAGGGGGCCTAAATTATACTAGTGTTATAACAAAAAAAAATTATGTTAAAAAGGCCCAAAAATAAACCTACACTGATAATTCAAGTGTTCCTAATGATGTGTCAATTGAATCTAATACTGATAATTAGAAAGAAAAAAAACATTTTGAAGAGAACAATGAGGAACATGAAATTGACTCACCAGAATAATCATTTGAAGTCAACCGTTTTCTTATTGTTGTTGATATGACAATTACTTCTTTGAAAAACATATTTGAGGAATTGAAGACATTTGAAAGTATCTTAGGGTTTTTATATGAATCACAAAAGTTAAAGTCATTGGATGATAATGAGTTGAAAGAATGTTATGTTAAATTTAACTCAACTTTTTCTTGTGGCAGTTTATTGGATGTTGATGTGATGATCTTTTCTCTGAATTAAAAGTGTTACGATTCACTTTGCCAACTGAAATAATGTCTGCCATAGATATTCTTAAATTTGTCAAACTTGCAGATTGTTATTCGAACGTAGCAATTGCTTATAGAGTTTTACTAACGTTTCCTGTGACCGTAGCATCGACGGAGAGAAGTTTTTCAAAACTGAAATTGATTAAAACCTACTTGAGATCATCAACGTCACAAGCGAGATTGACCGGTTTGGCAAATTTGTCAATTGAGAAAGATATCTTGGAGAACATTGTTGTTGATGAGATTATAAATGATTTTGCATCTTAAAATGCTTGAAGAAACCGCTTCTTATGACTTTCCAAGAAAAGAGAAGTTTTTTGATATTTTGTAATACTATTATTATGTATTAAGGTGTATTATGTTAATGAAATAATTTTTTTGTCTTTTATTGAAATAATTTTAAATTAAAAAATAGTTATATTAGGGAGCCTTTTTCTCACAATTTGCCAAGGACCCGTAAAAAGTCAGAAACCAACTCATACTATTTGGTGAAGATAAGTGTCTCTTCA
The DNA here is from genome assembly GCA_963573325.1 of Astragalus glycyphyllos. Lineage (NCBI taxonomy): Eukaryota > Viridiplantae > Streptophyta > Magnoliopsida > Fabales > Fabaceae > Astragalus > Astragalus glycyphyllos. The sequence continues at coordinate 12,307,087 of OY754312.1, read as the reverse complement.
CTATAAATATTTATTAAAAAAAACAACCACTAGTGAAAGCCATCAAAGGACACACCTTTAAAACAAGAATCATTGGGTTTCACAACTCATGAAGGTATTTTAATTAGCACATATACTAATTAATATTTTTTATTCCATGTGTCAATTGTCAAAACATCAAAAATTGTGAAATAGTGAGAGTTTTTTTTTCTTCGAATTTCCTCTATACAATATGTAAGTGTTGTATGAGCCAACTATACTCATAATAATTTCAGTCAAAAACATAATTTCTCTAAATTACAATTTTTTGTTATATTCAACTAGAGCGTATGCTTTGGTCAAAAAAAACTAGAGCGTGTGGCACACCATTCATACATATATATATATATATATATATATATATATATATATATATATATATGAGTGTTGAAGTAAATATGATAAAAAGAATTAAAGCAATTATCGTTGAAATATATATGTTTTTCATTCATGTGATGCACACGTTCACATTCTTTACTTGTATAATTGTTTTGAACATTTTGCCGAATAAAGTTATTCATGGAACTAATTATTTTCCCTTTCTATAAAGGGTATAGTTGGAAGATAGTTGAATTAACATTAAGTTTGTAACATATCAAAACATTTGGACGGAGAGGGATTTGGACGGAGAGAGTAATAACATTTGAAAATTCCAACTCAGTGCGACCTATGCGAATGCACATGTTATACCACTAATTAATTAATTTAAAATGATTGACTTTTGTCTTGTGTAGCTATATATATATATATATATATATAGGCAGACTCTTGTCAGGGCCGGCCCAAGGCCCAAACAACCCAAGCAAGGGCTTGGGGCCCCAAAAAAATAAAAAAATTTAGCAAAGAAAAGGGGCCTCCATCTCTCTACATAATCCATAATACTAGTCTCCAATTACCATAATGTAGCGTAGCCCAACTGTGTTAAGTTAATTTGCCTTTTCCATCAGGTTCCAAGTTCGAACCCTCGGGGCCCTTTATTTTCTCTTATGGCGTTCCTTATTTTGACAAAGGGTATAATCATTTTTAATTCTATTATTATTTTATTTTGACAAAAATTCTATTATTATTTTAAATCCCTATTGTTATTGTAATGATTGATTCTTCATTTAATTTTATTTAATTTTAGGTTTCTTCAATTTCAATTTTTCAATAAATAGCTTCAATTGCTTCAAAATAAATAGCTTCAATCAAGGATCTCTATTTTCAATTTAAGTATTTTCGTTGACATACTAAATAATATAATAGACTTGATTCTTTTTCAAATGCCTTTGTTATTTATAAAATAATGTTAAAGATTCCGGTAACAGTTGCTTTGGGGGTAAGAAGTTTTTCAAAATTAAAATAGTAATTAATAAAATATTACCTAAGATTAACAATGTCTCAACAAAAATTAAATGGATTAGCTTTATTATTTACTGAAAAAGAAATGTCTCAATAAAAATTAAATGGATTAGCTTTATTATTGTTAAATGGATTAGCTTTAAAAAAATATTGTCACTAAAATATAAAGGGCCTCATTTCTGAGCTCGCTTTAGGCCTCACTAAGTGTTGGGCCGGCCCTGACTCTTGTAACCCCATGTACCTGGCATTCAGCTAACATCTCTAGCAACTTCCCCTCTCTTTCTTTCAACTTTGAAGTCTGAATCATGGGTGTAATATCTGAGAAACTTCTTCAAGGAGTTCATCAACATGCTACAGAAAACATTTTTGTTGCTCCTTCATATAAAAGGTACTAAATTTTCTATATCCAAATATGTTAGTGGTCATAATCTTGTTGTTGATGGTGGAATTACTTCATCAAGAAATTGTATTGGACTTTAACTTTATTGTTATGATTATTCACAAGACCATTCTGCGCTTCACGTAAAATTTTGTACTACCATCCATTTTGCTATAAATTTTGCACTACTGTGTTCTTATATTACTATAAATTATTCTTAGACTAGGGGACATTTTGCACTCCACCTTCCAAATTTTCACTTCACTTCATCTTGCTAAACTCAACCCCTTGCAGAAAAATGAAGAAAAATTTACTTGACCAGGTAGTTGAAGATGCCTATATGAATCTGATTCTCAAAATCCATATTTATCAGGGGATCGAACCCCCCTTCCTCACACCCGCACCTTCCAACACTAACCATTTGAGCAACCACGTTTTGTTGTAACTGAGACGTATTATAGAATATATACCTTTTTTTTCTTTTATTTCTAGCAAAACCTATTACCTACTAATTATATTTATTTATATGTATTTTAATACTTATATATTACATTTATATATCATATTTATTTGACATCTAATATTTTGTATCACTTTCCATAGATTTTAGATTCTATATATTTATTAACTAGAATGTTATTAAATATGAGTAATTTTATTGATTTTCAAATTTGTTTTTAATTCAAAAGTATATTAAATTTAAAAATATTGACTTATAATATCTTACATTTTTCTAATTCTCATATTAATTTAATACCAAATGTATTGATATCGTGTCATGCGAGTCAATTAGTGACCCCTCGGTTCGACCATTGACCCAATGACCCAGTGACCTGCTCGGGTTGATCACCGGGTCGGTTTTAATAACATTGATTGAAGCTGACAGTTTCAAAAAAACAAAAACAAGTAATGAATACAATGCTAATTTTGTGGATCCAGTAATGAATACAATGTTAATTTTGTGGATCCAATCTCTCTCTCGACAATCTCTCTTCATCTCATTCGCACATTCCTCTTCCTTCTTTTTCTCTCATTTTCTATCACAAAATTTCAATCTTTTTTTGATGAACTACATAAGTTTGTCCTTCATCTCTTCTTTCATGTTGATCAACTCAAAACACAAAGCAACAAAAGAAGAAAATCAGAAGAAACAAAGCACTGGGTAAAGTTTGTCCTTCATCTCTTCTAAACCACCACAACTTCTTCAGCACCTTACCGTGATTTGTTTTTGATTCTATTTCTTCTGTTGTAAAGTTTGTCTTTTTTTTTTTGACAAGGTAAAGTTTGTCTTTTTATCATGTCAAACTAAATGGGTTTTCTTTGCTTTTGCTTGGTAATATTTTTATTCTTTGAAGTTTTTGAAATTTTCTTCAATCATGTTCAAATGGTTTTTTTCTCCTTCGGCTCCTATGATCATAAAGCTTTAGAGGAATTTTGGCAATGTAGTATCTTTATGGCTAAAAAGATTCAGCTTTTGAAATCATAACATTGTTTTGGAGTACTTCCTAAGTTTATCAATTTTGCAATCATCTCATTTCAATAAATAGATGGAAGACTGTGCCTACAATATAGTCAACCTCCATAGTGGGAAATTAATGATATAGTTGTTCTTACATTTGTATTGTATACAGGTATACTCCCCAATATATATAATCAGACCCAAAATAGCAAATGTAGAAAATAGTGAGATATTGCTATAATAGTAACAAAAATGTGTTGATGCAGCGATGAAGGTACATCTATGGTTGTCCGGTTATGGAAGTGTTATTGTCACCCTTATAACAATGTGGTTTTTTTTCCTGTTTTGATCACTGTTGTAGCTTTGAAAATCCTTTCGGCCGGAACCACTATCAAGAGAAGATGGAGACTATCAGAAGCACAAGAGCAACAAGGTAGCCGGGTTGTTACAACATAGGTGCTGAACCTCTTTTGGGTTCATTCCGTAAGTATTCTTATAACTACATATTGAGTTTCCCCATCCCTAAACGACCGTGGATACCAAGACCTTGATTTCCAGGATGTTTCACCTTGCAACTCAATGAGGTTTGCGGATGAAGGGCCCTTCACTCAGAAGGTGGATGAATGCCCAATTCTAAGGACTTTGGAAAAATTGCCAACTCTCAAGATGTATGATGGGACTGGAGATCCAGATTGTCACTTAGCACATTTCTCACTGATGATGTGCTACAGAGGAGCTCGGGAACCTGTTCATTGCAAGATCTTCCCTCTCACCCTCGAGGACACCGCATTAGAGTGGTTCCAAGAGCTGAAGCCAAACTCCATCTCTTCATGGGGGCAACTGGCAAGATTGTTTACGGCCCGTTTCACAGCCTCCTGACTGAAGCCAAAATCTGAGAAAGTGTTAAGGGCTGTTAGACAGCGGGACAGTGAGACACTGAGGGAATACATTGAGTGTTTCAATAAGGAAGCTTCATGCGTTCGGAATTTGGAAGACAAGCAAAGACTGTTTTGGATGAAAGACGACCTCAAAAAGGGAAGTCTTTTTGAAATTGATGTGGGGGTCAACAAACCCAGAGATTTGGGTGAATTCCTCCAAAAGTCACAAAAGTACATGGACTACGAAGAGAATAAGTTGGCTTACCAAGAGGAAGCCAAGGTTTGCAGCAAAGAGGACGAGCGAGCCTATAAGATCACCGAAGAGCTGTGGCAGAAGCGAGGCCAAGCTGAGAGAGCTCCCTTTGAATCTCGACCCCGACAAGGTCGTTTCTCAGAGTACACCCTACTGAACACATCCCAAGCTGAGATCCTTGCTAAATGCGCCGACGCGAAGTTTCGAGATATCAAACAACCCGAACCTCTCGTACAAAGGAAAGGTCGAACCTCTAAGAAGTATTGCCAGTATCACAAAGGTTATGGGCATAGTACCAACAAATGCTACACCCTCAGGGATGACATTGAAGAGCTGATCCGCGAAGGGAAGCTCACCCAGTACGTGAATGAAGAAGAGGATTCGACCCGTGACTCTGAATAGGGAACAGAGCATCAGAACCTGAATCTAGAGCTAGGACTAGTTAAGAATTTTGTTGTTGTTTGGGCACAAAAGCAGAATGTAAATGCTCGATATGAATGATTAACAAAAGTTCATTTTGCAAGTACAGTTTTTGCTCTAACTCACCAGCATTAACACTGGGCTCAAAGAAAATCCATTAATATTAAGAAAGAAAAAGGTCCAACTCCATAGTTGGGGGCGGAACGAAACAAGTTTGAGACCCGACATACCCCGTAGGGAGGGACTGTCTGGCTCACAGGGGCAACCTCATCATTAGCCAAGGGTATACTTCAAGTGACCTTGGTGGTCACAACCCCTTGGGCGAGTTATATCCGGGTCGAATCCTGGTAAACTGTACCAAGGGTATACTTTAAGTGACCTTGGTGGTCAAAACCCCTTGGGCGAGTTATATCCGGGTCGACTCCTGGTAAACTGTGCCAAAGATATACTTCAAGTGACCTTGGTGGTCACAACCCCTTGGGCGAGTTATATCCCGGCCGAGTCCTGGTAAACTGTGCCAAGGGTATACTTCAAGTGACCTTGGTGGTCACAACCCCTTGGGCGAGTTATATCCCGGCCGAGTCCTGGTAAACTGTGCCAAGGGTATACTTCAAGTGACCTTGGTGGTCACAATCCCTTGGGCGAGTTATATCTAGGCCGAGTCCTGGTAAGCTGTGCCAAGGGTGTACTTCAAGTGACTTTGGTGGTCACAACCCCTTGGACGAGTTCTATCTAGGTCGAATCTTGGTAAACTATGCCAAGGGCAAACTTCAAGCTGACTTTGATGACCATACTCCCTTGGGCGAATATACTTGACCATGAGGTGCCATCTGGAAACAAAGGCCGACATCCTGCCGGGTTTGATATATCGAACCTCGGCACCATGATTTGTATCCCGGCACCATGTAACCCGGCACCCTTGAGGACTGTCTAGTCTGCAGACCATAACTTCGTCCATGGTTATCCGATGGGGGCGTGTGAGAATGTGTTGGAAATCTAAGTAGCAGAGCTACAATTATTCTGTTAAGCTCAAGATCCAATTCTGACTTCTCCAACCCCGGCACCATGATTTGTATCCCGGCACCATGTAACCCGGCACCCTTGAGGGCTGTCTAGTCTGCAAACCATAACTTCGTCCATGGTTATCCGATGGGGGAGTGTGAGCATGCGTTGGAAAGATAAGAAGCAGAGATACAATTCTTTTGTCATGCTCAAGATTCAATTCTGACTTCTCCAACCCCGGAACCATGATTTGTATTCCGCCACCATGTAACCCGGCACCCTTGAGGGCTGTCTAGTCGACAGACCATAACTTCGTCCATGGTTATCCAATGAGGGCGTGTGAGCATGCGTTAGAAAGCTAAGAAGCAGAGATACATTGAGGACGTGTGAGCATGGTTATCCGGAAGTGCGCGAGAGAAAGAATCCCCCAGCACCCTGCCGGTGTCCGTGCGCGCGAGAAAGAATAGGTTGAACCCCGGCACCCTGCCGGTGTCCGGGGTGTGCGCAAGAGAAGAAGTTGAACCCCGGCACCCCACCGGGGTTGGAAACAACACATGAATTTTTCTAAGTGTCAAAGAGGAAGAAATTCATGTGAATTTTTCTAAGTGTCAAAGAGGAAAAAATTCATGAGAATTTTACTAAGTGTCAAAGGCTAAGTGCCAACGATGGGGCAACGAACCTCGGCACCCCGCCGGGGTTGGAAACAACACGAGAATTTTTCTAAGTGTCAAAGACTAAAAAATTCATGAGAATTTAACTAAGTGTCAAAGGCTAAGTGCCAACAATGGGGTAGCGAACCCCGGCAGGGTGCCGGGGTTGGAAACAACACACGAAGGCAAAGGTCAAGCACGCGTGGAACAAGGCACCCTGCCGGTGTTCGCACTAAAAACCGGCGCACTGCCGGCCTTGATTGAAGCATCACGCGCGTGTATAATGGGCCATGGGAACCCAACACATTGCCGGTTTACAGGCTGGACCACGGCACACTGCCGGTTTACGGTGTGGAACCCGGCAGGTGCGCGTTTGGCAGGCGCCAACACCGGCACACTGCCGGTCTTCAAGGCAAATCCAACATTTATTTTTGTTGTTGGCGCGCGCGAAGAGGAAGTGGAATGCCGACACCCTGTCGGTCTTGAAGCACAACACCGGCATCCCGTGGGGCGCGAAGCCCGGCACCTTGCCGGCTTCTGACGATTGGCCACAAGGCCTATATGCCAACATATAAATTTGAGAGGGCACAAGCAATAGGTGAAGAAGAAAGAACATTGAAGAACCACTTACTAAGGGAGAGATGAGGGAAAGCTCCAACCGAAAAATTTGTGTGGTCCTAAAAGCCTTATCCACTCTTTCAAAATTCTATCTTCATCCACTCTGACCAGGCGCCACGAGGTGCCCACCAGCTGTTTGATAAATTGCCTGAAAGGCAGCGTCTGGATGCAGCACAACTAGGCACCCTACCAGGATTGCCTTGCCCATCAGGTGTTCGATAAATTGCCTGAATGGTAGTACATGGAAGGGACACAAGAGTACCATAGTAAACTTGCAAACGTAACGTATATATTTAATCTTTGTTCTTTTTAAAAAACAAGGGTACCAGAGTAATTTCACATGAAATTTTAGGGCTTGCCGTGGCCCTGCCCAGCCCCTACTAAGATCCGCCACTGTTTTTAACCAGCATTAGCCTCAAACTTGTGGTATATAATGCAATTCTAACTGACTTTTCTTGTCAATGCACTAAAACTACCAACCCAACTGTTTACATTTAAATCCCAATCCATTATCCTCATGCTTTCTTTATGATGTTTTGATCATGTTGTACCATTCAAATCAAAACTTCTATACAAATCACATGTTGGTTGAACAACTCAATGGCATACCGGTAGTATAGCACACAAATCATCTGTGATATTCTCCTATCAATTTACGTGAAATGGTCGAAGAAAATTGCAATCAAAGGAGAAGAAAGGCACAAATCATTAGTGATGTGCCTATAAAGTTATGTGAACTGGCTGAAGATTGTTACAATTAAAAGAGAAGAAAGGCTAGTGTAGCAAGGAAGAAATAAAAAGTTATGTGAAATGGTTGAAGAAAGTTGCAATTAAAAGAGAAGAAAGGCTAGTGTAGCAAGGAAGAAATCAAATTGAATTTAAAAATTGGAATTAAAATTTGGTCCCGGCTCATAAGACCAATGCTCTAACCAACTGAGCAACGGGACCAACTTATTCAAAATAACTATAAATATAAGATAGCTTTAAAGCATATTTTGTTAAATATAAATCAAGTTAATGTACATTTTTCTAGCGATTCATTCACTACTAGAAAAAACAACTTTTAGCGTCGACCAAAAGACCACGCTAAAAGGCTAAAAACGGACGCTAATAGTGCAAAGGCGCGACGTCAAACTGCTTCTATAGCCGTTTGTGAGCGAGACGAGAGAGAAACAGCTTCGTGAGCGAGACGAGAGAGAAAGCTTTGTGAACAAGACGAGAGAGAAAGCTTCGTGAACAAGACGAGAGAGAAAGCTTCGTGAGCGAGAATGAGTGACTGAGTGAAAGAGAGGGAGATATGCAGTTCTGATAAAGAGAAATAGAGGGAAAGAGTGATTGTGTGAGTAAAAAAGAGAGGGAGAGAGAGTTAGGGTTTTTTGGGTTAAATGAGATGTAGGGTCGGCCACGTGCGATGCTAACTATATCAATTAAAAAATTAAAATATTAGCGTCAGCTTTGGTAGGGGTAGCGTTGGCTACATGCACGCTGAGTTGTATTTGTCAATACCAAAAAAATTCAAAGTGTAGTGTGGGTTAAGCCGACTCTAGTCTGACGCTAGTAGCATCGGTGTAGGGGCCGACACTAAGATATGGACACTAATTTGACCTTTTCTAGTAGTGATTATAAAGAGTTTCATTCGGCACTTGTTTATAAACTTTTTTTGGTTACAAAAATTTAGGATAAGGGGATGGTGTAAGATATGGACACTAATTTGACCTTTTCTAGTAGTGATTATAAAGAGTTTCATTCGGCACTTGTTTATAAACTTTTTTTGGTTACAAAAATTTAGGATCGATGAGGGGATGGTGCTCCAGTCCAAGACAGGGAAGACCTTCGGGCTCTTTGAGCACTTACAAAGGTAATTATTACATTATTACATTTACCTCACCCCAAGGGGTCTAGTGGAGAGTTGAACCCGGGACCTCTCGGATACAACTCCTATCATGCTCCACTAGACCAACCCCTTGGGGTTATTGTTTATAAACTATTTTGAGGAACTCATTGAAATGAGACAATAACAATTTATAAACATTTTATGAACATATAAATGTAAAATTGGTCAAAAAAATGTAAAAGAAAAGTTGTGCTTGGAGTGCTTTAAATTAATATTTTTAATTTTGGATTTGTTCTTTAATTTTTTTTCTCAATTCAACCTTTTATGAATAAAAATGTTAACAATGTTACCTTTTTTCAACGTTTCGTCTAATTCCGGTTAACATAAGCTGACGCTGCATGGTAGGTGGCTTGTACGCGAGAAATTAGGTTGGTGTCTTGGAAATTTATGGGATTTCGAGGCCTTTTAATTTAATTTTAAGTTTCAATTTAGTTTTTTAATATTTATTTTTTCCGACTTGGTCTTTAAGTTTCAGATTGACTCCATTAAAAAATATTGTGTGGCTGTTATAATGTTGATTTGGCTATAATGATATTGAGGTGACCTCTACACACAGATTTAAAAAATAATAATTATTTTTAATTAAAAACCAAAATTAAAGTCAATTAGGTTTTTCCTTTTTGGCAAGAAATGAAGTGCAAAAAGCACTTCACAAACTTATTGAAAACAAAAGAAAAAAATTACAAACAATAAGTGGGGACATGAGCTTTCAAATAAACACATTATTTTGATTACTTTGATTTAGCAGATCGAGTTGTGGTTCGATACGTAACACCTTAATTTCTCAGCGATAGAAACTAAGATAATCACATACATAATTTTTAGAAAACATGAATTCAATAACTCGAATGATATAACTTCATGTTAAATCAACTAGATACAAGGATCCAATCACAACTTCAAAGAATTACAATGAAACATGTATTATCCGCACAAAACTTTAATCAATACATATAGCTGCTAACTATCTAAGGTGAAGTCTTCAAACCAAATTGGGTCTTCGAGCCTTGCTCTAACATCTTTTCTCTCTGCTAACTCTAAAAGTAATCTACTAATAATCGGGTGAGATATAAGTCTCAATGAGTCCTCAGAGGGACCACTTAGCAACAGACTGGTAATTAATATACTTGACTTTTATTTGGTGGTGTATTAACAATATACTTTGACTAAAATGATGTAATTCAACTGAGAGTGTATTCACATCACATATTGGAAATAACATGATCTATTACTAAGATGAGCATATAATAGGCACAAGGAATATCGTTTTCCAATTTAACTGGAGCTCTAATCTTCAAGCTTCATGTTCCTCCAACTTCAAGGTGACTCCTAACATTTGATTCCTCTTCTAATTTGGACATGCAAGGGGGGTTTTGAAGAAGGGTAGAACGGTTTTGAAATTTGTTTTTGAGCGAAATGTCAAACTTTGTGGTGAGGAAGAAAGACGTGTTTATCGATTAGGTTGTCGAAATGAATGAGATAAAGGATTTTAGGCGTATGATTCAGATTTCTCTCCCTCTCAAACCCTCTTCTTCTTTTCTCTTCTCCCCTTTCTTTCTCTCGGCGGTCCTTTTTTTTTCCATTTTTTCTTTTCTACTTAAAGTGTATTTGTGTGTGAGAGAGAAGATGGTGGGGTGATGTTGGTTAGTGGATTTTCTCCTAATTGTTAACTAGTCCTCCTCCTTAACATATTTGAAATTAGTTCCCAATAGTCTAACTTAATCTAGTTCCATTTCTAATTTTTAGCCTTCATCTAATAAAATATATAAGCAATCTAATCAATTAACAAACAACCATTAATATTTAAAACAAGCCAACACAATCTTTGTAACAACAAATTAAACTTGCACAATTAGTTCCAACACTTTCAATTAGTCTAACTCACTACAAAAAATATTTATACCTTAAATGGTCTTATTAAAAATAAATCAGGTAGACTAATGAGGTGTTAAAAACTTGGGGTGTTACACAATAATTATTTGTGCTATAAGCTTTCTAATATTGCTGCTTTAGTCTCTTTTGCTAAGATTGTGAAATTATTTCTTCGAAATTATTGCAATTAGTACCTATTTTGGGATAAGTCTCCTCATTATTGTCCTCATCATTACGATTACTCCAAAATTTAGACCAGATACACAATCCTTTTGAACCCACTCCGGAGCTGCATAATTTTCAATGATGTTGATATAACTATATTTTGAATGCATATCAGCCACTAATGGAACCCCAAATGGCCTATTAGGAGTCTAAATCGCTGAAATTGTTGCATTTTCCACATAAACAACCTTTATTGTTAGGGTTTTCCAAAATGTTGTCAGTGATGTTCTTAACCATACCGATCTATAGAAGAAATAGTACCCTTAAAAGGAATCAAAACTTCCTACTCAACAATTTGCTTTTAAATCCCAACCCATTCTCCCATACTTTCTTTATGAGATTCTAATCATGTTGTATCACTGAATCAAAACTTCTATGCAAATCACATACAAATCATCTATGATATATTCCTTATAAGGTGTTCGTTATTGCAAATCACACACAAATTATGATATATTCCTTACAAGGTTACAACATTGTGAAATGCCAGAAAGTCATGTTGTATAAACTAAATCAAAACTTTTATGCGAAGTTTGAGTTCATTATTGCAAATCGCAAACAAATCATCTACAACATATTCCATACAAATCATCTATGATATATTCCTTAGAAGGGGTTTGTTATTGCAAATCACACACAAATTATCATATTTTCCTTACAAGGTTACAACATTGTGAAATGCCTAGAAGGTCATGTTGTATAACTGAATAAAAACTTTTATTCGAAGTTCGAGTTCACTATTGCAAATAAAATCATCTATACAAGGTTAAAATGATTAGTTAAAAATTGGTCCCGGCGGGGCTCGAACCCGCGACCTTCGGCTCATAAGACCAACGCTCTAACCAACTGAGCTACGGGACCAATTTATTCAAATTAACTATATCAGTAACATATTCAAAGTTTATTTTGCTAAACAAATAAATTATATATTTGTGTATCCATTCATATTCTAGAGAGTTTCATTCAACACCTAAACTATTTTGACCAATTCAGTGAAATGAAATGATAACAATTTATGAACATATAAATGTAAAAGAAAAATTGTGGTTGGGGTATTTTAAATTTTCGGTTTGTCCTTTAAGTTTTTTTTCTTTTCGAATTTAGTACTTTATGAATTAAAATGTTAACGTTATCCTTTTTGAACACGTGAAATTGAGTGGGTGGCTTGGAAAATTTTAGGTTTTGAGGCTCTTTAATTTAATTTTAAGTTTCGATTTAGTCCTTAAAGATTTGCTTTTCCTGACTTGGTCTACAAATAGCTTTAAAATTATTTTTTAATAAAGATGAAATCAAAGCCAATTAGGTCTTTTTCTCTTCTTCTTTTTTTGACAAGAGGTATTTTTCTCTTTAAACAATCAATGAATCATTCATTGCTTATAACAAAAACAACAAAATTTCTTTCTTAATTTTTTAAAAATAGAAAATTATTTTTAAAATGTCGAATTACATAATAAGCTTTTCCAACTAAAACTATTGAAATTCTCCCACAATATGGTCTAGAAAATAGAGAAATAGAAATTTAAATGGGTGGTAAGGTAAAAAAAGAAATGAGAAATGTGATTAAATGATGTGATGGTTAACAAAAAAATGAGATGAAATGTAAGAGTGGTATTTTTTTTTTGGTAAAATATATAAGAGTGATATGAGTAAAAAGAATGTATATAAATTTAACATAATTTATTATAATTATAATTTTATAATAATAGTAGTACATGGAGTTCTAGTGAGTCGGCAGAAGGGGTCCAACTCCAAACCAAAACAAGATTAATTATATTAATCCAGATCTTGTGCTTCAAGATTTTCAAAACACTAAAATCCCCTCCCTCCAGCATTCTTGTTCATGCTTTACTAGCTGTTATAGCTGACTTTTTCTTCTCCTACTCATAGTTAAGTATTAAAATAATTATTAATATATTAGATTCCCATAGATTGGGATCTATGGGGTCATACACACAAGTAGCAAGTAGCAAGTAGCAACCTTCTCTTTAAAGAAGAAAATCATGGTCATGACAGCTTATATCACTGACAATTTGATTTTCTCTAAAGTTAAGATATGCTAATTAATCTTTACAAGTATAACACTATTAATTATAACACTTAACCTTTCAATCAAGTTGATTGTTAGTAATTTAAAAAGTGTTCTTTGGATTATTCAAAGTAATAAAATAAGGCTGATTCTATATTATGTATATTAATATATATTAATATAATCACTAAATCTAAACCTCGGATCCTTCAAAATCAGTAACCATGAAAGAGAAAGCAGTAGTGGGTGGCACCTAGTTAATGGTTCCTCGTTGAATGCTTAGTTCAATTTTTAATTAAAGTAATAGTGGTATAAGATCTTATTTGTGGTGTTATATTCCTTTCATATAGTTCTTTTTTGTTTTTTTATAGAAGATGACAACTCAGTATATTCAAATTTACCAATACTTAAAAGTCTATAATCTAGACAATGCAGACCATCCTGGAGCAAAACTATGACTTTCGTGACAAATTACCTCGAAAAGTAAATAGTTGATTGACGCCTTTTGCCAGTCTAGCTCTTAAATCCAAAACAGCCAGGTTGAAACAAAGAAAATCTCCTATTCATGTGTGAAAATTTCATGTAATTCGTAAATTTAGTCCTTGAAGTTGGTGTCTGAAAAACTGAACTAACAGTACGGTTTAATCAATTAAATCATGAATCGATATAGTCTACAGTTCGATTGTTTTAGTGGTTTGACTGCATTTTCATCTCGGTTTGAGTAATTTACAACGGTTAAACCATAATTCGGAGGTCTCCTTGCAACGCCCTCCTTGCTTGTCTTCTAGTCTGACTGTTCCCTATATTACTATTTGTGCTGCTAGGGTTGTCCATTGCGCTTCTCGAGTAGCCCGCCTTGGTCTTTGAGCTCTCCTGGTCGACAATCAGGACACCCCAATACACTATACAATTTTCGAGACTAAATTAATGATTAAGCTCTCATTAGTCCAAGCAAATGCATTTTCCTAATCAGGCTCTGTTTGGCAATGTTCATCCGCTAGCTTATAGCAGATCCGCTAGCTGTAAGTGTTTGGCACAACTAGCTTTTAGCATTTTTCCACTAGCTTATAGCGTTTTTTGAAACGCTACTTGAAGTAGCGTTTGAGCTTATAGCTTATAGCGTTTCATTTTTTCTCCCAACTTTACCCTCATTACTTTAATTAAATTCCTCACTTATCCTCAATTAAATGAATTTCCCTCTCATTTGTAAGTATTAATTACAAATATCTATTTACGTAATTTTATTTTTATAAGCTACTTCAACCGCTAATTTTACCAAACACTTTGAATTCAATTCGCTACCTCATCCGCTATCCGCTACTTCATCCGCTATAAGCTAATTTATCCGGTATTCGCTAACTTATCCGTTATCCGTTACTTTTTGCCAAAGAGAGCCTCAAATTGCAAATGTTAAATCCTAAAAGCTTAGCTAACCACGCAATATCCCATAATTCTATACTAAGCTACTACAACATTACAAATTTTAAGAAATACAATCAGTACCATTAACACAGCAATTGATTATTTATCAAAGTATATGGCTGTCAAAATCTATATTTAATCTTTTTCAAAACACTTTTGTCTTGGAACTTTGACCCTTTACCCAAAACCAAAACACACCCAAACTAGACTTAGCTGTATTGTACTTTCTTGTATCTCTCTCTGTCAAGTTGTATTAAACATGATATACTTGGTAATAATCATTAGCCTTGTTTTTTTTACCCCCACCTTCTCACCTATACCCCCATTTTACACAATTGGACCAAAGTACCCCTCAAAAAACTTTAAAAAAGCAAAATTCTCATTATTTACACATATATCCGGAAATCAGTGAGTTTCTCCCCCTAAATTTTCCAGATTTATATGTATTTTCGGAAAAAAAATTATGAAATTTCCGAATTTATGCATATCTTCGAAATGAAAATTCAAAATTTTAAAATTTTTTCTGTAAATAAGCATAAATTCGGAAATTACATTCCGAATTTACGCGTATTTTCGGAAATTTTTTTAAAAATACCTTCCGAGTTTACACGTAAATTCGGAAATTTCCATGAAATTTTTTCCGAATTTACACCGTAAATTCGGAAGGTATTTGTTTTTTTTTTTCAAATTTTGTTTTAACTCTTATTTTTTGGTTTTTCAGTGGCAATCAGTCGAGGAGGAAACTTTGCGCCAGGCGAGACATCTCGACTTACACCGCGAGATGATCCTGGTACTAAGACGAGGATCTGGTTGACTAGACAGGTCGGTCACGCTTCTGAGCGCCGGAGGCGTGTCCGACAACGACAGGATCAGGAGCAACAAGAGATGCCGCAGGCTGAGCAGCCAGAGATACCGCAGCCTGAGGAGCCTGCTCAGCAGGACTACATGGTGCAGGACGCTCATCATGAGCAGGTACAAGAGCCTGCTGAGCATCAGGCTGAGGCTGCTGCTGAGCGGCCTTTATTGCACCGCTTACTAGCCAGTGGGCTTGGGGTCCAGCTGCTCTGGCATATCTCTATGACCAACTTAACCTTGCCACTTACTGGGACACTAGGTAGATTGGCGGATACGCTTCTCTGCTGCAGGTAAGTAATAAAATAATTACTTTTATCATTTTAATTGGTTTTATTTATATAATTAATTATTTATTCTTTTAATTATTTTATTTCAGTGCTGGATTTATGAGTACTTCCCCACCATCGTCCAGTGGAGGATGTCCGCTGATACTGGGCTTCCACGTTGCAACAGGTGGAAGAACTTTAAGTGCGATAATCTGAAGCTTTTACATTTTCGGGAGCGGATCGATAACCTGCGGCTGGACCAGGGCATTCTGACGCCTTGAGAAGAACACAGAGTGTACACTCCATTCCACACCATGACACATTTCAAAGGTTGGCTGCTCTGGGCGACATTGCTGTGACATATATGGTTGACCGGGTCCGCTGGCAGTTTGGGCGCATCCAGCAGATCCCTCCTGCACCCATCTCAGGACCACGTCCATCTGTGATCTCCATTTTAGAGAGATTGTCGGTGTATCCATCCCCAGCGCGGATTTTTTTTGTACTAGCAAAGTCGGAGGCGTGGCGGGTGAGTGCACTGATGACTATCTACCATGGTATCGAAAGGTGTCCATTCCACGTCTGACTGCAGCTGAGGATGTACCAAAACAGCATATACCAGATCAGGAGGCTGTAGCTGAGGATGTTGGTCCACGGATCTATCAGGATGCGATGGATGCTGCCGCTGGACATATACTTGATGCTATGGGTTATGAGGGAGGCATTCCAGCTGATGTATATGACAGCCTCCTTCAGGCTTTAGGACACTTTGACTTTCATCCATAGTTGTATTTTTTTTCATTTTCTTTTTGTATATATGTACTCGTATTTTATCGACTTCATTATATTACATTTTTTTTTCGTTTGTTATCGTTATCGTGCTTTATTAAATTACTGTCATTTATCGAGTTCCATTTATCGACTTAAAATGATTTTTAGCTGATTTTTTAACTAATTTAAAATGATTTTTTTTTAAAAAAATTACATTTCCGAATTTATGTATAAATTCGGAATACATTTTTTCATATTCCGAATTTATACGTAAATTGGGAATGTATTTTAAAAAATTGTTATCCGAATTTACACATAAATTCGAAAATTTTCATACCCTCTATCCGAATTTATGTATAAATTCGAAAAGTGCAAAAAAACATTTTTTTTATTTAAAAATAACGGTATTTTGGTCCAAAAGCCTATTATGGGGTATGGGTGAGAAGGTGGGGGTAAAAAAAAAAAAGCCTAATCATTAATGTATGACTAAAGAGCAATAACTTACAGCAACTATATTCAAATATTAATAGAAAGAAAATCATTATACATATTTGACATAGAAGTACCTAGCTAGATCTTACATTAATAACCTTTAAGAAAATCAAGAAAAAAATCATCAAAACAATAAAGTTAAAGTCCAATACAATTTCTTGATGAAGTAATTCCACCATCAACAACAAGATTATGACCACTAACATATTTAGATTCATCACTAGCAAGATAAAGTGCAGCCTCTGCAATATCATGAGGTCTCAAAGTTGTTCCTTGTAAATTAGCTAACCCTCTAACAAATTCCTCAATTTTCTCCACTTCCTCCGGAAAAGGAACACCAAAATTCATACTTTCTTCACCCTCATTATTTCTCCATCCATTCACAAGCATAGAAGTTGCAACCCCAAATGGAGAAATACAATTAACCCTAATACCATACCTTCCTAATTCACAAGCTGTGTTCTTTGTTAATCCAACTATTGCATGCTTTGAAGCTGTATAACCATGTGGACCAAGTCCTCCCATAACACTAGCTACACTAGCTGTAGATATTATACATCCAATTCCTCTTAGAATCATTACCTTTGCTGCATGCTTCATCCCTAAAGCCACTCCCTTCACATTAACACCGATTACTCGGTCGAATTCGTCGGGATCGAAATTCACAATGCTTTTGTTCTTGGATTGGTTTCCTAGTACTCCAGCATTGTTGAACATGATGTCAAGTTTTCCATAGTGAGAAACTGTGGAAGTGACCAAATTCTCAACATCTTTTTCTATGCTAACATCACAATGGATATAAGTAGCTGAAGGAGAGAGTGATATTGCAAGCATTTTTCCAATTTCGTCCTCAACATCAGCAATCACTACTTTTGCACCATGTTTCACAAAAAGTCTCACTGTTGCTTCTCCAATGCCTCTAGCACCACCAGTTACAATAGCAATTTTGCCTTCCAATCTATAAAAATACAAAACATTTCATTACAACATATTTATAATAATAGAATGAAATAGATATTTGTAATGGAAAGAAAAACAGAAATATGAAAGTTATAATATATACTTTGGATATAGAAAATTTAGTACCTTTTATATGAAGGAGCAACAAAAATGTTTTCTGTAGCATGTTGATGAACTCCTTGAAGAGGTTTCTCAGATATTACACCCATGATTGAGACTTCAAAGTTGAAAGAAAGAGAGGGGGGAAGTTGCTAGAGATGTTAGCTGAATGCCAGGTACAAGAGTCTGCCTATATATGTATATATATATAGGCACACAAGACAAAAGTCAATCATTTTAAATTAATTAATTAGTGGTATACATGTGCATTCGCATAGGTCTGGTTTTTTCAAATGTTATTACTCTCTCCGTCCAAATCGCTTGATATTTTACAAAATTCAACTATCTTCCAAGTATACCCTTTGTAGAAAGGGAAAATAATTACTTCCATGAATAACTTATTCGGCAAAATGTTCAAAACAATTATACAAGTAAAGAATGTGAACGTGTGCATCACATGAATGAAAAATATATATATTTCAACGATAATTGCTTTAATTATTTTTATCATATTTACTTCAACAATCAAATATATATATATATATATATATATGTATGTATGTATATATATGTATGTATGATGCACACCACACGCTCTAGTTTTTTTTGACCAAAGCATACGCTCTAGTTGAATATAACAAAAAATTGTAATTTAGAGAAATTATGTTTTCGACTGAAATTATCATGAGTATAGTTGTATATATATATATAGTCTCGTTCCTGACTTTTTATGGGCCCTAGGCAAATTGTGAGAAAAGGGTTCCCTAATATAACTATTTTTTAATTTAAAAATACTTCAATAAAGGACAAAAATAAATAAATTATTTCATTAACATAATACACCTTAATAGATAATAATAGTATTACAAAATATCAAAAAACTTCTCTTTTCTTGGAAAGTCATAAGAAGCGGTTTCGTCAAGCATTTTAAGATACAAAATCATTTATAATCTCATCAATGTTCTCCAAGTTATATTTCTCAATTGACAAATTTGCCAAACCGTTCAATCTCTCTTGTGACGTTGATGATCTCAAGTAGGTTTTAATAAATTTCAATTTTGAAAAACTTCTCTCCGTCGATGCTACGGTCACAGAAACCGTTAGTAAAACTCTATAAGCAATTGCTACGTTCGAATAACAATCTGCAAGTTTGAGAAATTTAATAATATCTATGGCAGACATTATTTCAGTTGGCAAAGTGAATTGTAACACTTTTAATTCAGAAAAAAGATCATCACATCAACATCCAATAAACTGCCATGAGAAAAAGTTGAGTGAAATTTAACATAACATTCTTTCAATTTATTATCATCCAATAACTTTAACTTTTGTGAATCATATAATAACCCAAAGATACTTTCAAATGTCTTCAATTCCTCAAATATGTTTTTCAAAGAAGTAATTGTCATATCAACAACAATAAGAAAACAGTTGACTTCTAATGATTTTTCTGGTGAGTGATTTTCATGTTCCTCGTTGTTCTCTTCAAAATGTTTTTTTTCCTTTCTAATTATCAGTACTAGATTCATTTGACACATCATTAGGAACATTTGAATTATCAGTGTAGGTTTTTTTTGGGCCATTTTTACATAATTTTTTTTTGTTATAACACTAGTATAATTTAGCCCCCCTAAAAACGTGGGCCCTAGGCGATCGCACTGGCCTAGGCCTAGGGCCGGGCCTTATATATATATATATATATATATATATATATATATAGGGGGCATATCTAGTGAGAAAGGGGTCTCTTATGTGAGAGTGAGAGGAGACTTTCTTAGCCTTTGGATCAAAATCAATGGATGAGATTAAAACATCACTTAAATGACTCCCATGCTCCTTCCCTTATCTTTGCCAATTATTCTTTCAGTCTTCTCCTTCCTCTATCTTTTCAACTTCAGATGACTGTTACTACTTCTTTCATGGCATCAGCTCCTTCCTGTCACTGTTATTGTAGATAGTTTATTTTTTTCTGTTTTCAATTTATTCAGTTAGTTAATCCTTAGTTGTTTTGCATCAGAGGATCTTAGTTATGTCAAATTGAAATGTTATAATTGTAAGCATATTAGAGATATAGAGATATATAAAGAGAGACCTTTAATTCTATTTTGCATTCAACAAAATGAAGGCTCAAAGAACAAAGATAGAAGTTGTGAGGGTTTGATGGACCTGTACGACAAGCTGGGATTTGTTTTAATGGGTTCCTAGATACTACTTCAGCAAATACAAATTCGGATAATGGATTGAGAATATTTTACATAAATTAAACTGTATGTAGTCCAATGATTGTTATGGAAGGTTTCTTGGTGGATATGAGAAGGAAGGATATAATGCCATGAATGTAGCAGTAGCAGTAAACGGAAGTTGAAAAGATAGGAGAAGGAGAAGAGTGAAAGAATAGTTGGCTAAGATAAAGGAAGGAGCATGGGAGTCATTTAAGTGATGTTTTAATCTCATCCATTGATTTTCCCTTTCTCATTAGATATGCCCTATATATAGAGAGAGAGAGAACAACTTTACAAGTAAAAGATAGAAGAACATACGCATATAGATTGTTCATATGTTGTATATTTTGAAGGCGCATAGATGAATTCACATTCTCCTTTGTTTTTTATTGTACATGTTGTTTACAATTATTTGAACTTATGATTTTCTATGTTCAGTTATTCTTCTTTTTTGCAGTATTATTCCCACCAACAAATTGTTCTCACAATCTTTAGGTTCGAATTTGCATTTTTGTTGAAATGATGACTGCAATATTGAAGGAGAGATGAACACATATTAATGATTATTTTATGAAGGTACACAATCACTTTTTTGGATGGATATTTTATGCATTTGAGTTAGTATTCCGTGCTTGAAATTATACGGTATGAAAGACTTAGTTATATGGTTGTTTTATTGTACTATGCATTTATTTATACGGTATGAAAGACTTAGTTATATGGTTGTTTAATCAAAATTTACTGATTTTTAAAACTTTCCTTTGATGCAGGGGTGCACTCAGTAACATAGGGAGTGCAATTATTAGAGTCCAACATACACAGGCCCAACCCACAACCATAATCAGGACAAAAACACTTTTTGATTTGTCTTGCGCACTCGGACCTGGCTGAAGCGGTAAAACACCCGGGCTAATTTTAACCCGGTGCTTATATACCCAAAATCAACAGATTCTTTCACAATTTAAGATTTCTCTCTCTCTCTCTCTCTCTCTCTCTCTCTCTCTCTCTCTCTCTCTTTCTACTCCGTTTCTTTCTTTCTTCTTTCTTTCTTCACTGAAGCTCTGCTAGGGTTTCTATTGAAACCCAGAAATCAACATGATCCAAGGTTGATTTCACTTCAATCCTTCACCACGAAGCTTCGTGTGAAGGTAGCGACCAAAACCCCTATGTCTTTGTCTTCCAATTTTGAGTTTTAGAAAACCCTAACCTTTGTAATCTTGCTTGCAGGGTTCAATCACCAGGAATATCTGTTTCCAGAACTTCAAACAAACATTAAGCAGGTAAAACTTCACTATTTCTACCTTTGATTTGTACTTTTTATGTGAAATCACACAAACCCTAACTGGTTTTGTGATTTCTTCTTCTATGTACGAGCCACCAAGTGAAGCGCACAAGGATCTTCAACGCCTTTGAATATCACAACAACGAAACACCACACGAAGGTATAGATCCCTCTATCTCTCTTTTCTTTTTATTTCACACTTCTGTTTTGCTCCTTTAGAACAATTACTAACCTATTTGTTCTTATCTTTGTTTTGCGAGGCACTCTCAACCTTACAAAACTTTTAGAGAAGGCTCACAGAACTTTGAAATGCAAGAACGCAGTAAGGGAAGAACACACGAAGACAAGTTGTAAAAACTCAAATTGTAGATTTCATTAACTGTAAAGATTGTATGGTACAAATTAGCTGTTAGAAAAGTTTGTTGTTAGGCCAACAAACTTGGTTTGTTAAATAACAAACTAGCCAACTGTTTGTAACTAATTTCTAAGGGACATTTTGGACCACAAACACTTAACGGCTCTATTTTGTAAGAATAGCCATTTAAATAGGTATTTTAGGTTTTTGCTTACAAAACCAACACCCTTCCTTAAGCCAAAACATAAAACCTAGGAGAACAGAACCCTTCCTTAAGTGTATAAGGACTAAGTAGAGACAAACTACAACAATGACAACCCCCTGTAAGGCATAGAACAAGAACTTTCTGGGACAAGCCCCCGGAATTAGCTTTAAGTCATTACCTTTAGGTTTTAGAAGGTAATGACACTTAATTGTCTCCTTAACTTAGTAAACACTTCACATTTTAGTGCTTTGGTGAAGATATCAGCAACCTGCTCCTTAGTTGAGTAGTAATCCAGCAGTAGATTTCCTTTTGAGACCTGATCCCTGAGGTAGTTGTATCTGGTCTCAATGTGTTTAGTTCTCTCATGAGAAATAGGGTTTTTGGCCAAGTTAATAGCTGACTATTGTCCATGTAGAGCTTAGGAGTTTCTGTTAGCTCTACATTTAGCTCCCTTAGCAGTGTTTCCAGCCAAGCTGCTTGTGTGGCAGCCTGGCAGGCAGAGACATACTCTGCCTCACAGGAAGATAGAGCAACTATTGTCTGCTTCTTAGAACTCCATGAGATAGGTGCTCCTTGAAATAAAAATAGGTATTCAGATGTGCTTCTCCTATCAACCTTGTCCCCACACCAATCTGAGTCACAAAAACCTAGCAAACAGATTTACCTGCACAGCCATTGTTAGGAAAAAACAAGCCAAAATTTAGAGTACCCTTAATATATCTAAGAATCCTTTTAGCAGCACTTAAATGAATTTGTTTAGGGGAATTCATAAATCTGCTTGCCATTCCAGTGGCAAATAAGATATCAGGCCTGCTATGGCATAGATAGCTTAGTGAGCCAAAGATTTGCCTAAAATAAGTAGGATCAGTATCACTGCCCTCACTATCCTCCTTTTTGCTTAGGTTTCCCTCAGCTGGATTAGAGGCTGAGTTACAAATTGCTAGGTCAAACCTAGCCAAAACTTCACTAGCATACTTCCTCTGATGAAGTATCACACCCTCTTCAACTCTTAAGAATTCTAACCCTAAAAAGTAGGTTAGTTTCCCAAGATCAGTCATTTCAAACTCATCCTTCATGGATAGTTTGAACTTTTCCAATTCCTTAGGGCAACTCCCAATCAATAGCAAATCATCCACATAGAGGCACACAATCAGAAGATAAGACTGTATATCACCTTTGATATACACACCATATTTTAAAGTACATCTAGTGAACCCATTTTCAATAAAGAAAGCATCTATTCTTTTGTTCCAGGCCCTTGGTGCCTGTTTTAAACCATACAGAGCCTTATGTAAGTGAAATACATAGGACTCTTTGCCCTTTTTGATGAACCCAGGAGGTTGTGCTATGTACACAGTTTCCTCTAATGGCCCATTTAAGAAGGCTGATTTCACATCCATGTGAAATAGCTCTTAGTTCCTACTGCAAGCCAAGGTAGTGACCAATCTTATGGTCTCATGCCTAGCTATAGGAGAGAACACCTCTGTATAGTCAATCCCTTCCTTTTGTTGGAATCCCCTAGCAACAAGCCTGGCCTTGTGCTTGACCACCTTGCCACTGGGATCCAACTTAACCTTAAAAACCTACTTCACACTAATGGCCTTCTTGCCCTTAGGTAGAGTAGTTAAGGTCCATGTCTTATTCTTCTCAATGGACTGCAATTCCTCAATCATTGTTTGTTTCCATTCTTTCTTACTTAGAGCCTCTAAGTAATCAATTGATTCCGAGTCAGCAACCATAGTAAAGTGTATGATGTCACCATCATCATTAGTCAAGTCATAGTCTGCCAACTTTCTGGTGAATCTGGTTCACTTTCAAGCTGTGCAGGTTCTGCCTCAGGCAAGTCAGGCCCGTCCACTTCATTTTCATCATCACTCTCTTGATGATGACCTTCTGGTACATCTGTTGTACCTTCTTCTAGGGCAATAGGACCGTCTGAGCCGGCTGGCTCATTCTTATCCCAATCTCATTTATCCTCTTCTAGAACAGTAACATGTCTAGACGCTTATAGTTTACTGTTTATAGGATTAAACAGCCTGTAGGTACCAGTAGGGTGATATCCCACTAGAACCAAAGGTTTACTTTTATCCTCCAGCTTTTTTCTCTTAGCATCAGGTATGTGACCATAACATAGAGACCCAAAGACCCTTAGGTGACTTACACTGGGCTTCTCCCCAGTCCACACCTCCTCAGGTACCATGTTCTCTAACCTTTTAGTAGGGCATCTATTAAGTAAGTATACTGCATTCATAACTGCCTCACGCCATAGATGTTTAGGAACCTCCTTTAATTTTAACATGCTTCTAGCCATGTTTAACATAGTCCAGTTCCTCCTTTCTGCTCTCCCATTGTGTTGTGGGGTATAAGGGGAAATAACTTCATGAATAATGCCTTGTGTGGTGCAATATGCCTCAAAATCATTTGAGGTGTATTCACCTCCACCAACAGACCTCAGAACCTTTAGATTCTGACCACTTTGCTTTTTTGCCATAACCTTGAATTCTCTGAATTTAGATAGGGCTTCATCCTTAGTCTTGATTAGGTAGATCCACATCTTCCTTCAGAATTCATCTACAAATGACAGAAAATATTTGTTACCACCCTTAGAAACCACATCAAAAGGATCACAAATGTCTGTGTAAACAACTTGGAGAAGATGTTTAGACCTCTGTGGCAAATCTGTCTTAAACATCTTCCTAGGTTGTTTGCCAACCAGACATGTGGTGCAAGTAGTTTTAGGTGCCTCAATCTTAGGTAGACCACTTACTAGGTTCTTAGAACTAAGATTGACTAGGCTCTTATAGTTTAAGTGCCCCATCCTCTTATGCCAAAGAACACTTTCAAAATCAGTAATAGCATTTAAGCATTCTGCTTGAGTGTTGCTAATACTTGTTTTGAAAGTTCTGTTCTTAGCTAAAGAAGATGTTAGGATCAACTTATCCTTTGTATCAAAAACTTTTAGCTTAAGATCTTTGATGATAACTGAGAACCCTCTATCAACTAACTGTCCTAAGCTAATCAGATTACACCTAGTACCAAGTACATATTACACATCATGGATTAACACTACCTGGCCATCCTCCTTAGTGAACATAATGTTTCCCATACCTGCTGCCTTTATAGACTTGCACTAGCACATCTAATGACTGTCTTCTTAGTAGGGTCAAAGTCAACTAGCCAGTCTTTATTACCTGTGAGATGGTTAGAACAGGCAGAATCCAAGTACCATATTTCTGTTATAGTATCACCATTACTATCAGATACAACTAGGGCAATATAGTCTATGTTTTCCTCAATTCTAATATCAGAAACAGTAGGTTCATTTTTAGGTTCAGTTAGATCATCCAATTCAGTAATCATGCTGAAAACAACAGGCTCATCATCAGAATCTGAGTCTTCCTTGGCCACATTGGCCTCTGCCTCAGAATCTTTAGATTTAGGAGCCTTTCTAGTAGGGCATTCAGTGGCATAATGCCCATTTTTATCACACCTGTAACACTGAACTTTTGAGTTATCTTTCTTTTTATTAGAATCATTATTTTTCTTAGAAGTTTCACCTTTACCTTTAGGCTTACCTCCCTTACCCTTAGATCAGTCCTTAGTTGATTGTTTGTTGCCCTTCTTTCCTTTGGACTTGGCAGCAAACAGTGCCTGATCCTCATCTTCACCATCACCTTCTAGTAGGTCAATTCTCACCTCTTTTGCTTCAAGCTTGGCTTAAAGCTCCTCAATCTTTAGGTCATTGGGTGAGATAGTATCTTAATACTATTTTTCACCCAACCAAATTTTTTTGGCATAGATCTCAATACCTTTTTGCAAACCCACTTCTCCTCAATTGTTTCACCATATAGGGCCATTCCATTTATGATTTTCTTTAGTCTAGTAAAGAAATCAGAAACAGTCTCCCCTTTCTTCATTTTTAAACTTTCATACTGTGCCCTTAAGGCCTGTAGCTTCTCCTCTTTAATAGGAGCTGCCCCACAGTAGTATTTATCCAAAGCCTCCCAGGCTTGCTTAGAAGTCTCACACTTCCTGATTCTATCAAAGTTTGCTTCATCACACCCTTGGTGGATGAGGTGCAAAGCTTTGAAATCCTTTTGTTCATTCTCATTGAACAAAGTGATTTGAGCAGAAGTAGGTTCTGCAGGTAAAGACTCAACCATTTTTGACTATTCTTAAAACACCATGACAGCTAAGAACTGCCTTCATTTGAAGGGCCCAGCTGTCACAATTCTTCCCATTCAGTTTTGGGACATGTGTGTTTAGACATGTCTTAGTGCTTGTCATCTTTAAACACTGAAAACTAAAAACACAAGAAAGATTAGAACACTACTGTACAGTTTCACACTGTACAAATTTTTAAATTGTAAGAAGAAATTAAAGAAGGCTTAAAGACAGTATTCAGATTATAGAAAGGAGTAGAAATAGACCCCTACAATCTTAGGCTCAATGATACCATGGTGAATTTTGCACCATCATAATTAAAATTCACTGATTTTTAAAACTTTCCTTTGATGCAAGGGTGCACTCAGTAACACAGGGAGAGCAATTATCAGAGTCCAACATACACAGGCCCAGCCCATAACCACGATCAGGACAAAAAACAATTTTTGATGGGTCTTGCGCACCCGGACCCGGCTGAAGCGGTAAAACACACGAGCTAATTTTAACCTGGTGCTTATATACCCAAAATCAACAGAATCTTTCACAATTCAAGATCTCTCTCTCTCTCTCTATCTCTCAACTCCCTTTCTTTCTTTCTTCACTGAAGCTCTGCTAGGGTTTCTATTGAAACCCAGAAATCAACTCGATCCAAGGTTGATTTCACTTCAATCCTTCACCACGAAGCTTTGTGTGAAGGTAGCGACCAAAACCCATATGTTTTTGTCTTCCAATTTTGAGTTTTAGAAAATCGTAACCTTCATAATCTTGCTCCCAGGGTTCAATCACCAGGAATCTGTTTCCAGAACTTTACTGTTTCTACATTTGATTTGTATTTTTTATGTGAAATCACACAAACCCTAACCGATTTTGTGATTTCTTCTTCTATGTACGAGCCACCAACTGAAACGCAACGAAACACCACACGAAGGTATAGATCCTTCTATCTCTCTTTTCTTTTTATTTCACACTTCTGTTTTGCTCCTTTAGAACAAATACTATCCTATTTGTTCTTATCTCTGCTTTGCGAGGTACTCTCAACCTTACAAGACTCTCAGAGATGGTTCACAGAACTTTGAAATGCAAGAACGCAGTAAGGGAAGAACACACGAAGACGAGTTGTAAAAACTCAAATTGTAGATTTCATTAACTGTAAAGATTGTATGTACATGATTGTATTTATAAGCTTTCGCCGGCACAAATTAGCTGTTAGAAAAGTTTGTTGTTAGGCCAACAAACTTGGTTTGTTACATAAGAAACTAGCCAACTGTTTGTAACTAATCTCTAAGGGACATTTTGGACCACAAACACTTAACGGCTCTATTTTGTAAGAATAGCCGTTTAAATAGGTATTTTAGGTTTTTACTTACAAAACCAACAAAAAGAAATTCACTTGGCATTTTGATGGGGCTAATTAACTACTTACAACACCCATGGCAATAAAACTTCTTTTTTTTTATAGAACAGTGTTTTTTGGGTTAATTTTTATGTTGGTTTTTCTTGAAATTTAAGTTAACTGATTCTAAAATGCGAAAAGATTTGAGATAATTCAGTTTTTGGACGAAAGGATGTGTTCTGGACTGGGCCAAGGGCCCAATCCGCACGAAGACCGGCCAAGACCGGCCCATAAGCCGGATAGAAAGGAACGACCTAAATCCACTAGATCAATGACTCAGATCAAACCCGTACATAATCCTACAGTCACCCACAAATTTCTGACACTATAAATAGAGGTCTTACCTCAGCTGACAGGTACATGTTTTACCCATTCAATTACTCTACTCACATTCTTACCCCACTGACTTGGGCGTCGGAGTGTCATTGCAGATACAACCCGGGCTGAGCTCTGCACGAGATCAGCAACTCAACACAACGGCTAGACACCTCAATAGGCCATCCTACCTGACCTTGAGGTAATATTCATTGGCAACCACTGGTGTGCGAAAAAGTGTGCAAGTATACACAGTCACAAACAAGTAGTATAAAAGATCGAACCCATAGGGATTGGATTAATTCCTGTAGCTCAAAGTGTATAAATTAGTGCAAGTTATCCTACTCATAATTTTGGATGATGATGTTAAGAGAACAGAATATAAATATGCAATAAAATGTAGAGGATATCAGTTGAGAATGATAGTTGAGATGTCTTCACCAAATAAGTCACTTTAAAGAGTTATGTGCTTTTATGTGGTGCAGATGCGTTGAGTGCAGCTGCATCAGTATGTACTTTTCAGCTACTTTCTTCAGAGTTTCGTTACAAGCTTCCTATGTCTAGGCATGCTAAATAAGTTCACTCCTGCCTTTGAAGTACCCTCTGAATCACCCTAAGGACTATGTTATCCTATGTCTAGGACTTAACATGGAATTAACAAAGATTTCTTTATTAAACAAGTTAACAAAGACTTTATTAAAACACTCACCCTTATTAGTTCTTGATTTCTAGTTATAAACCATGTCTGTGAATATAACTCTACTTATTCTAAGCGATCAACCTTAAAATAATATGGATGTAGTATAACACAAGAACCAAAATGCATAGACCATGTAAAAACACAATAACTTTCTCAAAAGATCATTATAAGGTTAGAACATCTCAACCTAAGAAGTTTAGCTCATAATAGGCATTGCAAGACAAAGATAGATGAAATAAAACATGTTGATATAATGGAAATTACAAGAGAAAACAATAAGGTAGAGATTACACAAATTGAAGTACTCTTGCATGAGTTTGTCAAGCAATGCAGATGCACTGATTCCTTGCACCTAATTAACTCTATGAAGAAGTAAAGGGAGAAGTCGTCAATTCCTTCCTTGCCTTCTTACAACTACCAATTACTTAGAACTATCAAAAGAGAAGTGAAATATATGCTATGAGAGATGTTTTTCCAAGTGAAGAATGAAGGTCTTTATATAGGCTTTGAGCTTTCTTTCAAGTGAGGGTTTGCTTGGAGATTAAGTTAACTTTGAGGAGTTAACCATGGTTACTTTTCAGAGCTTGATAAAGCAATTTGAGTCCAACACTCAACCTCAAAGAGAGGTCCACTTATGGATGGCCAAGTGTCCCATGTGAATGGCTCTTCATGATGGTCTTTATATTGTAGGTGCCGCATTTTGCAAGCTGGCATGTGCCTCCATGTGACTTGTGACTAAGCATGATGTCATAGAGGTGCTTATGCATTGGTATGGATTGAGGTGCTTCCAATGTTGGGTAATCTGTCTTTGGTGCAGGATGGTGCAGATGCACCAAGTGCAGTTGCACTGTGGTAATCTGGTGCAGCTGCATCTAGTGCAGGTGCACTGATGTTTTCCGGTGCAGATGCATCAACTGCAGGTGCACTGAACAAACACATCAAACATACCAATATATATGCAAAATGCTAAATCATGAGTGGAAACCTTGAATGTTGTTTATTTTATTCATACAACTATATTTAACACATACTTTACTTGATTCTAAACAATTATTTAGGTTTAGATGCATAAATAACTCTATATTAAATAGAGTTATCAACCACAGTGGGAGCCCACGCGTTATCCCACCCCATCTCTCATGCCTCCGCGAGAAAGACTGCGGGCGGCTCCACGTTTGCGAAGTGTGGCTACGATTCCCGAGCAGCCACCACTCGTTCAAGAAGACCTCGCAGTTAATGCTGAAGGCACCGCCCAGGTGCCCAGGCTGGGCCGGTCCAACAGGCCAACGTCACACTCCCAGCGAACATCGTTCAAGAGATGCACGAGCTACTACACGTTCGAGATCTACGCATCGCATAGCAGGAAGACCAGCTCACTCAGATAGAGCAGCACGACGCCTCAGGGAGAGCGAACACCGCACCTGAGCCACACCATCGCAACAACGAGTCACCCTTTCATCGAGTGAACCCGTCCAGAAGACATCTCTCACCTACCAGAAGGCACTTCGTCCACCGATCCCCGCCTTGACGAAGGGGCCGAGGAGGGGCTCAAACACCACCAAGGACACCACCCTTTACGACCGATCCGACTTATTGGCCAGAAAAGTCCTCGTACCAAGAATCGTCATATCACTCGTTCGGGTCAACCGTGATAACAATCAAATATGATTGTTATTACCTCTTATTTCAAGCTTAAATCATTGTTAATTCTTAAGCAATATAGTAATTAATGTTGTAAATATGTTAGTTTAGAGTAGCTTAAGGTGTAAGCTTGAATTTGTTATAATTGGCACTTTGGTGCCCAATTGTGGTTTAATGTGTTTGTTTAATTGCTGCAGCATCTAATGTGGCAATAGTGCAAAAATGTGCAACATGGAGAGAAAGCAATAGGAAACACGAAAATTGAGGAAAGGACAGCTGTCAGTGATCATCAGGCGTGAGTGTGCGTACCAATCATGGAATATTCGCTGATGACCTAGGGATTTGGGCAAAAAGGACCTTTTGCCCTCATTAAAGGACAAAAGGCGCCTCCCCAATTAGGGTTACCTCTCATCCCTAGCCTCCTCTATATAAAGGACCACATTCTCAGAATTAGGTTAAGCCGAATTTGAGGTATAGAGATAGCCTCAAGCTTCGTGCCTTCTCCAAGTCACCAAAAAGATCAATTGCTGGATTTTGATTGCTGCAGCAACACTGAAGCTTCATCTCTTGGAAGAAGCTACGTTGGAGAGCTGGAGTTTGTTCCTTTGATCTTCATTGGAGCTATTCTCACGTTCAAAGATTGTAGTGTAAACTCTCTCCTTGGGATTTACTATGACTTCTTCATTTATGTTAATGTTTAAGTTATTTTCCTTGTTGTCAAAGCTCAACATGATCTAAACTCTTGTAGTTGGGATGCAGAACTGAATGTAATGAATTTATTGTGTTATTAATGTTTATGTTTAAGTGTTGAGTACTTTATCTTGTGTGCTTTTAATATTTCCATCTTAGATTAGGATTGGCTGGCTAATCTAAGTAGCATTGATATTCACAGAGATGGTTTGTATATTTACCCCACAAGATAACATGGTATGTTGCATAATAGAGATATTGTTGTTCCTTGTCTTAACCCTAGAGATAGGGGAGGCATAAGCCATGAGGTGAACACTGCGGGTGCTTCAGCAGCCTAGGACAATACTCCTTTCTGGTCTAGAGATAAACTAGTAGGAAAAAACCTAGTGTCTAGTATTTGAGAAAATACGCAATTGCGGCAGCACCTAGTGCTGCAGCACTTAACATAGCATTTTTGTACACTTTAATGAAATTACTGAAAGTGAATGCATCTCAACTTGTTCCAAATATCTGATCTTATTACCTTGATACCCTTTTTATTACCTTGCATGTTACCAAAATTTGTGTCATTTACTTTATTTTTACCATCACTAATTTGTTGATTAAATTAAGCTTTGTTTAAGTGCTAATCCTTGTGGGAACGAACTTTACTTTCACTTTATTACTTTTTTTTTTGACAAAACTTTTACTTTATTACTTGTTGACAGTGTATACTTGCACTATCACGTTTTTACGCAACAAACCGCCCGGTCAAGAAGCAGATCATTTGATCAGTATGCTCATCCTCATCATAAGAAGCATTCACTAGAACGACGACATCACCACGGATACTCCCCTGAGTGACGTGGTCATCGAGGCCGACGCTTCGAGGACCGACCAACTCGCAAAGAAATTAGCGACATGAGGATGGGGCCCTTTACCAGAGACATTGACGAGTATGTACCCCATCCCTCGAGCTCTTGAAAAACCCTCGTCAGACTTGAGAGCGTACAATGGTGTTAAAGACCCTGATGCCCACCTAAGATATTTTGATTTGATGATGCAGTACAGGGGGCTTGCGGGCCGGTGAAGTGCAGGATCTTCCCATTAACCCTGGAGGGACCGGCCTTAGAATGGTTCACGGAGCTGAGGCCGAACACCATCTTGTCCTGGGAGCAGTTAGCCAGAGTTTTCTCTGCCGATTTCACAGCTTCGAGGGTAAACCCAAATCACACGCGATCCTGAAGGCCATCAGACAAGAACCTGGTGAAACCCTCCGGGACTATGTCAAACGATTTAACAAGGAGCCGCCAACATGAGAGGGTTGGAAGACGATATGAGACTATGGTTCCTTCGGGACGGGCTTCGTACTGGTAGTTTGTTCGAAATTGAAGTTGGTGTGAACGAACCGCCCGATTTGGAAACCTTCCTCAGTAGATCTCAGAGATTCATGAATTATGCTGGAGACAAAATTGAAAGAAAAAGCACTAGTGGTTCATGTCAACTACTTGGGGGAATCACTCATCTCATGGTCATGTAGAAAACAAAGTACAATTGCCCTATGAACAACAGAAGCTGAATTTGTCTCAACTGCTGGTTGCTGCTCTCAAATTCTATGGATCAAAAATCAACTTCAGGTATTCCAATATTTTGTGATAATACTAGTGCTATAAAGTTGTCTAAAAATCCAATTCAGCATTCTAGGTCAAAACACATTGATATTAAGCATCATTTCATTAGAGATCGTGTGCAAAAGAAAGACATTGAACTTGTTTTTGTGGATACTAAACATCAACTAGCAGATATTTTCACTAAACCCCTCTTAGAGGAAAGTTTTAGTTACATTAAAAGCATCCTTCATATCATTGAAACCCCTTCAGATGAGAAGGGTCATGACCAACAACATTCTCAGTAATGAGAAGGGTCGTAGCCCTCAACCTTCGGATATGGAGTGTAGAGAACATGACAATGACATCAACATGGTTCAATGCTTTGCTTGGTTTGGTTGCAAACACGTGTCTCTAAAATATTGCGGAAACAAGCGCGTGGGTGCAGATTCCTATGTTTTTTTTAATAAAGCAACTAGTAAATGACCTTCCGTTTGCCTTGATTCCCTTTTTTTTAACAATATGGCTTGGTTCACCTTATTTATGTCTTTTCTAGATAATTTTACAAGTCATTACGAGTTTGATTTATGTAACTGAAAGAGGCATTGTCGTTAATCGAAGTTCTAACTTCTGACTCTATTCTAAGAAAAAATCATATAATCTTTTAAAAAAGATACATATCATTACTATGGTAAATAATGTGAACTATTTCTAAAGCGGTGGGACCTATATGTACGTTATTTGATCATTAAATTGGACTTAGATGTGGTGGTCTATCTCAGCAGAGAGGTGATATACCCTTTAAGTTTGAGGCTGCTCAGATTACTCATTTTGGCCACCAAGATGTTGTTCAAAATGCTTGGCATAAAGATGACAATAACTTCATTCGTGCTCTTCAAAGGGTTCAACTAGATTCTCCTATTTTGAATAAGGAATTCTTTGGTGATATTTTCAAAAGAAATAATATTTTAGAAAGGACACTTCAAGGCATTCCAGTTGCTTTGGAGAATATTGATTCTCCCCGCCTGGTTCTCCTAGAGCAACAACTTCAGAAAGAATATGACAATATCATTTTTCCAGAGGAACTTCATTGGTTTCAAAAGTCTAGAGAGAAAATAGATTCATCTTGGAGATAGAAATACAAAAATCTTTCTTGCTCAAGCTATCATTAAGTGGAAGAGGAATAAAACTCATGGTGTATACCTTCCTTTGGGAATTTGGTGTACCGAGGATCGATTATGTGCTGCTTGTTGATTATATTAAATTGACCATAGAATAATCCGAACGTCAACATTTCTAATGACTAATTATGTAAAGGTTTGAGATTTTACCTCTTATAGGGATTCGTTTGAAGAGATTCACAACAAAGATGAGATTGCTTTAAGGAGTTGTTTTACCAATTAGGGAGAATATCTTATAAGAATTATTATTGGAGAGAAAAACAAATGGCTTAATAAGCGGGAGTCTTTCTGTAGCTACTATCTCTTTCTTACTTTATGTGAGTCCCATTTAAAAATTACCTGAGTTATTTGTTGATAATGGGATTATGTGAAGTTATATGTGGGATCCATTAAGTAAATTTGCTAGAACTGTTCAATTGGAGAGATTGAATACTTATTAAAAAATAATATTAAAATATTAAAAAATGATTGATATGTACAAATAGCCACTGCTTAGGCACCAAAATGATAGGTACTCCATTGTAATGATCTTATTGGAGGCCAAAACTAACGACATTTTAGAAGGAGTAGTGCAGATGCATGAGGTGCCACGTCCATTGATAGCGCCCCATTTGTTGTTACAACGGCCTTTCCACTCCACACTTCCTTACCTCGACAGGATTTAATGCGCATTTTAGGAAAAATCTCCGTCAGATATGTTGTCTTTGCAGATATCGTAGTCTTCTGTTCACTTAGATTGAAGAAAGCCAAATACACTTCTCCTAAATTGGGATACAATAACAACAACATTAACCGTTAGTGCTTAGAAATAAAACTAAAAATATAAAAAGCTTCAAAGCAACATTACTACTTATGATTTTACCTTTTCTTCCTTTTGCAATATAATCCAAGATCGAACCCCAGGCGAAGTAGCTTCAGCTGCAAGAGTGGCCAATATGCATTATGAGTTTTGCACACAATAAAAAGAACAATTATAGAACCTCGAGAAACTGGTTCTAAAAAGTGATAAACATTTACAAAAATTCACCTTCGATATGCTTTACTGTTGCACAATTACCAGAGTAACTATTTGCCAATGTCCCGTTGGGGTTGAGCTTCCAAATCTGTTCAATTAAAAATTAATCAGCTTAGCTTCCAATAGAATCCACAAAGCCAGAAATATCAACAAAAATACAAATTGATGTGATGTAATGTACCTTATTTGTATCCAATGTGCAAGGTGAAAATGTACCTCTCTCCAACTCATTAGAAGTAAGCTTTCGTTTTGGAGAAGCTTCCAAGCAAAATTCATTTTTATCACTTTGAACTAAGTGATATTTTCCTCGATACTTTTCTTCATATCCCTTTTTTTGATCTCTGTAACAAGATCAATAAATATATATATATATATATATATATATATATATATATATATATATAGACACACACACCATTTTCTTTTGTTAGCAACAAAACAATATATATGTAAAAAGAAGAAAGAAATAAAGATGAAGCATGATTACAATTTGAAGGCAATTTCTTTCTTGTTTACGCAGAAAGGGGAGTGAAGCTTCTTTTTCCAACAGATTGTTTCAAGATTAAGACCTTCAGTAGTCCAACCAGTTGCATCTGGATCAGTGCAGGTAGCGATGGCTAAGGTATGAATAGGTTTTTCTGTTTCGTTCCCACTTTGATGCTCATTCACAGTAGTCGTCAAGTTCAGTGAGCTTGTGATATAAGGATACTGTCATAGCAGTAAAAAACAAGATGATTTGTTGTTAACTTTATGGGCCACATGCATGTTATTCCTAAAAAAAATAGATGGCTCACATACCTCCACATTGTTTGAGCTGAAATGGTTGATTTCTAGCAGAATTGGATTCGTGATAAGTTCAAATGTGGCTACATCAATCTTCCGCAAATCTCCTCCATACATAAGGGGAGACTTTGCCATAGCCCACAAAGTCATCTGAGAGAGAGAAAACAATTTTCATTATAATGCATTGATTCAACGCCTATTACTACAGACCAAATACATCAATTATTCAATAAAAAATCTAAACTTGTATCTTTCTCTTATAAATAAGACCAGATAGATGCAGTATAATGTATGTTGGCGTGTACACGCATCAATACATGAATATATAAGAAATTAACTATGTTTATATTACTATTTATCAATACCTGTGTCCTTTGCTCATCTAGGGCCAGGTTAGAAAACCTGTGTGGACCTTTATTTGTATCTATGGATAAAACCAGAAAAATAATAAACCCATAATCCATAATATTCCAATAAGTCAACAAGTCTTTAATCTAGGATATGAGATATTGTGAAAAGAACCGGTGCATTACCTGCTTTACTTATCCATCCAAATGGTAGCATGTCCAAATCAGGCCACGAATTCCCCTTTAGACCTTTTGTTCCTATCATATCAGCTGTAGCGAAATCCCTGGTTTTTTCAGAACTAAAAGAACCCCCCAAGTTATGTAATATGGTGACACTAGTGCAAAATCTTCTTTAAAAAGCACTATTAGGAATCGGTTTTGTGGATAACCGATTCTAAAGCGAGAGGCGGTGGCATTTTTGCAATTATAATGATGTTTTGGAAAAAATTTATACATTAGGAATCGGTTGTCTGAACAACCGATTCATATTGGGTATATTAGGAATCGGTTTTGTAGATACCCGATTCTTAAAGTCCCTTTTCACAAAAATTCTGAAATTTTCACACTCCCTCCCTCTCATTCGCGCTCCCTCTTTCACTAATACCCTAAAACTCTCACTCTGTCACTCACGGTCTCTCACTCACGTTTCCTCTCCGTGTCTCACGTTTCCTCTCCGTCGCCGTTTCCTCTCCGTTTCCTCTCCATCGTCGTTTCCCCTCCGTCGCCGTTTCCTCTCCGTCGCCATTTCCTCTATCTCGCACTCACTCTGTGTCGTCTATTTCGTGAATGGTGTGTCACCGTCGCTTGTCTTAAGTCGCCATCACCGTCACCGTCACCATCACTGTCGTGCTTCCTAACTCGCCTGCCGCTACCGTCTCTGGTTCGCATTTCTTCAGGTACCCCTTTTTCTAGTTTCTAGGGTTTTCCTTTTAGTTTGCAATATGTTTTCTTTTGTGAATCAATATCATATGGCTTTGAATCTGACGCAAAAGGATAACTAATTTTGTTCTCAATGTCATTCTTTGTATGCAATGCATGTCATTCTTTCTAATTTCTAAGGTTTTCACTTCTCAATGTCATTCTTTGTATGCAATGCATGTTATTAATTTTGTTCTTGTAAGTCAAGTAAATTGAACACATGGTTCTTACAGGTAGCTGATGTCTGTGTTTTGAACAAACGGATCTCAATGTCATTTCTTGTTGCATTTTTGACATTATCTGAGAGCTTTTGTCCTCGAGCTATTGGGTAAGCTTATTTACATTAATTATATGATTAATTATATGATGGTACTTCTAAATATTCATCAACCTATAATGGTTTAATCATGACCAGACAGCCTAATTCTAGGTGTTCATATCTGTTTATATGAATGTTAGGGACTTGCCTATTTAATTTGATCATTTTTCGATGAGTTTTGAGCCTTTCTTAGAGAGTATTATATCTGCCTAGTTTTATTAGTCAATGTTACTGTATCAGTTCCTTTAGTTCAGGGTGTTGGATTTGCATCCTTGTGTTTGTCTGTTGAGGTTGGAGAGCTATGAATTCTAACAAGTTTTTCTTTATATGTTAGCTATAAAGTTTTTCTTCATATGTTAGCTATATGTTAGCTAAAGGATTTGCATCATTTAATTCTGTTCTGAATGTGCATCATTGAAGACAAGGATTTACATCCTTGTGTTTGTGTGTTGAGTTTAGATCTATATTTGGTTCTAATTATGAGTATCCAAATCTGAATTTTACATCTCATATTGAATATGTTAGCTATATTTGGTTCTCATACTTTTCTTCCCCCAATTTTTGCCCATACACGTATACCCTCTCCAACACCTATAAAAAGACATGCATCCCCTCTGCATTTTAAACCAAACCAACCAAACAAAGCTACAAAACATGTTTAAGTTATACAGAAACATGTCATCCTTCAAACTAATTTCATTCCTTTTAGTCCCTCTATTGCTTGTTTCCCTATTCAAGTCTTCCAATGCTGCTGGCATTGCTACCTACAAAAGAATGTGCTATTAACTGCAGCACCACAATGGATACAGTAATGCTATTAAGGGCAGTGTTTAATTAAATTAGTTTCAGGTTAAATATATAGTTTATGATGTCTTTGAAATAAGTAGCACGTTCTGTAAGTTTTCTTCCTACACATATAATGTTGTGTGTGAAAACTTTGGTATGCATTCATATTTATATGTAATAGTAAAATAAACTTGAAATAATAAACATGTTACTCCTTCTCAATTACTCTCTCCAAATCTTAAAATAAACTTTGGTATGCATTCATATCCAAATCTGAATTTTAAAATGCAGAGGGGATGCATGTCTTTTTATAGGTGTTGTTATTGTCACTATAGTCATAGTAAATGTAGAAGGAACTATTATTTCTATCTTAATGCCCAAGCCTGGTAACTGACTCTATATATGTGTGACATGAAGTACTTACTTGGAGCATAGCCATGGATCGTAGTTGGATGCAGAGTGATCGTATGAGTGATGAGTATGCGAAAGGAGTTTGACAAGGTAGGTCATAAGAATGAGCCTTTCATCATGGCTGACCATGCAAAACAAGTTTTCTATATCAAGGATCCTTCTAACAAAAACAGGTCGGTGGTGCTACAAGGAAAAATAGGTAGTGATGAAAATGAAGATTCAACTCTTGCAATTAATGAGACACCTTCTTTCTTAACACGAGTGCCTGCTTTAATGGATGATAACGAAGTTGATGATGTACATGCCACTCGCAATGATCATAATGAAGGGATTTTATGCGAAGAAGTTTTGATTAACCCATGAACGAGTATGTGTACATATTTTTGGTTATCTGATTCATTGGTTATCTAATTCATATTTATACTTGGTTATCTGATTCATTGGTTATCTAATTCATATTTATACATGGTTATATGATTCATGTTTATATTTGTTTATCTAATTCATATTTATACATGTTTATATTGGTTATTTATATTTGTGTTTTTACCTATGTTCAACAGATATCATGGGTGACTCGAACAATGACCTTCCAAAAAAGAAGACTAGGCGTCCGACATCATTAAAGTGGTTTCTTGCGCTAACACCGCCTTATTTTTGTGTTAAGGAAATATTTGATGTTCCCGATGATGAGGAATTCAAGCGTTCTTGGATGGCTTATATAGGTATTTGTTGGAAACAGTTCAAGACAACACTCACGAACAAATATGTCTTTGGCAAGGGGGATGAGTCCGGAAAAACAACCCCATGTCACAAGTATAGCAATATATCTTCTGAGACATGGACTGCATTTGTTAAAAGTCGCCTTACTCCGAAATTTGTGGTATTATTTTGAAACTTCTGTAGTGATAGAATCACCATTAGTATAATATTAATTGAATTTGTGGTATATATTGTTTTCACCACAACGATTATATGTGATGGTGGGTGTTCTTTGTAACAGGGGAAAAGAGAATCTGCTCAGAAAAATCAAGGTCATAATAAATACTACCACACAATAGGGCGGGGCGGTTATAAAAAGTTGAAGCAAGATATGAAGGAAGAGCAAGTACAGAAAGTGCGAGAGGAGTCCGGTGATCCTAATTTGGAGGTGATGCCTACATCTCCAGAGCGACATGAGCTGTGGAAGGCTGCCCATAAAAAAAAGTCGGGATTCTATGTAACCGAGGAGTCAGAATCAGTTGCATCTAAGATTGTAAGTAAAAATCTCAGTTAATCACATTTTAGTTGTCTTTAAACACAAACATGAGCAATGAATCAGTCATTACAAAACAACAAAAAGTAATGAATAAAATTAAACGTTTCTGGAAACTTTTAGATGATAAATTCTTAAGTAATTGTAATAGAAGTTTCTGGATTTATTTCTTTATGTAATTGTTAGTTTTATTGCTTGCTTTTGTTGTAGGATGAAATTGTGGATTTGAGCAGCCAAGGATCCTTTCTTGCAAGAGGAAAAAAATGATATTTTGACCGTTGCCATCGGAAAACCTGACCATCCTGGTCGTGTTCGGACAGCTGGAAGAGGCGTTGGGCTAAAAAAATTCTTTGGAGGTGTTGCTCGTGCGGAATTGAGCCATTCACAAGATCCAACGAAGATGATGGAATTGTTCGAGAAGAAATTGGAAGAACGAGTTAGGGTGGAGGTGGCAAAGGTATATGTTATATTATTATTTATTATTATTATTAATATTATTATTATGTTCTAAATACAGCTGATACAGACACTGATTTGATTTTGGAACTAATGTACAGCAAATGGCTGCTGCGGGAAATTGCGGTCAAAATGCAGCTGTCCAGGTTCCCTCTCACATAAGCACTCTTGGATCTAAGGGTAGTTGCTCACCATCTCATGTGGAGGAGCCGGTTGAAACTGATTGGCTGAGAGAGATAGTCATTAAGGGGTATGATGAGAGGCACATCCAAATAAACTTGGAGCATGAAGATGGACATTCCTATATCTCTTTCGGAGAACTCAGCGACATGGCTGGCGGTGACAGGTGGCTTGACTTATCCCACTTGGCTATATGGTGCACGTAAGTAGTATAATTTATTTCGTAATTAAATTTCTCACATTTCTATATATATTAATTTGATAAATTTATTTTTACATGCTATTAGATATTTACATCGCCTATGTGCTGAAAGGAGTGTTAGTGACTTATATGGATTTATGTGTCCATATAAGATTACCTTGAAGTACTCTTCCACGAGCAAGGTTTCAGAATATATTCAAAACAAGATGGCCAACACTAATAAGAAAGTATATTTGGCTCCGTTTTGCAATGAGTACGTAATTGTATATTTGAACAAATTGATAATACATTTTTCGTTTGTTTCTTTCTTTCTTACATCTTATTATCTTTACCAATACTGCAGCAACCATTGGCAATTGATTGTGTTGGTCCCCGAGCAAAATACTGTGGTCTGGATGTGTTCAAATGGTAAAAAACCAGTCAGAAAAGTCAAAGAGATGATTAACAAGTAAGTTTTTATTATTTACATTGTAATATTTTAGAGCAATGGATTAACAAGTAAGTTTAGATAATTAACTATAACTAACTTGATGGTTTTAGAGCAATGGATTCTCCGGTGGACACCATATGGTTGCTCCCTAAGGTAATTAACTATAATTTACCACATTCATTACTCTTTGCTACATTTGTATAAGTGAAGCTAACTTTATTTTTGTGTAGGTGGCACAACAACAAAATGGGTATCATTGTGGGTATTTTGTGATGAAGTATATGGTGACGATTGTGAATGCCAGTATCATAGATAACTGGGAGGAGGTATATATAAGTTTAAATTACATTTTCTGTTAAATTTGATTTTCTATGAATTGAAGAAAATTAGGACTTTTTTCTGTTAAATTAGGACTTCTTTCTGTTGAAGAAAATTAGGACTTGTTTCTGTTAAATCTGTTATATCAGTTGCATTTTCTGTTAAATTTGATTTTCTAGGAATTGAAGAAAATTTGATTTTAGTTGGAATTGAGATCATTTTGATATTCTCTTTAGGATGGTTGACAAGTTGTGAGAATGGAAATAACCCACTTTTAAGCTTTTTACATGTACCAGTACCATGTTTATAATTGGGTTAGCTATGAAGAGAGAAGATGAAAGGTCGCCCATATGAGATCCCAGTGGGGTGTTTATTTGTTTATAAATATATAAATTTTTTATAAATGAAATGAAACGCATATTTTTGTGTATATATACACTGTTGCTTTAAAACAACAATACATTCCAGAAAGACTCTTCCTTTGATTGTTGAGAGAGTACCAGTACCAGTACCACTTTTGATCTTCTCTTTAGGATGCTTGCCACTGATCATTTAGAAGCAGGCAGCAGCTTTGTAGAGTGTCTTTTGGTTCCCATTTTAAATTGCTTGCCACTGATTATATTAGTATACTCTGTTTTGACATTTTAAGTTGTAGTTGTATGGTGTCTTTTGGTTCTCTGTTTTGACATATTAGTGTCTTTTGGTTCTCATTGTGCTGAGTTTTTTGTATGGACATTTGTAGGTATTTGATAACCCAAAGGCATACACTTTTGAGGAAATTTTAGAGATCCGCAAGCTTTGGGCGGAATTCTATATGAAGATTCGTCCAGTGGAAAATGTCTGATTCGCTAACAAGTTTGATAGAAGTATTTTGTTATCAATTGAAAGAAACATGCACATACTTTCAAGTTTATGAATTGGTGTAATTTTGTGCTACTTTCAAGTTTATGAATTAGTGAATTTTGTGTAACTTTTAAGTTTAAGAATTGGCGTAATTTTGTGCTTGTAGTACTTTTAACTTTATTAGAAGTTTATGAATTATTATCAGTTGTTTGTAAATTTGTGGGTTGCTGGAATTAAATTGGTTAATAGGTGTCAATGAAAAAAAAATTACAAAAAAAGTAATTGGACATTATGAATCGGTTACAAAA
Source organism: Astragalus glycyphyllos (assembly GCA_963573325.1). Classification (NCBI taxonomy): domain Eukaryota; kingdom Viridiplantae; phylum Streptophyta; class Magnoliopsida; order Fabales; family Fabaceae; genus Astragalus; species Astragalus glycyphyllos. The sequence continues at coordinate 12,264,885 of OY754312.1, read as the reverse complement.
AACCGATTTTTAAGTAGACCAATTTGAATCGGTTGTTTATATAACCGATTTCTAAAGTAGACTTATATGAATCGGTTGTTTATATAACCGATTTATAAAGTCTCGTTACCAGGTTTGTATTGTGGGTCTGAGAAAGCAATATGAATCGGGTATTTAAATAACCGAGTCAAAATATCCTATTATAAATCGGTAACCGATTCATAATGTCCCTCAACATTTAGAATCGGCAGCACATGAATCGGCCAATAACCGATTCCAAATGTGCCAAATAACCGATTCAAAAGGCGTTTTTTCCACTAGTGTGATAGAATAAATAGCAGAACATAAAGAAGCAGAATGATCGATTAATTGCAACATGTATATTCCGAAGATTGATAAATATATATAACTTAATAATCACCTTGATACATTAAAATGTGACTTTTTTATTTTGGTATCGGACCCTCGCGGGCGACCCACGCAGTGTCCCAACGCTATCAACGAAGGACTAATCTGCGCTCGCTACTTAAGGCTCTTAATCATTTCGCTGGCCAACACCCTATTTGACGTAGGCGGGAATCAAACCCGGGAGCAAACCAGATCGACCCCCACCACGTCCCAGCAGGAGCCTGAACCACTGGGCTAGGAGTGTTGGTTATTAAAATGTGACTTGACATCACTCCATTCGTCCCAATCATCTCCTGTTATGCGATACATGTTGGCTAGTCCACTGACAGCTTTGGCCATCTTTGGCGTTGCACTGGTTCCAGGAGACAAAGAATACACAATGGTGCGATTTGAATGTTACCTCATTCAAATCCAAGTCATCGCCAAACACACAGTCATGTTTCACTGCAACAAATTAAAGGCGGAAAATTTATTAAATTACTGCTAAGTCATAGGAAGATTGTGTGAAATACTAAATTAGTAGTTTGTGTTAGTTTTAATGTAAAACTCAAAAACACCCTTAGGAGCTTTTCCAACAGCCGGAAAACCAGCACAAGCTGTTGGAACCAGTCTGTTTTCTATCCTAACTAACTAATTTCAGTTAGAAAGTAGTTATAAGGTTAGTTACATTTTTGTAACTAACAAAACAAACCTTAAACTGAATCTATTCAGTCCTGTATATATACACATATTGTACATACATTCACATACAGTTTTTGAGAAATAAAAATTTTACATTCAAGTTTTACATAGTCTTTGTGTGTAACTCTTCTTCAGTTTTCTGCACTCTTCGTTTTTGAGTTCTGTGAGTGAGCCTTGTGTGAGTACATTCAAAGAGTGAAAAACCTCGCAAAAGGAAGAACAATTAGTGTTTTGGTTCATAAAATCTCAACCAGAAAAGAAGAAAACAAAGAAAAGAAAAAGGAAGAGGAATCTACCTTCTGGTAGTGTCTACGTTGCAACAATCATCACAAGTGGTGAAGATCCTTGCCTAGCCAACTCCCAGACTCATACAAAGGGAAAGAAATCACCAAACAATTAGGGTTTGAGTGATTTCTTACAATACAGAGAAGAATAAGTAAAATAAATGAGTATTTTACCTATTTGTTGCTTGAGTGAAGCACTTGAAGTGAAATCTTGGTGTTTTGAAACCTGCGAACAAGATTACAAGAATTAGGGTAACTCGCTTACCTAAGGCTTCTCTGCGAAAGATTGAGGGGTAAATCGCAACATCTCAAGAACCCTAAGTCGCAAAGGACTTCGTACCTCAGTTCTCACAGATTCAGTAAAAAACTAAAAAGGGTTTTGTATCATCATCATCTGGAATCATCATAGGCATGAGATTTCAGCGTTTCAAAGCTTCAATCACTGAGAAACAGTGAGAGCTAAGAAACCCTAGCAGAGGCATCGAAGAAGAAAGAAGAGAGAAGAAAGAAACTCAAGAAGAAGAGAGAGAAAAATCTGAGAAGTGAAGAGAGAAGAAGAATTTTGTTATTTCCAAACCGGGTCAGTGTGGGCCTGGATCTGGTACTTGGGCCTCCTTTCACTTTAATTCCTGCACCCTGTATTTTGTGTATACAACCTGCAAGCAAAAATCAAGTAATTAGTATAAATTCAACATGGTATCTAAAGAGCTAAAGTGACTGGGACAATTTCTTTATACTTCTTGTGATTTCTTTTACCTTCTTGTTAAAATTTTAACTACACAGTGACTGTGTAGGTGTTTGAAGTTACTAATAATTTTGTTAAATGATTTCAGGAACTCTTGATTAAGTGATTTCAAGATCAAAATGTCTAGTAACAGTGGAATGGACAATCATGTACCTAAACTGACTAGCAAGAACTATGATGTATGGGCTATTCAGATGAGAGCTGTGTTGGGCTCTCATGGTGTCTTGCACATTGTGAGGAATGGATTTGATCCATTACCTGAGAATGCAAATGCAGCACAAAAGAAAGAATTCATGGAAAGTGAACAAAAAGATTTCAAAGGTCTGACCCTCATTCACAGAGCTTGTGATGAGGCAGATTTTGAAAGAATAAGGAAGTGTGACACTTCAAAGGAAGCATGGGATGCTCTAAATAAATACTACTGTGGAGCAGCCCCTATTAAAGAGGAAAAACTGCAAGCTCTAAGGGCACAGTATGAGAGCCTTAAAATGAAACATAGTGAAGGTGTAATTGATTTCTTCAACAGAGTGAAGAAAGTTATGAATGATATGGCTCTTCAAGGTGAAACACTTGAAGAGAAGAATGTATGCAAGAAAATTCTTAGGTCTATGACCAAGAAATTTTTTGTTGTAACCAACACTATTGAAGAGACAACTAAGGCTGAAGACTTGAAGATTGAAGAACTTCAAGCCAAACTTGAGGCAAAGGAGGTAAGAATTGACCTCCTCAATGATGATGATGGAGAAGAGGATCAAGCAATGTTCACCAAGGCTAAAAAGGGTTCTAAAAACAACAAAGAGGGAGGTAAACCTAACTGGAATAAAGGCAAACCAGGTAAGCCTAATCCTAAATCTGATTCTGGTAAGAAAGGTAATATTGCACCTAAAAGGAAAGATAAGTCTAAGGTACAATGTTATAGATGTGATAAAATGGGACACTATGCAACTGAGTGTCCCACAAGAAAAGGCCTTAATCCTACTGAATCAACTCCTGAAGCCAATGTGGCTAAAGAATATTCTGATTCAGAATCTGATGATGTTGTTTTTAGTACTATTTGTGATGAAATGTTTGAAACTGAACTTAGGAAGGATGTAGAAATAACAAACATTGACTTAACTCTAAATACTGAATGTGTAGTTCTGGTTGTGACTACAAGTGATGGAAAATCCATCACTGAAACTTGGTATTTAGACTCAGCTTGCTCTAATCATATGACCAGTAACAAAGAGTGGCTAGTTGAATTTGATCCTAATGTGAGGACAAAGATTAGATGTGCTGATGATGAGACTATGTTTTCTGAAGGTAAAGGAAACATAGTCTTTAAAAAGGATAATGGTCAAGAAATAAAAATTTATGATGTTTTCTATGTTCCTAAGATTGGTTGCAACCTAATTAGCCTAGGACAGTTGGTGGAAAAAGGTTTTTCAATTCTTATGAAGAATTTAAAGCTTAAACTGTATGATATTGAGGAAAATCTGATTCTCACTACCCCTTTAGCCCCTAACAGAACCTTTAAGACTAGTATGGGCATGGCTGAAGCCAAGTGCTTGAGTGCTACTACTAATCTTGAAGGAATGTTGTGGCACCAAAGGTATGGCCATTTAAATTTCAAGAGTTTGAGTAACCTAAGCACTAAAAGGTTAGTGGAGGGGTTACCTAAAGTTGAAATGATTAAAGAGACATGTACTACTTGCCTTGTAGGCAAGCAACCTAGAAAAATGTTCAACAAGGAAATGAAACATTATTCTAAGGCTATATTGGATGTTGTATACTCAGACCTATGTGGACCACTTGATGTACCCTCTATTGGGGGAAATAAATACTTTATAACATTTGTGGATAAGTTTTCAAGGAAAACTTGGTTGTATCTACTTAAGACTAAGGCTGATGCATTTAATGTTTTTAAAAAATTTAATGCAATGGTTGAGACACAAAGTGGTAAGAAACTGAAGGTGTTGAGAACAGATGGTGGTGGTGAGTACACCTCAAATGAATTTGAGGAGTATTGCACCACACAAGGTATTATGCATGAGATAACATCTCCCTATACTCCTCAGCATAATGGGATGGCTAAAAGGAGGAATAGGACCATACTTGACATGGCAAGGAGCATGATCAAGTTAAAGGGGTTACCTAAGAAGTTATGGGCAGAAGCTGTAAACACAGCTGTCTATATACTTAATAGGTGCCCTACAAAAGGTTTGAAAGACAAAGTGCCAGAGGAAGTCTGGTGTGGGGACAAACCAAATGTTTCTCACCTAAGGGTATTTGGCTCTCTAGTGTATAGTCATGTACCTGATGGGAAGAGAAAGAAACTTGAGGATAAGAGTAGACCTCTAATCCTTGTAGGGTATCACCCTACAGGTGCTTATAGGCTGCTAAATCCTAATAATAATAAGACTGAGATTTCAAGGGATGTTGTGGTACTTGAGGATAAGGAATGGGATTGGGAGAGGCCTGAACCAGTGGGTTCAGAACCCTCTACTATCCTAGAGGAAGTCCTAGATACTAAACTTGAAACTACCAATGGTAATGATGATAATGTTGTGCCTATTGAACCAAATGGGGACCCTGTTCAACTAAATGCTGAACAGAACTCAGAGGAAGAGAGTAGTTCAGAATCTGAACCACATGAGCAAGTTGTGCCTAGAGCACAAAGAGTGAGACAACCTCCAAGGAGGTTTGTAGACTATGACACGGCTGATGACAATGAGGTTAACAGTGATGGGGAATTGGTTCACTTTGCCATGTTGGCAGATTCTGAACCAGTGACATATTTGGAGGCTCTAAAGGTTGACAAGTGGAAACAAGCTATGATAGAAGAGCTTGAATCTATTAAAAGAAATGGGACATGGACATTGACTACTCTACCTAAAGGCAAAAAGGCCATTAGTGTAAAGTGGGTGTTTAAGTTGAAATTAGATCCTAAGGGCAAGGTGGCTAAGTATAAGGTCAGGCTTGTGGCTAGGGGATTTCAACAAAAACATGGAATTGACTATGAGGAAGTCTTTGTTCCTGTTGCCAGGCACGAAACCATTAGATTGGTCACTACCTTGGCTTGTAGCAAAGGTTGGAACTTACATCATCTAGATGTGAAGTCTGCCTTTCTAAATGGAACACTAGATGAAACTGTTTATATCTCTCAACCTCCTGGTTTTGAGAAAAAGGGCAGTGAAGACTTGGTGTGCCATTTGCATAAGGCATTGTATGGTTTAAAACAGGCCCCAAGGGCTTGGAATAAAAGAATTGACACTTTCTTTATTGAAAGTGGCTTCACAAAATGCACCAATGAGTTTGGTGTATATGTGAAGGGATCCTTAGACACTACTATGTTACTAATTTGCTTATATGTTGATAATCTTTTGGTGACAGGAACTAACCCTAAGGAGATTGGATGCTTCAAGGAATCCATGAAAGCAGAGTTTGAAATGACAGATCTAAGGGACCTCACCTATTTCCTGGGGCTGGAATTCCTAAGAATACCTGAAGGGATCATCTTACATCAACATAAGTACTCTAAGGAGCTGCTGGCCAGATTTAAAATGGCAGAATGTAATCCTACTACTAATCCAGCTGAGGGCTATTTATGCAAAAAGGAATGGCAAAAAGGGTCCAAGGTTGACCCAACCTACTTTAGGCAAATTATAGGCTCTCTTAGGTATCTGTGCCACACTAGGCCAGATATTCTATTTGCTACTGGCATGATAAGTAGGTTCATGAATGAACCATTAGAGATTCACCTAAATGCTGCTAAGAGAGTGTTAAGATATATTCAAGGCACTTTGAATTATGGTCTTTTCTTTCCTAAAGGCACTAACTCTAATGTTTTTGAATTACTTGGATACTCTGACAGTGATTGGTGTGGTGACCATGTGGATAGGAGAAGTACATCAGGTTTCCTATTTAAGTTTCAAGGTGTCTCTGTGTCTTGGAGCTCAAAGAAGCAACAAATTGTTGCATTAAGCTCTTGTGAGGCAGAATATGTAGCTGCCTGCAGTGCAGCCACTCAAGCAGCTTGGTTGGAAGCTTTACTTAAGGAATTAGGGGTTGTCCTATCTGAAATTCCTAAGTTACTAATAGACAACAAGTCCACCCTATGCTTGGCCAAAAATCCTATTGGTCATGGGAGAACAAAACACATAGAGACAAGGTTTCACTACCTAAGGGAACAAGTCACAAATGGAAGACTCCAAGTGGATTACTGTCCTACTAAGGAACAGCAAGCAGACATCTTTACAAAGGCCTTAAAAGGTGAGTTGTTTTGCAAGTTAAGGAGAGACCTAGGTTTGGTTACTTTCAACACTTAAGAAAGTAACCATTAAAGCTATGTCCAAGGGCTTGTCTTGGACCATTACTTGATTCTGGGCTATTCACAGGGGCTTGTCCTGTTAGATATGTCTCTCCTAGGTTTTATGCTTTGTAAAGTTTTTTAGTTTTAGCATTAAGGAAGGGTGTTAGTTTTAATGTAAAACTCAAAAACACCCTTAGGAGCTTTTCCAACAGCCGGAAAACCAGCACAAGCTGTTGGAACCAGTCTGTTTTCTATCCTAACTAACTAATTTCAGTTAGAAAGTAGTTATAAGGTTAGTTACATTTTTGTAACTAACAAAACAAACCTTAAACTGAATCTATTCAGTCCTGTATATATACACATATTGTACATACATTCACATACAGTTTTTGAGAAATAAAAATTTTACATTCAAGTTTTACATAGTCTTTGTGTGTAACTCTTCTTCAGTTTTCTGCACTCTTCGTTTTTGAGTTCTGTGAGTGAGCCTTGTGTGAGTACATTCAAAGAGTGAAAAACCTCGCAAAAGGAAGAACAATTAGTGTTTTGGTTCATAAAATCTCAACCAGAAAAGAAGAAAACAAAGAAAAGAAAAAGGAAGAGGAATCTACCTTCTGGTAGTGTCTACGTTGCTACAATCATCACAAGTGGTGAAGATCCTTGCCTAGCCAACTCCCAGACTCATACAAAGGGAAAGAAATCACCAAACAAGTAGGGTTTGAGTGATTTCTTACAATACAGAGAAGAATAAGTAAAATAAATGAGTATTTTACCTATTTGTTGCTTGAGTGAAGCACTTGAAGTGAAATCTTGGTGTTTTGAAACCTGCGAACAAGATTACAAGAATTAGGGTTGTTGATTTGTGACAAATCAACAACAAAACAAAGGGCTGTTGAAATCCTCATTTACCTAAGGCTTCTTTGCGAAAGATTGAGGGGTAAATCGCAACATCTCAAGAACCCTAAATCGCGAAGGACTTCGTACCTCAGTTCTCACAGATTCAGTACAAAACTAAAAAGGGTTTTGTATCATCATCATCTGGAATCATCATAGGCATGAGATTTCAGCGTTTCAAAGCTTCAATCACTGAGAAACAGTGAGAGCTAAGAAACCCTAGTGATAACAATCAAATATGATTGTTATTACCTCTTATTTCAAGCTTAAATCATTGTTAATTCTCAAGCAATTTAGTGATTAATGTTGTAAATATGTTAGTTTTGAATAATTAAAGGTGCAAGCCTAATTATGCTATTAATGGGCACTTTGGTGCCCAATTGTGGTTTAATGTGTTTGTTTAATTGCTGCAGCACATATTGTGGCAGCAATGCCTAAATGCGCAACATGAGAGAGAATGTAGCAAGAAACACGGAAATCAAGGCAAGGACAGCTGTCAGCGTGTGTCATGCGTGGGTGTGCGTGCCATTCATTGGTGATGTGTGAATGACCTAGGGTTTTGGGCAAAAAGGACATTGTGCCTTGAAAAGGACAAAATGTGCCTCCACCATTTAGGGTTTCTCTCATCCCAAGGCCTTCCCTATATAAAGGCACTCACCCCCAGAATTAGGTTAAGCCGAATTTCAGAGGTATAGGAATAGCCTTTTGATTTCGTGCCTCCATTGTTACTTAGAATCAATTGCTGGGATATTGATTGCTGCAGCAACGTTAGATCTACTTCAACTTCGAAGGAGCTACATTTTGAGAGCTGGAATTGCTTGGTGGATCACCATTGAAGCTGTCTCAGTATCAAGACTTGTAGTTGAACTTCTCTTCTCGGGTTTTAGTATGAAATTTCTACTTCCCTTGATGTTTAGTTTAGTTGTAATGTTGTGTAAGCTCAATATGAGCTAAACCTTTGTAGTTGGGATGCTTTTATGAATTTAATGAAGTTACTTTGATTTTAATGCTTGTGTTATTGTGTTGAGCACTTTATCTTGTGTGTTTTAATTTATCCATCTTAGATTAGGATTGGCCGTCTAATCTAGGTAGAAATACACTCTCAGGAATGGTTTGTATTTAGATCTTCACAAGATAACATGGTATGTTGCACTATTAGGAATACATGTGCTCCTTGCTTGAGTTCTAGGAATAGAAGAAGCATAAGCCATGAGATACAACACTTAGGTGTAACGCTGCTTGTTCTTCAGTAGCCTAGGGTAATAATCATTCTCTGTTAGTTAGGAATACGTCAGAGTGACTAAAGCCTAGTGTATTGCATTAAGGAATTATGCGCATTGCGGCAGCATCTAGTGCTGCAGCACTTAACACAGCATTCTGATCATTGTAGTGGATTTATTGACATATTGCATCTCAACTTGTCCCAAATCTGATTTCCACTACCCTAATACCTTTTTAGTTGTTTGTTACTTGTTACCCAACCAATTGTGTGTCATTTACTTTTGTTACTAAAATCACTAATTGTTACTTTGATTAAACTCTTGTTTGGCAAATTAATCCTCGTGGGAACGATCTCTACTTTCATTATATTACTTGTTACGATTGTGTACACTTGCACAAAAGAACGTTCACGTTTTCAAGCAACAAGTTTTTGGCGCCGTTGCCGGGGATTAATTAGTTAAACACTGTTTAATTAGTTGGCAAATTAGTGATTCTTTTGTTGCTAATTTTGGTGCTGTGTTTCTGGTTGTTTCAGTAAGATAATTGCTGCAGCAACTGTTGCTGCAGCATATGTACAGACGCAGATCACCAGAATATCAACTTCATCCTGAGATAGAAAGACTGTTTAGAGCTTTGAGAAGGGGACACGACCATTCTGGTCTCATTTCTTTGGGAAGAGCTGTCAATATGGCTACACCACCACCTTCTATTCATGGAAACACACCACCTCCTAGCAACCATGGTTCTGACTGACATACTTTAGCTGCCACTGAGCAACTTGAACATGTGAGACAAGTTTTGAATGAAACAGTTATAGGCATGGCTAATGATAGGGACAGACCTATGAGGGATTATGCAATTTTTGACCCTCACACTATGCAAACTAGCATAGTGAGGCCTGAACTTGCCACAACTCATTTTGAATTTAAGCCTATGATGTTTCAAATGCTTCAAACAATAGGGCAATTTGGTGGAGGACCTACTGAGGACCCACATTTGCATTTAAAACAATTTGTAGAAGTTTGTAGTAATTTCATTCTCCCTGGTGTAAGTGATGATGCTTTTAAACTTAAACTTTTTCCTTATTCCTTGAAGGATAGAGCTAAGGTTTGGTTAAATTCCTTGGAACCTAACTCTATCACTACTTGGAATGAGATGGCTGAAAAATTTACGACAAAATATTTTCCACCTATCAAGAATGCCAGGATGAGAACTGAAATTACATCTTTTAGACAAACTGAATTTGAAACATTGTTTGAAGCATGGGAAAGATTCAAAGAATTGTTAAGAAAATGTCCACATAATGGGTTGCCTGTGGTTGTTCAAATGGAAACTTTTTACAATGGGTTGGAACCTCAAACTAGACTGATGCTTGATGCTTCTTCTGGTGGAGTCTTGCTGAATGGCTCTTACCAAGATGCTTATGATCTTATTGAAACTATTGCTGCAAACAGTTATCAATGGCCAACAGCCAGGGTTAGTGCTCAAAAGAAAGTTGCTGGTATGCATGAAGTGAGTGAGGTTACTGCTTTATCTGCTCAGGTTGCATCCTTGTCCAACATGATCAAAAATATGAGTGCAACACCTGCTGCAGCAATTGAATCTGTACCAGAAACTAAAGTGGCAGCAATTGAACTAGTACCAGTGGGTTCTGCTAGTTGTGTGTACTGTGCAGGAGGCCATTTGTATGAAGAATGCCCTGCAAACCCTATTTCAGTCAACTATGTTGGGTATGACAAGAACAATAATCCTTATTCTCGTACCTACAATCCTGGGTGGAAGAACCATCCTAATTTTAAATGGAGCAACAATGCAACACCTGCTACAGCTCCTGCAACACCACCAGGAACACCTGCTCCATCCAAGGCAAAAGAAGAGAGCTCTATGGAAACTATGATGAAGGCCTTCATGAATGAAACTAAAACTCAGTATCAAACCCAAGGAGCTGCAATCAAGAACTTGGAGAATCAACTTGGTCAAATAGCCACTGCCCTGACCCAAAGACCTGGTGGAACATTGCCTTCCACTACTGAACCAACATCTTCTAAGAGAAAGGAACAAGTCAAGGCTATATCTTTAAGGAGTGGGAAGGACTTGAAAGGACCATCTACTGATCCTAGTAATGGAACTGCAATAAAAAGAAAAAGACAAAAAAGAGAAACAAAACGCACCAGATGCTGTCACAGTTGATGCTGCAGCTTCTGATGCTGCAGCAATTCCATCAAAGATTGCTGATCAAGTTTTGCCTGATCCACCTTATCCTCAAAAGTTGAAAAAGGCTCAACAAGATAAGCAATTTGGCAAATTTCTGGAGGTGCTAAAACAACTTCACATCAATGTTCCTTTGGTAGAAGCACTTCAACAAATGCCCAATTATGCAAAGTTTATGAAAGATGTGCTTTCCAAGAGGAAGAGACTTGGGGAGTTTGAAACAGTAGCTATGTCAGAAGAGTATAGTATGATCATGCAGAACAAGCTTCCAAGCAAGTTGAAGGATCCAGGCAGTTTCACTATTCCATTCTCAATTGGTGAAAGCTATACTGGCAGAGCTCTTTGTGACTTAGGTGCAAGCATCAATTTGATGCCTACGTCTATTTTTGATCAGCTTGGTATAGGTGTTGCCAAACCTACAACTGTTACCTTACAGCTTGCTGATAGATCTGTTGCTCATCCAGAAGGAATTATTGAGGATGTTCTGATAAAGGTTGATAAATTTGTATTTCCTGCTGACTTTGTAATTTTAGATTTTGTTGCAGATAAGGAGGTACCTATTATTCTTGGAAGACCTTTCTTGGCAACTGGAAAGACTCTAATTGATGTGCAAAAAGGAGAATTGACTATGAGAGTCAATGATCAAGAGATTAAGTTTAATGTGTTGAATGCTCTCAAGTTCCCTGACCAAGGAACTGAGGAGTGCTCTTTTGTGATGTCTCTTGATTCTGTGGTTCAACAGCACTTCTACAAGCAAAGTGATCATCTGGTGAAAGCTCTTTCTGAAATTGATAAGAGTGAACTTGTGGAAGAAGGCATTGTGCACAAGGAGGCTGAGGTGAAAGAATTATGGAGTAGGCATTATGAATCTCTTGATCTAGGGGATTTTAATCTCAAACAGAATGTGCCATCTATTGAAAAATCTCCCGTGCTTGAATTGAAAGAGTTGCCCAAGCACTTGAAGTATGCCTATTTAGGGGAAAATGATTCCTTACCTGTTATCATTGCTTCTGACTTATCCCAAGGTCAGGAGCATGATCTCATTAATACCCTAAAGAGGCATAAGAAGGCAATTGGGTGGCAAATGGCTGACATAAAGGGGATTAGTCCTACCATCTGCATGCATAGGATCATTCTTGATGAAAATGCTAAGAATAGCATTGAAGGGCAGAGGAGACTAAATCCTATCATGAAAGAAGTGGTGAAAAAGGAGATCATCAAATGGTTAGATGCTGGCATTGTGTATCCTATCACTGATAGTGCATGGGTGAGTCCTGTGCAATGTGTTCCAAAGAAAGGAGGGGTCACAGTGGTAGCCAATGAGAAGAATGAACTTATTCCCACAAGAACAGTTACTGGTTGGAGGATTTGTATGGATTATAGGAAACTCAACAAGGCTACAAGAAAAGATCATTTCCCTCTACCATTCATAGACCAAATGCTTGATAGACTTGCTGGCAAGGAGTTCTATTGCTTTTTGGATGGTTACTCTGGCTACAATCAAATAGCTATAGTGCCTGAAGATCAACAAAAGACTACTTTCACTTGTCCTTATGGTACTTTTGCTTTCAGGAGAATGCCATTTGGGTTGTGCAATGCCCCAGCAACATTTCAAAGGTGTATGATGTCAATCTTTTCTGAATTCATTGAAAAATCTATGGAGGTGTTTATGGATGATTTCTCTGTCTTTGGAGAAACATTCCAATTGTGCCTTGACAACTTGGAAGAGATTCTGGATAGATGTGAAGAAACCAACTTGGTCTTGAATTGGGAGAAATGCCACTTCATGGTCCAAGAGGGTATTGTGTTGGGACACAAAATCTCAAAGAAGGGAATTGAGGTTGACAAAGCTAAAGTTGAGGTGATTGAGAAAATGCATCCTCCAACAAATGTCAAAGGTGTTAGAAGTTTCTTAGGACATGCTGGATTCTATAGGAGGTTCATCAAGGACTTCTCTAAAATCTCAAAGCCATTATGTCAATTGCTGCAGCATGACACTCCATTCGTGTTTGATGACTCATGTGCTGCAGCATTCCAGAAACTTCAAAATGCTCTAGTTACTGCCCCAGTGATAGTGACTCCTGATTGGAGCAAGCCCTTTGAGCTCATGTATGATGCTAGTGATTATGCCATAGGTGCTATCCTTGGCCAAAGGTATGGTAAAGTTTTTCATTCTATTTATTATGCTAGCAAAACACTTGTTGAAGCTCAATTAAATTACACTACCACGGAAAAAGAATTATTAGCTGTGGTTTTTGCATTTGATAAATTTAGATCATACTTAGTTGGCACAAAAGTAATTGTTTTCACTGATCATTCTGCCATCAAGTATTTGATTGCTAAGAAAGATACAAAACCTAGGCTAATAAGATGGGTTCTCCTCCTCCAAGAATTTGATCTTGAAATTAAAGATAAAAAAGGGGTGGAGAACCAAGTTGCTGATCATTTGTCTAGATTGGAAGGTGATAGTGCAGGTAATCATTTTGGAGAAATCAAGGAAAGCTTCCCTGATGAACAATTGTTAGCTGTTGCTGCTGCAGCACCTTGGTATGCAGACATTGTCAACTTCCTAGTGAGCAAAGTAGTGCCATGTGATTTGAATTATCAGCAAAAGAAGAAGTTCTTCCACACAATCAAGCAGTATTTCTGGGATGAACCTTATCTGTATAAGAAGTGCCCTGATCAGTTACTAAGAAGATGTGTGGCTGATGAAGAACAAAAAGGAGTGCTGCAGCAATGCCATGCTGCAGCATATGGAGGACACTTTGGAGGTTTAAGAACAGCAGCAAAGGTGTTTCAATCTGGTTATTTTTGGCCTACAATTTTCAAGGATGCTCATGAGTTTGCTAAGAAATGTGATAGATGTCAGAGGAGTGGAAATATATCACACAAAAATGAAATGCCATTGTCAAACATCTTAGAGGTTGAACTCTTTGATGTTTGGGGTATGGACTTCATGGGACCTTTTCCTCCCTCTTTTGGCAACTCTTACATCCTTGTTGCGGTGGATTATGTATCAAAGTGGGTTGAAGCAGTTGCTTTACCTAACAATGATGCAAAGTCTGTTAGCAAGTTCTTATTGAGAAACATTTTTACAAGGTTTGGAACTCCAAGAGCAATAATCAGTGATGAAGGTTCTCATTTTTGTAACAAATTGATTGAAAATCTCTTGGCCAAGTATGGGATTAAGCACAAGATTGCAACAGCATATCATCCTCAAACAAGTGGTCAAGCAGAGTTGTCTAATAGAGAGATCAAGAGAATGTTGGAGAAAATGGTAGGGCCTACCAGAAAAGAATGGTCAAATCATCTTGATGATGCTTTATGGGCTTATAGGACTGCTTACAAAACTCCTTCGGGAATGTCCCCCTACAGACTTGTGTATGGCAAGGCTTGCCATCTGCCTTTGGAGCTTCAATACAAATCACATTGGGCTATCAAAAAGCTCAATTTTGATCATACAAAGGCAGGGGAAGCTAGGCTATTACAATTGAATGAATTGGAAGAGATGAGACACTTTGCCTATGAGAACTCAGAATTGTATAAAGCCAAGACCAAGGCTTGGCATGATAAAAGGATTCAAAAAAGGGAATTAGTGGAAGGTGACCAAGTGTTATTATTTAACTCAAGACTTAAACTATTCCCTGGAAAACTCAAGTCTAGGTGGTCTGGGCCGTTCAAGTTGGCAAAGGTGTACCCTCATGGAGCTGTGGATTTGTATAATGATTCAAGTGGAAATACCTTCAAGGTTAATGGGCAAAGAGTAAAGAAATACTACGGTGAATCAGTGGTGAGATGCAGTTTCATCACCATGATCCAAGACTCATGATCTAAGAAGGAAGTCTGGCTGAGGACTCTTAAACCAAGCGCTACTGGGAGGCAGCCCAGGGTTTTTAATCTAATAAATTAGTTGTTTTGTTTGTTTTGGTGTTTGTTGCAGGAATTAAAATTTCAGCAAGTTGAAGTTTGAGGGTGTGACAGCAGTTGGTGCTGCAGCATTGCTTCCAGCAACGTTGCTGCAGCAATAGAGAGCAGTTAAGGAAAAAAATAAAATAATGGCAGTTATTCACCCAAGGTCTGATTGCGGTGACAGTGTGTTGTCCATTCAGTCATGTACCCGTCTACTCATCTAGCATCCACCATACACCTCTCTTCTCATCCAACGGCTATCTCATTAATGAGAAACGCCTCACCCCAAAACCGTCGCACCACTCATCTATTTAACCACCCACTCTTCCACAACCTTCCCACAAATTCCTCTTCAATTGCGCTCAATCCCTGGAAACAATTAAACAACAAACCCTCGTTCCCAAATCACCCAAATCTCTCACTCACCTTTACGTTTTTAACTTCAATCTTTGATCAACAATGGTGAGAACTAAGGTCAGTGCTAACAAATCTTCTGGAAAGGGCCAATCATCCTCTGGCCGTGGTGAATCAAGTCATGCAAGGCGAAGAAGCATGAAAAATCAGGAAGTATCTGCTATGGAAAAGTTCTCTGCTATGAATTTCTGGGCAGAGAGGGGATTCTTGCTGACAAATGCATCTGATGCGTTCGCATCTGTTGTGAAGACATTAGGTTGGGAGCAGTTGGTGCAGCAACCAAAATACTTCTACCCCTCTGTGGTTCATGAATTCTATGCTGGAATTGCGCCTGAGAAAGATGGAAAGCCTCAGTTGTTCTCTAATGTTAGAGGAGTGGTCATCAAATTTGATTCCATGATGATCAATGAATGCTTGGGGCTAAGTTACCATGGCCTCACATTTGCAAAGAATTTTGAAAAATGGGGCAAGAAGGAGATGGAAGCAGTCAAGAAGAACATCACAATTCCTGGTACTCCATGGGAACCCTGCAGTGCCAATGAATTCAAGGTTAAGAGAAGCAACCTCAACCATGAAGCAATGGTCTGGTTTAACTTTGTCAAGCACACTCTACTGCCAACTTCTCACACAACAAATGTTGAAAAGGAAAGAATGATGCTACTGGACGCAATTTTGGGTGCAAGGGACGTTGATGTTGGAAGATTAATCTCAAGGGAGATCCTGATTTGCTATTCCAAAAATGCTGGGTATCTTTTCTTTCCCTGCTTGATTACTGATTTATGTATTAAAGCTGGTGTTGAAATGAAGGGGGAGAAGAAAGGATTCCCTCTTGCTGCTTTCCCTACTGTTCTGAAATCAAAGCCTAAGGTTGCTGCAGCATCTGGTGATCTCACCATGCAGCCACAGTTCATGCTGCAGCAACGCTCTGTCTGGGAGTTTATGAGGAAGCAGCAGGAGTGGTTGAAGGCCTTGTTTGCTGCAAATTTGCAAGTTGATATTGGAGTTGAAGCACCTTCTTTTCCTGAGTGGGTGCTTGATGAAGAGGTAATTGATAAAGACTTGTTTGAAGATGCTGGAGTTGATGATGATGTGCAAGAGCAAGCAGTTGAGAAAAAGAGAAAGAGGAAGGAAGTGAAAAAGGGAAAGAAGAAGGTGGGTGAAGAAGAAGAAAAGCTTCTAATTTCTGAGTCTGATGAAACATTAAGTGAAGGGGAAAAGGAAGAAAACAGAGAGATAATGAAGGAGTTGAATAGGAAGGATGACAGTGAGGATGATGACTCAGTTGAAGGAGAAGGTTCTGAGACTAACAGTGAAGATGAATCCGAAGATGCCACTGATATTGAAATGGATCCACCACCATCCCCATCTCATACCACCAAAACTGCCAAACTAGCCCCCAAATCTACCATTCCACCACCATCAACCCCCATCACCACTCTCATCCCAGAATATCAACCACCACAACCCACAAATCCACCCCAAGAAAGCCAACCAGAAAAAGTCCCTGAAACTGCTGATGTGCCTGTTGCTGCAGCAACTGATGTTGCAGATGCTGATGTTGAACGCCCAGTGTTCTCACCCTCTAAGAGAATGAGAACCAAGCATGCCCCCAAAAGGAGGAAGATGTCTGTCGTGCCTGAAGATGTTGAGCTGAATATTGAAGAGATAACTGCTGAGGAAGATGCTGTTGTTGCTGCTACTGTGGAATCAGTGCTGACAGGAATTGAAGATACTGCAGCAGCTGATGCTGCAGCAATTGAAGCTGAGAAATTGGCTGAATATGAAAAGAGATCAAAGGCTGCTCTGGACTTGGTGATTGCCCAAAAGAAGGCAAGTGTTTCTGCTGCTGGCCCTGCTGTTGCAGATGCAGGCCCAGTTTCAAAGCTTCAATCACTGAGAAATAGTGAGAGCTAAGAAACCCTAGCAGAGGCATCGAAGATGAAAGAAGAGAGAAGAAAGAAACTCAAGAAGAAGAGAGAGAAAAATCTGAGAAGTGAAGAGAGAAGAAGAATTTTGTTATTTCCAAATCGGGTCAGTGTGGGCCTGGATCTGGTACTTGGGCCTCCTTTCACTTTAATTCCTGCACCCTGTATTTTGTGTATACAACCTGCAAACAAAAATCAAGTAATTAGTATAAATTCAACATGGTATCTAAAGAGCTAAAGTGACTGGGACAATTTCTTTATACTTCTTGTGATTTCTTTTACCTTCTTGTTAAAATTTTAACTACACAGTGACTGTGTAGGTGTTTGAAGTTACTAATAATTTTGTTAAGTAATTTCAGGAACTCTTGATTAAGTGATTTCAAGATCAAAATGTCTAGTAACAGTGGAATGGACAATCATGTACCTAAACTGACTAGCAAGAACTATGATGTATGGGCTATTCAGATGAGAGCTGTGTTGGGCTCTCATGGTGTCTTGCACATTGTGAGGAATGGATTTGATCCATTACCTGAGAATGCAAATGCAGCACAAAAGAAAGAATTCATGGAAAGTGAACAAAAAGATTTCAAAGGTCTGACCCTCATTCACAGAGCTTGTGATGAGGCAGATTTTGAAAGAATAAGGAAGTGTGTCACTTCAAAGGAAGCATGGGATGCTCTAAATAAATACTACTGTGGAGCAGCCCCTATTAAAGAGGAAAAACTGCAAGCTCTAAGGGCACAGTATGAGAGCCTTAAAATGAAACATAGTGAAGGTGTAACTGATTTCTTCAACAGAGTGAAGAAAGTTATGAATGATATGGATCTTCAAGGTGAAACACTTGAAGAGAAGAATGTATGCAAGAAAATTCTTAGGTCTATGACCAAGAAATTTTTTGTTGTAACCAACACTATTGAAGAGACAACTAAGGCTGAAGGTAAAGGAAACATAGTCTTTAAAAAGGATAATGGTCAAGAAATAAAAATTTATGATGTTTTCTATGTTCCTAAGATTGGTTGCAACCTAATTAGCCTAGGACAGTTGGTGGAAAAAGGTTTTTCAATTCTTATGAAGAATTTAAAGCTTAAACTGTATGATATTGAGGAAAATCTGACTCTCACTACCCCTTTAGCCCCTAACAGAACCTTTAAGACTAGTATGGGCATGGCTGAAGCCAAGTGCTTGAGTGCTACTACTAATCTTGAAGGAATGTTGTGGCACCAAAGGTATGGCCATTTAAATTTCAAGAGTTTGAGTAACCTAAGCACTAAAAAGTTAATGGAGGGGTTACCTAAAGTTGAAATGATTAAAGAGACATGTACTACTTGCCTTGTAGGCAAGCAACCTAGAAAAATGTTCAACAAGGAAATGAAACATTATTCTAAGGCTATATTGGATGTTGTATACTCAGACCTATGTGGACCACTTGATGTACCCTCCATTGGGGGAAATAAATACTTTATAACATTTGTGGATGAGTTTTCAAGGAAAACTTGGTTGTATCTACTTAAGACTAAGGCTGATGCATTTAATGTTTTTAAAAAATTTAATGCAATGGTTGAGACACAAAGTGGTAAGAAACTGAAGGTGTTGAGAACAGATGGTGGTGGTGAGTACACCTCAAATGAATTTGAGGAGTATGCAAATTTTGTTCTTCAATAATCGATTAAGTGAAAAGCTAATTAATTTTATGAAACAAATGCGTAAAGTGAGATGTTAAAAAGTGTGTTTTGTCGTATTTGGTGGTAACAAAAAATAATTTTGTAACAAAATGTGTAAAGTGAAATGTTAAGTAGTGTGTTTTGAGGTACTTTGGGATTTGAAAAAAAAATTGGCTCTTCAAATACCAAAAGTTTTTTCGTAAATAACCGGTTTGGTAAAAAATATTAATAAGTTTGTGAAAAAGTCTGTAAAGTGCAATGCTGACAATGTATTTTGAGGTACTTTATTGTACCGAAAAAATTTTAGATGTTCAAATACGCGAAGTTCGTTCCTCAATAACATTTTCTTTTTAATTTTATAATATTCTTATTTAATTTATATTTTAATTTAATTTTTGTTTCAAAAAATTCAGTCACATTTACAATAGATCCCTCAGCCACACTCTTTCAACTATTTATTGTTGCTTCTATTTTATTGGTAATTTTCATCCAACCCTGCACGATATCACGTATTTCACGTTCTATTTGTGTTTTCTTTTTTATATTGGTCATTTCACCCCAACGGGTATTAAAATCATTCTTTAATTGGTGTTTATATTTTTATCTTTCTTTAATATTCGAGTACAACGTTGCTACATTGACTCCCGTGAGAACTTCAGCACATTTGCAATAGAACCTTCATGATCTTATTTCAACGGGAACTTCAGCCACATTTACAATAAAACTTCCGTAATCTTTTTCAACTTTGTATAACTGCTCCTATTTTATCATGGGTTTTCCTTCAACCATGCATGATACCCAGCGTGTTCCACTTTTTAATTGTGTTGTCTTCTTTTCTTTCTAATTATTGTCATACCCTAATTGTGTCCGCCTAGGTTTAAAACCCTAATTTTCCGCAAAAAAATAAATAAATTGAGAAGTGTGGTCTTATTTTGAAGAGTGAAGAGCATTGTGCATGCATTTTTGGGTTTTAAAAGTCATTCTAGGGCTTTTAAATTCATTGTTAGAGTGGAAATGCATTTGTTGTTAAAAAACAAGGTTTTTAGGGCAAAAGGGTATTTTGGTCATTGTCAAAAATAAGATAATTTCTCATCAAGAATCATTGTGCAATTTTAGAGAAATTTATTTGAAGCAAGACACCCTTGGTCATATATTTTTTGCGCATACATGCACGCATTTGCATAAAAATTCAAATTCAAAAAAGGCATCAAAAAGGAATATTCTACAAAAATTTCAAGATGTGGTTTTTATGATATTTTTGGTCATGGTGATCTCATAAAATGGCATATTCCTAAGATTCCTAGTATGTGGCCTAAATTGGGTGTATTTTTGTACAATTATCCTAAGAAGAATAATAAAAAATGAAGGGATAATAGAATGGTCATATAATAGTACAATAGTACAAGATGACAACTTGCAAAGCTTGGGCACCACTCCTCTCCCATTGTGGCCGAATTCACTCCCCTTCATTTCCCTCTCATTTTGCATTTTTTTGACCTCAATCCATGTGTGGTTCAATCCTCACCCTTGATTCAAAATTAAAATGCAATCCTAGAATGAGATGAGGTACTCAATGACCTAAATGCCCCTAAACCTAATTGCACATTATATATACCCTCATATCCTCACCTCTCATAAGGTTTTTGGCTCACAATTCACACTCAAAACCCTAGCACACAAACCTCTCCTCTCCTCTCTTCCTTTGGCCGAAACCACCCCCTCATTCCCTCACCTCATTTCTTCACTTTTTCACTTCAAATCAACATTCTAGTCCTAAATCCTTCATCATCCTTGCATTCTCTTCAAAGATCCATCTTCAAATCTCAAGAATCAACCTCAAGATTGAAGATTAGAGGGTTGATTCAAGTGGTTTAGTGTTCATTCACCTTATTTCTTTTGCTATTCTAGCTTGGAGTTGAGGTATACTCTCACTCTTAACATCATCAAAATTTTAGCATAAAAAATGTAGATCATCAATCTACTTTTGCATATCAAGCATTTCTTTGCATTTTAGTGCTCTATTTTTTTGATGAAATGTTGATATAATTGTTGTTGTTGAATGAGAGATGTGTTTCAAGCATTTTGACAAACACTTTGGGAGGTTTGGATGCTTGAAATGCATCTCTCTCTTGGAATAAATTGTGTGTTGGTGCTATTTTCATTTTGTGCTTGCATTTTCATGAATAAAATTGTGATTTGGGATTATGTTTCATTTCGCATATTGTAGAAAAATTAGGGTTTGTGTGATTTTAGTGCATTCCTTTGCTTAATCATGTGAATCCTTGCCAAAAAGCTTGATCTATGTCATTTGCTTGCATGATTTTGTTGTTTTCAAAGAATAAAATGAGCTTTTAGCTCTATGTTGGTGTCGCAAATCATGATTAGAATTAGGGTTTGTTAATTTTCTTGTGAAATGGGTTTGCAATTGTGATCAAAAACGTTTTCTCAAGTTATTTTGATGTTAATTGATTGTATCTTGCTTGCAAATTGTTATATGTTGATGATTGGCAAGATGACTCACACTTGTGTCTTTGTGCACTTCACTTTAAGTGTTGAGGATTGCCTAAGATGATTCAACACAACCTTGTGCTTTGATTGTAAACTTTGGTTTGCTTGTTAGTAACTTGTTTGCAAAATTACTCTATGTTGATGATTGGCAAGAGGACTCACACTTGTGCCTTAGGCACTTTCACTTTAAGTGATGAGGATTGCCTAAGATGATTCAATTTTCTTTGTGCAATTCTTGCTTGAAAATGCAAATGCTAGTTTTCTAACTTGATTAATCAATTTTGGTTACAAAAATGACTTGTTAATGCCCTCTTTTGGTCACTTTTGGTCTTGCAAATGTGATGTTCTTTCTAGGTCAATGTTATGCTTTAATGTTGATGATTTGGTAAAAGGACTAGACACTTATGCCTTTGTGCATTGTCTCAAATGTCAAGGATTACCAAAAGGGATTCAACCTTGTGTTTTTATCTTGTGTTGATGCCTATTTGAATTAAACTTTTGCATTATCTATTTGTGTGCCTATTCTTGCAATCTATTTGGTTAATGTTGATCTTGCATGTTCATGGCCATTAAATGTTAGATGACTAAGTGTCATTCTTGTGCTCAAATGTTGTAATTGGTAATGTTTATGCTTATGCTTACATTGTTGATTGCTTTGCTTGCAATTTGTTAAATGTTGCACTTTGGTTCTTGACTTGAAAATTGATTGAATGTTCTACTTTCTTCTCCTTTTGGATGCCACGCCATCCCAACAAACCTTTTGTGACCAATGTCACCCACAAACTCCCTTCTCCTTTCTTCAAATCAATCATTTTCTAAAGCTTTTTCCAAACTCAATCTTTTCTTAAATTGTTTTCATAAGACAATCAAATTCTTTCTAAGATCAACAATAAACCTTTTTGAAAACTCATAAGGAGGCAAGTCGGACGTACGGCCGGTGTTGTCTAGCGTCCTAAGATCGGAGCTGTATAGCTCAAACATCTTGGGATACTTATGAGAATCAAAACAAGTAATTAACAACTTGAACCCTATTTCAAAAAATGAGTAAGGAATCGAGTCGGATGTACATCCGGTATTGGTTAGCGTCTTAGGGTTAGCGAGCTGTACAGTTCGTGCGAGCCTAAGATACTTGCTCAAATAAAAGCAACCTACCTCACAACAAATCTTTTTCTTCCTTAATCAAAAAAAACATTTTCAATAAGTAGGGGGCACGTCGTCTGTACAGGCGGGGTTGTCTTTGTTCTAGGTCTAGTGGACTGTACAGTCTAGGACCGAAAACCCCTACAATAAAAAACACCAACACAAAGTTTCTCGACTAAAGAGAACTACGTAAGCTTTGAATTCTCCATCGCACTGGGAGATACGTAGGAGCGGGTCACATCCCGTCAAGCACACTTTTAAAAAATAATAAAAAGATTCTTCTTTTCCCCCGTTTTCAAAAACACTTTTCTCAAATAAAAAAAGAAGTAGAACGAATTGTTTCAAATCAACTCTGTCAAAACCGCACATCAAGTTAAAGGTTCCCTTTCGGTAGAAAGGAGGTGTGGGATGCTAATACCTTCCCCACACCTAACCGACCCCCGAACCTACATCTCTAGTTCTCAAAGGGCCACCCGCCTTAAAAAGGACCCTTTTTCAATGTTTTGGTCCCTAAATAAAAATGTTGATGGCGGCTTCACAAATTTTCACGTTGTACGATGAAAGGTCCAATCCGGATTTTTCGGGGTGCAACAATTATGAGAATTTTTTATATTTTCATTTCATGAATGTGGATTATGTTATTAAAATTCTGTAGACCTTTTCTTCTTATTTTATCTATGTAGGATGTGTGCCTTTATTAATGTTCCTTTTAAAATTGATAATCTTTTTATTTAATTTATATTTATATTCAATTTTTATTCAGAGTTATTAGATTTTATATTTTGCAAACTAAAACCATTTGCCCAATGGCATAGGCTACCCTGGGGCACGGGAGTTGATTTTATGCTCGATTCTTACAATTGACAAACTCGGTGTTAGCCAGTACAAAATTTGCTTTCAAGCACGATGGGATTTTAGTCTTTTGAAAAGATTTAATTACTTGAGTATACGCTAGAATTTAGCCAACCCCGTGCATCGCACGGGTCATGGGGCTAGTATATATATATATATAAAGAAGCAGATATGTTTTATTTATATTTAGCTAATCCAATCAATCAAGTAAAACTTATGTTTAATCCCCTAAGGTTAAGTTTTTTTTTTTACAAACAATATAGGATAAGGTTTAAATCTATATCTAAATGGGTATTACATTCTGTCTTTTCCGTTGAAAATATGGGATAAGAATGAATACTAAATGAGTGCAAGCAAGAGATCTCGGGTTCAGGTCTTGCTACCCCAAAAATAGTATATATATATATATATATATATATATATATATATATATATATATATATATATATATATATATACACACACACACAAACACAATAACTGTTATTTTGACAACTAGAGAGTTACATACCCTTTAACACCTTTCATTATTTTATTACTTTCTTTACCTTGTATTTGTTGTTTCAAACATCATTCAAGCTCCACGGTGTAAAGCTATGGTGTCAAATTTCAGTTTTCAAAATATCATTATTGGATATCTATAGAAGTAGATATGTTGTCAAAAAAAAAGTAGATATGTTTTATATTTAGCTAATCCAATCAATTAAATTTGTTTGTTTTATATCTAGCTAATCCAATCAATCAAGTAAAATTTATGTTTATCCCCCAAAGGAAAAGGTTTGTTTTTTTGACAAACAATATAGATTAAGGTTTGTATTTTGTTACAAATGTAGGATAATGTTTTAATTTATCGCTAAATGGGTAATAAATTCCTTTTTAATCAAAAAAAAGTGTGAGACAACGTATAAATTAACGATAAATCTATACTTAAATGGGTATTACATACTATCTTTTTTATTGAAAAGGTGGGATAAGAATGAATCTTTAACTATATAGAAAAAACGTGTGTAAGGATATATATATATATATATATATATATATATATATGCCCTTTTAACCAAAAATTTAGGACAAACAGGGTGAGGGCCTATCTATTCATGTGATAGTTGTTGCTACCCGAAAATACTATATATATATATATATATATATATATATATATATATATAGAAGTAGATATGTTTTGATCAGTACCTTGAGGTTGGCTGAAGAGCTGGTCAAGGGACTGGTCGTCTGATGCTGTAGGAAGCGATCGGCCTGGTGCTGCTGAGCTTCGTTTGGACGCACGGGGGGGTGTACTTGCGAGGATACTCCGACGCTCAAGTCAGCTAGGTCGAGCACTATAATATCGAGTGAGAATTAGAATAGATTATGTACCTGACATCTTGGTGTTTAGTGCTATTTATAGTGGCCGAGAGATTCGAGAGAGCCGTCAGATTCGAGTGGAGTGATTTGGATCGTTGATTCTGGAGGCCCATTGATCTGTTGGGCTGATCCACTAATGGATTGGGTTTGACGACTGGCCCAATCCAGAACAGTTGCCCCCCAAGCCAAGGTCGATCGTTGAGCGGGCGTAGGTTTGATATGTCGTCTTGATAGTCGTGCCCCCCGGTTATCACTTAGTAAATTTTCTGTGTTCGGGAAACAGGCCGTTGATAACAAAGAAAGGGGGTGTGTTTAGTGTGTTCCATCGGATCACCGTATTGCTTCAACTGTTTTTAACACCTCAGGCTTATAAGTATATATATAAAGAGGTCTTCCTCATTCACTGGTCAAATACTCTATTGCTTCCAAAATTCCTCCGAGGTCTTCCGCGTACGGGCAATCAAAATTCGCGCACGGGCGATCAAATTTGCGCACGGGCGATCAAAATTCACGCACGGGCAGTCAAAATTTGCGCGCACGGGCGGTCACTCTTCTCTTGTGTGTTGGGCGCACGGAGTTTGTTGGAGCGTCTACTTCTCCCTCTCTCGCGCTCGGGCGATAAGGATTTGTGGACGGCCACTTCTTTCTCTCACCGATGACTCGCATACGTTATCGGTAAGTATCTCCGTACCGGAAACGCCCCACCTTGGGCGGCCAGAGCACCTTGGAATGCCCCCCACTTGGGAAAGCTCTTCAAGATATGTGGGCGCCCCACTTTGGGCGGCCCCTTGGGTGTTGCGCTCTTCACGCGCATGGGCTCCCTAGCTTGGGCGGCCCATTAGGGTTTGTGCGCTTCTCTACGCACATGGGCGCCCCACACTTTGGGCGACCAACACGCCCTGGCCGCCCCTCACTTTGGGCGACCAACACACCCTGGGCGCCCCACTAGGGTTCGAGCGTGCTTCTCACGCATGTGGGCTCCCCACCTAGGGCGACCTACTCCCTCTTTTTCCTTTTGTGTTATTTTATCTTGATGTAGTGGTGACTTAGAATATTTTCTGGTGTTTTTGGTCTTCTAGGTGGTGCTCTTTGCCAGTTCTGAGACTCTGGTGGTTTGATCTTCATGGCTGCTTGCTCCGTATTCCAAGGTATGCGACCTCGACTTTTATTTATTCATAATATGTTGGTTAGTGTCTGACCTATTGCGATTTTTATGACTTTTTATTTCTTCTTTGAATAGGTGTGATTCGATCACTTGGTCTTTCTGCTCTGAGGTCGACCGAAACTCTTCTGAGATCAACCACTGCTCACGTGGTGTTATTCATCAAAGAGGGTGCCCCTCCCTTACCAAACGTAAGTTTCGCTTTCTGTCTTATCTTTCAATTTGTGTCTTCGTTCTCTGTTTGATTAGAGCGAGGAGGGGGTGTCAGGCCCGGGGTCGAGAACTTGAACAAGAAGCTTGTTGATGTCGAAGGGGAAACGTGACAAAGCGATCGAAGATCACGCAGCCTTAATGGACCAGATCGTGGGTTATTGCGCGAAGCGCTTTGAGGAGGCTCTTAGACAGGTTATATGCAGCCTGAGATCAAGTTCGATCGAGAAGTCGTCAACTACTCCCATTTCGTGGAGGGCGGCCGCATCGTCAGGCCCGAGCAGTTGGACGAGGAGGGAAAAGTCGTTAGCGAGGAGGTGGTCGTTTGGGCTCCTCCAGCATGATCTTGTTTTTAATTGCTTCTTCGCACTTTATTTCTTTTGCTTTTATTTTTGTCTATGTAATGTTTAACGGGGTGACCTCCGGGTCGTCTCTCTTTTTGGACCTCGTATGTTGATGGGGCCCGGCCTTCTCCGGGGTGACTTGTTTTAATTGAGCATTCTTTTGGTCGTTTTCACTTTATACTTGCTGCTTGCTTTATTGTCTCTTCCGCACTTTGTGCTTGGGTGAGGTCGTTTTTTCTCTAAGCTGGGGGCTTTCGCTTCTGCCAAGAACTGGCCGTCCCCTATAGCAATTAACTGGCCGTCCCCCATGGCTTAAGGTGTGGTCGCCCCTGAGGGCTCGCAAAAAGGGGAGGGTGCTCGCCTTGTTGATCGTTCCACACGGAGTGGTCGTCATTATTCGTTTAATCGTTTTTAACTAGTCGGGTCTCGGCCTTACCCCTTAGGCAGCTTACCAAGTTTCTACTTGGATTTAGCCGCCTTAGGGGGTGCGACCAATCTTAGGTCACTTCGTTTGTACTTAAATTCGTTTAAGTGCCTTTGGACAGTTTACCAAGCTTCTAGGATTTAACTCGCCCTCAGGGGTGCGACCAATCTTAGGCTACTTCGTTTGTACTTAAATTCGTTTAAGTGCCTTTGGACAGTTTACCAAGCTTCTACTTGGATTTAACTCGCCCTCAGGGGTGCGACCAATCTTAGGCTGCTTCGTTTGTACTTAAATTCGTTTAAGTACCCCTCGTGGGTGAGATTTCCTCCATCAATGAATGTCGGGACGAGACATCCAAACTTTAGACCCTCTAGGCGTCAGAACTGGCTGTTAGGCTCAACACGAGAGTTATATCTCTTCTTTTTATCTTTCCAACTCATATTCACATGTCTTAATCGGACCATCAGAGCGCAAGTTACGACTTGTTAAGAGGAAACACAAGTTTCACAGAGAGAGAAAATGAGATTCCCTCTTTCAATGAGTGTTAACGACTTAGATTAATTTTCGCGCAGGTTTATGAAATGAACGAATTAAAATATAGAACAGTAAAGCACGCACAAGATTTATACTGGTTCGGTCACCTCCCAGTGACCTAAGTCCGATCCTCACAACCCTTTGTGAGATTTTCACTATCAAAACAAAGCTTTCAACTGGGTGCTTTAAAACCTTTACAGACACGGGCACTTTTCACCAAGGATACCCCACCTTGTGCAAGAGCCCTAAAAACAATTACAACAAGAGATACCCCACCCTTGTTACAATCAGAAACCCTAGAGAGATACCCCACTCTCTAGTAAAAACCCAATACAGTATTACAAGAAATTACAATAACAATGAAATAACAAATACCTCTGAGAAGGTGAATATGACAACTTGAAGATCCCCAACCTAACCCTTGAGAGAAATCAGCTCAAAGTGATGAAGAACGTGAAAGGAGAAGTGTGACAGTGAGTGATTTCGCGTTCTGCGTTTTGAGAATTGTAGGTTGTGATTTGATCGTAAAAACTAGGTCCTATTTATAGAGTTTGTAAAAATATGACCGTTGAAGCAATTTGTGTTATAAGTGGACAATCGATTATCTTCTTTAAAAACATAGTATGTTAATCGATTGTGTGCTTTAGAAAGAATAGCTCCATAAGTGATAAATCGATTATATGCTTAAAGAAAGAAATATGGGAATCGATTATGTGCTTGTTTTGGAGAAGCATGATACCTCTATTTTATATAGAGTTATTTATGCTTTCTTAGCTTAAATTGTTGTGAGTTCTAAAGTAATATTGTGTTTAGATAGTTAAAATATGTTGTTTAGTGTAAAAGAAGAATTAATTCTGGTTTGGAGTCTTTTGGCACTTTGGTGCCCCATTTTGTGCTTTTATGTGTGTATTTCATTGCTGCAGCAATAGGTGCCGCAGCATTGCATTTCTGCGACAAATGAGAGAGAAAATGTTGTCACACGGATTTCAGCGCCTACTAGCTGTCAAAAAGGACAAGCATGTCCTGTAGTAGTGAATGGGTACTATTATGCCAGGAATATTCCATCTATGTGGTCACTTGTACTCCTAGGCACACATAATGACAAAAAGAGCCTCCAAATGACATTTCTTGGATCACTAAACTCTAGCTCTATAAAAGGGAGCTCCATTGGCCAAATATTTCAAGCATCAAGTTTTTTTGCAAAAGGTTAATGTTGCATCACCAGAGGGCTGCACCAAGGGCGATATCAAGGAACCTCATACAGGGTCAAAGGACAATTATTTTGATTTGGTGCAGTGAGCTTAAATTGAGATGTGGTAGCACCAGATGCTGCAACACCCAATGCAACTATTGCAGAGTGCACCAAGCTGAAAGAGCCAATACCAGAAACAAACCAGGGGTCCATTCTAGCTAACCCTTTCTCTTTTGTGTTTAGTTGTTTATGTTCTGTTAGTTGTCTTTAATTGTTGTTTTCTACTTAGTTTTGTTTCAATAATCCTTTTGGATGCTGTAGCATCAGTAATAGCATCCATCAGTTGTTTAGGATTTAAAAACTGTTTTGTGTTAAATGTTTTCAATTCAGTCTTTTGTGTCTAAGGCCTCTCCCATTAGTAATTGCATGAGCAGTGGGGACACTGCTGAGTCTTAATTTGGGGGGAGAACCTTGCGTTATTTGTTTTTAGAAGGCATGTTTAGTTGTATCTTTTGTTAAAATTAGTAATAGATTGTGCTTCTTTTTGGGCTGACTTAATGATGATTATGGTGAGTTTGAGTGAGGATAGCCTGGTTTGGATTGATGATTAGATTGCTATTGTTCCCACACTCATACTCTAGGTTTAGGTAGGAAATTAGTAAGCTAGAAACAATCTGATGCTAAAGTTAGACTTTGGTAGACCAAGGTTGTGCCAAATTTCTACTAAAAATTTAGGGTAGCTTATGAAACTAAGTTTGGGGGTTCTTTAAGATATACTAAGGCAAAGCAAGAAGGAATGGAATTAGGTCATGTGCACATAGTTTTAGGAATATGAATGAAGTCTGAATGTCCGTGCTATGTTATAAAGCACCAGTGTCTGTAAATAAGTGTAATGTGCTGTAATTGCCCAATCATCAATGCAAAAAAAAAAAAGAGAAGAGAAATAAAAATTGAAAAAACAAAAGAAAAAAGTTGAAAAAGAAAAAAATGCTATCAAAAAGAAAATCAAGAATAAGGGCAATGCAGCACAATAGCCGTTAAATGTCTGTACCCCACCCTTGTTACAATCAGAAACCCTAGAGAGATACCCCACTCTCTAGTAAAAACCCAATACAGTATTACAAGAAATTACAATAACAATGAAATAACAAATACCTCTGAGAAGGTGAATATGACAACTTGAAGATCCCCAACCTAACCCTTGAGAGAAATCAGCTCAAAGTGATGAAGAACGTGAAAGGAGAAGTGTGACAGTGAGTGATTTCGCGTTCTGCGTTTTGAGAATTGTAGGTTGTGATTTGATCGTAAAAACTAGGTCCTATTTATAGAGTTTGTAAAAATATGACCGTTGAAGCAATTTGTGTTATAAGTGGACAATCGATTATCTTCTTTAAAAACATAGTATGTTAATCGATTGTGTGCTTTAGAAAGAATAGCTCCATAAGTGATAAATCGATTATATGCTTAAAGAAAGAAATATGGGAATCGATTATGTGCTTGTTTTGGAGAAGCATGATACCTCTATTTTATATAGAGTTATTTATGCTTTCTTAGCTTAAATTGTTGTGAGTTCTAAAGTAATATTGTGTTTAGATAGTTAAAATATGTTGTTTAGTGTAAAAGAAGAATTAATTCTGGTTTGGAGTCTTTTGGCAGTTTGGTGCCCCATTTTGTGCTTTGATGTGTGTATTTCATTGCTGCAGCAATAGGTGCCGCAGCATTGCATTTCTGCGACAAATGAGAGAGAAAATGTTGTCACACGGATTTCAGCGCCTACTAGCTGTCAAAAAGGACAAGCACGTCCTGTAGCAGCGAATGGGTACTATTATGCCAAGAATATTCCATCTATGTGGTCACTTGTACTCCAAGGCACACATAATGACAAAAAGAGCCTCCAAATGACATTTCTTGGATCACTAAACCCTAGCTCTATAAAAGGGAGCTCATCTTCCTCATTTGAGAGGCTGG
The DNA here is from genome assembly GCA_963573325.1 of Astragalus glycyphyllos. NCBI lineage: Eukaryota > Viridiplantae > Streptophyta > Magnoliopsida > Fabales > Fabaceae > Astragalus > Astragalus glycyphyllos. The sequence continues at coordinate 12,234,566 of OY754312.1, read as the reverse complement.
TTCAGAAAGGAGGCTAGGTTTAGAGATAGCCTTTCTCTCCATTTTCATTGCTCCATTTTCACAATAAAAGTAAAAATTCCAGTGCTGCAACACCTGATGCTGCAGCAATACAGGAGCTGATTTACTTGGAGAATTTCATGGATTTGGGAGCTGATCTGAACTTCCATGCTACTGTTCTTGGAGCCAATCTTCAGTCTACCTCTTCTTAGTATATTTCTTCCTTGTAATTTCGGTTTTATGGCTTTAGATTTTGCATCTATTCTTTATTTCTTGTGTTGTTTGGTCATCATGAGCTAAATACTCTTAGTTGGGATGTTTAGATTTATGTAATGAAGTCTTAATGTTTTTAATGCATGTATTTGATGTTTAGCATTTTATCCTTTGTGTGATACTATTTCCAAAACTTATTTTAGAATTGATCACCTAAATATAAGTACATTTATATTCACAGAGATGGTTTATAAATTGATCTCAAAGGATAACATGGTATGTTGCATTAATAGAGATATTAGTGTTCCTTGTCTTATCCCTAGAGATAGGGGAGGCATAAGCCATGAGGTGAACACTGCGGGTACTTCAGCAGCCTAGGATAATACTCCTTTCAGGTCTAGAGATAAACTTGTAGGAAAAAAACCTAGTGTCTAGTATTTGAGAAAATACGCAATTGCGGCAGCACCTAGTGCTGCAGCATCAGATACAGCATTAGACCATTATTATGAATTTGCATAGTGAAAGCATTCCAAACTTACTCTCATTCTGGATTTCTACTGATCCTTTATTTTAATTACTGTTTGTTGACAAAACTGAGTTCTACAACTTGTTATTTTACTTTGCTTTTACTCACTAGCTTACTTGCTAATTAAATATAGAAAAGAACTCAACAATCCTCGTGGGAAAGATCTCTACTTACTCTTTATTACTTGTTACGATTGTGTATACTTGCACATATTGTTTTCACACAACAAAGCACTCAATCTATTATGTGCTTTACAAATGCAAGTAGGGAATCGATTTCTGGCCTGTGGAAATAGGTGAGGAATCGATTTTGTGCTTTAATAAGGCAAGTAGATAATCGATTGTTAGCTTTATAAAATGAAGTTTCACAAATTTTGGAAGAGAATCGATTATCTTCTTTAGAACTAGGAGCCATGAATAGATTGTGGGCTCTAAAACAAGTTCAATCGATTGCTAGCTTTAAGTTTAAAGGTTATGAATCGATTTCTAGCTTTAAACAAGCTATGAATCGATTTCTAGCTTTAAAGTTACAAGCTATGAATCGATTGTTTTGGAAAAAAACAAGTTCTTTCAAAAAAAGCCAAGTCATGAAGCGATTTCAACAAGTGCCTAACCTATTTAACATGCTTTTATCAATTGAAGACATTTGCTTGTGTGAATGCTAATGTGTTGAGTGATTTGAGCCGATCATCAAAAGCGGTTTACAATTCATTCCTAAGACACGACCCGACTTCCTAGGGACTACCCTTAACACGGACTTACTTCTTGAGTTGGTTGTGCCTTGGAATTCCATTTGTCATTTTGTCTTAGATAACTTCATCATCAAAACCTAACCTGCAACACAAGATATCCACATCAAGGAGTAGAGGGCGAGATCTCCTTCATAAATGAGAGGGTGTACGAGATCTGGCTCCTCGTGGGCGAGATCTTCCCCCGAAATATTTTGGATGAAGTTTGATCGTAGTTTTGGGCCTTCTAGACACCATCATTTGACTTTGAGTTCAACATGAAAGTTGTAGGTATGCTTCTTAGATTTCCAACGCATATTCATATGCTTCAATCGGGTCACCATAGCCAATGTTATGGCCAGTGGGATAGGTGAGGGCGAGATGCATTCCCCATTGGGCAGGGAGGGCGACTTGCACCCCTCAGCAAGCAAGGAGGGTGACTTGTACTCCCTCAACAGGCAAGGAGGGCGACTTGTACTCCCTCAGGAGGCAAGGAGGGCGACTTGTACTCCCTCAGGACTGTTCCTCTGTAAGGTCTCAAATCTCCTTTTGATATCTTCAGAATGTCTAGGAGATCTCCAAAAACAATATCTGCAGAGCTCCCTTGGTCGATCAGTATTCCTCTGACTTTCACGTTGGTCATGACAGCGACCAACACGAGTGGTACACCATTGTTGGGCGTCCCGTCAATAAGGTCCTCGTCCCCGAAGGAAATGGGCGGCCTCTTCGAGAGGGCCCGGGGCGGACGTTGATCCGATGCTCATGATTGCATCCCACCTTCTTTCAATCGACTTGTTTATTGAAGCATCACTGGGAATGCCTCTTGTGATTACCATGGCAACTAGCTTCCCCCTTGATTTTCTAGTATCTGGGGCATCATCAGCTTCGTCTTCATCTTCTGCTATCACCAGGGGCAACGACCTCAGCGTTGGTCGTTGGTCCTTCCAGTGCTGGTGGTGGTCGGACTGGTATCTCTTCCACGCTTTGCAGGCGGGTTGACCGCGGTCTGCCTCGAGTTGCCTTTGGAGGCATTGGGAATGTTGGTGGGATAGTGTGCTCCCACTGTGGTCGCCACTGATCAGTACCTTGAGGTCGTTTGAAGAGCTGGTCAAGGGACTGGTCTTCTGATGCTGTAGGAAGCGATCGGCCTGGTGCTGCTGAGCTTCGTCTAGACGCGCGGGGGCTGTACCTGCGAGGACACTCCGACGCTCAAGTCAGCTAGGTCGGGCACTATAATATCGAGTGAGAATTAGAATAGATTATGTACCTGACATCTTGGTGTTTAGTGCTATTTATTGTGGCCGAGAGATTCGAGAGAGCCGTCGGATTCGAGTGGAGTGATCCAGATCTTTGATTTTGGAGGCCCATTGATCTGTTGGGCTGATCCACTAATGGATTGGGTCTGACGACTGGCCCAGTCTAGAACATGTTTTATTTATATTTAGCTAATCCAATCAATTATTTATTTATCTATTTTATATTTAGCTAATCCAATCAATCAAGTAAAATTTATGTTTAACCCCTTGAGGATAAGGTTTTTTTTTTACAAACAATATAGGATAAGGTTTAAATCTATAACTAAATGGGTATTACATTCTCTTCCCAGGACGAAGAGATAGTCATCAATTATAAAAACTTAAAGAATTTGAAGAGAAGGAATACTAATTTAAATACAAATGTAAATATCAATTTGAATAACAAAAAAAATAGAAGGAATAGCAATTTGACACTTGGATAGGAAAATAATATATAAATCTGACAGAGACCCAAAATAGGGGTCTCTGTCATAATATAAAATGGTTTACAATATAAAATGGTTTACTAGCAACATCAAGGACGAGTTTGACCCAAAATAAACACATCTGTGGCATTTAACGTGACAACGTGGCACTTAACGTGTCACGTAAGAGACGTTTACTGAGCTGGTAACGACTAAATGGATGAAGGGACTAACGTGTCTCATTTTCGAATTGTCAGGGACCAATGTGTCTCGAAAAAATTGTCAGGGACGAATTCGTCCTGCGAGAAAATTGTTAAGGATGAATTTGGGCCTTTACTCTCTTTTTTTTATATAATCATGATCTACTTCTCTCACACTCTCAGAGAAAAAGTTAGGGGTGTCAAAATGGATGGATTTGCATTATAATGGATGGATTGGAGAAATTCATTAAAAATTTTATATCCATTAGGATTGTACCAAATGAATCCAATCCAATCCATCCATTGAGTAAAAAAGTCCATCCAATCCATCCATTAACAACTTTTTTATGGATAGATATCCAGTCCATCCACTAACACCTTTAAAACATAAAAAAAATCTTTTAATAAAAAACATTTTTATGAAAAAAAAATAGTTTTTTATTATTTTTTAAAACTGGCAGCAATTTAAATAGTTTTTTTATATTTTTAAATATATAATATAAATATAAATATTATATATTTATATATATATATATATTTGAAAAGAAATATATATTTAAATATATATTATATATAAACATATATTCTATATAATATAAATAATAGGTGGTGGTTGCAGCGGTGGCCGGCGCGGCGGCCGACGGTGGAGTTCCGGCGACCCATGGTGGTTCCGGCGGCGGCGCTCCAGCAACCCGTGGTGGTTCCGATGGTGATCAACAGTGGTCAACGGTGGTCAATGGCGGTCAACGATGGTGGCTTCTATGTGTTTTTAAAATATATATTTATATATATATATATATAGATATATATTTAAATATACATATATATATATATATATTTATATATATTTGTTTCTGATTTTTTTTAAAAAAAATTCCAGGAACTTTTTTTTTTCAAAAACTGAAAATTTCTTTTAAAAAAACTGAAAAGTATTTTTACAAATATTTTTTTGGTAAAAAAGTATTTATTATAATTATCCAACAGATTTTGATTTTATATTTATTGGTAATCCATTGGATTTGAAAAAATTAATGGATCGATCACAACCATCCACAAATCAAGTGGATGGATCCAATCCAATCCATTTATTATTATTTTTTTGTAACGGATGGATTGGATTGATTTTGTTATGGATGGACCGGATATCCAATAGACAAATGGATCATTTTGACACCTCTAGAAAAAGTTCTCACCTAATGTTTTTTACCCAGTGATGTATTGTTATCATTAGATTAGATCCAAATCAACGGTTAGGATGCAGAGTAACTCTATAAAAATTACTTTTGAAGTAACTTAAACCCTACTCATATATTTTAGAATTCAGATATTTAGTCTGCTATTATAGAAAAACTTTGACATTTAGCCCAAAAGGGATTTTTTATTTTTTTTATCTGATGTGGAGGTGTGTCAAAAAATGGTGATGTGGACTTCATTAAATATAGGGAACTAAATATCCGAAATTTTAAATAAAGGGACCGAATATCTGAAATTTTTAAAATAGGAGGAACAAAAATATAATTTAGCTTTTTTATTTAATTTAATCATCCTAATATTTAGTTTAGGTTGAATTAGTATCTACATCCAAAAGCTTGATCTCAAGTTTGTAATCCTCTGCAGTGGATAAGCTGTACTTGCTATTAAATTGTTTAAATATTGCATGTCAAGCAAAAGCTGAAAGTTTATGCTTTTGTCCTACACTTTGAATGTTAGAGCTAAAGAAGACAGGAAGAGCGTATTTAATAGCTTTCACAGTATAGTATGGTTGATCAAACTCAGATTTAAAAGCACAGTGCAGGAAAAAGTACCAAGAGTAAGCAAATAGGCCAAAGACTTTGCAGACACTCTCAGACTATTGCTTGATGTGTCCTATAGATTCACCATATACATGTCACTATGTCAGTATACATGCTACTTTCTCTGACCATCTTTTTTCTAAACCCTTTTTTTATTTGGTCATTTCACTCTCATATCATAACTATTAACTTGGGGAAGGGAACTGTTTTTGAAAAAAGTGAGAGGTTCAATGGAAAGCAAAATTCCAAGCAAACATTCAAGGAGAAGAGGCTTATCTTCTGTACAGAAAGAGGATAGCTTGGAAGGTAATTACAATAACTCAAACTATGAAAATGATGTATGTATGTTTTCAGATTTGAAGTGTTGTTACTATTTATTTGAGGCAATGCCTTTGCCAGGACCTACATGGTCTACAACTGGACCTTCTGTATTGGCTGAGCCAACTTCATTGGCAATATTACCACCCATTGAAGCTTCTTTGGGATTGGAGTGGGAAGTGAATCACGATTCTTCATATACTTGGTGGATGGGATTTCTTGAAGGTTTAGATGGAAATATTATGAGCACCAGAGAGAAAAAGTTGGATTCTCCATTTGTAGAACATTCTAAAGGGTTTAGCCAAGAATCCAAAATTTTGGATGAAAATGCAATTGATGTTGGTTGTTGTCCGGATGATTGGTTGATGATTCCAACAATGGAGAAGGATTTAGGAGACATAGTTTTGCCTTAGGACATTGAAATGTATGATTCCTTCTTTCTATTTTTGGACAGCTAATTGATATGGTCTTGTATAATATTTGTTAATATGAATGTTATATATTGATTCCTTTTCTTCTTATCTCATTATTGCATTTTAGTATCTGCAGTCACAAGCAATTTTTTAAAATGATAACGTAAACAATTGAATCAGCTAATGATTCCATTCAAGACATTAGTGAAGTATATATTTTTGGAAATGTAACTCTTATTAGTCACTTGCTAATTGTTGTAGTTAGCTTTAAGTTTCTAGAACCCTAGCAGTTAGAACTTAGAAGCGTGTAGTTTTAGCTTTCCTTTGTTGCCTTAAGGTACCGGATCACATTCCTTGTGGTGCTCTTCCTTTTGGGAAGAATTGGTTGTTGATCAAGACAATTGGTGTTTGTTTTACTTGGTCAATTTTTCCGAGCAAATGATTTAGTGTGTTCTCTGAAACCCTTCATAGAATGTGGGCAGTGGAGTGCGCATGATGCATCTTGGAGGGCAAGACTTACTCAATTTTGTTCTGCAACTGTGAATTTCTGCAGCATCGCAACAACGTCTCACAATCGTCACTTCAATGCTAATCTGCCAATTCTTGATTGAAAGATTTGGAATAGGTTGGTGATCTAGATGAAGGTGATCTTTGGAGTTCAAGAAGTGCTAGATATTGTGAACTCAAGACAAGATGAAATGCATGCACATCCAACTGAGGCGAAAAGGAATGTGCACTAGAGATGGGAAAAAGAAAGATTGCAATGGACTCTTCCTAATTCATCAATGTGTCGATATGCCAAGGACTTTTGAGAAGATTGTAGATGAAATTCTGCAAAGGCCGCTTGGGATATATTTGTTACATGCTATGTAGATAATGCTAAGGTCAAAGAAAGTGAAGTTGCAGTCTCTGAGGCAATATGAGTTAATGCAGATGAAGAAGGATAAACAAAGTGGGAGATTGCATCACTATAGTGGTGACAATTACAAACTAGATCAGGGTTTCAAATTGCGGCTGCAGTTGCGTTGCGGTAGTTACGGTTGCGGCCATTTGCGGTCGTTGCGATGCGTATTGCAGTCGATGCGGCGTGAAATAATTTTTTGTCAGCATCAAATATTATAATTTATTAGTTATCTTATAGTTCACATGTCTTCTATCTCCTCTCTAAAATTTCATATATATTTAATTATCTAACTCTTCATCACTATATAATATCTTTAATCCTTTAAAATACCGTCTAAATGTATGATATAAAGACAGAGAAGATAGAAAAATAATTCGTGCGACCAATTTAAAGTCAATTACGGTCTGGTGCGGCCGTTGCATCACTGTGTTGCGGCCGATGCGGCGTTGCGATGCGAATTTTTCTGTGATTTGAGATCACAACGCAATTGCGGACTGATGTGGTTGCAGACGCTGCCGCAACGACAATATTGCGGCCGCATCACGTGATGCGGTCCACAATTTGAAACCCTGAACTAGATGAAGACTTGTAGCGAAACAATGTCAGAACAGATTCTGGTTGAAAAGGTAAGAACCCTAAGTCCTCAATCAGATTTCATTGTGTTAAATTGAGGATCTTCAAGGGGAACTTGAAGTACATGAATTGAGATTAACAGAAAGAGGAAATGAGAGGGAGGCAGATCACACTTTGTTAGCTCACTTTAAGAAGACACTTTGTTAGCTCACTTTGTTAGCACACTTTGTTAGCTCACTTTGTTAGGAAAGCAACCTAAACAAAGTTTCAATTCTAATGTGTCTATGAAATCCACTGAATTGTTTACTTTTGTGTATTCTGATGTTTGTGGACCTTTTGAGGTTCCTTCTCTAAGCAGAAATAAATACTTCATCACTTGCATTGATGAATATTCAAGGATGATGTGGTTGTTCCTTATTAAAATGAAGAGTGAGGTGACGCTGAACATGTGATGGAAAAAAATCAGAGAGAATGAAAGAATACTTCATTTTATTCCAATTAACTGAACTGAACAGTAACTACACAGATTATATACTCTGTTCATTTACAATGGGAACCGTAAAGACCAACTAACTAATTTCTCTGCAGTTAACAAACTAAAACTACAGTTAAATAACAATTACAGTATGTATAGTGACATAATTGAACTAAATAAACTATCCAAATAAGCTTAGTTCTAATACAAGGATTCATTATACTTGAATCCACTCTCGCTCCCCCAACAAGTTGAACCATTGTCGACTCTGATATCACTGTTGGAGAGTCTGGTGACGCGAAAAATAACGAACTAATAATCAGGACCAGCAAGAGACGTAGACATAACATATCCATCCAAAACCTTAAAGAATCATATTTATATATGGGTTACCTCCCTTGTGTAATGGATGACTAAGTAATGGATGACTAATCACTCACGTTTGAATTTTCCATCTTATTATTCTTCCTAGGAATAATAGAGACTTCAAAAATTCTTTTATACCAATGAAGGTTTTATCAAAATTCTTAATAGGTTAAACATCGGAGAGAAAATTTCTCTGTTAGATGGCAAAAAACTATTAATAGACCTAATGAAAAATTAAAGGCCATCAAAGTTATTTAGAGGCAACCTCCTAGCATCAGTAGCGAATCTTGGAGAAAAAATTGGGGGGTGCCAAATTAGAAACAAATATATAAAATATTGTTCGTCTTGTATTACCAATTGTTACATCTGGTTTGGCGGTAAATTTTAAGTATATCAACCAAAATGTCTGCGGTTCAACTCCTGCCTAGAGCTGTTATTGGTTTGGCGAAAGAAACAACCGGCCGTAGGAGTCGAACATGGGACTTCATCTTCGCTACCAACAGAAACAACCACTGCGCCGCTGAACAATTTTGACAATAAGTGTTCATTTAATTATATATAACCTTATTCTGCCTATAAATATAGGTGTATATATAGTAATTTTTTTAAAAATTAGGGCGTACTGTGGCACCCTCCCGCTCCCATGAAGATCCGCCCCTGCCTAGCATCATCATCCAAGACCAACCTCCTCCCACACAATAGTGATGATATTTAATTCTTTGCACAGACTCCCTTCCCCCACAACAATGACTATCACAACTTATATATGTTCAAAAAGTTAATGTACGGATATAATATCCCTCTTCACTTGGTAAAAAGGGGTGCATTCAGAAAAATGGGGTGAAAATAATATCCCTCTTTACTTGGTAAATCATTGATGGGTTCTTTACATACCCGTGGGCGGTGGGCCTTTTATTTGTTTTTTTTTTACAATAGCCTTTTATTTGTTGTATTAATGACATCAAGCGTTTGGGAGAAAGTAACGTTATGCACTCTCCTTTTCTTCTTCTACGCCCCCCTACATGCGTTTTTTTCCTTCAAAATTTCTCTGTCCTGAAACTTAAATTTTTGAACTCAGTTACAATTAGTTTTGAGAATTAAATTTCAAATTATTTTTTATTATTTTATTCAACTTAATTTCTATAACACAAGTATATGAATTCCCTAAATTTGATTCTAGAATACCTTTATATCTTAAACTAGATCAAATGTGAAGGAGAATCTTTAGCCGCCAACTTTGGCTGTATTTTTTTTTATCAACTAACTTTTGCTTTTTTTAATCAAAAATAAATTAAAATCATTGTAAGAAGTGTTTTTAGATACTTTCGACATCAAAAAATTTAACTATTCAAATACGTGAAGTTCGTTTCTCAAAAATCGGTTTGCTGAAGAAAAAAAGTTTTTGATAAAATATGTAAAGTGCGATGTTAAGTAGTGTGTTTTGACTACTTTAGGATTCACAATTTTTTACTATTCAAATACGCAAAGTTCGTTTCTCAATAGCCGATTTGGTAGAAAAAATAATTTCGTGACAAAATATGTAAAGTGCGATGCTAAGCAGTATGTTTTGGGGTACTCTAGGTGCGGAAAAATTTTAATTATTCAAATATGCGAAGTTTCGTTCCTCAATTACCGGTATCGTGAAAAAAATTAATTTTGTGACAAGTGCACGCTAAGCTGTGTGTTTTGAGCAAACTTTAGGGTTTAGAAAAAATTAACTGTTCAAATACGCGAAGTTCATTTTCAATCTTTGCTTTGGTTAAAAAAATTAATTTCCTGACAAAATGTGTAAACTTGGATGCTAAGCAGTATGTTTTGGGGTGTTTTAGGGTTTGAAAAAAAATTAATTGCTTGAACACATGAACTTCGTTCCTAAATAATTGGTTTTTACAAAAAATAATTAATTTCGCAACAAAATATGTAAAACGCGACTCTTATCAGTGTGTTTTGGGGTACTTTACGGTTTGGAAAACGTTTTAGCTACCCACCACAAACCCTTTCTTCTTTAGCAAACCCACACGAGTTTCACAAGACCTACAAACTATCAACAGGAAAGTAGTTAATACGAGGGGGAAGAGTCGAATATTGCAAATTGAAATATGAAGAAGATGAAAACTAAAGATTAAAAATCATCCATACAAAAAATTAAAATGTTAAGCGTCTAAAAATTTCATATCAGAAAACAACAGAGAAATTTATTCATCTCAAAAAAATAACATTAGAAATCTAAAGCATCATATAGAAAAGGAGGGGGAATGAAGAGTCATAGGTGTGGAGCTGGAGAATGAGATAGCTAGCAACTAAGAGCTTTCATTTTTGAATCTGGACTGGATCTGTTTTTCAGTGACATACCGATGCAGTTGTTCCATTCATGGTGAAAGAAGATCAAGAGAAGAAGGATGAGGACTTAGATAGGGGAAACTAGGAGAGAGTATTGAAGATGAGAAAAAGAGTGTGAAGGAGATGAAAATCTGGTTGTTGTCTGTTGAAAGGTTGAATCTGCTCTATGAAACTTTGTAGTTAATGTTTTTTATAAGCATTTTGTAGTTATTGTTGTCCTCATCTATGTGACAAATGGTTACACTGCTGTCACACTTTGTGGTGGTGGTGGTGGTGGTACAAAAGGAGAAGAGGACACACCTTGAGAGCAAGAACTTTTGGGAGATGAGAGAGTTCCTAAAAAAAATAGGGAGGTGAAGCAAGTTGTTTTGGAGAGAGGGTGGAGTGGTTTGGAAAATGAAATTGGAGTTAAATGACTCTTAATTTAGTTTAAAAATTCTAGACAATTAATTGAGGCATTAAGAAGCTCCTAGACATTTAGTTAAAAAAGTAATTATATGGTTGAATTTATAGTAATTGTGAGATTCCAAACAATAAATTTATTTTTTTTCTAAAAAAAACTTTCTTTTTTTATTTTTAACTAAAATTACTCAAGTGAAGATTTTTCCCATTTCAAATTTTAACGTCAATATATGCCACTAACAATGGAGGACCTAGGCTATAGTGATGAACCCCTCAAAAAATATCCATTTTTCTCTTGTATAAAAATATTTGTATCTATTTATCCTCTATATAAAAATATTTTGAACCCATTGAAATTATAAATTTGTATTAGGACCCCTAATTTTGCACCCAACTACACCCAAGTACTTCACACAAACACATCATTAGGCTAATTTTGAGTTGTATAATTTATTAATTTGAACATATTAAAGTTGCTTTTAATTATATTTTTAGCAATTCATGGTTTTGAAACTTTTGAACCCCCTAACTCCGGGCCCTGAGTCCGCCACTTGTCACTAAACTATTTTGCAATGAATATAATCACTACAAAAAAATCAGTGATTAGCGAGGAAAATTTCCCTCGCAAACTGACCCAAATCCCTCACTAATGGTCATTTACGAAGGAATTAGCGAGGGACCAGTTCCCTCGCTAAATCCCTCCTCGCTAATCTGATTAGCGAGGGATATTTCCCTCGCTAATTCCTTCGCTAATTAGCGAGGGATTCAAATCCCTCGCTAATTATGAGAAACACGTGGCCAAATTCTGACAGCCACACGTCCACTATTCTCTCACTAATTCCCTCGCTAATTCCCTCGCTAATTCCTAACTGTTTTTAATTTTTTTTGATAATCCTGCTTTTTTTATAAACCTGCTTTTATACCGGTTTAAAATAGCTAAAACAGTTTTAATTAAAATCTAAATCAACATAACATAAATCCGAATCAACATAAAATCTGATTCAACATAAAATCCGAATCAAAACAACATAATATCCGAATCAAAATAACATAAAATCCGAATAACAAAGTACTGAAATGTCGTACTGATAAACACAAATCCTAAAAGCTGCCGCCATCAGACTCCTCAGACTGTTGAGCTTGCTGCTGAGCTTGCTCCTCATCTTCCTCTTCATCTTGCTCCTCATCTTGCGAGGGATACCAATTCCGTCGCTAAGCCTAACCATTCCGTCGTCGCTAATGTTTAAAAAAAGCGAGGAGACCAATTCCCTCACAAAATCCGTCTCAAATGCTTGTTTTTGCGAGGGACCAATGTTCCCTCGCAAACGTCCCTCGTAAATAATCTATTTTTTTTGTAGTGAATGAAATATTTTATGTGGATATATATATATATATATATATATATATATATATATATATATATACATATACATCCATCAATTATGTAGGATGATAACTAACATACGCTACCTTTTTTGAGGAGTCTGACTTGGAGCACTAAGAAATTCCTTAGTACTTATTACTAAATGGGCATAATAGTAGTCATTTTCCCATCAATGAAAAAATTCGGTAACTACACAAATACTAAGTTGTGGTTAGTATGTACTAACCATTGGATTGTTGTACATTGGTTATCGAAAAATTTAGTAATCGTTACTAATGAATTCCTTAGTATCATCAGTCTTTGCCTCTTTTTTAGTATACATGCACTACCATTTGATCTGTCACATTTTTTATATTGTTTATATTGATTGTTTTCTTTTATTTATTTTTTTAAGGATGTTTTTTTATTATTTCATATTTAGATAAAATAATTAAATAAATAATTGACTAACATAGTCGTATTGAACTGAATTTAGTTGTGGTTAGCAGTTACTAGAATTTTCAGGAATTTAGTTGTTTGCTAGAGTTTGGTTGGTTATAATTCTCGTTTCAAGGACATCTTCTGTCTCTGTCTCTTTTATCTAACCATTGACTTTTAGCATTTTTAATTTAGTATCTAGCTAGGGTGAAGTGTTTTAGGGGTTTCTGTTAGGGGCTCCCTACTATTGTGTTGATTTTAGGTCATCTTTTACCAAAGGTATTGGTCTAGTCCCCCTTGTGCTCTTCTTTGTCTTCTTTCTCTTTCAAAAAAAAAGTTGCACCAAAAATAATTTAGCTATCTAATATTATATTTATTTAGCTATGCACCAAAAAATATTATTTAGCTTCCCCAACCAAATTTACTTTTCTAAAGAGATAAAAGAATAACAAATCCATTAGTTTAAGTCCCTTAGTCTATTATTAGTCTAAACAAATATGGTGATTTTGTGTCAACTTGGTGATCTTGGTTTCTCTATTTTACTTTTGACAATTTTGGTCCACAATTTTCTTAATTTGGCATCTTTTGTCCTCATATTTTTAATTGTACTTTTAGTCCCTAAAAATCATAAATTAGTTGCACTTTTGGTCCTGAAGAATATTGGAGTCTGGAAAAAGGGAAGACCAAAATTGTAATATCTACAATTTTTGGGGACCATTGGTGCAATGAAAAATCACAGCGATCAAAATTGCCAAATTGTGGGAGCAAAATCGCTAGAAGTAAAATAGAATGACTAAACTCGCCAATTGGAGAAAGTTGGGGACAATAAATGCAAGAAAACCTTTATATTTGACCTCATCATAAAATTTATGCTAGCAACGCCCATATGTTTAGTGATCACATGATCACTTGTAAAAGTCACATGACTTTTTGTTTTAATCTTAACCATTCCTTATTTGATCAATGGTTCACCCTTTCAATTATATAACTTTTTTTATTGGTACACAGTTTCCATCGACTTTGTCGATGATTAATCTACGCTGGAGAACTTGGCTGATCACGAGTACCCGGCTTTACCTGCTCGTGTGGATTCCCCTCCCAACAGAATTATTGTCACACTCAAGATTCAAATCCGAGATATTGGAACGAGATCTGAGTCTAATTACCACTCAGACTAACCCTAGGTAGTATTATAGTATATAAACTTTCATATAACATTTATTTAGGCAGCACGTTATACTTTCTACGTTATTTAAATGCTATGCTCTGCGATTTTGGTGTACTGTTATGTCAAGTTAATGGAGGCGATTTAATAAATTGCATTGTTTTGTTTGCAATATGTATATGAATGGAAATGGAATTTGAATTGTGCATATACCAAGAACTCGGTAGTAGTATCAATAAAGTGTGGCATGACATAGTCTCTATTTGTACAGTCAAATTTCTCTGGATTGAAAGTGATATTTCTCCTAACAAATGTCGTCTGAAACAGTGAGTTAACTAGGAATAATGGACCAATAATTGATCTAGAAGGCAGATGCCCATGACCTGCAATTAATGAGACATTTATGAATATATAGTATGATGACCAAGAAAAAATGAAAAATTAAAATAGTTTCTGAAATTGTTATAACTAGAGGACGATAGAGTGGATTGGTTCTCAATTCTCATCCATGAACATTGAGAAGCATTGTTGTTCTGTCAATTAAGTTTTATTGTATGTGGGGGCTATGACTTTGATGGTCATGATTAGGAGAATGTCTAAACTCTATGTACACGAGTGGTTTCCATGCATGGTTGGATCCAACCTGTTGCTCGTAATTAATATTGCAAGATGCATGTACACATCTCTATACAATCAAGACTTGTTGTCATTTTAATAATATATATATATATATATTGCTGTGATACTTCCGATTGAAGATGTGTTAGGTGTCCAACCGCCGACATCGACACTTCAATCACTTTCATTTTCTCAAACTATTATTAGTATGTTTATGTGAATGTCGTATTTGATATCTATTTCAGTTATTTCTGATATTCTTGTTTGATTTTTAAGCAAAACGAAGAAGGAAGCCTCGATAAGACTTTCCGATGAAAGACAACATGAAGAAGGAAAAAGAGAGTTTCTCCCAATTTTATTAAAAAAAGGAAAAATAAAGATGACAGAAAAGGGCCTAATGAGGGACTAGACCAATACTCTTGGCAAAAAGGAAAATAAATTCAAAGCAATAGTAGGAAGCCCCTAAAAAAGTCCCTTAAGACACTCCATTTTAGAGACAAAGAACTATTAATTTACAATTTTCAGAAATAGAAGTTATCCTTGAATGGACCAAGATATAGTGATGCTGAAATTCTAGACAATATTCATATCAAAAAAAGATGGAGACAAAATTTGTTAGCGGGTATTATAACCTTCAGTTTTCTAGACCAGTATCTTTTTTTGCCGAAGTTTCTTCTTTTGAGTCCTAGACACCACCAGTTCGGACTAGCATCATCGAGCACATCACCACAAAGCTTGCCTTCTATTCTCATGTCATGTGCTTCCACTAGATTCGAAGTAGCATCAGAATCTCAGGCATTTAGATCTAGTAGTGAGGGATTGAGTAGAAATAGAATCAATCCCACTACAAAAAAAAAAGCTTATTAGCGAGGGAACTCAATTCCCTCGCTAATGTTGTATGTTGGGACAGAATTAGCGAGAGAATAAGGTAATCTCGTTTCTGTAGTCATTAGAGACAGAATTGCAGTTATTAGCGACATAATAGGTCCCTCACAACGGTAGTGGCGCGTATTTGAAAACTGCACAAATTTTGAGGCAGTAATTAGCGATGAAATTTTTAGTCCCTCGCTAATTAGCGACAAAATTTTTTAGGCCCTCGCTAATTAGTGACAGAATCTTTTGTCCCTCGCTAATGTTTAATGAATTTTTGAGTTTTTAACTTATTTATCCTCTCACACTCTCACACTTCTCTCTACCAAAACACACACTTCTCTCACCCACACTCCCCCTCCCTCCCTCCCTCCCTCCCCCTCTCTCTCTCTCTCTCTCTCCCCTACGAATTCCTCTTCTCTTACCTACGAATCCTCTTTCTCTCTTCTTCTCTCCACCTTCCACCACCACCACAGAATTAATAATATAATAATAAATATATAAAAAAAACAGGTTTAATAAAATTAAAACAACACATAAAACAAGTCATCCAAATTGGGACACGTGTCAGTCAGTATTTAAAAAACTGCACAAAGTTTGAGGTAGTCATTAGCGAGGGAATTAGCGAGGGAACTGTCTCACACAAATTAGCGAGGGATTCAAATTCCTTCGCTAATCCATTAGCGAGGAGCGTTTTTGCGAAGGAATCAGTCCCTTTCTAATTCCCTCACAAATGGTCATTAGCGACAGAATAAGAACGTTTTGCGAGGGAAAATTCCCACATTGACTAGTAATCTTCGTGCCAGTGACTACTTCAATATTACAAGCACTACGAGCATCAGCGGTAGGAGAGTTCTGAGCGATTGCTGCCTGCGTGCTATAGGTAGAAGCATTAGCCAACTTCTGAGTGTTATAGATATGATTCTTTGTTCGATAGCGTGTCCTCTTCTCGAATCCCATCATGTGAAGATACTTGTTGTTGCCTAGACAAATTTAACTGTAGAGTTTTATGGGCGTTCTGCAGCTCAATAGGTTTCTGATTTGGTTCCAAACAATCACTAACAACCTGAATTTTCTACTTGTAATTCACATTTTTAATAATCGGTAGCTTGAGAACATATTTAGAAACAACAACATATTCTGAGGCCTTTGAATTCTTATTCTTTTCCACACTAGAGTGCATCCTGTTATCACTAGTGATGTGACCTATAATCTTGCAATTCAAACAAAATGAAGACAAATTTTCATACTCAATCCACGAAGAAAGCATAACCTGACCTTTCAACTAGGATTTGATTTCTAAGCTCCAACTTCAAATCTATATCAATCAAGGTGCATGCAAAATGGCCAAAAGATCTGTCATAAGAGCTTTTGCTTGTTGTCTAGACTAATTGGTATGCCAACACTGCTACTGATATTATTGTCGTGTCTGTGCTTCAAAGCATTTTATTCATATAATCATATTTATAATTTATATCATAAGAAACAGTATCAAGATATGAGATTGTCTGGTAAGAATATGATATGAGGAGTTATAATTGATATGGACCCCTATATGCGGATTGTAATCACTATTAGTTTGCATTGCTCTTTGTTTATAATTATTCTTATTCTTATTAAATGGTCTAAATTAAGTTGAATGGTCAAAGATTATCTATGCTTCAAATGGTAATGTAATCTTCATCGTTATCTGACTCTGACAGGTTAACTACCCTAAATGGTCCTACTAAGTATGATTGAACAAAATAATAAAGAGGCTGAAAAGTAAGCAACGTGTTCATTATGAGTTGTAGTAAATTCAAATGGGTAACCCAAGGAATTGGTCTTGTGGAGTATGACAAAAGTTGTATCCGAGAGGTCTCGAGTTCAACTCCCCATTAATCTTTTTGAAGTGAGGTAAATGGAAATACCTTCGTAAGTGTTTAAAGAGTCTGAAGATCTTCATTGCCTTGGATTAGGGCGTCATCCCCCACCTTAAATTTTAGTTTCTAAAAAAAAGTTTCAAATGGGTCATTTTAGTTTGTATACAAAATAACATGCATTCATGGACTAATATGGATCATCGGGCCTAATGAAACCGATTAGTTTTTGACAACGCGATAGATCAAGGTTTAAATTCCCCGAGAGAAGTGTCTTACATGTAACTTCTGACAGTGTCTCGGTCATGATTACTTTTAATGAAGGGAACATATGGAAAACAAACAAAAAACATGGATTATAATTTTGACTGGGTCGAGGTCGATCTACTCTGGATTGGGCCGACCTAAAGACCCAATTCCCGCTCTCGTGTAAGAGCGCAGGCCCCAACAGTGGCGGACCTGTGCCTATGCCAGGGGGTTCAATGAAAAAAATATATCCATTTTTCTCTTATATTGAATCCCCTGAAATTTTAATTTTGTATTAGAACCCTTAATTTTGCACCCAATTGCACCTAAATACCTCACAAAAACACATAACTTGGCCAATTATCAGTTCTATAATTTATTTATTTAAATATATTAAAATTGCTTTTAATATATTTTTAACAAATCATAATTTTAAAAATTTTGAACCCTGACTCCGGCTCTTGGGTCCGCCACTGGCCCCCCAAAGCTATCTAACGGTCGAGATCGGCCTAGATCACATTGCACGATCAGGATTCGACCTCGGCCATGGTCTATCTCTCTTAACTGTCTTGTCACGTTGGATATCTCACACGCCTCACACGTGCCTCGTGGACTATCCACATCAACACCTTGAAGATACAATGTTAAGCTCTTATCACTGAGCTAGCACCTCAAGTGTAGACAATAAGATTTTTATTTTCTCTCTTAAGTTTAAAAGAACCCTTGGTCCAAAGGCTTTTCTCACCAACATGATCATTAAAATTATTTGAACAGTTTCCGGCTCATACTTACATGTGAACCCTTGGCAAATCTAAGTCCTAATCGTTTGCTTCATTAACAAGAGAAAATTGCACGAATCTTTTCTCTCTGTTTACTGTTTTGTATTTGAAAAAATTTCTTGTAAAGTTTTTCAGTTGTTTCTTTATTTTATTTTTGTTTGCCGTTCTGTATATTAGCTCTTCCAAAGATTAAAGAAAAGACACTTTCGTAGCAATCATCTATGAACTTTGTTCCTCTCTATTGGAGTTTGGAATCTTCTTGTGGTATAAACTCTTCTTCGCCCAATATTCTTGGAATGATAGTGTTACTATACATGGTTTTTGATGTCAATAGTACTTACTGTTGTTTTAGCCGGTCTTGGAGTATAAGATCCATACATACTTTCGAGAATTTTTTTTTGTTTGGAGGTCTTTGACCCAACTCCGGTGTTCAAGGAAAATGGGCCCTGAATAATCTGGAGTTCGGCGGAGAGGTGTCGCCTCTTTAGATGAAGTGCATTAACCACTTACACCCAAGCCTAGAGTTACTTTTGCGAAATAATATTGACGAATAAATATTATTATAAAAATATTGAAGAATAAATATTTTATTATTTTTATATCATAAAGCAAGAAATTAATCGATCACATTATGTTTTCTTTTTATAATATTAAAGAGAAAAATGAATAAAAAATACACCCACGAAATTAATGATCAAATTAAGTTATTAACCAGGATATATAATTTTTTTATGCAAAATAAAGATGTTCGTCAAGTTGGGTCAATGTATCCATCAAAAAAGTAACTTTTTTTTTTCAAGAAATTTAGATCTATATATAGTTGGTCAAAAATAAGCTTTCGAAATGTAAAAATTATACATGGGAGGTTAACTTCCAAATGAAAGATTGAAAGAGCCATGAGTATTATAACAATCAATTCCAATTTATGTAACTTGTATAAGGTACAACCCAACACAAAACATATATTGGGTCGCAGGTCAATATTTTCTCAACTCTTGCAATTTAACTTAATCCACATGACCACATCCATCATATAGTATTACTTTATTATTATTATTATATATTTTTCGACAAATATTATTATTATTATCAGATTTTTTTTCCTCACTTTGTGTGGTAATTAAATTTGAGTGTCTACATAGTGATCATACCGTTGTAACAAAAAAAAGTGATCATACTGAAAATAGGACCGAAGAATAAAGAGATGAGAAATTTAATGAAACATCTCACACATGATGAAACTTCATTGTAAGAAGGAACCACCCATTCTCTTAGATGAAGGAGTGTTCGTTAAAAAATTTCACATTTGAAATGTCTATGATTGATCATAGACAATCCATATGATACATGTGAATATATTGACTTCGACTCTCATTCTTATATAAGGATTACTTTTACATCTATTTCGCAACTTTTTTTTGGGCTTAGTTTATTTAAGACTTACAATGTTAGTCATTAATTGAGACTACTAATTGCTTTAGGCAGAGTTTAAAATAAATTCATTTTGAGACTCAACTTTATAAATTCTTATTTTAAGCAATAGGTGAAATTGCAGAAAATAAATTGTCAACCACTTATAATGAATTTATTTGAGATTCTAAATAGTTCCACCTAAAGCAAATAAACAAATAAATAAAAAATAATTCTTCCTAACCTAGCTCAATTGATGAATGGGTTGAGTCTGAAATTTTCTAAAATTCAACCCAAATTCAAGTCATAAACATCCTTAAAAAAAGGGCAAATTCATTTGTCGTCGTTAAAATGAATCCACTTACGTGACAAATTAAAATTTTTAAACTTAAAATCTCTATTTTTAACTTATGCTCTACAATGCATTAACTTTTTGTAAAAGGGCAAATTTATTTGTCGTCGTTAACTCAACTAGCATATGCTTTCGTGAGCAAGTTCCTAAGTTGGAAAAAAAGAAGAGGGGTCCTCCTAAATTCCAAAAACATCAATTCAATTTCATAGCACTTTTAGATTATACCTAAAATTACAAAAGAAATGATGTATCATTCAACTTGACAAACCAAAGATCCCAAGTGTTGGCTAATCATTCTAAAGAACCACCCCACAAAATTTGGTTTTGGCACTCCATAATTGCACATACGTCTACAAGTTCACATCGTAATCTCCACATAAATGCATTCCCTACTTAGTAGCAAATATTATGATTAATCATATGCACATTCGGTGTGACATATTTTGTCGTTTTTCAAACCTCAACCAATCAATATTCACAACCATAATTCCACACCCTCTTTTTGAATTTTCTACTTAATACAGCTTTACAAAATTGACTAACCAAGATTGTTGGTCTAGTGACATAATCTATTCTAGGTCAAAAAGAGTCGAACCGATGCACTTGTGTTCTAATCTTGCAGTGGACAAAATTAATGTTGACCAGTGGGAAATTTGATCCTAAGCACGAGCAAAGATTAGTTTTTTGTTGAAAGCATTGGAACATTCCGTGTGTAGCAAACAACGGGACACACCGTGGGTAGCCAACAATGGCCCGAACAAAAAAATCCTTACCAAATTGACTTGTAAAGTGAGAGGTTATCTTTCATTATAAATTCTTTTTGAAAATTCCTTCACTGCTGGTTAGACTGACAATTTTCAGCGACATAAGGAAGCCGACTCCCTAGTTCGAACCCAAGTGTCTATGCTTACTAGTTATGTTATGTTTATTTGTCATTTCGTCAAAGCTGACAAAAAACAAAAACTCGTTTCAAGAATTCATCCTTGGACTTAGTTTTCTCTCAATACACCCCATCACGCTTAGAACTATTAGACCTGATGCCTCAATAATAATTGTAGGTGACTCAATAGATCTAAGATAAGCTGCGATTCCATTTTACAATTTGACTAACTAATCCTTAGTTCCTTATAAGCCGGCTTCTAAAGCGAGTGTTTCCCTCTATTATACTTTTTTGAGACCTTGGGCCTATTTGTTACATTATTTTTAATTTTTTTCATAAATATTCTTACAGAAGTTTTCCATTCGCTTTGTCAAAAAAAAAAAATCAAAGAAGTTTTTCCATTTTGTTCTGGTTTTTTAAAAGAGAATCTAAAAATTGCTTAAAAAAGTTGTTTTGAACTTCTTTTAAAGATCATTTTTATTTTTTTTTTATTTTTTTTTAAAAAGTAATCATCGCCGTTTTACACAAATAAAAAATAACTTCTATTTTTTAAATATATATAAATTATTGAACATTAAAGTCACTTATTTTTTTTAATTTATATCGGTCTGACCATTATATTTAGTGGAGGTACGATTTGAATTTCCTCCAATACCCTCAAATCACCCACCTCACAAATCAATCAAATCTCAACCGTCTATGCTTAATTTCCCAAACCAATGATGGCACCAAACTTGGATATCCACTTTTCCATCTAAGCCTATAAAAGCCCTTCATACCATGCCCCAAAAGATGTGCCAACTCTTAAAGTACATTTCACTTTCTATAACCACAACCCTAATATACACCATGGATTCAGTTATGGCTTCGGAAACCCATAACAAATCCATAGTTGAAATGCTCTACAAAGCATTATTAGGAGAAGGAACAATGGACATGGTGTCAAAATTAGTAGCAAGTGATCTTGAGTATTGGTTTCATGGTCCACCAAAATGTCAACACATGATGAAGGTATTAACAGGTGAAATAGATCACAAGAAAGGGTTCAAATTTGAGCCAAGAAGTGTGAGTTCAATTGGGGATTGTGTGATCACTGAAGGTTGGGAAGGTCAAGCTTATTGGGTTCATGTTTGGACCTTGAAAAATGGTTTAATAACTCAGTTTAGAGAATACTTCAATACTTGGCTTGTGGTTAGAGATTTGAGGCCACCAAGGTGGGAAGAAAATCATATTCATAGGAAACAACAAGATGATAATAAGATGACATTGTGGCAGAGTCAGCCTCGCGATCTTTATCGTCGTTCTCTTCCTGGCTTAGTTTTAGCCATTTAGATTTTTGACACGACATAACCGCTCATGGTTGTGTCGTTCAATGTCTTAAATTGTGGTTGCAGTTGCAGATAAGTGACTGCAATTACGGTCGTAATTGTGGTTATGGTTGTAGCCATGATTGTGTTGTGTTGTGGTCCATTATTCTGTTGTGTACACATGTAATGTATTGTACAATGTACCATGAAGTGGTCCTACGGATTAAACTATACTAAACATTTTGTTCAATGTTCAGCTCAAATGCAGGCTTTAGTAGATGTATATTTAGCTCGTTGACTTGGTCAATTGTTAGCATAAAATTATGGCTTTTTTTTGTACCCCCATAAATGGATTTTGGACCAAAATACCCCTAATTTTTAAAAAAAAAAAACGTTTTTCTCAAACTTTCCGAATTTACACATAAATTCGGAATGGGGTATGAAAATTTCCGAATTTATGTGTAAATTTGGAATGCATTATTTTAATAACATTCCGAAAAAACGTGTAAATTCGGAATATTTAAAAAAATGTATTCCGAATTTACACATAAATTCGGAAACGTTAATTTTTTATTCTTTAAAAATTAGTTTAATTCGATCAATGGAACTCGATAAATAACAGTAATATAATAAAGTACGATAAAGTACGACAACGATAACAAATGAAAGAACAAACCGTAATATAATAAAGTCGATAAAATACGAGTACATATACAAAAAAAAAACGAAAATAAATACAACCATGGATGAAAGACTAAGTGTCCTAAAGCCTGAAGGAGGCTGTCATATACATCAGCTGGAATGCCTCCCTCATATCCCATGGCGTCAAGTATATGTCCAGCGGCAGCATCCATCGCATCCTGATAGGTCTGTGGACCAACATTCTCAACTACAACCTCCTGATCTGGTACACGCTGCTCTGGTACATCCTCAGCTACAGCCTCCTGAGTCAGACAGGGAATGGACACCCTCTGATACCATGGTAGGTAATCATCAGTGCACTCACCCGCCACGCTTGCGGCTCTGCTAGTACGAAAAAAAGTTCGCGCTGGGGATGGATAGACCGACAATCTCTCTAAAATGGAGGTCACAGATGGACGTGGTCCCGAGATGGGTGCAGGAGGGATCTGCTGGATGCGCTCAAACTGCCAACGGACCCGGTCAGCCATATATGGCACAGCAATATCGCCCCAGAGCAGCCAACCTCTGAAATGGGACATGGTGTGGAATGGAGCGTACACTCTGTGGTCCTCCCAAGGCGTCAGAATGACCTGGTCCACCCGCAGGTTATCGATCCGCTCCCGAAAATCTATAAGCTTGAGATGATCGCACTTAAAGTTCTTCCACTTGGTGCAACATGGAAGCCCAGTATCAGGGGAGGTTCTCCGCTGGACGATGGTGGGGAAATACTCATAAATCCAACACTGAAATAAAATAATTAAATGAATAAATAATTAATTATATAAATAAAACCAATTAAAAGAATAAAAGTAATTAATTTATTACGTACCTGTAGCAGAGAAGCGTATCCGCCAATCTGCCTAGTCTCTCAGTAAGAGGCCAAGTTCAGCTGGTTGTAGAGAAATGCCAAAGCAGCTAGACCCCAAGCCCACTAGCCACATGTGTCAAAACTGGAAATAAGTAGAATCCACTTAGCAGGCACGTAAGTGTGATTCTTGTTGGAGAAGATGGTGCCCCCAATAAGTGTAGCATATAGCACCGTGCTGCATGATCATAGTGCCCGCGAAGCATATTATCTCTGTAGGCATCCTCCAAAAATCTGAATTGGAATGCCAGAGTCCTAGTGGAATTAAACTCATTCCAGCACGCTGTCCCATCTACTCCCAGAAAAACCACTCCAGCTTGAACGGCCTCAGCCGTGGAAAGATGCAGAGGCTCTGCCAAATGATTGCTGGTGAGCGGCAAGTGGAGCAACGCGGACACGTCGTCCAACGTCACGGTCATCTCCCTCCACAGCATGTGAAAGGAGCTAGTCTCAGAATGCCACCTCTCAACAAAAGCAAAAGTGTGGCGTCCAGCTGAAATAGCTTCGCCTGCTGCAACCATGCGGCAATATGCGGGTGGTGCGCCTGAGGTCTAATAGTGAGTATCTTTCCCCCGTGAGATGCCACCTTCAGCGTACCTCGGTCCTGTAAAAAAATAAAAGTAATTAATAAATAATTTAAACTAATTAAATAATTCTTAGTAAAAAATAAATAAATTACTTATTATTACCTCCCCGGTCAGTAGCCTACTGACGCGGTGATCCACTAAGCGGTGCAACAAAGGGCGCTCAGCAGCAGCCTGAACCTGATGCTCAGCAGTCTCCTGTACCTGCTCATGCTGAGGAGGCTCCTATACCTGCTCATGCTGAGCGTCCTGCATCATGTAGTCTTGCTGAGCAGGCTCCTCCTGATAATGCTGAGCATGCGGGTCAGGCTGCGGTATCTCTGGCTGGTCAGGCTGCTCCTGATGCTCTCGCTGTCGGATACGCCTCCGACGCTCAGAAGCGTGACCAGCCTGTCTAGTCAACCTGACCCTAGTCCTAGTGCCAGGATCATCTCGCGGCAAATGTCCAGATGCCTCGCCTGGCTCAAAGTTTCCTCCTCGACTGGTTGCCACTGAAAAACCAAAAAAAAAAAAGAGTTAACACAAATTTTTTTAAAAAAAACAAACACATTCCGAATTTACGTAAATTCGGAATATATTTTTATTGAAATTTCCAAATTTATCTGTAAATTCGGAAACTTTATAAAAAAATTCAATTTACATTCTGAAAATACATATAAATTTGAAAAAATTAACGAATTTTTTTCTTGAAATACACCTATATTCGGAAAATTTAGAGAGTTCACTTACTTGATTTCCGGAAATATACGTAAATGAGGAGAGTTTTACTTTTTTAGGGGTATTTTGGTCCAATTCGCAAATATGGGGGTATAAGTGACAAGGGGGGGGGGGGGGGGGGGGGGGGGTAAAAATGCCTAAAATTATTGCTAAAATGAAAGGGAAAAATATAAATAAGGGGCCGGCAAAAATGTATGAAACCTTATAACACGAAGATAAAATTAAAAGAAGGCTTAAATATTTGATTCCCCCTGCAAATATCCCACTTTTCCATTTACCCCACTGTAAAAAGAAAATTTCTAAAATCAACCTTGCAAATACTAATCAGTTACAGTTACCCCCTTATTGTTAGTTTAAGCTAACACTGTTAACTATGTGCTGAGTTGGCACTGCCACGTCTAGGGTTTATATCTTCTTCTTCTTTCATTTCTGATTCACTGAGCAACCCCATTTCTGCTTCCTTCGTTCTTCTTCTTCTTCTATCTTCGTTCGTCTTCTTCTGTCTTCGTTCTTCTTCTTCTTCTTCTTCTTCTATTTGCTTCCATTTTCGTTAGTTCACAACAATGGCCACAATAACTACATGTGGATTTTCCTAGATCAACAATAAATTTCCTATTACCGTAAGCACTTACAACCTGAAATTCAAGTTGACCACCCCATGTGGCATACCAATTCCCACTTCCCTCAATCTCACCATCCAATCTTTTCAAAGGCTTTGGCATTATCTTATGTGGCCATCTATCTAAGGCAGCTCTCTGCTTAGCAATTCTACCCATCAAATAGTTTCTAATCCACTCACACATGGTAAGAATAGGCTTATCCCTAGCATTTAAAATTGTACTATTGAAAGCCTCAACTAGGTTATTCATGACAATATCACACTTAGGATAATAAGAAAAAGCGTGCTTACACCAATACTTTGTAGGAACAGCCATCAACCATTCCCAACACTTTGGGTCTATCTGCTTCAGCATATTCATCTTCTCTTCCCATGCTTGGTAATAAGTTGCCTTTGCAGCCCCCATCATAAGATCCCTAATTATTGTTCCTCCACCAAATTTCTTCTTGCAATTTGCATACAGGTGCATGACACATAACCTGTGCTCTAAGCCCATCTCCTATTTTGGTGTCTTCTTCTTCCTGCTTCTATTTTTTGTCACGAATTCTCACGAGCTCTGCTTCGTCTTCTTCTTCGCGTCTGCTTTGTCTTCTTCTTCGCCTCTGCTTTGCTTCGTCTTTGCGCTTCTGCTTTGCTTCGTCTTCGTCAACAGAGCAACCAACAAACCCTAATCACTGAGAATCAGTGAGTGATTGAAGATGGAGACTGCGATTGTAGTGATTCTAGTGCGATTGTAGTGATGGAGAGTGCAAAAACCCTAATCACTGCAGTTCAGTGAGTGAGTGAAGATGGAGAGTAGTGTTCGTGAGTGACAAGTGAGTGACTGAGAGAGAAGAAGATAACATTAAACACGTGACAGAACACGTGGCAGTGCCAACTCAGCACACAGTTAACGGTGTTAGCTTAAACTAACAGTAAGGGGGGTAACTGTAACTGATTAGTACTTGCAAGGTTGATTTTAAAATTTTTCTTTTACAGGGGGGTAAATGGAAAAGTGGGACATTTGCAGGGGATCAAATATTTAAGCCTTAAAAGAAAGTATATAATGTTAATGTTCTATACTGTTGTTAAATTCTTAAAGAAGCATAAAAAAAAACATGGATTCTGTTATGGTTTCTGAATTAATTTTGCAGTTTTTTGAGAGTTTCTGCAACGGATTTATTATAGTGTTCTTCTATTGGATGTTGATATCGTGCATTTGTAAAACCTGTTTGATCATCTTTAGGACGAAAGGGTGGAATACTGGTGATGGATAATGAAAGGATACATAGATAATTAGTTATTGAAAATTTGAGGAATTCTAAAATGAAAGGATACTAGTGTACCATGCATTACCTATATTGAGTTCGTTATATGTTAGTCGTTATTCTAGTAGCAACCTCTAGATAAAAGTATTGGTATTGTTTGGGAAGACATTTCAAGAAAATTATTGTTGAATTTGATTCTTTATTAGCTGTTAATCTACTGAGTGCAGGTGGGGACTCTTGCCATCCTCAATCTTATCTGCTTCGCGGGATTCAGAATATCAGCAGGATTGAGACTGAGTTGTCGTTGAAGCACGTTACGAGTGAAGGGAATTTGGTTGCCGATTCCCTCGCTAAAAGAAGGCCTTGTTTTGAATACGATGCACAAATACGATACGAACTTCCTTTAAAAACATAGGATATGATACGTCTACTGATAAACTCCAATTTAGTGCATTTTTAGAGATACTTTTTAGTCATCTTTTAAGTTAATTCTCAATTTTCTTTTCTCCACTTGCTCATTTTCAAGTTCAAGTTCTAAGATTGAGATAAACTCCAATTTGTGTTTTTGGGAAGTCAAGAATCTAATTACAACCTTAGAAGGCCCTCCACTAATCATTATTCTGCTTCTGGACGGTTGGGGTTTACTAATATTGTTGGTGTTAGTGATGGAGAGAGACGCCATTTTTGCCTTCATAAATCTCTAGATGTTTTCCTTCACTTTAAATCCAAGTTCCCATTGGTCCTGATTATCCTTTGGTAGCCTTTTTTTTGCAATTCCTACAATGTTGTTATTTTGATCATTTACATCCTACTCACTACTTTTTTGGTATCCCATGATTCCTCGTATTGTTCTTTTCTTCAATTAAATAACACAAGCTTGATGCTTGATGGATGTCAGTAAAGGTAATGAAGAAGGAAGATACACTTTGTCTTGTGGAATGAAGTTTCATGCTTATATGTTCAAATTATCAAGTGGCAAACTATTGTGTATACTTTCATTGTTAAGATGAACAAAACTTTGCATTAATTAATTTTATATTGTCTTGCAATATTTTGGTTTCTATGTACTTGGGCCATACAAAATTGAATAGTTTGCTGGTTTTTGTTGGAAAGTAGAATGGTTTTAGGAAGACTTTGGGAGGAAGGGAAGAGAAGACTATGGTTTCTTAAAATGAGAGGATACTTTGCTCTTTAGAACTTGATGTTTATTTGCTAACTTGCTTACTTGTTTTTGCTTGGTTTACAAATGACTAGCTCTCCCCTATTTATAGGCTCCAAGGGAGAGTTCTACATCAATCTAGAGAACATTCTACACACTTCAAGTGAGAGAGTTCTACACACTTCTCTCAACTACTTATTTAATATTACATATTTCACTTCTACATTTCTCTACTACTCTCTAGAATTTTCTATAAACTAAAACACTAAAACCAAATGGGCCTAACACTTGATTAGTCCAATGGGCCAAATCAAGTTTACTCTCCAACACCCCCTCTTAAACTTGATTTGTCATTCCAAGTAGGCTTCGCAACTTGATAAAGTCTTCATGCTTGAGGGGTTTTGTGAAGATGTCAGCAACTTGGTCTTGAGACTTCACATATTCGACTTGCACATCCTTTCTTGCTATGCACTCCCTTATATAGTGGTAGCGAGTATCAATATGTTTGCTCCGATCATGGAAGACTGGATTCTTTGCTAGAGCTATAGCTGACTTATTATCCACAAAGATCTTGGTCGGCTCTTCTTGCGACATCCCCAACTCCTTTAACAAATTTCTGAGCCAGACTGCATGGCAAACACATGATGTGGCTGCTACATATTCTGCTTCGCAAGTTGAAAGTGTGACTATCGGTTGTTTCTTTGACATCCAAGTGAAAGCTGTGTTTCCCATGAAGAACACAAAACCGCTAGTACTCTTCCGATCATCTCCATCTCCACCCCAATCACTGTCACTGTAACCAACAAGCTTATAATTATTATTTGATGAAAACCATAAGCCGAAATCCAATGTTCTTTTGATATAGCGAAGAATTCTTTTTGCAGCCTTGAGATGAGTTGTGGTCGGATTCTCCATGTATCGACTGATGAGTCCAGTAGCATACAAAATATCAGGTCTTGTGCATGTTAGATACCGCAAACTCCCAACCATACTCTTGAAATTTGTAGGGTTCACCTTTACTGCTTCGTCGTACTTTGATAATTTCATTTTACACTCTACTGGTGTGCTGATTGGCTTGCAACTATCCATCTTGAACTTTTTCAGCATCTCCTTCGCATATCTTTGTTGTGAAATGAATATTCCATCTTCCTTTTGCTTTACCTCAATGCCAAGATAGTATGACATTAATCCAATATCTGTCATCTCAAACTCCTTTACCATTTCCTTCTTGAACTCTTCAAACATACTTGGATTGCTTCCTGTGAAGACCAAGTCATCCACATATATGCACACGATCAAGATATCTCCATTTTTGACCTTGACATATAGGGCATGCTCGTGTGGGCACTTCGTGAAATTGTTTTCTTTGAAGTAGTTATCAATCCGACTATACCATGCTCTTGGTGCCTGTTTCAGTCCATATAGTGCTTTCTTTAGCTTGAGAACTTTGTCTTCATGACCTTTCACCTTGTAGCCCATAGGTTGTTCGATGTACACTTCTTCTTCTAGGACTCCATTCAAAAAGGCAGACTTCACGTCCATCTGATGAATTTTCCACTTGTTTTGGGCTGCTAGAGAGATTATTAGTCTTATGGTTTCCAAGCGAGCGACTGGAGCGAACACCTCGTCATAATCAATCCCGGCCTTTTGACTATAGCCTTTTGCAACTAGCCTTGCCTTGTATCTTTCGATTTCTCCATTGACGTTCTTCTTTGCCTTGTACACCCACTTGACACCAATAGCTTTATGCCCTTTCGGAAGAGACACGAGTTCCCAAGTGTTGTTCTTGTCGATGGCTTTAATTTCTTCGTCCATTGCATCCCTCCATCTCTTATCTTGCGCAGCTTCTTCAAAGTCCATAGGTTCACAGTCTGCAAAGAGGCAGAACAATGTGAGATTATTCGTTGCCTCGACTTCCTCATAGAGATCTTCAAGCCTTCGCGGTGAAAAAGCTTCTGTATTATCATACACATCTTGGAGACTTCGTGTACGTTTCACTCTCCTTTCACTCCCAGTGTCTTCTGAAGTGGACGTAGTTGGTGATGTGATCCCTTTTTGAACTTCTCCAGATGTCTCTTCATCAAACTGGGGAAAGAAACTGTACTCCTTTTCATGAGGTCCAAAGTCCCATTGTCCTTCTTCATCGAAGACTACATCTCGGCTGACCACCGTCTTCTTGCTGTTCGGGTTGTACAACTTGTAACCCTTTGAGTTTTGATCATAACCGACAAAGATGAATCTCTCACTCTTATCGTCGAGTTTTGCTCTTCTCTCATCTGGTATGTGAACATGGGCAACACTTCCAAAGACTCTCAAGTGTGAGATACCTGGCTTTCTTCCACTCCATGCTTCTTGTGGTGTCTTTCCCCATACACTTCTTGTTGGAGATCGATTTGACAGGTAGACTGCACACGCCACTGCTTCAGCCCAAAATTCTTTTGGCAATTTCTTGCTTTTAAGCATGCTTCGAGCCATGTCGAGGATTGTTCTATTTTTCCTCTCTGCCACACCATTCTGTTGAGGGGATCTTGGAACCGTCAAGGGACGTCTAATTCCATTCTCTTCGCAAAACTCCTGAAACTCTTTAGAAGTGAATTCTCCGCCTCGATCAGTTCTCATAGCCTTAATCACTCGTCCACTTTCTTTCTCCACTGCAGCTTTAAACTTCTTGAAAATATTAAAGACTTCTGACTTCTGCTTCAAGAAATATACCCATGTCTTTCTTGAAAAGTCGTCAATAAATAGGAGGAAGTAGTTATTTTTACCTAGTGAGCTTGGCTTGATTGGTCCACAGACATCAGCATGTATGAGCTCGAGTGGCTTTTTGGCTCTTGAGTTTGACTCCTTTGGAAAACTCGTCCTAAATTGCTTTCCAAGTAAACATCCTTCACAGAGTTGATCGGGTTTGTTGATAGACGGCAACCCTCTCACCATATTCGTCTTCGACATCAAACTTAAACCTCCAAAATTTAAGTGCCCAAATCTAAGATGCCAAAGCCATGCATCATCATTATAGCAAGCTTTGAGACACTTTGCCACGTCATTATGGATATTCAATAAGAACATCCTATTTTTTGACATTGGTACCTTGGTGATGAGATTGTTTCTCTGATCTCTGATGGAAAGACTGGAATCTTTCAAGTGAATGTCATAGCCCTTTTCTAAGAGTTGTCCCAGACTCAAAATATTGTTTTACATATTTGGGACGTAGTAGACATTTGAAATAAAATCATGTCTTCCATCCTTTAGGCGGATTAAGATCTTACCTTTGCCTTTCACCTGAACTTTAGAATCATCACCAAATGAGACATTGCCACTCACTGATTCATCAAGGTCCACAAACATGCTTCTTTTTCCGCACATATGGTTGCTTGCACCGGTGTCAAGGTACCATATGTTTTCCTGGATTCCTTCGTTACTTCTATGTGCTAGAAGCACTGTTCCAACCGTCTGGTCTTTCTCTTCCACATAGTTTGTCTCCTCTTCTACTCTATTCTTTGAAAATCTACATTCTGAGGCATAATGGCCAAACTTCTGACAATTATAGCATCGAGTTTGAGATTTATCAAACCTTGTGTTTTGAGATCCTCGTCCACACCCTCTTGTTGAGCTTTCTCCCTTCTTGTAATTGTTGTTTGTGAAATTCGCACCTCGTCCATTAGTTTGGCGTCCAAACTGTCCTCGGCCAAAACCTCGACCTCTACCTCGACCTCGACCTTGATCTTGTAGGCCTCTCTCATTTCCTTGACTTCCTTCCTTCTCCTTTAGTTGCATCTTGAAGAGTTGCTCGGTGATCTCCTTCTTTTTCTTATGTTTCTCCTCATAAGCTTGCAATGATCCTTGGAGTTGTTCAATCGTCATGGTCTCCAAGTCTTTGGTTTCCTCGATGGTTGTGACGATATGCTCGAATTTGGTATCCAAAGAGCGTAATATCTTTTCCATAATCCTTACGTCTTCTAACTTCTCACCATTTCTTTTTAATTGATTTGACACGGCGATTACTCTTGAAAAATATTCAGAAATAGACTCCGACTCAGTCATATGTAAGGATTCGAACTCACCTCTTAGAGTTTGGAGACGCACCTTCTTTACCTTGTCTTCTCCTTTGCAAGACGTTTGCAGCTTCTCCCATGCCTCCTTAGCGGATGTCGCATTTGAAATTTTCTCAAACTCATTTTCATCCAATGCTTGGTAGATGAGGAAGAGAGCTTTCTTGCCTCTCTTTCTTGAATCCTTCAAAATATCCCTTTGTGCTTGAGTTAAGGAATCCTCATTTTGTGATTCCTTATAACCTTTTTCAACAATCTCCCAAACATCATGTGCTCCAAGAAGAGCCTTCATTTTGATGCACCAATTATCATAGGTGCTCCCTTTTAGAAGTGGAACTTGGAATGATGACACACCATTGCTCGCCATGACTTTGGAAGGATTTCTAATCAGAACCTTAGCTCTGATGCCACTTTGTTGGAAAGTAGAATGGTTTTAGGAAGACTTTGGGAGGAAGGGAAGAGGAGACTATGGTTTCTTAAAATGAGAGGATACTTTGCTCTTTAGAACTTGATGTTTATTTGCTAACTTGCTTACTTGTTTTTGCTTGGTTTACAAATGACTAGCTCTCCCCTATTTATAGGCTCCAAGGGAGAGTTCTACATCAATCTAGAGAACATTCTACACACTTCAAGTGAGAGAGTTCTACACACTTCTCTCAACTACTTATTTAATATTACATATTTCACTTCTACATTTCTCTACTACTCTCTAGAATTTTCTATAAACTAAAACACTAAAACCAAATGGGCCTAACACTTGATTAGTCCAATGGGCCAAATCAAGTTTACTCTCCAACAGTTTTTATTATACTTATATTTGGTTTTTTTTTAATGTGAGAAATAAGAGATTCGTGCTACATTTGTTCCTATAACCTTAGATTCATGGGTATACTCTCCTACATATACTTTTTATTTTGTTCATTATAAGGCGATATGAAACTTTTTACGCTTGAGATACCCAAATTTAGTTATATAAGCTATTAACTGAAGTTAGTAAGAAAAGAATGATAAATGCCCCCCACCCGATGTCAACCAATTTCTGGAATTGTTGTTTATGTTGTATAAATTATATAGTAATTTATGATAAACACCATGCATGTTATCCTTGAATTTCTACAGAAAGCGAGGATTACAAATAAAATATAGTTTAATATGTCTCTATGTGAGACAAAATTTACAGTTTTATTCAGTAATGTGTTTTACAGAATCAATATGAAATGGTGTCCCAACTTACTTATTTTACTGATAAACATCAACAACGACTAACCATTGTGTTAAGAGATTTCACGTTGAAGATGGTCAACAACAAGACTAGAACTTTGAATATAGAAAATGACACAATAGGAGGGGTGCTAAGCGAAATTTTCATGATTTAGTATTCACAACATAAATTCTGAAAGCTTCAAGAACACATGGTCTAAAGGAACTTCAATGGGCTAACAATGTTAACACCATGCTTTCGAAAGGATCTTCATTAAAATGTAGAAATATATTGGGTGAACCTTTTAAACAAAAACACTACCGATGCAAGTAATAAATTGGGTGGTTTCTTGTTGACAAATATGGCCCTTCTAGTTTTTCATCACCAACAATCATTCTGTGAATAGGAATAGTATCTTAAGTTAAAGGATTGACTCATCCCCAAAAAATGGATTTGAAACCTGAGTGGTTCTCATTTAATTATAAACTCTTTTTTATTCCTTATCTCTTGTTAATCTATGATTTGCAAGGTAACAACAAACGGACTCAACATTGAACAGGTAGAGGCAGCGGTTCAAGGTTGTCGTTGTCGGACCAGTCTAATTGGGGTCCAATCAAAACTAATTAAGAAGATTATTCAATATTTTTATTACAATATGTAAAGGATAAGAAACAAAACAAATCGTAATATTCATAATTTCGCACCACAAAACGTAAATAAGTGAAGGGAAGAGTGAGTATATTAACGTAAAGAGAATCGGCGGTGGTTAGAGAATAAAAAGCTTTTAGTTGAACAAAAAAATCAAAAACTTCCGTGCGGCATATAATTTATGAGACATATGAGTGAAGGGTGAAAGTTTGAGTCCCACATCGAACAACTTTGGAGAAAGTGAAAAAACTAGCAATTATAAAAAAGAGGACAGGAGGCACGTGAAAGCTTAACCTACATTTAACCTCACGTGTGGTTAACTCCTTTTAAATTAGTTGTTGCGATCATCATTTTGGCCATACTCGCAAAAACGCACGGCGCTTCTCCAAAATTACAATGGTATCTCTCTCTCTCTAATTTTAAGCCATGTTTACATATATAATAGTATTTAGGAATAGGTTATTGGGTACAAATTAAAGAAATTGATTATGATGATAAGCTAAATTAAAAGGGATACATTAGTTGATGCATCCTTTTAGTTAGACCAATACCATATATTCGGATAATCTCATGTCTTTCATCTTGTTCTGTCATTTATTTAATCTATTTTGTGGTTTTTTTTTCTCTTATTTAATTTTATCTTGTTTGATTTTTGTTAGATCCAAGCTGGTTAATGGAATATCAACATGTGCTACATCAAATGGAAATCATCGGCAGTGTTATATATCCCTATGCCTTTTCGGTTACGGTTTGCTATATTATCTGTTTTGATAATTTCCACCATAGATCTCCAACGACTGTGATTTTATTGATTAAAAGGTAATGATAGGTATAAATTAATTTATGATTTCTTCATATTTAGTACTATAATTCAGTATGATTTAAAGGCTTTTATCCCGACGATTACAATCTATGAATTTGTAATTTTTGTCCCTGATGGCATTCTTTAGATTCAGGATAATATTAAAAAAAATATACTAGCCTAATTCTCCAAATTCTCTTTTCCTTTTTGTTTAATTTCTAGATGTGGGAAAAATCATTTTTTGTTTTAAAATGGTGTATTGTGTAGCAAATTTCACTATATCAGTCAACCTAGATAGTAAAGGTTAATTTTTAGTTAGAGTGCCCCTTAGTCGTATTGTGTAACTTATATGTGATAATTTTTTTCATAGGGCGGGAAGAAAATATGGAGGAAGTTAACAAGAGACCTTGTTGGACCAATTTCCACTTTCTCCGAACTACCTGATATTTGCTTCGAATACAATGTTGACATCGAAGCGGTACGTGGCATTGGCTAGGTTTCACTCCCCAATTAATTCTCAATTATCTTTTCTCCACTTGCTCATTTTCAAGTTCTAAAATTGAGATTACTTAATTGAATGCTTTTTATGTTATATATTTTTGGCAAATTTGCAATAGGTACTTGCAACCAATCATTGTGAACGTCTTTGCAGATTTTCAATTGTAGAAAGAGAAGAAAATGGAAAATGAAATAAACAATACATCTAGCGAAAAGTTGCAAGATACTGTAAGATACATCTATATACAAATTATTTTACAAAAATAGGGATGAGATGTTTTGATTTATTTTATTATCTATTGTGACAAACATTTGCTTCAAAAGTTAATCATCTCTCCAAGAATTTTGGCAACTAACAAGTGTATATAATTGTTTATGCAGTATTGTGATCACTTATATCGTCAAACTTGAGGTTGAATACAAGGAAGGATGTGAGAAGCTATATTTAGTATGAAGCGCTTCCTGAGAAACGCGATATAGATAAAATCAAGACAAGCCAAAGGAGGAAGCTAGCTATAGTTGCTATAGATAACTTTAAACAGTACCACGAATAAATTGAAATTAAATAATTCTTTATCACATATTAATTTATAATTCTTATAAAGGATTCATATAAACTATGAAATTCTATGGTTCAAGTTATATTTGTGTTTTTGGGAAGTCAAGGAACTAATTGTAACCATAGACGGCCCTCCACTAATCATTATTCTGCTTCTCGACGGTTGCAATTCCCTATAGTGTTGTTATTTTGATTATTTACATCCTACTCACTACTTTTTTGGTATCCCATGATTCCTCGTATTGTTCTTTTCTTCAATTAAATAACAAAAGCTTGATGTTTGATGGATGTCTGTAAAGCTAATGAAGAAGGAAGATACACTTTGTCTTGTGGAATGAAGTTTCATGCTTATATTTTCAAATTATCAAGTGGCAAACTATTGTGTATACTTTCATTGTTACGATGAACAAAGCTTTGCATTGATTTTATATTGTCATGCAATATTTTGGTTTCTACGGACTTGGGCCATAGAAAATAGAATAGTTTGTTGGGTTTTAATATACCTATATATTTGGCATTTTAATGTGAGTAATAAGATATTTGTGCTACATTTGTTCCTATAACCTTAGATTCATGGGTATAGTCTCCTACATACGTTTTGATTTTGTTCATTATAAGGCGATATGGAATTTGACCCAATTTCAACCAATTTCTGGAATTGTTGTTTATTTTGTATAAATTATAAATTATATAGTAATTTATGATCAACACCATGCATGCTATCTTTGAATTTCTACAGAAACCGAGGATTACAAATAAAATATAGTTTAATATGTCTCTATGTGAGACATAATTTACAATTTTATTCAGTAATGTGTTTTAAAACTGGACCTAACATTGACCGGGTAGAGGCTGCAGTTCAAAATTAATTAAGAAGATTATTCAATATTTTTATTACAATATGTAAAGATAAGAAACAAATCGTAATATTCATAATTTCGCACCATAAAACTTAAATAAGTGAAGAGAAGAGTCAGTATATTAACTTAAATAGAATCGGCGGAGGTTAGAGAATA
This sequence comes from Astragalus glycyphyllos, assembly GCA_963573325.1. NCBI lineage: Eukaryota > Viridiplantae > Streptophyta > Magnoliopsida > Fabales > Fabaceae > Astragalus > Astragalus glycyphyllos. Next base: position 12,197,667 of record OY754312.1, on the reverse strand, counting down.
AACAACTTTCAGTTGAACAAAAAAATCAAAAGCTTCCATGAGGCATATAATTTATGAGGCATATGAGTGAAGGGTGAAAGTTTGAACCTTACATCGAACAACTTCGGAGAAAGTGAAAAAAACTAGCAGTTATAAAAAAGAGAATAGGAGGCACGTGAAAGCTTAACCTAAATTTAACGTCACTTTTGCCATACTCGCAAGAACGCACGGCGCTTCCCCAAAATTACAATGGTCTCTCTCTCTCTCTCTCTCTCTCTCTCTCTCTCTCTCTCTCTCTCTCTCTCTCTCTCTCTCTCTCCCTCCCTCTCTCCCTCCCTCCCTCCCTCCTAAAAGTGTGTGTCTTTGTGTAAATTGAGGGTGTTGTCTTAGTGTAAGTGAGCCGATGCTTTCCCTCACCTAAAAAGAAACATGAGCTGATGTTCTATCATGGGCTTGGGTCTAATTAAGACTAGGCCCTTTTTTGTTACTCACACCCCCTTATTTATCCGACAAAACCCCCACTTATTTATCAATATTATCACATAATAGGTTGAAATATCACGCAAAATCATACAAAAATGAAAAACACATGTAAAACATCTAGAGGACAGTTAATAATATTCAAATTAAATTAATAATTCGCTTTGGGTATTACAATATGCCTTCTCGATTATGCTTTGCTATATTATCTGTTTTTATAATTTCCACCATAAATCTCCAACGACTGTGATTTTATTGATTAAAAGATAATGATAGACTGAAATTAATATATGCCTTGTTGTTTTTCTTAAGCAGCGGTCATTTAGTGATTACCATTAATTCATCAGTATTTTCTTATATAATGTCTAGTATTTGTTCTTATATGTTGTTTTCCTAAAACTACGATAATCTCTCTCTCATTGTTCAAGAGAATAAATTAAATACAAACTTATGTGAAAATATTACTAAAATAATATTTACTTTTTCTTTATAATATTATAATATAGGCACGTGAGAGCTAAACATAAATTTAACCTCACGTGAGGTTAATTCCGTATAAATTCTTGTTTCGATCATCACTTAGGTTATACTCGCAAGAACCAACGGCGCTTCCCCAAAACTACAATGGTATCTGATCTCTCTATCTATCTATCTCTCTCGCTATTTGTAATATGCCTCTATTATTTGCATTTGAAGAGACTTACAAGCGGCTGCTCACTATCTATGTATCACTCATCCTTATCTAAGACATGTTTATATTTATCACTTTATTTAAGAATTGATTATTGAGTAAAAAAGGAATTGATTATTATGATCTGCTAAAGAGGGGTACATCGATTGAGATAGCATTGTAGAAAGACCAGAACCATATATTTGGATAATCTCATGTCATTCATCATGTTCTGTTATTTTTTGCATCTATATTTTTGGTTTCTTTTCTCTTGTTTAATCTTGTGTTGTATGTTTTTCAATAGATCCATAAGTGAGATAACAAATGCTTGTTAAAGGACTGTCAACATAGGCTTGTTCAAATGGAAATCATCACCAGTGTCAATATCTCCAAGCCTTCTCAGTTATGCTCTGCTATATTATTTGTTTTGATAATTTCCACAATAGATCTCCAACGACTGTGATTTCCTTGATTAAAAGGTAAATAGTATGAAATTAATATAAATTTTCTTCATATTTAGTACTATAATTGATTATGAATTAAATGTTTTTATCCTGATGATTACCATCTATTTTTTATTTGAATTGGTAAGTTTTGCCATTGATGGCATTTTTTAGATTCAGGTTAATAGTAAAATTTATATATTAACACAATTCTCTTAATCCTGGTTGGGTGAAAAATCATTTGATTTTAAAATGGTGTGTTGTGTAGTGATTTTCAGCAAGAGAATTCCCCATGATATTGTGTAACTTATATGAGAATTTTGTGCATAGGGTCAGAAGAAAAGAGGGCGAAAGGCAACAAATGGAAAATTTTCCTCTTTCTTCAAACTTCCAAATATTTGCTTCTAAAATAATGTTGACATCGAGGCGGTACGTGGATTTACTAGATTTCACTCCCTGATTAACCCTCATTTTTTCTTTTCTCCACTTGCTCATTTTCAAGTTCCATGATTGTGATTACTTAATAAAATTGTTTATAAGTGATATACTTTACTTTCAAGTTCCTACATGGTCATCATTTAATTATAAATCTCTGCATTTCTTCCTCCACTTTACTTTGAAGTTCCTATTGGTCATCATTTTCCTTTTGATAGCCTTTTTACCAAGTCCCAGTCCTGCCTGTTGTTTTCATGATTTACTTACTTCTCCTTACTACCTCCGTCCCGTCCCAAAATATAAGGATCGAAAGTACATGTATACAGGATTGAGCAGCTTTTGTTTCCTTTCTCTCGCAGACTCTTTTTCTCGAGGTCAAGACGTTTCGTTGCGAGGTTTCTCTTCGACTCAAAGCAATGACTGAACAGAAGTGCTCTTTCAACTCGAAGAGAATGTGATTGCTGATGCTGAGATAAACAACAAGCAGGAGCAGCCCGAAGGTGAAGTCGAATTCGATCGAAGCCGTTCATCAGACAACAAGGACAACAAAAAAGACGACGAAGAAAAAGAATATGTGACTGTAAGACTGTCAGATTTACACAAGGAAGTTCAGTGTCCGATTTGCCTAGGCATCATTCGAAAAACAATAACAGTAAGGAATGCTTGCATCGCTTTCGCAAAGAGTGCATAGACATATACATGCGCTTAGGTAACAATGAATGCCCTTCTTGCCGTACACATTGTGCTAGCCGGTGCTCATTGAGAGATGACCCAAACTTTGATGCCTTAATTACTGTTATCTTTCCTGATATTGATAAGTATGAGGAAGAGGAATTCGCTATGCGTGAAGATGATGAGGTGACTCACAAATCACAATAAGCATATAAGCAATCAGTAAAGTCCATGGTGGTGGAAGATAAAGCTAAGGAGCCTGTTTTCCTATAATGTCCTTTATAATTTTAAAGATTTATGTATTGAATTATGTTCCTTTTTGGATTATGGATTTGGTACCTTTTGTCTTTGGATTCTTAAATCCAAAATGTTTACCAATGATATTAGGCCTAAGTTGAACGACCTTTACGTTTGGATCTTTATGGATTAATGACTCTTTTGGTATCCTTAGCTATAAATTAGTTTAAGGTGTGAGGTGTTATGATTTTGGGAATTAAATTTTCCGTTTGTTTTATCCAAATTGTGTTAGTATTCAAAAAAAAAATGTATACAGACTAAAATTGGTCTATAAATACATGTACTTTTGGTTCTTATATTTTTATATTTTTGGATGGAGGGAGTATTTTTTTGCTATCCCATCATTCCTCGTATTGTACTTTTCTTTAGTTGAATTTAGCAACCGTGATGCTTGTTGGATGTCACTAATATTAATAAAGAATGAAGTTACGGTTTGCCCTGTGTATATATAATTCATTTTTCTAAGTGGTGGAAATAGTAAAACAAGTGTGCTAAAGTTCCGGACCCAAGTGGGCTCATAAGTAAAAAATGGTTTAATAGTAGTTTGCTAATTGCAGAAAATGAAGAAAATGAAAAATTTGTGCTTGTAACACTAGATTTAAGTTGAATCAGAATTTAAATTATTAACAAAATAAACTAATGTTTGGCATTCTCAATTTATTCATTAAATACTACTAAAAGCAAGACTAAAATACAAATGTAAATAATGACTATGGCTCTAATATCAAATTCTTTCTCCTTTTACTTCAAGTACTGATAGTCGAAGCACCTTATCTAGAAGTTGCTTCGAGAATAAGGACTAATGTGTAATCTCATTATTATCTATTATATGGCTCCTACGACGCTTTTTTCTAAAAGACAAAATATTAAAAATATAAGAAAAAATGAAAAAATACTTGTTAAAATAAAAGTAATAATAAAAAATAATTTGTTATAAAAATATATGTAGACTGACGCTAAAAACTTACGCTTTGCAAAAAGAGCAACAATATTTGAACCCATATTTTTCTGAGCTTTTTGACCAAATTGAAAAAGTCGGAGTCTCTAAACCTAGATCGCACGTCATCCGGACGAATGCATTGGGTCAGTGGGTCATTGGTTGAATCGGTGGGTCACTGATTGAACAGTATAACCCAGTCACAATAAAATAAAATAAAAAAACATGATAAGCATCAATTTCATTCTTGAAAAAATTATCAAAAATTTCATTCTTGAATTCAGAGTCTTGTAGTAGGCTTTTAATTGTATTCTAAATTTTGTTGTTAATATACTTAAAGGTTAATTAATACCCCTTAAGTATAATATCCATTCCCGACATCTTGGTGTTGAGTACCTGCAAGCACTCTGATGTCTAAGTTAGCAAGGGAAGTGAAGAGGCAATAGTGGAATGAACGTACTTGGAAACGAGGGGCCGCACTCCTATTTATAGATGTGGCGCTGCTGTTGAGCCGTTGGATGCGGGTGCGGGCCTCTTAACTGTTGGATGTGATCCTCGCGTGTGTTGGGTCGTCCCTGGTGCGGAAATGGGCCTGACCCGACCCTGTGGGTCTTGGGCCCAGTCCGGAACAGTATCAAAGCCTATCCTAGATCCGTCGGGCCACCTACCATTATCCACGCTCCAAGCCCAATAGTTCTAGGCGTGAGGGGGTGTATTAGGGAAAATCCCAAGCCCCACATCGACTAGTGATAAGGCCTCATATTTTTTCTGAGCTTTTTGACCAAATTGAAAAAGTCGGAGTCCAATGGGAACCTGCCAGATATAGGGTTTGTTAGTGAAATAGCCGTTTGATGAGTAAAGGAAAAATAATTTTTATGTTAAAAAGTAGCTTAAAATTGGTATATCGTAATAGGCTTATAAAAGACTAAAAATAATATATGACTAAGTAAAAATTAGCGCAAGGCTAATCGTGCGCACAGGGGGAATAGGAAGATTTGCACTGAACCAAACCATGTTGGTCCTTACTTGTGTGCACGAGGGAGTCCCTTCTACTTGCTTGTTTACAAGCTCTCATTGAGCTTTAGTATATAAAGACTTTGGTGAGTCCAAAGCCAAGCAATGTGGGACTTCCCACTATTGATATATCTTTGTTTTTCAACAAAACACAACAACCAATATGGATAATCCAAGAGTTTATATATGTTTTTGTATTAAATATTTAGGATTTTTATTTTTTCAAAAGTGGTCTAAGAAGAAAAAAGAAAATGTCATAATATTTGATTTTTTATTATGGGTCTATTAAATGTTATTCGCATAATTAGGGTTATAACTTCAATTCTTAAATTTTTAATTATGTGTGTACATTTTTTTGTATTTTTTAAAGTTGAAATTCATTTTAAAACAAATAATTAAATATAATTTTATGTGATTTTAATATTTAAAGAATATATTTATTCTTTGCTTTATAAATGTAGATATGTGAAAGCCTAACATAAATTTAACCTTAAGTATTGTTAATTTCTCATAAATTTGTTGTTGCAATCATTTCATAAACTATAGTAACAAGGTTGTACCAAAAAAAATTATACAAGGATACACGTCATTTTCCCAAAATTACGATGGGGTGTGTGTGTGTATCTCACTATTTGGTAGAATAAATTAAATGTAATATTTATGTGATTATATTATTAAATTAGTAGAATACCGTGCATTTGCTTCCAAAACAATGTTGACATCAAGACAATACATGGCACTGGCAAGGTTTTGCTTCCTAATTAAATCTCTTTTTTCTATTCTCCACTTGCTCATTTCCAAGTTCCATGATTGTGATTACCGAATAAAATGGGTTTTAAGTGATATATTTTTTGGAAAATTTGCAATAGGTACTTGCAGCCAATCATTCTGAACATCATCGTAGATTTTTGCTCATTCAAAAAGCGAAAAAATAGAAAATAAAATATTGAAGATGATCTAGCAGAAAATTGTGAGATGTTGTAAGTTACAACTATATGCAAATGATTTTAACAAAAATTAGGATGAAATGTTTTTATTTATTTTAACAATGCATATAATTATTTATGCAGTATCATCATCATCATCACTTCTACCATCAAACTTGAGGTTGCACACGAAGAAGGATGTGATAGAGTATATTTTGTATGAAGCTCTTCCTTAAAAGTGCGATGTATTAAAAGCATGACAAGCCAGAAAAAGGAAGAGGATGCTGACCATAGTTGCTATAGATAACTTTAGACAGTGCCACAAATAAAGTTAAGAAATTCTTTGTCACATACAAATTTATATTTTTTAAAAATAATTCATATAAACTGTGAAATTTTATAGTTGAACTTATTATATTTGTGTTGTTGGGAAGACAAGGTCCTAATTATATGGTACTAATTATCCATGAAAACTCTGGATTTGTTCCTTCACTTTACGTCCAAGTTCCCATTGGTCATCACTTTCCTTTTGATAGCCTTTTTTTTTGCAGTTTCCCTGCAATGCTGTATGTCACTAATAGTAATGAAGAATGAAGATACAGTTTTGGATTGTGTAATGAAATTTCATGCTTACATGTTCAAATTATCAAGTCCAACCCATTGGGTATACATTCATTGTTCAGATGAGCTGGGATTAATTTGCATTATTTTTATATTTTATATTGTCTGGCCATTTATTGTTTCTATGGACTTGGGCCATACAAATTAGAATAGTAACTATAAGCCATTAACCGAAATGAAGTTAAGGAACTATTATTGTAAAATACCGTTGGCAATACGTTTAGTGTGCGTATTCAAAGAATCTCCAAAGTATATCGAAGTGGGTTCATTGTTCAACCTCTTGCACTCAATTTAAAGAGAACGGTGGGAGAGAAAGAACCTAAAACTTAGTGTATATAGACACTTTGAAGTCGTGCGCAATCATCTTCCACTTTGTCCTTCATTCCTGCAGCATCGTCTTGTTCACATCGAGTATAATTTTTGATTTGCTTATTCTTTCTCAGTCACAAACTCACCAACACATGATACACTTATTATTTTCTTGTATGGCTAATGATTAGAAATGGTAAAGAGGTTTGTATCCTTGATTGCATTTGAAAGTTTTAAGAAGAAATATAGTGTAATAATTAAAAGTAGAAAGAAACTTTGAAAAACTGTAAGTCAAATGTTTTTAGAAGTAGACTATTCAATTTTAATACATGATGGAGAACTATAGTGTTGTTTCATATATGAAAGAGAAACAAGAACATAATGAAATTGAAGTTTCACATTATGAAGGGAAGCAACTTCCTGACTGGAATATGAATGTCATCTGCTGTTACACAATAAAATTCAAATAATAAACAGAATTAGATGAAACAGATGCACACATTCTCTTAAACGTATTTACATGGACCTTTCGGATGCCAAATCGAGAAGTGTGCGGAAGAACTCATGAGGATACAATGGTGGTTGTTCTGCTAGTGCCTGAGATATGAATAGAATGGTATATACAGTTAGAATCATCATGATGCATAGAATATAGTGCTTGTTCTGATAAATGCCTTTATACTTGAATAAAGATGCTTTAAATAGACAGCTTCCTCATGATTCAAGTTCATGTGATTAGCTGTTGCAAAATGGCAACATCTTTTAAATGCAGTGAAGAATAATGTCCTGATTTTAATTTTTTGTCATGCAAAGCACAGAAAAAATGCACACTAGAAAGAAAAGAAAGTAATGATATCATTACAAAAACTCACCTGATGAATCAGAACAGTGGAAGGTGTCATTCCAGGTACAGTGTTGACCTCTATGATCAAAACCTACAAAATTTGAAAATGGTCTATAAATAAGACGATGATAAGTCATCGATACACAAATTCCCGTATCTGACAACAGAGTAATAATTTTCATTTCAATGAGTTGATGACATTCTCCTCAAGATAGTACAAAATTTATGGCATTTACTTCAAGGGGATAACTGAGAACAATTAGGTGAAAGAGAAAGGGAAAAAACATGACCCAGCAATGAATTTCAACAAACCTCTCCATTGTCAACATTGACAAATGCATCAATTCGTGAAAATCCTTCTAATTGCAGAGTGTTTGCAATCAGCTCAATATGCTGTTTACATCTTTGCAAAGCTTTCTCACTGTAAAGAAAAGCAAAAGCAAAACATCATTAAAAATCACTCGACGAAACCAACAAAGAATTATTTATTAAGATTACGCCAATGCAACCAACATTGAATTGTAAAGAAACAACAATCTGTCAGAAAGTTTAACTATTCTGTAAACTACAATTACATGATGGAATACGCACATCCACGTAAATAAATATTAGCAAAACGGCATTCTGTTAGAAGTTTTCGTTGACACTGAATATTGAACTAAATGTAGCATTGACATTAACAAGCAATATTTTTCAACAAACCTATAGTGATCAATATTCGAGAGGACAACTGATATGAAATTTAGTAGTTGTCTAGATTATCAAACTGAAAATTGGATATATGCTTAGAATCTCAGACCAACCGATAAGTTCCAATTGAGGTACAATAATAATCAACACAAGGGTAGACAATATCGTGTATTGGTTTTTTTAGTTAAAGACATTTTCGTCTTTTCAAAAATAACCAATACTTCTCACTTCTCTATTAAGAAGGTAGTGATAAACCTCGAAAAACAAGAAACACAAAGGTATGAGCCACAAGATGTTTTGCAAATGGGATGTGGAAATGGAATCTCAAAATATACCTCATAATTGACAAAGGAGGTGGAGTCAGATTGATGCCAGTTCCACCTGCAAATCAATGTACAAAGATAGAGATGAACCAATGTGAACTACAAAATAAAGATAGATAAACTACAGAACCTAAGAAAACTGGCACAAAGCATGTTTATTGGAATTATCCTGCTAAAAACCAAAGATTATAATTTAGTTCTAGGTAATTCTATGCAGACCAACCTTGGAACTTCTCCTCTAGTGACAAAATATCGCCAGTTTCCTTGACAGTTACACTTGGACTTAGCGAGTGGATTGATCCACGCTTTCCGATTATGCCAACTGTTATTTCCACCCATCTACTGTTCCCTTTCCACACCAGGTCATGACCATTCTCATTCTTAAATTTGGAGGTCACAATTATTTCATCTGTCTCTATGAAAGGTTCAAAGATCAAGAATTCTGGAGGAGGGTTTGGCATCTCAATCATACCATGTGCCTATACATCAATCAAAAGCAAGAGACATACTGTCACTAAGTCAAAAGTTAAACGTTAGGAACTGAAATCGGGAGCTCAGTAACTGATAATCCTATCTAAACTATCGAGGAATAGCAGGAAATAATAACAATGAATTGAATTATAGTCAACAAGCTATTCCACAGTGACAAGTTATTTGGCAGCAATTCCTGTTCCTATACCTTTGATAAGCTATTTGGAAGAATCCTTAACCGACAGTCCTCCAAAGCTTTGATATAGATTGAAAGGTCATTAGAACAGCTGCATGAAAACAGAATGAGCAGGTAAAGATTAAAAGTTAATCCCGTAAGAGCCCGTTATAATTCAATATTTAATAATTTTGAATTATTGATGACACAAAAAAGGGATGCCAATAAAGTGACAAATCTACCATAATCTTGCAACTCCGGTTGAGCATCCATCTCTTGCTGGCTTGACACATAATGTTTCACATTGTAGCTTCTGGGTGAGATCATGCCATATATCATTTACGGACTTATTAAACATATCATCTTTTCGCCAGACTTCCTTATTTATGGTAAGAACTCCCGAGTTCGCAAGCTTTCAACAAAAGCATATTAGAATGCACAGTCAGAGAAAAATGTCAAATTGTGTTTACCTTTCAGGGAAGACATGTTTTAGTTAGGGAAACTTACATGCTTTAGAGCAACAGAAGTTGCAACTTTGTCCATACAAGTCTTTGATGCCAATGCGCCAGGACCTTCAATGGAAGATATAAGAGGGGGAAAGGACAATTACAATTGTACCTAATAGCGTGCATTAAGGGTACATTATCATTCATCGACGAACCTGTGTAGGGAACTCCTTCAGCATCCAACAAAGATTGAAGCGTACCATCTTCTCCAATTCCTCCATGTACTATAAGAAGTAGCAAAGAATGAACATCATACATAAATTCACAATCAATTTCAGTCTTGGAAGGTACACTACACATTTATGTCGTTAAAACGTGTCGTAATCTGGTCAGTTATCACTATTTAACAAATAATTTTATCATGCATCAGCACAGAAATTGAAGTTAAAAATTTAATCATTAGAAAACACTTGTCCTCAGTCCTCTTAGAACCTGCAATAAAAACTGTTGCCTTGACTTCCTTGGCTAGCTTGATCCACTGATTTAAAGAAAATTTCTTAGGCAGTTCCTCAGCAATATCGAACCCTGTAAACCAATCGTGATCCTTCAAACCCTCCATGAGATCATTTAACACTTTCTTCCGTAGCTCAGATGTTAGAGCAGCCCGATTTGGCTCAATTGCTTCTATGCATGCTTCAAGTACCTCCTCAGTAGTATGTCGTAGCACAAGAGAATATCTGCACAAAAATAATGACCATTAAATTATTTCATTCTAGCTACGTTAGGCGAAATCACAAACATGAATAACCAACTCATGTTACTGATCATGGATTGAGTGGTGCCTATGTCAAGAAGTTACCTTAGATAAAAAGTTTTCTCTAATCTGGAGAATGTACACATAGTTGGACACATTTCTGGATTGTAAATGCTAATTGTATATCCTATTGAGTAAAGTGAAATATTTTTTCTTGAGCACATAATAGTTTGAGAGAAACCCAGCATGCAAATAATAATTCAAAATGAAAACCTCGTGCCGATCATAAGTTTAGGGTAGAAAATGGCATTCAGAATATCATTTTCGCTTGAAATGTACAAGCTCATTTTTGCCAAATGCAAAATTTAATTTATATAATTTATTTATGAATAATGGTGTGGGAAAGATTGAACATGACCACTCAGTCATTGTGACTTTGTTATCATGCCGATGACCAACTTTTGTAAAAGCTTAACCTTGTAGGTGGAATGGCTTATATCTCTCTAACAACCTCAAAATAAACAAGCTGTTCCATATGTATATTAAGAAATGAAGGACAAATCCTGAGCTAGAGAAAAGAACCAATACTTACGGTAATGACCAAACAGTTCTATTCCTTACATCATCAGCCTTCATTCCCATATCGACGCTAGACGTATAATCACTTGTTGAGGAAAGCAAGCATGGAGTTACCTCAAGCTGGAAAAACAATGATCTTAGTCTCAAATGTATTATACATATTGCACTTTGGTTCCACATTAATCTTTTGAGGTAGTAAATGTCATAAGTTTACAGAATTCATCAACACTTCATTATTACACATTAATCTTTTGTGGACACTTACATCGTTGAAGGCTAGCAAATTGAGCCATACATTTGTACCACTCATAAGAGATACTTGCCGTTCTGATGTGTTGCCTCCAAAAATAACAAAAACTTTTTGAGCTCCTTCACAGTGAGCAAGTGACTTGTTAAGTTCCGAAGATTTTGATCTGCTTGGGATCTGATCCGATATAACACTAACTGGTGCAAGATTTGGAAATCGCAAACAAGCATGGTGAACAATGCTCCTAAGGATGTTTTTATGAGAAAAACCAACCTGAATAACAATAGATAGCATTTCAGGCTGTGAATAATATGAATATCCATCAATAAGCAAAAAACAAATTTGCAGACCAATTAAGTATGACATAGAATTTTGATATTTTAATACAAGAATGATGCAGACACATACCTTGGAAGCTTGTTGAAATAGAAAACTTGTTTGTTCCATACCACTGATCTGAAATAAGCAGTGAATACATATTCAGCACTAGTCAACAACAAAGAATAGTGGTTAAACCGCCATATGTATACCGCCTGAGAGAGAAAATCATCTCACCATGTTAATGTCAGTGAATATTACGGTACCACATCCAGTCCTTCCATATTCATTTTCAGAAGATGATAACTTACAACCTGAATCGGGCAAAAACCATCCATCAATTCGTGCAAAATCTCGTAGGCCAAGTCGTTGAAATAACAGAGATGCTCCTTTGCGAATAATCTCAATTACATCTAAAGGAAATCGAGGTGGTGTGTGATAAGTGACCTGTAGAGAATATATGCCTCATATTGGATTAGAGAAAAACTTGCCAGTATTGCCTTAAACAAAATACTCATTATACTGAGATTAAAACAGAAAAAGTCATTTTGCGCACAAATATGATACACAGATACGATACGAGTAAACTTATTGTGTGAGTATATAACACATATACACTACTACCGACCTGTTGGGTTGGAAGGTACTTCCTACGGTAATTAAATATAGCATCATTCTCTTTCACATCATTTGCACCAAGGAATTGAAGCTCCACCTGTTCATCCATATTACAGTTACTACTAGCTGTACAAAATAATCATTAGGAAATAACCAATTACAACTGCCATGTACATAAGGTTTGAGTATTTTCACGCCGAACAAAAACTCAATTCAGTTGTAAATACAACTGATCCTAATTATTACCACTGATTTTGAATCAAACAGGAACTGATACTCTATACGGTCTCATTTTAGATCCTTGGTTCACTCCAAAATGATAAAAATGTTAGAAACCATGGTTGCATATAGAAAACAGTAATATGAATTCTTTATTCATTGAAAGATATTGGTACAATGAGAGAATCCTATATATATATATATATATAGTGTTGAGCATTACAAGGGATAGGATTGCTCAACCTATCAGCTACCAACTAACTGAACAGTTTGTTAGAAACAGACTTCTAACAAACTGTTAACTACCTAACAGCTATAACAGAAACAGAATAACAGTAACAGATATAACAGATACTAACAAACTGAACAGAACCTATTTTAAGTCTTATCTAACATTCCCCCCACAAGCTCAGCAGTACCCTAGTACTCTGAGCTTGTTTCTGCAGATTTGGAACTGCTGCTTGCTAAGAGGTTTGGTCAGAATGTCTGCTACTTGAAGCTGTGATGGAATGTAGGAGACAATGAGAGACTTGTTCAGAACTTTTTCACGCACAAAGAAAATATCAAGTTCCATATGTTTTGTTCTTGAGTGTAGGACTGGATTGTGACTCAAGGCTACAGTACTTTGGTTGTCACAATATATCACAGGAGAAGGAATGGAGATCCTGAGTTCATGAAGGAGAGATTGAAGCCATAAAACCTCAGAGGCAGCAAGTGCTAAGCTCCTGTATTCAGCTTCAGCACTTGACTTTGCCACCAAGGTCTGCTTCCTTGACCTCCAGGATACCAAGTTGGGTCCTAGATAGATGCATGCCCCTGATGTAGACCTTCTGTCATCAATGTCAGAGGCCCAGTCAGCATCACAGAATGCATTAATGGTAAGAGGAATGCTGGTTGTTGCTGGTTGCAGAGTGAGACCATAATCAATAGAGCTCTTTAAGTATCTCAGAATTTGTTTCACAGCACTCCAATGGGACATGAGTGGCTGTGACATGAATTGACATACTTTGTTAACTGAATAACCAAGTTCTAGTCTAGTAATGGTGACATATTGGAGAGCACCAACTATGCTTCTGTACAATGTAGGGTCTTCAAAGAAATCAGTTCCAGTTTTAGATAGCTTGAGGTTGCCAGGTAGAGGTGTGGTGATTCCCTTGCAATCCTCCATGCCTGCTCTATGTAAGACATCTCTTATGTATTTGCATTCAATTCCCAGAAAGTAATCAAGAGTGCCTAGTTGTTTTAAGGAGAAGGCAGAATTTAGCTTGGTGATGACTAAGTTCACAGCTGTGTTGGATGATCCTGTGATGATTATATCATCCACATAGATTAGAATCAGGATGCAGCAACCACGGTTATTGAATATGAGAAGAGAGGGATCACATTTTGATTGTTGAAAGCCAAAGGAAATCAATGTTTTTGTCAAGCTTTCATACCAAGCCCTTGGTGCTTGTTTCAAACCATAAATTGCTTTATTGAGTTTACACACATGAGAGGGGTCACCTTGAACAAATCTCTGAGGTTGTTGCATATAGACATCCTCTTGCAAGTGCCCATTTAGAAAGGCATTATTCACATCTAGTTGTATTAGTGGCCATTTGGAGGTGAGAGCTATAGTGAGCACAGTTCTCACTGTGATAGGTTTCACCACAGGTGAGAAAGTGTCAGTATAGCTTTGTCCATATTTCTGGTGGAAACCCTTAGCCACTAGATGAGCTTTATACTTGTTGATAGACCCATCAGGGTTCTCTTTGTCCCGGAAAACCCATTTGCAGCCAATAGCTCTTTTGTGAGGTGGAAGAGGTACCAAATGCCAAGTGTTGTTGTCTTGAAGAGCCTTATATTCCTGTTGCATAGCGGCTGCCCAGTGAGGTGAGTTGAGAGCCTGATGGACAGTGGTTGGCTCAGTGGTTGTGAGGTTGATGCTGGGATAGAGAGGAGGTTTTAGGTGGCCAGTTTTAGACCTAGTGAGCATGTGGTGAGTGTTATGAGGTGGAGAAGGAGAAGGAGAAGATGAGATGGAGGAATTGAGGTCTATGGTGCTGGAAGCAGTGGATGGTAGAGACTGAGTCGGTGATAATGGTGCATTGTTAGGAGGTGAAGTAGTATGAAATGTAGAAGAATTGTAAGTATAAGTTGGTGATTGAAATCTTGGAGAGGAAGATGTAGTAGAAGGTGGTGGTGAGGGATGATTAAAGTGATGATGTTGAGGAGGAGGTGTGGAGAGAACTCCAAGAGAGGTTGTTGTGGTGCTTGGGTGAGGTAATAATTTCTTGGAGAGGTTGGTAGTTTGATAGGGAAAGTGTTTTTCATTGAAGATCACATCCTTTGAAATGTAGATACGGCCAGACTTGTCAAGACATTTGTATCCTCTGTGTGATGTAGAATAACCTATGAATGTGCACTCTTTTGACCTGTATTGAAACTTAGGGTTGTTGTAAGGGGTTAGCAAAGGATAGCATGCACAACCAAAAGCTCTTAGGAAATGATAGTCAGGCATAGTATTAAACAATAATTGAAGAGGAATTGTGTGAGTGTGTGATGCAGGAAGTCTATTAATGATATAGACAGCTGTGTGAAATGCATGGTCCCAAAAATGGTATGGTAGAGAGGAGTGAGAGAGTAGAGACAGACCCATCTCTACAATATGTCTGTGCTTCCTCTCTACAACTCCATTTTGATGGTGTGTGTGTGGGCATATGATGCGATGTAGAATGCCTAATTGTGCAAGATAGTCTTTAAAGGGTCTAAATTCCCCACCCCAATCTGATTGGATGGCTTTGATTTTTGTGTTGAGTTGCAATTAAACAAGTGCTTTAAACTGTTTAAAGACTGTGAGTGTTTCAGGTTTGTCATGCAGGAAATATATCCAAGTGTACATACTAAATGCATCAATGAATGAAATGTAATACTTGTAGCCCATAGATGATTGCATAGGGGCTGGTCCCCATAAATCACAGAAAATGAGATCAAGAGGAGTATTGTATGCAGTAGTTGACACGGAAGAAGGCAATCTATGTGATTTGCTAAGACAACATGCAACACAAAAGTTAGTTTTATTTCTTTGAACATTGGGGAGATTACAAGACTTGAGAACATTGTTTAAAGTGTCTAGCTAGGGTGCCCTAGTCTGTGATTCCACTGAAAATAGGTGTCCCTAGGACTAGTTACAACAGTATTTATAGAAGGAAAAGCAGTGTTATTAGATGGCAGATTTGCAGCTGGAATAGAGTAGAGGCTTGCAGAGTCCAGTTGGCCTTGAAGCAGCACTTGGTCATCAGCCTGTGATTTCATCACATAATGAAAGGGATGAAATTGTATATATGCATTGTTATCATAGGCAAATTTAGAGACACTAATAAGATTTTTGTTTATGCCAGGGACATGTAAAACATTATTTAGATGCAATGTATGATTAGGGTGAGTAGGAGAGGTAAATTGAAAAGAAGAAATAGATTGAACTGGCAAACCTTGGCCGTTCCCAAGGAAAATGTTTTCCAAATAGGAGGGTGGAGGAGCAGAACCAGGGGCTGCAGGCATTTGAGTGACATGTTGAGTTGCAGCTGTGTCCAAATTATTGCTTAGGGTAGGATGCATTTGGTAACCAGCAGTGTAGTTTGCTTGAGGGACATTTGGTTGCCATTGATTGTTTCCTTGAGACCACTGATTATTGTTGTTAGGAGCAGGATTCCTTATGAATTGATATGGATTTCCATTCACGAACTGTTGACCTGTACCATATGCAGGATTGAACCTGTGATAGCAATTTGCAACTTCGTGACCCGTATGATGACACAGTTGACACTGTACAGTGGAACGACCACCACCACCACGTCCGCCGCGATTCCCACGGCCATTGCGACCTCCACGGCCGCGGAATTGATTGTTTCCTCTGAAACCGGTGTTGTTGTGCTGAGAATTGTCGAAATTAGGGTTCCCAGAGGTGTAATTGACTTGAGGAACAGCTGTCGCAGAATTAGGGTTTTCTAAAGAATTGGGGGTTTTTGTTTGGGTAAGATTCAAGGATGCAGCCTCCTCAGTGACTCGTTGTTTGTCAAGGCGCTGCTCATGGGCAAGAAGAAGAGCCCTAATTTCTTCAAGATCAAACCATTCTACTTTGGAGTTGATTAGGGTCACCAGGGCTTCGAATTCAGGCGGTAGACCTTCAAGAATTACGTCTAATTGGTCTTGGAGGGACACAGATTCTCCAATAGAGAGTAACGAATCAGAAATGTGCTTGATTTTCACAAGAAATTCAGCGATTGAAGATGTACCCTTTTTCGTCGTGCGTAGCTGGGTTCTCAGTTGTCGCGCCTGGGCTTTTGTTTTTGCCTGAAAAGATTGATGAATGTTCTCCCATAACTGGAACGTATGGCGACAACCTATTACAGAAGGTAGAATTGCTGGTGATAAAGAAGCCTGGAGCCAAGCCAACAGAAGTTGATCTTGGAGCTCCCAATTGGTATATGCAGGATTCTCAGTATTGGCCAATCTGTCTTGTTCTGATGCGAATTGAGGCGGAATTTCTGGAGATACGCAGAAACGGTGAAGACGATGAGCGCGAAGGACAGGTTCTATCTGCTGCAGCCATACAAGATAATTGGATTCATCCAATTTAATAGAGATTTTGTAATTGAATGATGATAATGGAGTGGCAGAGGCGGGTGGTGCCACCATAATTGGTGGTGTGCGAGGTGTTTGTGGCTGAGAATGATGAGATGATGCCATGGATGATCAAAGAAAGCGGAAGAGAGAAGAGGGAAGGATCGTGACCACTTGGGTGGTGCATTTAAGAAGCTCTGATACCATGTTAGAAACCATGGTTGCATATAGAAAACAGTAATATGAATTCTTTATTGATTGAAAGATATTGGTACAATAGAGAGAATCCTATATATATATAGGGTTGAGCATTACAAGGGATAGGATTGCTCAACCTATCAGCTACTAACTAACTGAACAGTTTGTTAGAAACAGACTTCTAACAAACTGTTAACCACCTAACAGCTATAACAGAAACAGAATAACAGTAACAGATATAACAGATACTAACAAACTGAACAGAACCA
Source organism: Astragalus glycyphyllos (assembly GCA_963573325.1). Taxonomy (NCBI): domain Eukaryota; kingdom Viridiplantae; phylum Streptophyta; class Magnoliopsida; order Fabales; family Fabaceae; genus Astragalus; species Astragalus glycyphyllos. The sequence goes on along the minus strand of OY754312.1, from coordinate 12,180,131 downwards.
ATTTTAAGTCTTATCTAACAAAAAACAATTATGATAATTTTAGAATTGCTGTGAATAAATACGAAATCGCATTGGATAAAAGGCAAAACGTACCTCGGTAGGAAGTAGTGCAACGGGACGACGATCTGAACCAGATCCTACATCAAGGACGATGGTTGTAAACTCACTCCCTCCTTCAAGAAATATTTCTATTAGCACTTTATTGTCAATTCCCTATCACATTCAAAATCAACGAGCAATAACAGAAGTTAATAATTGTAGTCCATATGTATTCCTTCTAATTTTTCATTACATCATTCTATATGATTTGTCTACAATAATATAATAGTCTATGCTCCTACTTAAGTGCCAAATTGACTGAAAATACCTCGGATATAATTTCATTGGCTTTCACAAGAGAATCAGTAACGCCGTATGCAACTCTAACGCCAATGCTCGACCCTCCTATTGTTGGTTTTGCCTGAGACATCAAATTTTAAAACATCAATAAGCATAAAAAAAAACTACTCCAAGTTTAGTTAAGTATCAATTTTGAATGACTGAACCAAATCAAGTGCCTTACCACAACTTTCCCAGAGTCAGGGTCCAGCTGGTGTTTCTTAAACCACTCCAATAGTTCTGATTCGTTTGTTTCATACCCCTATTTGACATCAGAGTTTTACAATTTATAAAATCCCATAGTATGTAAGTACAAAAATGTCCATGTAGGATGTTACACACAATAATTTCACAAACACTTGAATGTGGATGTAATCTAATACAAATTTTTTACTGATGAACACTATGCTTGCAGCAACCTATTATCTGATATTTTAAACATTAGAAGATACACACTGGTGTAACATGTACTTAGTCATCACTGCAAGGAGAAACAATAACCATGTCAAACCGCAATTTTCAATACCTGAACTAAGAAGCTAGGCACTGCTATGAATCCGTGCTTCCTGAGCTCCAATGTCGCTTTATACTGTCAATAATTTTAAGACAAATAGTGCCAGAGGTCAACAAATGTCCGATTCAGAAAATAAAGGTGATGTACAAGAAGAAACACGAAGAAAATAAATGTACCATATACCTTGTCAAATGCTTGGCGGCACTCACTTGATCCGGTGCCAACAAATGGGACATTATACTTTTCCAGCAATTCCTAAAAATATATATCACATAAAATTATCATTTATAAATAAACCATTTCAATATCACCTAGAAAGTATTTGTGTATATATATTGTACCTGAAGTCCACCATCTTCACCAAATTTACCATGTATAACTGGAAAAACTATATCCACAGCTGCAGCAAGATGCTCTGCCAAGTCATCCAAAGTTGGAAAACTTTGGGCAAGGCTGCAAAGTTAACAAGAGACCATCTTTAATCTTACAAATTGAAATGTAAAATGTTTCATACTATATTTTATGAGTAGTTAAATGAACTACTAGTAAAAGTATTTTCATTTACGGAAAAATTAACCCAAAAGTGATTGATTGAATGATGATTGATGAGTGATCATTCATTAACAACTCTTCAAAAATCACTAACCAATTAAGTAGTTAATTATTCCTAAATTGGAATTACTCTTACCAAGGTTTGCTTTATTGTAATTTTGCCTGATCTGAAAGGGTTTACTAACCTTTCAAGTTTAAAATCGAAATCAGCAGGGGTGTTGGAATATACCTGTAATAAAGATAAGGAAATAAGAATAATACATTGGATTGGAGAAACAATGTTTCTTTTTTTTTTTACAATAGCAATGTTTCTTTTTGATTTTATGCTATTTTATTCTTTTCCCCTTTCACTTTAAATTATAACAGTAGAGCCTGAGAGTTTTAAATAAAAAAAGTGATCAACTCAGTAGCACAATTTTAGCATATTATACAGATAGGAGCTCGTGCAGCACAATTTCGAAAAACATATATTACACTAACCTGAGCAGTAGAAATTGCATGTGCATTGAGATTGCTATCAATATAATAGCAGCTAACATGCAAATCATCTCCCTGTCAGATAACACAAAAAAGAAAAAAGATTAATAAATAAAGTGTTTGCTATATTGTGTCTATTTCAAAAGTTTTAAAGGTATTCAAGTAAAATCTACCTAAGGCAGGTATAATTCAAAAACGAACCATTAGAAATGAATTTTGTCTCAAAAGTCTATTTTGTGATAAGTTTTGAGTTCTTCACGTGTGGATAAAATTTTGATTTAATCTAATTTGTTGGTATTAATTCAACCCTATCTTTACTTTGATCTTTTATTTTTCTTGATCTAGTCTACCCCATTTCACCTCTATGAAGAAACAATTTTTTCTGGCTCCTCTCTTCTCTTTCTCCCAGCGAAATGGGTTAACTATGAATAGATTCTTCACAGCTTTTCGGATTAAAAACCAGTTTCTGTGTGACCGTGTCTGTGTCGTGTCCGATATCTGTGTCTATGTTGGTGCTTCATAGCTTCTACATCTCAATTTTTTACAAGCTTCATAAACTCTCTTATCTAACCTCTCTGTAAATATCTACAAACTTATAATATTATTTTCGTAAACAAAGAGTCATAAACATATTTTAATTAAGAAGCTTCCAAAAACCAAAAGAAGGAGCACATAACACACTACTGCATAATATTATTTTCGTAAACAAAGAGTCATAAACATATTTTAATTAAGAAGCTTCCAAAAACCAAAAGAAGAAGCACATAACACACTACTGCATAAGACAAAAACAAAAGGAGGGGCGGCGAAACCTAGTGACAATTTTCCATTAAACTACAACATAGCTGTATAATAAATTTAAGGCCAGTTTTGATAAATTTCTTAGTCAGGAGGACTTATGAAAAAAATATTGAAAAAATCATGCAATAATTATGAATTGTTTGTTAGCTTTTTTGACATTATAATTATAAATTGTTTAAATAACAGTTTCTCATATAAATTAAAATTAGTTTCTATATATCAACTTTTTTAGAAGCTTCAACAACTCTCATTTACCTAACTCGTTACGAAAATTAATTTCATTTTAAATGAGAAGTATTGTTTTAAAAGATTTCAAAATAACAGTAAATTTTTTAAATATTCTTCTATAAGTTGATGTTAAGAAATTTGTGAAATGCTTAGTAAAAAGAGGAAACTGTACCTGCAAGTGATCGATAACTGATCGAGCAGAGTTAAGGGAAATTCCACGTTCAGCAGAAGGACCACCGCATATAACACCAACCTTCAACGCCTTCCTTTCTTCCATCACATGCTCAACGATTCTATCAGCAACCACTACAACCTCGCCGTTGGGACCATGTCCACCGGCACCGGAACGAGTGGCAGTAACACATCCTAAACGTTTCGGAGAGTTTGGGGGTGGTGAGGACGACATGCGAGCAGTACCGCTGCTCTGTACGGTGTCGTTGCGGCGGAGAAGAGTGAAAGTGGTGGAAGTGCCAGCAGTTGGTGATGACGTGGCCATGAGAGGGAAAGAGACGATGTCGTTGAGAAGGTTGATAACTGACAACTGAAGAGTGAAGTGTTTGTTGAGTTGAGTAAATTGAGTTTAGTTAGATTATTATTAGTGGTTAAGCCATCAATAAAATAAAATTTGTATTTTTTATAATAAATAAATAAATAAATAAAATATGTCTTGAAAATATAAATTAAATAGTTTTTAATGTAACTAATAACATTTTTTGACACTAGCACTATTAACATCTTTTAAAACAAATTTACGGTACCGTAAAAAAAAACAAATTTACGGTAGTAGAGAATGACTAATTCTGTGCTCCTTAACACTAAAAGGTGCTAGTTTAGTGGTAAGAACTTAGTCTTCTATTCTCAAGATGCTGAGTTTAAATCTCCTCGGGAATCATTATGAATTGGTCATTAATGCCACTTTGATAAATAAAATTTCCCCTTCTCCAAATTTTTTTAAAAAAGAATTGTGCTCCTTTTAAAATATATTTATATATGTGGGTTTTTTTGTTTCAAAAATTTAGGACGAGAGGATTAAGCCTCAATCGAAGGTAGAGAAGACTTTGGGGTTCTTTGAGCGCTTACGAAGATAATTACCTCACCTTCAAGGGGACTGTTAGGGATTTGAATCGGGTAACTCTCAGACACAAATTCAGTCATAAGTCAACCTCTTAGAGCTATATTTATATATGTGGATTAAATATGTTTTTGGTTCCTAAAAACATTAGGAAAATTTGTTTTTAGTGCCAATACAAAGTTTCACACACTTTTAGTCTTACATTTTTTTCCAACGTAATACTTTAAATTTCACATGACTATTGATAGAATTTTTTTTGTCTTTTATAGCGCATATTAAAAGTCATGATGAACTAAAACATTGATGGAGAAAAAGTGAAGACAAAAAAGAGCGAAATTTTTTATAACAACTAAAAACAAAAACATACTTAATTTAACATATCTATACATAAATATTAATATACTTGTTATATAATAACTTGACAAATTTTACAAACTTCGGGACTATTTATTATTTTCATATATTTCAAAGACTAAATAAAAGATGAAAGTATAAATTTAAAAACTAAATTTAAATGTATTCTTTAATAAAGTTGAAGTCAAATAATTGGTTTTCTTAATCTCAATAAATCAAGTGAAACAATTTAAAGAAAAAGTTAATTTAAACAAACATGTTAACCAATAATCTTATTTTGTCTTATGTCTTTATAATGGGAAAATTTTGGCACTCTCTAACTCAATTGCGAACAAGGAGCCAAGGAGAAGAGCTTTTGCAGCCAGACAGCATCTTTTGGTTTTAGGACGGCATCACAAGAGATAAGCATACAATATTAATCTTTAACACTTATCTTATATTTTTTATACTTTTTTCCTTGTTTTTAATCTCTTTTTTTATAGAATAAGGATGGCTACAAAAGGTTGCTTCCTTTTTTTAATCTCTCTTTCTTAATCTCATATCAGAATGTGCTCAGTAAATTATTTGGATTGAAAAGAGAAAGGAAAATATAAAATCGTTTTTATAAAGGTGCGTATAATTAATTTATTACGAAATCAACTGTTATGATTCTATAATATTTTCTCTTGTTTTTTTGTTTTTATCAACTCAGCCTAACCCATCACATGCCCTATAACTCATGGGGAGTTGGGGACGTCAGCCTCATAGTGAGGGATGGCCACTTTGGTCCTATCCTTCTCACTCTTTTACATCTCCGTCTATTGTCTCTATCTCTCTATTAATTTCACTCTTGCGTCATTATTTATAGTTTTTTAATGATGAGAGAGAATGAAATTAAGAAATAGAGAGAATGTAGGGAGATATATAGAGAATGGAAAGGAGAGGATTTATATCCGTCTTTGACTCCCCGATGGATACAAGCTTATTTCTTTTGAACCCACTATGAGACTTAGTCCTTGAGTTGGCAATAAAAGAGTCCTGTTACTAACTCTCAGACAGACCACCATGTTGAATGTTGATAAATGATAAACATACTAATCATTACTTGCTCCTCCAAACCATTGAATGTTTTTCTTGTTCTTCTAATATTTTAGTTCAATATATCCAGACGTTAACTATTTTATTATGTGCTTAATAAATTCTTTTGTAAATACAATTTTGGATTACTTTATATAAATATTAATGAAAAATTTGTGAATTCAAAATCATATATATTTCACAATATTTAGATTTACATAGAGTGAATACCTATTTTAGCCCATGACAAAACCTTGGTGCCCAATTTGATTCTTAAGAATAAACAATAGGCATAAGAATCGTAACCTTGGTTCCCATTAAAATTTTCAAATAACTTCATCTTCTTCACCATAAGAATCGTAACCCCATTGTTGCATCTTAATTTTCTCATAAATTAAAAATTAATTCTATATTAAGAGAGGGTTAAAGACGAGTAAAAAAAACAATAAGGATCAAGGTAAAAAAAGAATAATAAGCTATAAGCTCAAATACTTCTTGAAGTAGCCTCTCAAGTAAAACTATAAACTATAAGACTTACCAAACATAGTCCTAGTTTTCATTACAAATTTCATGACATAGTATGTACAATGCATTAATCTAGCATCCAATGAAACAATGAAACATGACAATGACCAAATGTGATTTATTCATGTCAAATCATCCTCTTCCATCACTTTTACTTCCAAAGCATCCGTAACTCTAGATAAAAGGGTTGACTTCCAAGATTCCTACAAAGTAACAGTCACATTATGCAACTTAGAAAAATATATGTAGAATTTGATAGGAGATGCAGAGATATACCAAGGGGGTAATGCTTTCAAATTCCTTGACTACTAGAGTAAAACCAGTAACATCTTCTTTCACAATTGCTGCAGCCAAATCCTGAAAAAAATTGATAATAACTTTCAATCTATAAAAGTAAACAGCATTCAAGAAAAGAGTGGGAGCAAAGAAGCAAGCCAAGCTAATTGTACCAAGAAACATTTACTTTTGGAGTTCATGGGAGACAAAACAAACAAAACTGCAAAGCTAATATAGCTAGAAATTTCCACAACTTACAGATAAAAATTTGTATTCACGAGTTCTGGAGAATGTTGGATCCAAGTCCTACTTGATTAAAGGAAATTATGTTAAAGAGATGAGTGTAAAGTAAGTAACTCTAAAAGCCAGAAGAAACAATGAAAAGAACCTGATATTGCTCCAAAGAGTTGGTAATTGCGACAATATCCCCTTGACAAAGGTGGCAAAGGCCAGAATTAAGAAGATACCCTCTGACTCCATATTTCAGTAAGTTATTGTTCAGAGATTGCTGGGATATATCTTCATAAATCTTAATTGCGTTCTGATATCTGATAAATATAAAGTAGAACAATAAATCTTAGGATAAGAGTTACAGTTACATGCAATTCTAATAGAAATGCAGGAAAATAGAAATTAAAAAAGGATAGTACAAAGCATACTATTGAAAAATTGCACTCAAGAAAACAAAAAGAGTAACACTAACTGTTGAAGTTGAGCAGAAAATTGTGCAACTTTTTGTTTGCACTGGATCACAGAGGTTGTTGCATCCTCAAGTCTAAAAAACTCAGCAGCCCTCTCAAAATATGATTTGGCATGCTCTATGTCTTGATCAAGCTCATATAGCTCAGCAATTTCCTAAATTCAGAAAGAGAAATTAAACACCTCCGGAAAATTTTCATTACTGTCTAAGGGTTTAATCTCCTTAACAAAACTTAAAACAATGAACACGTTAAACATACGCTTTAACAATGTGGGCATAATTGATAATACTAAGTATTAACATTAACATAACAATACATGTGCAAGAAATAGATTTCATAATTGGGGGAACTGAAAACAAAGGCGGATGCCAATATGCTCGCCCAAATCTTTAGGACTTAGGCTGAGGTTGATAACGGAGGCTCAATAATCACCTAGCCGCCCTTTGTTGAAAGTTCCACATGGGATAGTGAGATGGTCTAACTAGTGGTTAAGTTAGACCCAAATTCAAATTCTTATATGGCATCAAGGTCTATCCTAGAACCAACGTTAGACCACCCGGTCACGCTCCTGATGTCCAGTATTGAGTGTGAGGGTGTGTGTGTTGGAAGTCTTTTATGAGATGGTGAGATAACTTGAATAGTGACTATAACTGTGAGGCAACTTTCATCACAAGAGCTAGCTTCTGGGTTTAGTTGGGCCCAAATCCAAATTCTAAAATGGAATCAAAGCCAATTATAGATTTATTGTTGGGTCACCCAAGTCACGTTCCATATGTCCAGTCCTAAGCGTAAAGGCAGGTGTGGGAAGTCCTACATCGGATAGTGAGACGGCCTAACTAGTTGTTATTATAAGTGGTGGCTACCGGCCTACCCTCACCCCAATAGCTAGCTTTTGGGGTTGAGTTAACCCAAACCCAAATTCCAAGACCTTTCACTTAGATGGTTGCATCATGATGTGTGTGTGTGTGTGGATAATATTAGAACTTAGAAGTACCTTGCAATACTTAGCTGCCATGATGTGTCGACCAATATCCGCAAAGATAGTTACTGCTTGACTGAAGCATGAAATAGCTCCTTAAAAACATCAAAAGAGAAGCAAAAATAGTTAGCTAAGCCAACGGAATGCATATCCATCGTAGAATAGCATGGTTATGCTTGATCATCAAATTCTTAGCATTTAAAATTTAAATCTCTATAAGGTGTATCTATCAACAACAAAATAAAAGAACCACATAGTGTAACCAAACAACAAAAGACGGCTCAGAAAAGTTAACAATGAGAGAGAACCTTTTTTGGCTGTTTTCTTGTAACAATGTGCAGCATCTACATAAGCATTAGCAGCATCATACTTATTATCTAACTGCACTACAAATAATTCCAAAAGGGATGTCATATATAAACCCTACACCACAAAAATCACAGTAACACAACCCTAGTAAGTAGTAACAAACCTTCATATGACATTTAGCAGATTTCTTGAAGATTGATCCAGCTGTATCCCCTAAACAAAAGTGCCCAAAATTTCAAAAAACAAAAATTAACAAATTGGGATTTCAAGTATGATGCTCAAATCCACACTATCAAAGAGTAGCATGGTAAAATAAAAGAAATAAAAATAAAAAAGAAAACTTCACAAATTGTACAAAATAACAGAAAACAAAAAGAAAAAGGCGCATAAGCGGAAAGAGATAACATACATGATTTTCCAAGTTTGAATGATTTAGCAGATTTGTTGAAAAGTTCAGCGGCATCTTCGTAATTTGAACCAAACAAGACACAACAACAGTGGAGCTTATTTTGCGCTTTATTTGCGAGTTGTTGTCCTCTTGCTATGTGATCGGCCATTGAATTGGAAAGGAACGCTGATTCAACTAACTACCGATCAAATCAAAGTCCATTTGATTCTCTATATGCAGAAGACGAAATTTGTAAAGATTATAACTCTATCATTTAATTATTTTTTTTAAATAATTAAATGTCCCTTAAGTTGCACTTACTGGATCAAAGTAATTGTATATACTATCATTTAAAGTTAGGAAGGCAAATGAAAGCAAAGAAGCGTATATGAGTAACTAATCTGATATTCTTGCCTTTTGGGTCTCACTTTGTTTTCCTCTGAAGTAAAGGAAGAGAAAAGAAATTTGGTAGTATTTTACTATCTACATTAATATTAGTGACTCTTTAATTTATAAACAAAAGATGAAAACGTTTAAATTATAAACTCAATTGTCAATTCTAATAATGAATCACCAAACACCGTGATTTAATCTACTCTTGGACATGGAGTCGACCCGGTGCTCCTAGGTTCAATTCGAGCAGTGGATAAACTTGGCGTTGGCCAGTGTGAAATTTGATTTGCTGCACGAACAGATATTAGTCTTTCGTTGAAAGCGTTGGGACACTCTAAAGGTAGTCAGCGATGGTCCGAACCAAAAAAATAATAATGAATTACCACCGAAAAACAAATTGTCCCCAGCAAAAAAATAAAGAATAATAGAGATGAAATTAGTGCTAAATGTTAACATTTTATTGGATGGTTGTGCCACTTCACTACTAGTAGATGGTTGTTATGTGGCACTATCATGTCACATGAGAAAGTGATGTGCCACATGCACCCATTCATTCGTTGCTAACGTTGCATGTCACTGCAATGTGGCAGTTGTGACATGAGAATGTTAATGTGACATGCTGGTGCAAGTGGCACAATCGTCCAATAAGATATTAACGTGAGGCACTGACATTATCTACGTTAACGCCAAAGACCAAAACGAAAGTAATTTAATTTTGAAGAGAGGTAATCCAAATTTTATTTTTATGGGATTAATTAGATCAAACATATATTTACAATGACCAAACACATATTTAAATCATTTACACACACTAAAAGACATTTTTAAATTAAAAAGTGAAGTGGTATTGGAACAAGAATTTATAAAAATATAAATAAGTCTTGTGGTATTCAGAAACATTCAGATTTCGACAAATTGTGTTATAAAATGAATTTTCATGGATTTTGTTAGACCTTTTTAGTGTATTTTTAGCAGTGAAAAACTCACCATGTATTTCAATGAATATATTTGCTAAAATTTCATGGTGTCATTTCATATCTCTTGCATTGATTGATAAAGTTCTTTAAAATCTTACAAAATAAATTCATGAAAATCCTAACTTCAAATTCCACAATACTTTTTCATTAAATAAGTTTGTTAAAATCCAAATTACAAAGTTCTTTCAAGTCTTATGAAATCACAACAATCCTATATTGTCTTTTGAAATCCACAAGACTTAATGTCAAAACCATCTCTTAAGATCTCAATGCAGTACACCCTTAAGATAAAATTTAATATCTACGTAATAAAAGAGGTTTGCAAGAAGTATCTCTATGCTACTATGAAAGAATGAATGGATACCACCAGATTTTTTTTTTAGTAATTTTTTTTTTTAAATCCTTTGAAATTTTGGTAAAAAGAATCATTTGAAATTCTGAACAAATACACCTCCTAAAGGTAGATACTAAGTGGTTTTTGAGCTCAAATGGGAACTTGAACTGTCTTCTTCTTCTCTCTATGTCTCTTCTTTTTTTTGTTACAAATGAAAATAGCAACAAAAGGAAAAAAACCAAAACAAAATAACAAGGAAAAACTAGATTCTACAAACAGCTACTCCTCTAGCATCTTCATCAATAAGCTTTAGAAGTTCTTGAGAGCACGAATTAAGCTCCACTAAATTTTGAGAAGCATGAGCTCTCATCTTAGCCAACACGTCTGCACACTGGTTTGCTTCTCGAAAATTATGAGAAACGACACATTGCCAATCTCTTTTCACTAAATCTTGAATGCGAGCAATTTCATTGCTATACCGATGAAATTGGCCAACACCATGGAGAACATAGTTAACAGTCACCAGCGAATCTGAAACGCATTGAACCTTTCTATAGCCCCAATTCCAACATAGGCAGATGCCATTTAGAAGACCTTGAATCTCAGCATAAATGATGTCTACATCACCACAGTTTCCATAAAAACCTTTCAAAAAAGTGTCATGTCTCTTCTTATTTCTCTTTTTCTTTTGTTTCTACGCTTCTCTCTTTTTTCTCTTTAAGACTCATTTCCTCCTTTTTCACTTATTAATTAATAGTGCATTTACTTCTTAATTATAAGCACCCCCATTTATTTTGGTTTTCCTTCTTTTATTTCCTTTTCATTTCTTCTTAATTAATGGCACAATCTCTTTTCGTCTTGGTCCATACTCGCGACACCTACTCAGTTACTAAATGCACTTTTTTTTTCTAATCACCTTATATTTACTAATAAGTTTATGCAGAGGCTATGTGATTGCGGTATGCGTTGAATTTTGCTCTTGAAATGGGTTTCTTGAATATCCATGTTGAATCTGATTGTCTACAATTAGTCACTCAAATAACTCACTTGAAGGAGACACACTCTTATCCGGGTAGAATCCTACATGAGTGCAATTGTTTATCTAAGTCTTTTAGAAATTTTCTTTTTTCACATGTTAGACGGGAGGGCAATGTTGCCGCTCACCGCAAAATTTGTAATTTCTAACTTTGACACTGTTTGGTTAGAGGAAATACCTCTGTGTATATCTTTTGCTTTAGCCTCTGATTTAAGAGGATCTTAATGAAATTTGTTTACACGTCAAATAAAAAAACTAATAAGTTCCTCTAATTAAACCAATACATGAAAACACTTAGCTTCACTTAACTTGAGGAAATTCGGTACCTTATGACAGAGTTAGGATCCTTTCCATTACTTCTCTTCACTTATTCTCTCTATTGTCATAGTTTTAGGGTATTTTAGGTGTATAAAAAAATTTGAACAATGATAAATGGAGAGGTTTTATTTATTTATAAACCTAGGTATCCTCCACGTGCAACTGTAGAGAGGTTTTTAAGGGGTTTACCTCTCCCAAAAAGCTTTTTTAAAAAAAAAAAATCCTTGTAGAATTTAAAATTACTCATATTGGTCCCAACAAAAAGTTTTTTTTAAAATACGTACTTCAAATTATTCATAAAAGCAGGACGCCTTACTGAAAATATGTACACTCAATTTAGTCCTTAAAAAATGTATACTCAATTATTCATAGATGAAGGAGGACGTATTTTAGTAGCCGAAAAAATGTAAACTCAATTTAGTCCTTAAAAAATAACTTTTAGTCTCTCATAAAAGAAGGAAGACTTACCCAAAATTTGAACAACTAATGGATATAAAAAAAAACACTGAATAAATATTTTTCGCTGATACATACATACATACATACATATAAAAAAACACAGAATAAATATTTTTTGCTGATACATGCAAACATACATATATATATATATATATATATATATATATATATATATAACAGGATAAAATATTGTCAGAGATAACTATAAAAAAAGGAAAAAAAATTGTTACTGATTCATAAAAAAATACAAGACAAATATTTGTCATTGATAACTATAATTTATTATACAAATGAGTTTTTGGACAAATATTTGTCACCGATAAACAAAAAAATACCGGATAAATATTTCTCGGTCAAAAATATAAAACAAAGGACAAATAATTGTCACAGAATCTACTACTATTTTGTTTTGAGTCACGAAACAAATATAAAACAAAGAATCTGCTAATTTGAATTTACCCTACAAATTATAAAAGGGACAAAAATGAGCCAAAGAATCTGCTACTATTTTGTTTTGAGTCTCGACGAGGAATTATATAATGGTTTTCGCTGAGTTTATTATTATAGTCTCACAGTCTTCAACAGGATAACATGTATTGAAGGGCTAGAGATCCTTTTTTGTCAAAAGAATGCATTGAAGGCCGCAATTTGATAATGTTTTCCTTTATGAATATTGATCGAAACAACCTCGTTAAGGTTAACAAAACTATAAGCTCATCACTCTAGCTAGGTTGATACCTTCTCAAATATATGTATTTTCGTCTTTGAAGTAAATTACTAAGTTGACATGAAGTCTAATAATTTATCTTCGCATTTGCGAACTAGATGAATGTTTTGAGTTTGCTCCTACAAAGAACACGTTGCTACCGTTCACATGCACGAGTATGTTACTAATTGATTTTAAAGAGAATGCCTCCGATTATTTATGAGAAAAGATGATCTTAACCATAGTCAAAGAATATACATTGGCAGAGAATCGCAGACATGAAATAAATGACCGACATTTAGAGAGGCGTTAAAGAAGTCCTCCATGAACATAAAAGGGCGTGTTAGAGGAAAATGCGATAAATAAATCCCCCCTCATCCTGGAAATTGGGCGAGAGAGAATAGCTTGAATGGCCTAAAAAGGGCGTGGGAGAGAGAAAGGAGGTAAAGAAGTCCTCCCTTGGTCTAGAGACTATGTGAGAGCTAGAAAGGCGGTGAATATGTTCTCTCTAACCCTAACTAGATGTGAGAATGGTCAAAAAAAGATCATTCCCAAAATTTGAAGGAGTTTAAGAGAGGAAGGTTATCAGGTTGTATGTCGACCCTCATCCAAACTCTAGAGAGTTTGAGAAAGGAAATACGAGGTAATTAGACAAATTGTACTTGACAAAAAAAAAGACAAATTGTTTCTCTTTGTACATAGTGAAAATAAGCACATAGTATCTTGTATTTGTATGCCAAGTTAAGGGACATGAAAGAGTTTGAAGAACAAGGTCCAAGATTAAAATCGGGAAAACTAACATTTCCCTCTCCCCTTATCTAACTATTAACCACTAACATTTGCCTATAAAAAAATTATATTAAATATTGTAGCTTCTTTTGTGATAGATCACTGATATTTGTAAGAAAAAACAAACCAGAGCAATGATGTATAATTTTTATTTTAACATAAATGTGCACAACTTTCAAGTGTTATATATATCAAAAACATATTAAGATCATAATTTTGGGCACTTTTTAGTTAGTCTAGCAGGACCACCATATTCTGTGCCTATATCATTATGTACTCGTGTGTGTGCATATATAAAGATGGCCAAGTCATATATATCAAAAAAAACAATGTGTCCAGCATTTGCTGATGCTAATTTAGATGTTGATTTTGGTCATGCACACAAGCAAAACACAGCACATGTCAAAGTAGGACCTATCAACCACTAATGATATTGCAGTCATGAGATGCCAAAGATTCTTTTGTCGTTGGTTATACAAACATGTGTTCCTTTGGTTTCTTTCAGCTTTGGGTTGCAAAAATTGCAATCCAAGCTTTCCACACATTGAATGATTTTGCTTTCCTCTAAAAACTCAATTATGTAAAATCTTAGATGTAAAGAAATATTCCATCCAGCTGATCTTGATGGACATGGAATTGGAAGCTATTTGATGGAGGTGGGGTTCATTTTGGTAACCAGTCCAAGTCTGTTATGTTGGCTTTTGTCTTTATGATATTTGTAAAGGATCATCAAAATTAAAATTGATGATGACCTTTCATATTTTTCTGCTTTTTTATGCTTCTTTTTGCTCAGAGTTATTGTGTTGTTTTCCTTATATAAATTGATGACAAGTATGTGTATGTGTGTGTGCGTGTCAATTTATCTGAGTGTTGTACTTATATCACATCTTTTCGTGTGTTTGATTCTTGGTCTAGCACATATATGAGAACAATTAGAAGCAAATTTAGAGAGAATCTTCTAGCTATAAAAAGAATGAGAGTTTGGGGGAAATAATTTTATGAATTTTTGGAAATTTTGGTCAAGTTAAGTAAAGGTGATAACAAATAGTTTGGGAACAAAATCTCGACATGGTTATTCAGATGAGAATCTAAGTTGGAAGAAATGAATTACTCGGAGGCTGGCCGTTAGTCAAAGAGACAATTAGAAGAAATTTTATACCGAAGAATTGGGGTTCGATCCATGTTCCCCACCCCCTCTAACTACTAACCCTTAACACACTAACCACAAGACTAAGCTTATAAAATAAAGCAGGAAAAATGATAAGATTAATGCAAACTAAATTTTAAACGATCCATCTGCAAAATATAAGATAATTAATTTGTCAAAAGAATCAATTTTAACAAGTAATACTAGGTTAAGCAATTGGTCCGCACCTCCCCTTTTAATTTCCCTCATCCCTTCCTAACTTAAAAATATAAAATATCCTACCTCCTAAAATATACCCTACCACCACTAGTGGGGAATCCAGAAAATTTTCAGAAAATAAACAATCATGTAGGTGAAGAAAAACTCTAAAAAATTTCCAAACTTCTACTAATTGGTGCATTGGTTAAAGGTTGAAGGATTGTCTCATCTAACTATATTTTGTGGCTAAGATTGTTGAAAAGTGGTGCATTGGTCAAAGGTTGAAGGATTGTCTCACAACTAGGATTGGTGATGCGAAGGCTGAGCAGAAGGAAAAACGACTATTGATTTGTTGTGTACTACTCACTATATACCAATGATATTCAATGATATTCAATGCTTGTACTCTGTTGTTAATAGATTAACTTCGTAAATAGAATACTACGAATGTCATCTTCTATTTTGCAACATAAGGCCTCTCATTCCACTCTTTTTCTTAACCATCATACATATTCCCTTACTTCACGCACATTTGGGTGTGCCTGATTTGTTAATAATATGACATTTTGAAAGGATGAGTTGTCAATCAGTCAGTCAAATGTATATTTTTTAGGTATTCTCATGTTCAGAAATGGTCTAGAAAACTGTGAAAAAATATATTGGTTAATGGGTTAAAAAACTTGGTTAATTGGTGTTGTAATGTGATTTTTAGCTATTTTTGATTGGAAAACTTTGGCCGAATAACATTACTCATATACTAATAGGTATTACCTTTTTTGTTGATGTCACCTTCTTTAACTCCATTAACAAAAAGATATCGAAACTTGGGTCTTACACTTCGCTTGATACACACCCAACCATTGCACTGCTGAACATTTTTGTTAATAATTTTTCGTTTACATGTATACAACCTAATTTTTTGTATAAAATATATGTGTATAGATAATAAATTTTTAAATAATTGGGGCGATACCGTGGCACCCCCCGCTCCCAAGAAGATCCGCCACTGCATTCACAAATGTTGTGTGTCTATATGTGTGTGTATATACATATATATTATTGAAAATAAATCATTTTTATCCAAACCATCTGGTGATCGCTGGCTTGTCGATTTGTTTGTTGTTGAACCATCGATCTCGTCTGTCAATTCATTGGCCAACTACTTAGTCAGTAAAACTGCAACCAGGTGGGCGACAATTGATGAATCGACAATCTATCGGGCTCACCCGTCATAGTTCCGTCTGTCATCATTCCACAGTGACCCTTGAATTCAGAGTACTAAACAAAATTAACATTTGGTCAAACTGATGGAAATAACAAAATGATTGAAAGGTATTTTCTTAAATTCCACCTTGAATTCCAACATTGATAGGTATTGATTGATGAAATATGGAGCCATATAATCTTCAGATAAGTGTACCTTTCTGTACATGACAAGTACTAAATAAGTTAATCTAGTGAGTTAACTAATACTAGATGGTTTACTAGACTCATACTCAATTAAACACTAACAAGGTCATGTAATACACATATATCTTATTAACTCTAGTCTTATCTAATTAGAGATGTACATACATGATATGATGATGATAAGAAAATGAGATCTTTGAAAAATCTTTTGTGTTATTTTTCTCCCTTTGATTGGACAAGATTAGCAATCATTCATTTCAATAGGAAAATGCATTCTTGTCCCTACCATAAAAGGTACATAGGTTTTGGTTAATTTTAGCCTTTAATAAGCCAATTAATCTTGAGAGAAAAATTGTAGATTTCTTGACTTGCTTGCGCTACCATGACGATATGATGGTGCAAGATACTAAACCATAATTAATTCATATTTTTTTTACCAAACCTTGGAAGAAGATAAAGCCATGCTCATACTATAGGGTAGATTACATGAATTTTGATTTCCATTAAATCTGAAATTCTAAATGTTTTTTAAATTTTGAAGAAACGCAATTATTTGTTTATTCTCACATTCTTTGGGGTGCCCTTGGTTTAATGAGAAGAGATTCGTACGGCTTTGCAATCGGTTAGCAGGTAGGTAAAGTTTGACCATGGATCATTATATTGTGAGGGATCAAACTTAGATATTAGCCGAACTAATTTCTATAGGCTCTTGAGTGTATTTTTTTTCTTCAGCTTAAACGAAATGACAAATAAATACCACATACACTATCACATAGTCACATCCAATTTCAACGACGTACTCATGTCGCTGAAATTGCCAATCCTACTAGCATGAGGAAAAAATCTCAAGTGCATGCATACCACACGATTAAAAATGACCAACTAAATCTTTAGTTATTGTGGTGAAGGTTGATGTTGATAGGAGTAAAATAATACCCACAAGTTGAAGTTTCCCCCTAGCATAATGTTCTAATTGTTTTCCCCACTTTATTTGTTAAACTAATTTAATCAGTTTTAGCTCCATTATTTGATATTGTAATTAAAATTGAGTGAAAAGATTCATTTGATGAAGGATACATGAGGAATTTAATTAAAATAATAAGGATAAAAATGGGACAAAAATGAAACGTTATAAGCTATAACCTTTAAGCTTAAATGCTACTTCAAGTAGTTTTTCAAAAAACACTATAAGCTAGTGAAAAAATGTTATAAGCTAGTAATGTCAAATATCTATCATGAGCTTATCCGCTATAAGCTACAAGATTGGTTTTGCCATATAAAGCCTAAATCTCAAAGTTTTAATTTTTTTTTATTGATAAGAAACACAATTCTTTTTTTTTTTTTGCACATCATTATGGGTGCCATTGATATCATAAGAAAGGCGTTCTCTGCAGTCAGCTGTCGGCAAGTAAAACTTGACTGTAAATTTAAATGTGAGAGATCGAACTTGTATACTAATCGAACTAATTTTTATAGAATCTTGAGTGCATGCCACACTATTAAAATGACTAACTAAATGTTGATGTTGATAGGAGTCAAATTAGTCACAAGTTGAGGTCTTCCCGCTAGCATAATGTCCTAATTGTTACCAACTTTATTTATTAAACTAATTTAATTATGTTTGGCTCCATTATTTGATATTGTGCTTGCAAGTGATATGCCATTAAACATAACTAATTGCATGTTACCTACTTCCTTGTCCAATCCACGATTTTGGCAAACACCACATATAAAGCACTAATACCAATTATTTGTTAAGTATTTCTTTTAGAATGTGATGTCAAGTGTTGCTTACGAAAATTGACGGGTCTTAAATAAAATACTTGTAAATCCCAAAAGGTCTTCCTAAATGCAACTTTCTTTTCAAATATTCTTGTTTTTTTATGTAGTAATTTATTTGGTTAAAATTGTCTTCTACTACTCACATCCTTATCAAGATCTTAGTGAAGTGGAATGCCATATCAAAGGGCTGCCTCCACAGCCAAAAGGTAGCCCCATACCACTATATGGCTAATAACATATAATTAATAACTCGAAGGTTGATTGCGAGTGATTAACGCGCTCTATGTAAAGGGTTAGATTCGGCTTATACTCTGGTTCGATATCTGGAATGTGGGGGGGGGGGGGGGGGGGGGAGACTCTCAGCTGAATTTTTTTTATGCAAACCCTTCTCACTGTTCTTAGAAAAAGACCACTCAACCTCATTTTATTAATTAGAAAGAAATAAAAAGATGGAATACATGAAAAACCAATGGGAGACTAGACCAAAACCCTTGTCTGGAAAATAAACGACAAACATATGAAGCAGTACTACAACGCAGAAAAGAAAACCAAAGAGACCAACCCCAACGATAAATCACCTAAATCTAAAAAAAGAAAGACCCTATCTATTACGACTAAAGTCATCTAAGATGAATCTCGGAGGCAAACTCCACCAAATACAACTAAAGCAAAAACAACTAATTTATCTACGCAACTGTTTCTTTCTCTAAAGATATGAGAAATAATAAAATTAATATGCGATCAAGATTAGTCAAATCTATTCCCCTGAATATCGAAGTTGGGTCTAAGACCTCTAGAAAAAACAAAAGGAACATAATGACTGTGTTATTTATAATATAAGATTTTTGGCCATTAAATTGATGGTACTCCACTGTCCATTCTCTGTGGTCGGGTTTCACTATTCTAGTTTGCCAAATGTCATGCCTTGGTTGGTTCCACAAATACAAAAATATCAGAAATCTTTAATTACTTTCAAACATAGCATGCCTTCTAAAAGATTGTGCTATTGGGAAAAACACCCCCCCACCAATGCCTTTTACACTAACCATGTTTAATTCTAGAAGCACAAATAATAGCACAAACTATTTTCTAAGGGCCTGTTTGGATTTAATTAAGAATTTATCATATTAGCGTTTATAAGATAAGTACTTATGCATCTATAATAAAAGAAAAAATATAATCAAATTATTTTTATATAGTTACAGGCTATTTTTATAAACTACCCACAAAGTTTATTAAAAAAACTATTTTAAATTGTTTTTCATAAGCTATTCTAAGTAATGGTATTTCGTAAACCAAACCAATGTTAATAAATAAAAATGCGAAAAAGAAAAAAAAACAAATATTCTACAATGGTCTAGAAATCAGAAAGCACTTCTACATAGCTATTGACCCACTTTGCCCTATACTATCATAGGCTATTCTAGATCAGGCATTGTTAGTTCCTGTTTCTATCTTATTGGCTACATTACATTTCCTTGACCCTCCTAAACTAGCTTGTATTGCTACCTATATTTTTGCATCTGCTGATGTGAAATTTTAGGAATTTTGGTTTATAAATTACAAATAATCAAAGCCTTTTAATTTTCTATTAGATGTGTTCAGCTACATGGATCAAGCCACATCATAGTTTTTTTTTTGTTATGAATAACATTTGAAGATATTTTTTTAAGTAACACGCTTCCTTCCCTGAATTTATTTAAAAAAAAAACGTAAGATAGCATATAGGCAGATTAGACCAATATCCTTGGCCAAAAGAAAGATAAAAGAAAAATAATAATAGAGCCCTCTAAAACAATCCATCCTAGAGACGAAAAGAAAAGAACTGTCTTACAATAGATACAGAAAAGGAGCGGGGACTGAAGGAGTTCTTGAAAAGTTTTGATTTCCTGAAAAATTGAATGACTAACTTGCAATAGACAGATCAAGAGGAAACAGAGACAAAATTTGCCTTTGAACGGGAATTATAGCTTTTCTGGACCAATTTCTTTTTTTGTCGAAGTTTCTTCTTTTGGTCTTGAACACCACCGGTTCGGAATTATCATATTGCGCGTTGGTATCTGTAGGATCAAAATCGTTATCACCCCTAAGCTTACCAGAAATTCTCATGTCAGATGCTAACGCAAGATTGGAGGTAGCATCACTCTAAGGCATAAGGAATTTAGGGAATCTAGCCTAATGGTGGAAATTTGAGTGGACAATCAATCAATAAAGTCACTACAAACACTGGCTAGCTAGCTAGGTTTAAGCAGCTACCTGTGTGCTGGGATAGAGTTCGAAGATTTCTCCTGCTTCTACACCTTAGGTGACATCTAAAGAGATTTAGCTCCACTAAAGTGAGAGAGTAAATAATATAATATAAAATTTTAATTTATTTGTCAATTGGCATTTTACACTCTAAGTAAGCAACTCACTTTAGAGGAGTGAATTGGAGCAACCTGGTTGTCTGGTGTTTTTGGATTGGGATGGACTCTCGAAATAGAGATTACAAAAGAATTGGGTCACTTGGCCCAGTCCAATTGACCCATGGGCTAAGTTGAGTATGCTTTATTTGGAACACTTCTTTGTGGTTTCATTTGTTAAATGTTTGATTGGGTCGTGTCGATGGCCTAATGTTTTGGACTAGTTTAGGCTACAAAAAATACGGTTCAGTAGAGAATTGGCTTATCCCAGCCCGTTTTTTGTATTTTGGTCTACTGGGTCAAACTGGATTGAGTGGCCCGATTTGACTGCTGCACTAAAGACGGAATTATGATCTTATTATTTATTTTTTTTTATCTTTTTTGGTCATAAAATTATGATCTTGATTCATGTAGTCATTCCATCTAATGAGAAAAGGCTTAATTGTTGTTGCCCACTATGAAACTACTTTACCATTATAAATTATATAACCTCATTGTTGATACTCCCTCCGTTCCTAATCTTTGGTACTTTTGGTTTGTTACACACATATTAAGGTACCATTAATTTGTGTTGTTTAAGTACTAAAATGCCCCACTTGTAGTTGTATTGCGATAATTGAAGTTAAAGTAAAATAGTCTTGGGACAATTAATTCATGCTTTGGAACTCTAAAAGGATAAATAAATATAGAGGGTATATTAGGAAAAATTAGATGAATTGTGCATTGGGTTTTTAAAAGTACCATTGTTTTGGAACAAAAATAAAAGGCCAAAAGTACTAAATATCAGTAACGGAGGGAGTACCATACACATGTGCAGTTAGTTCTTGGCGCAGTAATAAAATCATTGTCAAACACAATTTATGAATTTTACTTTTGACGCAAAACACAGTTCGTGACTAGGTGAAACAATGATGTAAAAAATAGAAAATCATGTTTAATTGTTGAACCTGCCAATTCTCAATTATATATAATAATTTTCATTTTAAGTGATCAACTTCAACTTCCCAACTGTTCTTTGGAGGAAGTTACACTTAATTAGAGCACCCTTTTTTCCCTTCTTAATTTTAGATCACTTTCTTCTTGTTATTGAGGAACAAAAAATGTCGCCAAACTTGAGACAGCAACATTTCTGATGATGACACACAATTGAATTGGGCATGTTATGTGGCAAGCAGCCATCTGAATTTGTGGAATGGAAAACAATTTGCTAACAACCTCGTCCAAAAGAAAGGCAGGCTCATCAAAGTGTCCATTTCTCAATGAAAGCAAGATTTATGGTGGTTGTCTATTCCAAATTTCCCCCCTCCCCACATTTATTAACTTTAGGTTTAAATATGTATTTAGTCCCTGCAAATGTCTCTATTTTTCGATTTAGTCCCTGCAATTTTTTTTAAATACGTCTCTACAAAATAACTTTTTTTTGAATATGCCCTTCCAAAAGTTGGAGTTTTAAATACGTCACTGCAAAATAACTTTTCTTCAAATACGTCCTTGCAAAATAACCTCTTTTTTGAAATACGTCCAAACAAAAAAAAATTGTGATATTTTGCAGGGATGTATTTAAAAAAAAGGTTATTTTGTAGGGATGTATTTAAAAAAAACTATTTTGCAGAGACGTATTTAGAAAAGTTTATTTTATAGAGACGTATTTAAAAAAAAGTCATTTTTAAAAAAATAAAATTTGCAGGGACTAAATACATATTTAAACCTTAACTTTATCGGAATATAATGTCACATAATGTGAAAAACTAAAAAGACCCAAAGTTTTAAATTGCAATTGCGGCCGCAGTCGCAAATGCGACAAACATTGCAAAACAATCATACAAACGCGGCCGATGAATGTGGTTGCAGTTATAGTTGCAAATGCCTCAAAAACTGTTACGTTGCATGTCCAATTATTGTTGTGGACCGTAATTTTAAATCATTAAAATAACAAAATTGAAGTGAGTGAGATTAAGAGACCACGAGCCACCACTGTCAATTTTTTGACTACAACCACAACAGTCGCCGTATGTATACCATTTGATCTTTTAAATTCAAATCCCGACCCTTAATTTTTTTCAAACAAAAAAAAAGGTAGAAAAATGGTAACCAAAGAGAGGGACATAGCTGACTACAGTTGATCACAATCTTAAATTAAGAGATAAGTCTTATGAAAATTTCTTTATGGGTAAGATTCTTGTGATCTTGGTGTGCAACTAGTGCAAATTGCATAGGACCAAATAAATTTGACAGTTATGGGGGTTAATAAAGATTTAAGTTTACAACCCTAGAATAATTCCTATTCACACTATTGTGTATCAAGGTAAGATATGAAAATGACAAGTTTATTTATTTTGGCCACATCTGAATTTGATTGATGATAAAGTCATGCGGCAATGACCATTGTGCTGTCTACTTTCTTTTTTCAACATATTTATAATATTAGAAAATTTCTAAATTTGAAGCATAAGGTTCTTTTACATGTTGTTAGTAACCATACACATAGAGTGCAATTTTTTTTACACATATACGTTCAATGATATTTAACTATAATAGGTGTTTGTTTGCTTATTTTTTACCCTTCAGCTATACCTAAAAGGTCGTGGGTTCGAATATCAAAAGTGGAAGAAGACAACCACTATTAATCTCTTTTTGAAAAAAATAGATTTGAGAAGATACACCCATATAACATCATGAAAACCCACCAACCTAAACGAGTAATAAGCAGTTGGCACATGATATGCCTTTGTTTGTGCACGTGCTTAAAATAATTTTTTGATGTGAGAAGGCATTAAAATATGAATGAAAGTTTTTGTACAACAATATTTTGTCACTAACAATGTGTAGTCATCAGGGACGGAGCTATGTATACCCTTCCCATGGCTCCAGCCCCCCCTGTTTGGATGTTAATCTTTTTGCGTTAGTTAGATAATAATGAAAAAGTGGCATGATATATGTGAGTTAGTGCAAGTGGCCTACGGGCCTAGTGTTGTTTTTTAGCTTTAAGCCTTCAATACCAGTTTGAACTATTGATATAATGAATTAATTAGATCTAGAATAGCTTGAGAATATTTACTGAATAGGGAAAGTTGTAAAAAAAACACTCCTGATTGATAAATAGAAGAGAAGGGATAATCCACAAATAAATTTTTAGAAAAATCAATAACTAAAAGACTGAAAATAATTGATGGAAGACAACATTTATCATTTCCTAACAATTAAAAATACCGATTTAATGGAGATAAAGTCTACCAAAATTGATTAAAACTACTTTAATAATCACACTTCTTGTTACTACAGCTGCTACAATGCAAATCTTTTTCAGCCATGAATATAATCAAGATTAATTTAGATTTTCATTTTCTTATCTCGCCCCTGCAGCCTTCCGATCCTGGCTCCGTCCCTGGTAGTCATTAAACTCTTTTTTACTAAGAAAATAAAATCATCATTGTTTTGCAACTAAAAAACTTCTACCATAAGTTGAACTATCCAACCCCTTCAAAAATCAGTATGATGAATACATTGTCCAAAGTATACTAGCTAAATATGGTTTAATAATAATAATAATAATAATAATAATAATAATAAATGTTATATGGATGCCTAGTTCAGGTGGTATCAGCATAAACAATATTTCTTTAGAATGATGAGAGTAATATATAAAGTAGATTGGTTCCCTATATTTAGAGTACACCGTAGGGTATATCTGTAATTCATTATGTATGAAGAAGTATAATAAGTGGTGTGGTCCTATTAGTAGTGGTGACTTGTGACAAGCTGTTTGGGTTAAAAACTCAAAGGCCCCTCCCTCCACTCTCATACCATACCATACCATATGCTTTCCCACCTTTAAAAACACTTCTCAATTCCCTCTTTTGTTATTAGATTTGTAACCTACAAAATTCACCACTTCTTCAACCTTCTTCCCTTTGAGTCTTTTCTTTTCTTGCGAGAGGAATACTATGTGGAAGCTTATGAGAAAGAAAAAGGTGCATGTTGAACAAGATGGAGAAGCAGGGCACGTGCAATTCTAACTCATGAAATATGAATCTCTTGAGAATGAGTTAGTCTTTCATGTGCCCCTCTTCCCCATCATGACGACAACACCTTATATTTGCATTTCGAAATGCTAATGAAGGATTCAGCCAATTCAATTTGTTTATGTTGCACATACAAGGTGAGTGAGTAGTACTATGATTCTATGATTATCATGTTCATTCTTGTTTTTTTTTCTTTGTTCTTCAAATTAGTATGTATTTCAGGCTAAAATTAGCGATGGATTTCAATTTTTCCATTACTAATTTTGGTTACGAATTTAGCTTTTTCTGGTAGTGATTTCAGTTGGATAAACATTGAAACTTTAGGAGATATTTAGTTAGTGGCTTAGAATGTCGGTTGTGTATGTTTTGAAAAATAATAAGGTGGATAAACATTGACTGAACTATTTGTTTGTGTCATAATCAAAGAAAATTGACATATTAAGAGCAATCATTATGGATTATATATATGTTGATTAAAATGATGAATGTTGTGAATGTGAGACTGTGAGTGTGAGTCAATATCTAACTCGTAGGTTTCCCTTTCTCTTTCTCTCCTCTAATCTCTCACTCAATTCACAATAGATTTTTCTTTGATGTGGAAAATTAAACCTTGCATAAAGATTCTCACCATGCAAGAGGAAAAAGAAAAGGTAAACTCATTTTGTAGTTTCATCTTTTTTAGTAAAATATTTATGTCATTCTCAATGAAGCACTAGCCAGTTGATGTTAATGATGTTCATCTTATTAAATTTTATATGATTTTTTACTATATTGAAAATGACCAAAGTGGTATATGAGTCAGTGGTTAGTTTATGTTCATAAGAAAAAGGTTTATTTGTTGGGTGCACATGGAGGAACTTCTGACATAGTGACCATGCTTTTCACTTATCTTGTTACTTGTTTGTTCCTATCCAATTCTACACCTTCAATTTTTTGTTCATTTGGATTATTGCTGATAGATCATTTTGTATAATAGAATATATACTCTAAAGAGATCAAGCTAGCCATATCATGACAAATGAAGAGAATGAAATTTTGATATTTTATAATATGATTTTGGTAGTGGAAAAGGTTATTAAAAAGAGTGGTAAGTGTTCCATTCACCACCTGTCATGTTGTACTAATCTCCACAAATGTCCAGTTTGTGGTAGGTTTTCAAGCTTCAGTTTGTGGTCTGTTGTTCATCATAAAAGAAATTATACACGTATCTTTAACTAATATTATGGTTTTAAATTTCTGTCAGCCATCCGTAAGGTCTAACTCCACTGACATTGTTAAGTTAAATATCATGTCTCGGCTTCAAACTCGAGACTTAGTTGTGTGTGTGAGTTTCAGGTATAATAAAGAGACGGCTTTGATTATTTGTGGATTTGTGTGTGTGAGTTTCAAGTATACCAAAAAAATTCTGCCATAGTTTCAATCGTTGTTTTTGAAACTGATTCAAAATCGAACTGGTGAGACCTCCAAATTATGATTCAATGAGTTCTTTCCATGGAACCATGGTTGAATAAAGTACAAATAAGTATTAACGTTAGGAAAAATTATGAAAACATTTTAAACGATTCAACTCGATCCAGTTAGCGGTTCAAAAGCAGTTCAAAACGATCCAACCAAGTTCTCGGTGGTTCAAATAAGTGCAGATCAAATGGGAATTAACCAACTATCAAACCGTTATAATGACACTGGTATTATTGTAATTCTTCGATTTGAGAAATCTTCTCAACTATATTGCAACCTGTCCAACAACTTTAATTTAAGACTTTCTCATAAATTCATTATGGAAGTTTAGGTGATCCAATGCTTTATTATGATCATATTTATTAATTATTATTTGAATTTTGTTTAGCATCCTATGTCTTGAGACAATACAGGTAGACACGTGACAAACTTACCAAGATTACCTAAAAAACATAACTTTAATTCAAACCTTTAAAATGCTGGTATGTTAATTATTTCCTTCTCAGTTTTTAGCTAGTGAACATATAAAATTGTTTAGTTGGCCACTTCTATTACATTTTTCCTCATAAATTGATCTTCTGAAAATTCAAGTGTGAATAGTTAACATTGAATATGAATAAACAAAATAAATACTACATCTGATGTAGTTTTTGGTTTATTGAATAACTGAAACATTAGTTATCCAACGAGACGTGACTTATATACTAATACCTTAAGATTTTGTAAGGATGTGGTGTATTGATTTATTAGCGGTACCGGTCATCAGCTCAATGTTACTCTCGGTGCTCTCTATACTTGCCAAGAAGATTCTTTGAGCAAATTTGAAGAAAATTACAAAATTTACTTGGGGACATTATGAAACATTGTGTGACAAGAATTGCTGGTGATGTTGAGAAAAATTAGAAAATGAAGCCGAAAGAGCAATGATTTTCAAGAGACATGCAACCGTACACTTGCGTAAAGGATCTCTATTTAATTAACCACACAGAAAAGCATTTTTGAGCTAAGTTTGGAAATATGTGGTGATATATGTATGTGTCTTTACAGCCTATTATTTAAATTGGACTGTCCATTTTGTTTGCATATATAGCATCTAAAAAAACATAAGGTCGTGGATACAGCTTGATGAGATAAGACTTATGAGTTTTACTTACTACCATCATTATTTTTTGAACATCACAATTAAGTTGTGACAATTTTATTTATGGTAAAAATTCATTAACTTACTAACATTTTGGAACACAATATGGGACCATTTCTATTGCTATTAAAACTCAATTATTCTTTTTATGTGTACCTATTGCTATGTTGATGTTAAAACGATTATGTCTACTAATTAGTGATTGACTCACATGCTTTTCTTTTACTTTTACTCTCACAGTGATCAAGAAAATTGGCTTCTCTCTATCACTTGCCTCGTCTTAAACAGAAATTGCTTTGTAGTAAGAGCTTTCATTTTCATATATGTGGGCCTCATATTAAAGCAGCTTAGTTTCTTTGCACCGACAAAGGTCTAGATTTGAATCTAATTTGAATTAACTTTTCTTTTTACAGGAAATAAACTTTTTTTTGAATATTACAGGAAATAAACTTTAATACAACTTATAGTTTACTGAGTTTTTCAACTAAAATAAGTATTTAGTTTCAACTAAATAGGTTTGTGGTCCTTATATAAAATTTGGTTTTGGTCTCTCAAAAAATTTCCACCTACTTTCAGTCCCCAACTTTTTTTTATCAGTTTTACTCCCTCGTGACTTTTAATAGCGTTCAAAAGCAAACGCTATTGAAAGTTATTCAATCTAAGAATTGAAGGCGTTCAATCTCAAGTACTCAAATATAAAACTTTCATTTCATAGGTGAACCATAAATCATTTCATGTGGGTGATCAAATCTTGATGAAAATCATTAAGAACTGAGTTGAACAGACAAATAAGAGAGAATATGACATTTAAATACATCTAAACAGTTACAGTAGTATTTCCTCATTATTCTTTCATCCCTAACTACAAAGAGATTTAGCTACACATAATGGAAGAGAAAGGAAAACAGAAACTGCAACCTAATAGAGAAGATGAACTCAATGAAGCTCCAAATCTTGTTCCCAAGACTTGAACCTTCAATGGAGATGAAAGGAGAAGAGTGCTCTAGTGTTCTGGGGTTCCAAATATGATATAAGATCCTTCTTGAGCATTAAAAATCGTTATTTCAGTATTCCAACGCATCAGACACGCCTCTGGCGCATGTACGCGCGCTTCACACACTAAAACACTGAACAAGGCGTGCACGACACGTGCATACGCGCTACTCACGTGCGCCAGCTACCTGGAAAGATCAGAACATGCACGTGTGACGTGCACTAGCTATTGGGAAAGATCTGAAAGTGAAATATGGGAATTTAAAAGCTAAAAGAGTCCAAATGAACTACACAATAAGAAGATGAACAAAAATGTAACTAAATTATTCACCTTGTAATCTAAAATTCAAAAGAGTAGGAATCACACATGATTGCAATGCCAGAGAGCTCCCATCTAATTGAACACCTCTCATTGGCAAATAGCCTAAAGTCTGCACTCTTTCTATGAAAACCACCTCGTGAACTTTTTTAAATTACTCCAAAGATTACTCCACCCTTCACCATCCACAAAATGTATAATGAATGATAGGGGGTTCAGATTCTCTCAAATTAGTGGACGATTCTAGTAGGAGGGAGGGAGGTAGAGAGAGAATACAATAATATTATTATTTTATTATATGTGTCTTTCTCTCCCCTACTGAAATCATTGCACTTGCATTCCATAAGATTGACATAGTAGATATATAGAACCGAATTGGCCAAAATGATTCTCCGAAGTTTATTAATTAAGAAGTCTTCGCTTTCTAGAGGCTAATTTGGAGGACTCTCTCTCAATAACCTCATAGAATCTTTCTTTTCAATATACGACCCTAATACTTCTCGAAATGGTTAGTAAAAAGAAATTGAGTGAAGTTTGTAAATTTACCCCTCTTAGAACAAGAGACCTCTCTTGAAGCATACACACTTAAGACTTCTTAATACTGATCTTCAAACCTAACATAGCACAAAAAGTTTTATAAAGTTTTCTATCCTCTCTCTTTTTTTCGATAAGTAAAATTCACTATCTTAGTCTTAAGCACCACCTTGAACCAATCTATCTACCTTCTGGATTCGCATTCAGCCTTGGGCATGCAGTAATGTTAAATCTGTTGAGGGACAGCTTTGCCGCCCAATGTGATCCTACCCGGCTCGAGGGATTAGTCACGGCAGTTGCGCGCATAGGATCAGTTTATACGGGAAAAAATATAAGGGACTGCTAGTTGGCAGGATCGGTCATGACGGTGCAGTAGCCCAGCCAATTTTCTTGTCACAGTAATGCAGCTACATCTCCATATGATTCAAACACCAAATCAAGCTTAAGTTGGTTCAGCACCCCAGCCCAGTAGATCCGAAAGACAACCTAATAAAGACTTAGGCTTAATCAATGCACATGGCCACATCCAAATGCTTCAAAACCAGAGAAACCACTGCCATACCAGCCCTCAATCAATGATAGGAAGCTGTTGTAGATGCCATCTGCAGAATAACTCCAGAGACCTTGTCTCTATATGTTTCATATTCCAATAATTGCAAGGTTTCATGAAATTTAACTCGACCCCAGCATCATTGAGTACACCTAGTGCCTGCCTTCTAGGAAGTAGTTTATAAGTTAAAAATAATAAAAATTAGTTTAGATTAAAAGTAGTTTATAAGTTTAAAAAAATAAAAATTACTAAACTTCAAATTTTCTTTTAAATCTCTTATTTTAAATTTAGCTTTTAAGCTAAACAAACCTGGGATACCATCACTGCATTGCTTCACCCAAAGTACAAAGAAGAACCTCAATTCTCTCATCTTACTTATCTCAAACTCTTCATCTGCATTTAAAGCCATTCTAGCAAAGAGTTTCAATAGTATCACTGAAAATAATATCATCAACATATAACTATACTGGGGATAAAATTCTCATCAAGTGATTTTCTAAACATGGTATTTATTCATACCAAGCTCTCGAAAGATTGTTTGAGGCCATACAAAACCTTTTTGAATTGAAAAAACATATTTTTGGGGAGCTTGTATCCTCAAAACCACAAGGTTGCTTAACAAATATTTCCTCATTTATGAAAATATTTAAAACTGTATATACTTCCTCAAGACTTTTCTTCTTCTTCACAAGACAATGAGAAGTCCATTTATTCCGAAGTTGTCATAAGACTTTTCTTCTTTCTCCTGAACTTGGTCTTCTTTGGTTACTCCTTACTGAGATTTGTACTTTCAGTCCTAAAGTGTTGAGGCATTTTACACCCGTAGCAAACAACCTATTCAAAGTTTAAAGTCATATTTTGATATATTGGAATCCTACAAACTAATACATTTCTAAAGTCATCCATTTTAACTAATACACAACTGAGCTCAATTTACAAACCTGAAATTAGACTAAAGTTTGGTTTACTATCTAACCATTCCCAGTTTGTTGAACAACCAAAACTATCCAACAATAAAGCATATGAAATTATTTGCAGTACAGAAACAAAATACATCACACTGTTGTCAAACTCTTGTGAGTTTATTATCTTAGTATAGTACCTTATGATTTTACTCACTGAGATTATTTTGTGCTCAACAATCCAGTAAATGTAGTTTCTGAAAAAGTAATCTCAAATCCCAAGTTTGAAAGCAGTGCTTCCCAGGCCCTACTTCCTGGAGCAAAACTCTTCCCAACATTTTTATCAACCAATGCCAATGCTTCAGTAATCAACCCTTTTTGGCACATTTGAACTATGATATTATCAAATGTTGATGATCTAGGATAAAAACATTTCTCCAACATTTCCTCCAAAAAAACACATGCTTCACCAATCTCACCTTTATTAACCAAACCATCTAGCATAATCCTATATGTATGCAAGTTTAGCTCAACACCCTTTAACCTCATCTCCTTCATTACCCCTTTTGCTTTACTTAAATCTCCTACTACACACATTGCACCCAATAAAATATTGCAAGTAACCACATTTGGTTTGCATCCTAATTTATCCATAGAAACAACAACCTTAAGAGCTTCATCTACATTATTCTGCTTACACAAACCATTTATATACACATTGTAAGTAAAAATATCAGGAACGAGTCCTAATACAAGCATTTCATCAAACAGTTCATCTACCTTAACATAATCACCTTCTGCAACAATTCCACTTAAAACAATAGTGTAACAAACAATATCAGGCTTAATTCCATCTTGTTTCAGCTGACTAAGAATATCCAAAGCATCCATACCCTTCCCTTCTTTCACCAAAAACCGAATCATATTCGTGCAATCCACGAGACCGGGACAAAATCCTAGTTTCCTCATATATTTCCAAACAACCAAAGCTTCATCACAAGTCAAATCCTTTTGTTCACACAATGATGATATTATCAATGAACATATCTTCACATCAATACTATAACCATCTTCTATCATACATTTCAGTATCGTAATCGCATAATCCACCTTCTTTCTTCTACACAACGCCTCAATCAGAACACGAAAAGTTGATTCCTCGAGACGAATTTTCATCTCCTGGCTCTTTAATAAGATCTGTGGAACCATTTTGAGGTATTCACTTTTCCTACAAAGCAGTGAGAGTAGCAAGTTCAATGAACAAACAGTTGGTGTGCATCTGAACCTGGGGATTCTGAAGAACAATTCAACAGCATCTTGAACCTTATCAGCAAAAGAATAGAACTTCATAAGGTACATAAAGATTGTCTCAGGTGTTTCAAACTTTTCTATGCGTTCAATGTGGTCTAGAATGGGAGGAATGTCTTGTAACTGTGAGGTGTTTGTTAAGGTTTTGATGATAAAAAAGTAAGCTTTTGGAGTTGGTTCACAACTATATGATTTGAAGGAATCTATGAGAGTGGAAAGGAGAAAAGGGTTGTTGTTGTTGTTGTTATTGTTCTTTTGGGAGGAAGAAGGGAAATCAATGGTTGCTTGTTTGAGGATTTGCATGGCTTGTTGTTCAGCAAAGTTGTGGTGCCATGATGTTTTGTAAGGGGAGTGTGGCCATTTTCTGAATTTTCTTAGGTATCTGTTGGCATTTTTGGATAAAGGTTGTCTCACCATTTCGATTAGAAGAGGATCAGTGAAAAAAAGACATAGAATAGAATTAGCAGAGTCAAGAGGATTTTAAAAAGAAAAAATAACATGAGGATCTAACATGGACCTTCCGACATGGAAATGTTTGAATTCTGAAGACAAACCAAAACCATAAATTGTATTTGGTTTTGACAAAATCCTAGGATTATATGCAATTGACGACTAGATGAGGGGTGAACATCATAAATAATAAATAATAATTCATTCAGAGCATATTTAACAGTGTTGACTAGAGTGTCAACAAACTATAAGATGCGTGAGTTATATGAGAAAATTAACAGATTTTGTTTCAAAAGAAAAAAAATCAACAGATTCACAATGGATAGAGAGAGGAACTGAGATGAGAGTTCAGAGTGAGAGTGATTGTGCCATTGTCGTGAGAACATGAAATGATTATAGCGGTGAGGGAGATCAAGTGAGGGCTGAGAGTGATTAATGGCGTGAGGGCTGTTTGACAAAAAGTACCGGATAACTGATAAGTAGAGCTGGCAAAACAAGCTACCCGGCCCACATCGGGTAGGCCCATATCGGGCTCGGGCTTTTAAGAGTCAAGCTAAAAAGCCCAGGTTTAAATTCGGACTCACCTTTTATGGCCCAAGCCCAACCCTATACGGGCTGCGGGTTTTTCGGGCCAGCCCGGATTATGCGCGATTTTTTAACAAAAGTGTCATGTAAGGACTAAGAAGCCTCAATATTTTTCAATTTTGAAGTTTCAGATCAAGTAAGAAATCATATTTCTCACCAGCCTGAACACCCTCTTGTGGTGTACAAACACCAGAAAAATGAATCAAGAAATTTTCCTGGTGATTCTTTCTTCTAAAACCTAAAAGGTCTTTTTATTGGGTATGTCTATAAGGTCTTCTTTTAGTTCTTACTTCTTAGTTCATTATTCTGAATACAATCCTCACGTAGAATAGTCTGCCATTGAATAAATTGCTCATTTCATTTTCATCTGAGATGTCTCTCATTTTCTTGAACCAACTGTATCCAAAGCATGATTTGTTTGGTGAAGGTATGAATGATATATTATTTTATAGGCTTAAATGCACTTTTGGTCCCCTTATTTTACTCATTGTGCAATTTTGATCCCCCTATTTTATTTTGGGCAATTTTGGTCCCCTTATTTTACAAAATTGTGCAATGTTGATCAAATTGGAATTTCAAACTCTAAGATGTTGTTGATGTGCCAATATTTTAATTGACACGACAATTGACTAAGCTTTATTGGCATGCCACGTCATTTCTTTAATAAAAAACATTTACTTTAATTGGCTTAGTCAATTGCCATGTCAATCAAAATATTGACACATTAGCATTTTAGAGTTTGAAAATCCAATTTGATCAACATTGTACAATTTTATAAAATAGAGTGACCAAAATTGCTCAAAATAAAATAGGGGGAATAAAATTGCAAAATGAGTAAAATAGGGGGACCAAAAATGCATTTAAGCCAATTTTATAACATCTCTATGAATGATCTTTATTCTGATATAATATCTTTAACAAGCAAACTCTATATTACATTTTCATAGGGAGTTGGAGATGCTAATATTGTGCTATGAATCATTTCAATCTTTTGTCATGCACGACTAGAATTGGACAATAGGATATACTAGGGTTAAGTCCGTGCGTTGCACGGATTTGTTTAAATTTTTTTTCTAAATTATTTTAATATTATTTATTTTTATTCTATATTGTTTTAAAAAATTTGTATGTAATTTACTGAATGTTGTCTAATGGTTTGACAAAATTTAATTTTTGTTGTTTCATAACATATATTAATCGAGAAATATGTTGTATCAATTATAAATAGATAATGTTGTATTTAGTATTCAACACTGTAATTTGTAAGCTGATATTAGAATATGAGTTTAAAAAAAGAAATTAAAATTTATGTTTAATATAGATTTGGATTTGAAAGTTGTTTGTTAGAGTTATTGTATGTATGTGATAGATTATTTTATATGTTGCTCAAAATCTATGTTAGTTTATACATAAACTTATAAAACCTTTTATAATATAAAAGAGTAGTTCATTGGATTAAAAATATGAAACAAAACTTAAAGGTTTGAAACATTTTTATTGAATTAAGAATAGGTTATAGATTTGCTAAATATAAAGCGGACCAATTGGGGTCAAAAAATGGTATGGTTTATCCATTATTTTGAAATTTTTGAGGTAAAAGCGTTAAGGTGTCAATACAATTTATCATGATGTGGTTAGTTTTTTTAAAGTCTTCCTTATTCAATCATATATTGTGTCAAATTTTGAATAATGGGTGTAGAACATAATAAATCTAATTAAACACGGATGCATATATGGTTTTAGAAAATAAACATATACAACAAATTAATAAATTGATTATTTGGGAAGATGACTTAAGTATATTCACATTGAGGTAGCCAACAAAATATTTCTTGGTAGACTACATTTTTAGTGTAGTCCACATATTTCTCATCTTCTTCAACGGTGAGAATTTTTAAACCCTTTGGTGAAGTCACTCTTGATAATGCAATATATAGTTGCCCGTGACTAAATATAGGTTTTGTAAAATATAACCTCACATATTTTAATTTTCTTAAATAAGTACTTTGGTTCACCCATTTATTATACCAAAGTCCGAAATTAGGTCACCCAATTTTTGTTGCCTCAAAATTATGGTTGATAGGTAATGCTTTGGTTCACTTTTTTGGGATACTAAATGCTTATATCATTTTTTTATATTATATTCTTATATCTTTTAAATATTTTCCATCTTTTATATATATATATAATTAATTAATTAATTTGTTCTAGCATATGAATAACCTTTTATCTATCTACTAAAGAAAATGAAGCATAAACAATAGATAGCATCAAATAGAAGAGGATTTTTTTTACATAAAAAATAATTTTGATTTTTTGTTAAAAAATTTCAAAATGAAAAGTAATTTTTAATATACCATTTAATATTAAATAAGTTTTATTCTTTTAGTGGTTTTTTAATCATCTATATGTAAGTAATGAAATATTGGAGGAATATGAATTGGTAATAATCAAGTCTCACAATAATATGATTATATTCTTTTAGTGGGTTTTGAATTGTTTATATGTTATTAATAAAAAACTGATGGAATATGAATTGATTAGAATGAAGTCTCAAAATAATATGGTCATAGATATAGCATAATGCATTTAAAAAGTTATGGTCGATATAGGTAATGATTTGATATTTTTTTGCTATATTAAATGTTTATATCATTTTTTTGGTATATTAAAAACTTATATCCTTTGAATATTTTCAATCTTATATATATATATATATATATATATATATATATATATATGAATAATTTCTTCTAATATATGAAGAACCTTTTATCTATCTACTAAAGAAAATAAATCATATATAGTGGATATATAGCATCAAATAGAAGAGATCTTTTTATTTATTTTTTTAGTGGCAATTGTGTTCTTTCATTAAAATTAAGGCATTTTTTATGTGTAAAATTTAAATAAATATTATAATAGATAAAATTCATGAGAATCATCGTGGAGGCTCCATTGGGGTTTCCTTCACACACACACACATATATAGAGAGAGAGTGAGAGAGAGATACATGAAATTCACAATAGTTGAAGATATACTCCAAATCCAAGAAGAGATAGTTGTTTTTGTTTACAAATATGATGCATACATTAAATTTGAAACCTATAACAAATTGAATACTTAATCAACAATCTATAAAAGCTTACGAATAAAAGACAAATTTACACCACAAAACTTGGACCTACAACTACAACTACAACAATGACTTTCTTCAAGCTTGGATATTAGTGATGGAAAAACCCAAAAATTCACGTAAGTGATGTAGAAACCAAACAAAAGTGATGTAAAAAATGAAAAGATAAGTGGTGAACTCTCTTCTTAGGTATTTATAGTAACAAACCTTTATTAAAAACAAAATATAATAATTAGTATTAATCATAATAATAATCTAGAGACACCAAAAGACATGTAGAAAGGTGGTGAATAAGTTAGATATTAATTTAGCATTAAAACAATACTCAAATTTAGTGTATTAGAAAACACAAGTCTCCTTTACATAGATAATATAGATAGATGCATTATAATTTAGATGTTTCATATCAATGTATTATGTATAATACCCAAAAAAGTCAAATTGATTAATCTCACAGAAACAACATTTATAAATGAGCAGTAATATACATCTTTTTTTAATTAGGGTTTGCGGGCTACCCATGTGGCCTGGACGGGCTAGCCCGACATGGGCTCGGGCTTTAATGGACCGGGCTAAAAAGCCCGGGTGTAAAAATGGGCTCAATTCTTTTGGCCCAAGCCCTCCCATTTTTCGGGCTAACCCGGCCCAGCCCAACGGGCTCGGCCCATTTTGCCAGCTTTACTGATGAGGTAGCAGATAGCAGATAAGCTTGCAAATTGAATTTAAAGTGTTCGGTAAAATTAACGGTTGAAGTAACTTATAAATATTAAATTACATAAATAGAGGATATTCTTTTCCAGTTTATTATTGGAACGAGAACTATTATTGTTTTTTAAAAAAAAAGAACTATTATTGTTTTTTTAATAGGTAAATAGGTAAATATTAATGTTAATGTTAATAGTTAAAAATTGGATAATGATATATCACCCGGAATTATTTTTCCCAAACTTTCCCCAAAGTTAGGACATACTTTAATGGTAGTGATATAATCAGACAGAGCCTTGATTCATTACGATGCAAAATGCTTTGTTATGATATAAGTGAAGTTATTAGTAGCAGACACAACTGCTACAATTACATAGGAGTTATGATAAGTGAAGGGTTTGCTATTTCCTTAATAAGCTTTCGGGAAAAAATGGGAAAAGAAAATCGGGTGAAATAACATTACTCTTAAAAATAATTAAGAGTGAGAGAAATGTTACTTTTCGGCATTTGAAGTTTGGACTTCCTTTTCCAAACTCTTTGATATCTTTTAGCTTGTAAACTAAGCTATTTTCTTAAAACGCGCACACAACTATTGTGGATTTGTTATATCAGTACATGAAGGCACCCATTAGAGAAGTATGGTTGCATTAGATTTAGATTTTAAAATATTATTTTGACATAAAAATGTCTTTGTATATTTTAAATATATGAATGTAATTAGTTTGTAATATTTAAAAAAAAAACTATTATAATTAAGATTTTGGGTTTGGATTCTAAACTCTAAAGCACTTATGTCATAACATTCTATAAGACTCGAAAGTAGCGATGACAATTCGGCTCATAATTATTGGGCACCGCAAAACATACCAATGACAGACGGGTTATTAAGCACAGAAATGGGTATAGGCTCGGATACGGGCATTTAATGCCACCTCGTCCCAACACCTGCACCAACACCAATATATACATACATATACACAAACACGCATACTAGTTATTATCATTACAATTTTAAGTATATCCAATACGAAAGAATAATAAGTTCATTAAGATATATCTGACTACTAATATTTTGACTGGTTTCATTTCGCTAAATACTATTTTTGTAATATTTTAATAAGTAGATTTGAAGAAAAAACTATTGTTTTTGTTAATTGAATTTTGATACTTTTATGTTTTTTTTCACACAGTTAAAGTGTGGGCAACATGTGTTGGTACAGGCGCTTAAGTATCCAAAGGGTATTGGCACAGACACCAGGTCGGCCTTGGGCCTAGGCTGGTGGTGCAACTGCCTAGGGGCCAGGTTTGTAGGGGCAAAGAAAATTTATACTCAACCTTTTTTATACTAGTGTTATAACAAAAAAAACAGTGTTCAATTCACCTCTTCTTCATTCAATTCACATCGGAAAAACATTCCCTTTCTACAATACTACAAAAGGATCAATTTCTAGCATTGGCAATCGATTTTGATGTCAAATTTCAACTATTTAAGGAAGAAACGTATATACTCATTCATCAATTGTTGTATTATGTTCTTTTGATTTTTGTTTTATTCATTCCTTGAATATAGAAGTTTATGAATGATTGAATCTTGTTCAAATTGTTGTGCTTTTTTGACATACTATGAATGAGTGTATTATTTATTCCTTGAATAGAAGTTTATGAATCGATTCTGCAATATGATTCAATCTTGTTCTATAAAAAATAGTTAATGCTTTGATTTTTATTTTTGGTACCTAATTGAAGCTTTTATTGAGAAACTGACTAAAATTGTTAGTTCTTTTAATAATTTTTTTATAATCGGCGGAAAGAAGTTTTTCAAAATTGAAGTTGAGTAAAACCTACTTGAGATCATCAATGTCACAAGAGAGATTGAACGGTTTGTCAACTTTGTCAATTGAGAATGATATGTTGGAGAACATTGATGTTGATGTGATTATAAAAGATTTTGCATCCCAAAAAACTTGAAGAAACCGTTTCTTATGACTTTTCGGGAAAAGAAAAGTTTTTTGATATTTTGTAAAACTATTATTATGTAAGGGGGTCATTTTCTCACGATTTACATGCGTTGTCTTTTATTGAAATATTATCAAATTAAAAAAATAGTTATGTAAGGGCGTCATTTTCTCACAATTTACCTGGAGCCCATAAAATATTAGGAACGGGGTTGACGAACACCCAAGATGGTGGGCATGTCTGTGCGGGTTTGAGTACATGCACTATAATACTCTGCCTATAGGATGTCAACTGTCATCCCAACTTGAAAGAACTTTATGGATTTATTTTATTTGAAAGGATACAATAGAGTTGTCGTAAAAATTTAGGATGCATTTCCGCATCAAATTACATTTGATCTTAACCCCGCAATTTTAATTGCAGGAGCTTTCAATAACCTATTGCAGGGGATTTTTGAAACTACGTGTATCTCAATTATTTTAGGTGGAATTTTGGGGGATGCTTGGTGTGCGGTAAGTCCATTGAAGACACTGTTTCTGAAGCTCTATAATACAGTTACTGATAAAGATGTGCGTGTGTGCGCGCGCGCGGATAACATGAGTTTTTGGAGGGGTGATTAATGGATTTGGAATGGGACCACGGTGATGGGTGTGTGGTGGGAGGATAGGTGGATATGGCTCTTAGACAAACAATTTTTTTCTATTAAGTCATGTAACTTATCGATCTATAAAGATGATGCATGTCACAATGCAAGGGAGCAATATTACCTTGACAACTTGCTCGAAACTATGGAGATGCGATGTGCAAACAAAGTAGCAGTGTTTATGTGGAGGACCTTACTCGACAGATTTGAAACATGGAATTTCTTTTTAAAACGAGGCATCTTAACTTCTTATAACAATGCTTGGAGCGTCTTATGCATTACTGAAGATGAGAATATGTCAGCCACTTATTCTTCTAATGCTCTTTCTCTTCTTCTCTTTTTCACGCAGACTTCTTCTTCTTCTGCTCCTCCTCCTCCTCTACCATTTTCTTTTCTGTTTCTTTATTTCGAACCTTACTTTATCGTTGATTTTTTTTGGAACATTACTTTCGAACATTACTTTATCATTGATTTTTTTTTGGAACATTTATTTTATCGTTGTTTTTTTTTTGTAAAATCGTATAATTGTTAAAGCATCGAAGGAAAAGGAACACCCTATTTTAAAATCCTGAATCCGCCCCATTGGAAATGATTATAGCATGTGGGAGATGAAGTGAGGGCTGAGAGTGATTAATGGAGTGAGGGCTTTGTTTGACAAAAAGTAGCGGATAACGGATTAGGTAGCGGAGAAGTAGAGGTGTCAAAAGGATCCATTTGTCAATTGGATATCCAATCCATCCATAGTAAAATCCATCCAATCCATCCATTACAAAAAAATAAAATTTAATGGATTGGATTGGATTCATCCACTTGTTTTGTGGATGAATCCAATGGATTACAATATCTATAAAATGAAAATCCAATGGATTATTATAAAAAAAAATTATCAAAAAAATTATGAAGAATAATTTTCTGTTTTTATTTTCAAAAAAGTTCAAAAAAAAAAACTTAAAAAATTATAGTTTTATATATTATATTTGATATATATATATATATATATATTATATAATATTCTCACCAGAGCACCACCATCCACCACCACCGGCCGCCGGAGGACCGCCGTTGACCACCGCGCCGGTAGCCGGAGCACCACCGCCGACCACCGCGCCAGCATCCAGAGCACCACCGCCGGCCACCGGGGCTCCGCCGTCGGCCACCGTGCCGGCCGCCGGAGCTCCGTCGTCGGTTGCCGGAGCTCCGCCGCCGGCAGCCACTTCCACCACCACAATATATTATATTATTTATAATGTATATAATATATAAATATATATTTATATATTTATATATATATATATATAATTATAATATAAATACATATTTGTAAATATAATATAAACTTTTTTATTTATATAAAATTATGACTTTTTTTTATTTTATTTTTTGACTAATACAAATTTTTTTTTAGATCATTATAAATGGATGGATCGGATATCCATCCATAAAAAAGTTATTAATGGATGAATTGGATAAACTTTTTTTGGTCAATGGATGGATTGGATTAGATTTGTTTGGTACAATCCTAATGGATATAAATTTTTAGATGGATTTCTCCAATCCATCCATTACAATCCACATCCATATCCATTCAATCCATCCATTTTGACACCTCTACGGAGAAGCTAGCTA
The DNA here is from genome assembly GCA_963573325.1 of Astragalus glycyphyllos. Taxonomy (NCBI): domain Eukaryota; kingdom Viridiplantae; phylum Streptophyta; class Magnoliopsida; order Fabales; family Fabaceae; genus Astragalus; species Astragalus glycyphyllos. The sequence continues at coordinate 12,139,241 of OY754312.1, read as the reverse complement.
GCGATATCAATTTAAAGTGTTTGGTAAAATTAACGGTTGAAGTAACTTATAAATATTAAATTACATAAATAGAGGGATATTATTTTTCGGCTTATTATTGGAACGAGAACTGTTATTGTTTTTCAAAAAAAAAAAGAACTTTTATTGTTTTTTTAATAGATAAATGTTAATAGTTAAAAATTGGATAATGATATATCACCCGGAATTATTTTTCCCGAACTTTCCCGAAAGCTTATTAGGACATACTTTAATGGTAGTAATATAATCAGACTAAGCCTTGATTCATTACGATGCAAAATGCTTTGCTATGATAAGTGAAGTTATTAGTAGTAGACACAACCGCTACAATAACAGAGGAGTTATGATAAGTGAAGGCTTTGCCATTTCCTTAATAAGCTTTCGAGGAAAATTCCGGAAAAGAAAATCGGGTGAAATAGCATTACTCTTAAAAATTAGTTAAGAGTGAGAGAAATGTTACTATTCGGCGTTTGAAGTTTGGACTTCCTTTTAGTTAAAGACGAAAATGTCTTTAACTAAAAAAACCAATAGACAATTGATATTGTCTACCCTTGTGTTGATTATTATAGTACCTCAATTGGAATTTATTGGTTGGTCTGATATTGTAAGCATATATCCAATTCTCAGTTTCATAATCTAGACAACTACTAAATTTCATATCAGTTGTCCAATTCTCAGTTTGATAATCTAGACAACTACCCTTGTGTTGTCCAATTGATAATCTAGACAACAATAATCTTTTTTTTGTTGACATTTTCATAATAATTTTAAGTGTGCATTTTTTCTGTGCTTTGCATGACAAAAAATTAAAATCAGAACATTATTCTTCACTGCATTTAAAAGATGTTGCCATTTTGCAACAGCTAATGACATGAACTTGAATTTTATGGATTTTTTTTTAAGTGTATGAGGAAAGAGGAAGCTGTCTATTTAAAGCCTCTTTATTAAAGTATAAAGGCATTTATCAGAACAAGCACTATATTTTATGCATCATGATGATTCTAACTGTATATACCATTCTATTAATATCTCAGGCACTAGCAGAACAACCACCATTATATCCTCGTGAGTTCTTCCTCACGCTTCACGACCATGTAAATACGTTTAAGAGAATGTGTGAATCTGTTTCATCTAATTCTGTTTATTATTGGAATTTTACTCGATGTGAACAAGACGATGCTGCAGCAATGAAGGACAAAGTGGAAGATGATTGAGCACGACTTCAAAGCGTCTATATTATACATTAAGTTTTAGGTTCGTTCTGTCCCACCGTTCTCTTTAAATTGAGTGCAAGAGGTTGAACAATGAACCCACTTCGATATACTTTGGAGATTCTTTGAATACTCACACTAAACGTATTGCCAACGGTATTTTACAACAATAGTTCCTTAACTTCATTTCAGTTAATGGCTTATAGTTACTATTCTAATTTGTATGACCCAAGTCCATAGAAACAATAAATGGCCAGACAATATAAAATATAAAAATAATGCAAATTAAGCCCAGCTCATCTGAACAATGAATGTATACCCAATGGGTTGGACTTGATAATTTGAACATGTAAGCATGAAATTTCATTACACAATCCAAAACTGTATCTTCATTCTTCATTACTATTAGTGACATACAACATTGCAGGGAAACTGCCAAAAAAGGCTATCAAAAGGAAAGTGATGACCAATGTGAACTTGGATGTAAAGTGAAGGAACAAATCTAGAGATTTCATGGATAATTAGTACCATATAATTAGGACCTTGTCTTCCCAACAACACAAATATAAGTTCAACTATTGAATTTCACAGTTAATATGAATTATTTCAAAAAATATAAATTTGTATGTGACAAAGAATTTCTTAACTTTACTTTATTTGTGGCACAGTTTAAAGTTACATAATTCAAAAAGGAACATAATTCAATACATAAATCTTTAAAATTATAAAGGACATCATAGGAAAACTCTAATGCTCCTTAGCTTTATCTTCCACCACCATGGATTTTACTTGCTTATCTGCTTACTGTGATTTGTGAGTCACCTCATCATCTTCACGCAAAGCGAATTCCTCTTCCTCATACTTATCAATATCAGGAAAGATAGCAGCAATTAGGGCATCAAAGTTTGGGTCATCTCTAATGAGCACCGGCTAGCACAATGTGTACGGCAAGAAGGGCATTCATTGTTACCTAAGCGCATATATATGTCTATGCACTCTCTGCAAAAACGATGCAAGCATTCCATTACTGTTATTGTTTTTCGAATGATGCCTAGGAAGATCGGACACTGAACTTCCTTGCATAAATCTGACAGTCTTACAGTCACATATTCTTCTTCTTCGTCTTTTTGGTTGTCCTCGTTGTTCGATGAACGGCTTCGATCGAATTCAACTTCACCTTCGGGCTGCTCCTGCTTGTTGTTTATCTCAGCATCAGCAACCAATTCTATTCGAGAGTTTCGTCGAAAGAGCGCTTCTGTTCAGGCATTGCTTTGAGTCGAAGAGAACCTCGCAACGAAACGTCTTGACCTCGAGAGAAAGAGTCTGCGAGAGAAAGGAAACAGAAGCTGCTCAATCCTGTATACATGTAGTTTCGATCCTTATATTTTGGGACGGAGGTAGTAAGGAGATGTAAGTAAATCATGAAAACAACAGGCAGGAAAGGGACTTTACTTTATTTGTCGCCTTGTTTAAAGTTATCTATAGCAACTATATATAGTCAGAATCCTCTTCCTCTTCTGGCTTGTCTTACTTTTATCTAGATCGCGTTTTTTAGGAAGAGCTTCATACAAAATATACTGCATAAACAATTACATGCATTTGTTAGATGCCACAGTTCTTGGAGAGATGATTAATTTCTGTAGAAAGTGTTTGTCACAGTTGATAATAAAAATAAATAAAAAGATTTCATCTTAATTTTTGTTAAAATCATTTGTATATAGTTGTAACTTACAACATCTCGCAATTTTTTGCTAGATCGTCTTCAATATTTCATTTTCCATTTTTTCGCTCTTTGAAAGAATGCCATCAATGGCAAAACTTACCAATTCAAATAAAAAATAAATAGATAGTAATCATCAGGATAAAAACATTTAACTCATAATCAACTATAGTACTAAATATGAAGAAAATATATATTAATTTCATTCTATTTACCTTTTAATCAACGAAATCACAGTCGTTGGAGATCTATTGTGGAAATTATCAAAACAGATAATATAGCAGAGCATAACTGAGAAGGCATGGAGATATACGACACTGGTGATGATTTCCATTTGAACAAGCCTATGATGACAGTCCTTTAATCAGTGTTTGCTGCCTCACTTATGGATCTAATGAAAAACATACAACACAAGATTAAATAAGAGAAAAGAAACAAAAATTTGATGCAAAAAATGACAGAACATGATGAATGACATGAGATTATCCAAATATATGGTTCTGGTCTTCTACAATGGTATCTCAATCGATGTACCCCTCTTTAGCAAATCATAATAATCAATTCTTAAATACCGTGATAAATATAAACATGTCTTAGATATGGATGAGTGATACATAGATAGTGAACGGCCGCTTGTAAGTCTCTACAAATGCAAGTAATAGAGGCATATTACAAATAGCGAGAGAGAGAGAGAGAGACAGAGAGAGATACCATTGTAGTTTTGGGGAAGCGCCATTCGTTCTTGTGAGTATAACCTAAGTGATGATCGAAACAATGAATTTATACGGAATTAACCTCACGTGAGGTTAAATTTAGGTTTAGCTCTCATGTGCCTATATTATAATATTATAAAGAAAAAGTAAATATTATTTTAATATTAATTTCACATAAGTTTATATTTCATATATTCTCTTGACCAATGAGAGAGAGAGAGAGAGAGAGAGAGAGAGAGAGAGAGAGGAGAGAGAGAGAGAGAGAGAGGAGAGAGAGAGAGAGAGAGAGAGAGAGAGAGAGAGAGAGAGAGAGAGAGAGAGAGAGAGAGAGAGAGAGAGAGAGAGAGAGAGAGAGAGAGAGAGAGAGAGAGGCTGGCATCATGGTTGCGATATGATCTATTTAGTTTGTTTAAAACATTTTTGTATGAAGAAAATTTTCTTTTGCATGAGCTTCATGGATTTTCTGAACACCTCTTTTGTATTTAGTTTAATTAGTTGTAATGGAAGTCCTATTCTTTCTTTTTTTATTTTTCTTGAAAAAATATATTTTACAAATGAACGTAGTACCCAACCCAACCCATTAGAGATCGGGTTGGATTGGTTTGGGTCACATGAAAATTTGGATCTAATTTTGTCGAACACAACCCATAAGTATTTGATTGAGTTAGGCGTTTAAACGCATCAAAACCCACCAAACG